>CP106728.1:48529781-49729781 GCA_025506655.1 Gossypium rotundifolium
TAATAATTGAGGGAGGCTTGAGGCGGAGATGACTTCGTGTGGAGGCCATACTATAAATGGTGGTTTATATAAACTTTTATTTTCTTTAGTTATTTAAGTACTATTTCAATTATGATGTAATAAGGCCTCTAGTATTAATTTCTTGGATTTTTATTTTGTGGGTGGTTTTAATATGTTTTAGATTAGACTGTTTTAATTTTAATAAATGTTTTCTTAAACTTTCGTATAAAATATAGGTTTTTCTTGAATATTACTAAAACGTAGGAATTCCTTTGAAAACTCTTTTATAAAAATATTTCAACCAATCAATTTTAAATTTTTAATCAGTTCTTACTCTAAAAAAAAAATTAATAAACTCTTGAGCTTACAAATCATTAATTTCTAATAAACCTCGATTTTTGATAAACTCATCTTCTAAAATCGTTTTGAAGATTTGAAATCTTACATCGTTGATGATTAAACACATGTTCGTTTTGTGTGGCATGCCAAAATCTGGACTTAATGCATGGACCGGGTTTGGGGTGTTACATTTTATGATATCAGAGCCCAGTTTCAAAACTCGGCTGTGGTTTGGGTTCAACAATGATTTTTGTTTAAAAAATGCTTAAATTTCTAGACTTTATGTTTTAAAGGTAGTATGGCACCACGAGCATCCGACATCAAGTCAAGTAAGTATCTACTTATTAAATGTTTATTTTTGTGATATGATCATAGGAACACTCTAGAACTTCTAGTTTTAAGTGTTGAAAACGGTAGAGATTGAGACTATAGGATGTGTTTACGAAAATAACTTTATCTCTTATATCTCAAAAATATCGTTAATAAACACTGAAATGATATTCTGATTCATAAAACTTGTAATCATATTAAATCAAATTAGTCATTATGAGCACTAGAGGACGTGGTCGTGGACGCTGTAGATGTGGCCATGGTAGAGGACGAGGTGCTACGTCTAAAGCGCCTGGTCATATACCAGAAATGGATACACATGCGTCACCCGTGAGTGAAACTGGATCACATGACCATTTGAGAATGGACAATGATTTGACTGGAGCAATGTTGCGAGTTCTAGAGAGGGTTGTTGGGACTAGAATTGGTCCAGCAGTTCGTGGATCAATATTGGAACGACTCAAGTCAAGTGGTGCCGAGGTTTTTAGAGGTGTATCCAGTGTAGCTCCGAATGTTGCAGAATATTGGCTTGAGGCTGTAGAACAAATTATGGATGATCTGGAGTGCACCGTCGAGCAGGAGCTAAGAGGAGCGGTGTCCTTGCTAAGGGACGAGGCATATCAATTGTGGCTTACTGTTCGAGAAGGCACCGAGGCTGCATTGGTTACTTGGGATTTCTTTAAAGTCGCTTTCCAAGGAAATGCGTTGGGACAAGTTATATAGATGCGGGAGGAAGGAATTCTGAATTTGGTTCAAGGAAGTAAGGCGGTGGCGACTTCGAGGCGAAATTTCTTCGCTTGAGCCGTTATGCTCGCACAATAGTGCCGATGATCATGAGAGTGTGTACACTTTGAGGATGGCTTTGAATGATGAGTTGCGGTCTTGATAGCCCCACAACAAGTCTGAGCTTTACCTCGCTTGAGAAAGCCAAGATAGCGAAGAGGCTAAGAATTTAGAACGCCGAGCCGGGAAGAGTCGAGGTAAGAGGATTTTAGGTACTCGGGTTCTTCTAAAAGGTTTGAAGAGGCCACGGAATGACGAGCCAGCTCAAGCTAGAGCACTGTGACTACCAATCGAGTCGAGAATGTCCGATTGTGGAAGGCGATACCGAAGAATGTTGGAGAAAATTGGTGCTCTTATAAATGTGGTTCCAAGGATCATCGATATAAAATTACCTCGACGATGATCGACTCGAAGCTCGTAACCACGATGCTCGACCACTAGGGGTACTCAGCAGCCACCGAGAGGCCGTGGACCAGGTCGTGGTGGAAATGGTAACGAACGTGGTCAAAGTGCACCGGCTCGAGGTAATGGCTTTAGAGGTAATGCGGAGGCAAGAAAGCCAGGATTGGTCTATGCGGTCAGGCATCGTTAAGATGGCGACGCACTTGATGTGATAACTGGTACGTCCTTCATCTCGATGTACATTCTTCGCTTTGATAGATATCGGGTCTACCCACTCGTATGTTGCTAGTGCCATATCTGAAACACAATATTAGATCTGTAATGTGACCAAACCCGCCCAAACATTATGTCGAATTTTCTTTAAAGCCTTCATTGCTTGGGCCCCTTCTCTTTCCGCCAACAAAACCCCAAAAAACACTCCCCTTTTGTTACTGCTGGCGACTCGACCCTAGGACCTCCTTTGGCGCCACCTCCAAGGCACCTAAGTGGCATGTGAAAGCCACTTAGCCATACCACTCTTTGTGACACATTTCACCCAAAATTTTATTTAACCCCTAACTCCTAGCTTCCTTCCTTTTAGGTACTTAAAAAGAAATTTTTAACCCTAAGTCAGGCCTAGCTCGGGTTTAATTCTAGACCTTAGAATCATGCCAAATAAATCATAATATTAATTTCTTCAAGCACACACACACATGGGAACAAATAATCTAATTTCAAATAGCCCCTAATTTAGGGTGTTACAATTCTACCCCCCTTAAAAATAATTTTGTCCTCGAAATTACTTACTAACGAATAGTCGTACATCCTAACTCACCGCACTAAGCTTATGCTGCGCACTCTGATAAAATTATCTTACTTCCTAGGCACAACCTCTAAGTTCACATCCCTCAGAACTTATTTCTAATGTCGCGATTTAATCTGATTAAGAAGTTTTATGTATTAAAAAAAATTTCACTTGATTATCCGCGGAGAAATTTTATGATAGAAGTTTTAGGAGTGGTTCTTTCGTATCATACATGCACACAGTTTTCCATTCTTTCAAAAAGACGTTGTAATTTTCATTGTGATTATTTTTCCACTACCCAGGGGTATTTTCGTAATTTGCCATATAGGGGTATTTTTGTAATTTTTCCAAAAATACAGGTTCTCGGATGATTTTGTCAAAAATTATTTTAAAACTCTTAATTTCCCGGGGTATATTGAAAAATTTTAAAATTCGGGGGTGTTTCGTTGATTTTGAAGCTCAGGGGCATTTTGGTAATTTTCACAAATCAGGGTGAATTTGTAAAATTTGATAAGTCAGGGATGTTTCAAAGGTTGTAAAACTTTGAGGGTTCTTTTTAAGAATTGCATTTTCCAAAATAATGATGTTGCAAAATTTTGAAGATCAGGGTCATTATGGTAATTTTATGGGTTAGGGGCAATTTTGTAATTTTACCCAATCATGATGTTTTTGATATTTTGCAAGGTGAGGTTTTTGGGCACTTCCATATATAATGAAAATTTTGATGGTAACTATGGGTATTTTGGAAATATCATCAATTAGGGGTGTTTTTGAAATTTTACCCTTAAGGGTATTTTAGTAATTTTTTCACATTCAGGGCATTTTCACCAAAAATAATTTCCAAAAATTGGGTTCTAAGTAATTTTACAAGAGAAGGATATTTTGAAAATTTCTTTTTGAAAAATATTCATATGGAGGGTATTTTGGTAATTTACAAGCAGGGGTATTTTGGTCATTTTTCAAATTGAGGGGTATTTTGGTCTTTTTTTTTCAAAGCTAAAGTTTTAATTATTCAAAAACAAAATGGCTAGTCCCTTTTCGGGTTTTAGTTATCAAGTTCAGCCTATGAGCGTGTCGTCTCAGCTAGGATGAACCGTTACTACGCACCAGGTAGGATTCGAGTAGTAGGAGGTGAGTCACGAGGACTGCTTAAATACCAGGCCCCCACCGAATCCAATCCTAGACATGCGTATAACAATTGCCACATCTTTTGCTTAGTGACAACTCACAGGGTTTGTTTAGGTAATTATTAAATCTTATGCATAGTTGGGGTATGCTAGCCCTAGGGTTCAATAGTTCTACTCTAGTAGTCTACGTTCCCATTTTACCCTTCTACCCCTCATCAAAAGAATTCACAAAAATTGATAGAAGTACTTACAGAGCGGATAGGTCTGGGAGACTCGGTGCCATCTTTGTTCAAGCCAAAAGCAGTTTCTTAAACATTATAATAAGGCCTACTATCCAAAAACCAAACATTTTGGGCCTTGGGCCCCACAATTGAGTTTTGAATCGAACTCGATACCAATTTTATAATGATTAAACACAGCCCAAACATTATGTCTGAATTTTCTTTAAAGCCTTCATTGCTTGGGCCCCTTCTCTTTACTGTAACAAAACCCCAAAAAACACTCCCTTTTTTATTCTTGCCGACTCGACCTAGGACCTCCTTTGGCGCCACCTCCAAGGCACCTAAGTGGCATGTGAAAGCCACTTAGCCATGCCGCTCTTTGTGACACATTTCACCCAATATTTTATTTAACCCCTAACTCCTAGCTTTCTTCCTTTTAGGTACTTAAAAAGAAATTTTTAACCCTAAGTCAGGCCTAGCTCGGGTTTAATTCTAGACCTTAGAATCATGCCAAATAAATCATAATATTAATTTCTTCAAGCACACACACACATGGGAACAAATAATCGGTAATAGTGAATAAATTATTTAGAGAGGTGCCCTTAGAGATTCAAAGAGAGATATTTCTAGCAGACTTGATGGAATTGCCTTTCGGTGAATTTGATCTTATTTTGGGCATGGATTAGTTGGTGAAGCACCGGGCGCAATTGGATTGTGCCGAAAAGCGGGTGTCAATAAGGACTGTAGAAGATGAGGAGGTAATAATGATAGGCGAGCGAAGGAACTTTTTAGCAAATGTGGTATCTGCCTTGAAGGCAGAGAAGTTGGTGTGAAAAGGGTATGGAGCATTCCTAGCTTTCGTTTGTGCTTTGGATGCCAAGGAATTATCGGTGGAAGGTGTGAGAACGGTGAAAGAATTTCTAGATGTCTTTCCCGAAGAACTTTCGGGTCTATCTCCAGATCGGGAAGTAGAATTTGGCATTGAGCTTTTGCCCGAAACGGCTCCGGTGTCCATTTCTCCTTATAGAATGACGCCGAAGGAGTTAGCGGAGCTTAAAGCTTAAATTCAAGAACTGCTAGATCGGGGATTTATTCGACCAAGTGTGTCTCCATAGGGAGTACCGGTTTTGTTCGTCAAGAAGAAGGATGGGTCGATGCGTATGTGCATTGATTATAGGCAGTTGAATAAGTTGACGATCAAGAATAGGTATTCATTACCGAGAATCGACGACCTATTTGATCAATTGAGAGGAGCTTCAGTTTTCTCCAAGATTGATTTGAGATCGGGTTATCATCAACTCAAGGTAAAAGAGGCAGATATTCATAAGACGGCATTCTGAACTCGTTATGGACATTATGAGTTTTTGGTGATGCCGTTTGGTTTGACCAATGCACCAGCTGCATTTACGGACATGATGAATCGAGTCTTTCAACCCTATTTAGACCGATTCATAATGGTGTTCATAGATGACATCTTGGTATATTCGAGGAATGAAGATGAGCATGACTCACATTTACGCATTGTGTTGCAAATTTTGCGGGATAAGCAACTTTATGCCAAATTCAGTAAGTGTGAATTTTGGTTGAAGGAAGTGACTTTCTTGGGTCATGTAGTGTCAGCCGAAGGAATAAGAGTTGATCCTCGAAAGGTAGAGACAGTGTTGGATTGGAAACCGCCGAAGTCAGTGGCTGAGATTCGTAGTTTCTTGGGTTTGGCTGGTTATTATAGACACTTTGTTGAAGGGTTTTCGTTGATTGCTGCACCCCTAACTAAGCTGTTACGAAAGGAAGTACCATATGTGTGGACCAATAAACAAGAAGAAAGTTTCGAGAAACTGAAGAAGATTATGACAGAAGTGCCAGTACTGATTCAATCTGAGGTTGGAAAAGAGTTTACCGTTTACTGTGATGCGTCACATACAGGTTTCGAATGTGTACTGATGCAAAGTGGTATAATAGGGGACTTTGGATTGAATAAGGATAGCGTGCTGTGTTTTCGTGGAAGAGTTTGTATGCCTACAGATTCGGATTTGAGACAAATAATTCTTCAAGAGGCGCATAGTAGCCCTTATGCTATGCACCCTGGAGGAAATAAGATTTATCGGGATCTCCGTGAGCAGTTTAGGTGGCCAAGGTTAAAGCGGGAGGTTACTGATTTTGTGGGAAAGTGTTTGACTTGTCAACAAGTGAAGGCGAAACATCAATTACCATCGGGTTTATTACAACCGGTAAAGATTCCTCTATGGAAATGGGAGCGGATAACGATGGATTTTGTTAGTGGGTTACCCTTAACACCTACTAAGAAAGATTTGGTTTGGGTGGTAGTAGATCGATTAACGAAGACTGCTCATTTTCTACCACTTCGTATGGATTACTCGTTACAGAAGTTGGCTAAACTATATGTATCTGAAATCGTGAGGTTGCATGGGGTACCAGTGTCTACATATCAGACAGGGATCTTAGGTTTACATCACGGTTTTGGAAAGCTTTATATAAGGCTTTGGGAACAAAGTTAAACTTCAGTACGGCTTCTCATCCTCAGTCAGATGGTCAGTCAGAAAGAGTAATTCAAATTTTGGAAGACATGTTATGAGGCTGTGTGATCGACTTCAGAGGTAGTTGGGAGGATTTTCTACCGTTGACAGAGTTCGCGTATAATAACAATTACCAATCCGGTATCCAAATGGCGCCCTATGAAGCGTTATACGGCCGTAGGTGTCGTACCGCTACTTGTTGGACTGGATTGGGGGAACGATAGTTGTTGGGTCCTGAACTGATATCTAAGACGGAAGAAAAGGTAAAGGTGATTCGAGCGCGATTAAAGGAAGCTTCGGATAGACAAAAGTCGTATGCGGATCTAAAGCGTAAAGATATTGAGTTTGCAGTGGGAGATCAGGTCTTTCTGAAAGTCTCACCTTGGAAGAAGATTTTCAAATTTGGAAGGAAGGGCAAGTTGAGCCCTAGGTTCATTGGACCGTACCGTGTGTTGAAGCGTGTAGGACCAGTGGCCTATCAGCTTGATTTACCTCTGGAGTTGAGTCAGATTCATAGTGTTTCCAATGTTTCTATCCTGAGGCGTTATAGATCGGATCTGTCTCACATAATACTGGTAGAAGAAGTGGAGTTGAGGTCAGACTTGTCTTTCGAGGAAGAACCAGTGAAAATCTTAGATCGTGATCTTAAGGTGCTAAGAAAGAAGACTGTACCGTTGGTTAAGGTTCTTTGGCGAAATCACGGAGTGGAGGAAGCTACGTGGCTCCTCACCTCTTTTAACCAGGTAAATTTCGAGGACGAAATTTTCTTTAAGGGGGTAGAATTGTAACATCGTAAAAATATGAGTATCGATATGTTACATGTTTTTGGTGCTTAATTTGTGAATAATTTAATTTATGTGCTTAATATAGTCTTGAGAAGGCTTGAGTTTATTTGGAATTAGAATAAACTTTAGTAAAGAGTACCTTACTGTAGAGGAATTAAGTGATCTTGAAGTTTAAGTAAATTAAGTGGTAAAAAATAGCATAAATTGAGCTATTGGGAAAGAGGTTATGCGCTACATGTATGGTCTTGGGGGGGAGGTTCGAATCCCCTAGTTTGCATAATTGTGAACTTTTATTTTTGCTTTTTCCTAGAAAGTGTCGGCCAAGCTCTATTCTTGGTAAAGATGGACCAATTCTTTTATGGTAAGGTGGCTAAAGGTTATGGCAAACATAAATTTAAGGATTGAATTTGATTGATTTTGGGGATAGGATTCCTAAACTTTTGGAAGGTGGAGGAACATAAGGCACCTCTTAAGGGAGGATGTTTTGGAAAGTTAAGATGGCCACGTTTGACCATGTATTTGGACGGTTTAGGGGACAAAAGGGAGGAGGCCGAATTTTTGGTGTTAGGATTGGTATGGTTAGTAGCTTTTGGGTAATTCCTTTTGGTCATTTCTTTGTTTTCTCAAAACACCTTTTCTTTTCATATTTCTTTTCTCTTTGACCGAATGTGCTTGATGCTTTGGGAAACATCCTTGTTTTTTATCTTTTTGTCTTCTCTTTTTGACCATTTGGTCATATTTTGCCAACCTCTCAAGTGCATCATTTTGTGTTACTCTCCCTTGTGCCGAAATACCAAAACACAAAGACCATTTCTTTTCTTCTTTCTTCCCCATTGCCGAATGCACCATTGTTCCAAACTCTTCTCTTTGCTTTTCTTTTATCTTTGAAAATTAAATCATAAACCTCTCATCTTCATTCTCTTTCTCTCAACATTTATTTTCTTTTCAACCATTCTCTTCTCTCCTTTGTTTTATCATAGCCGAAACTCCCATACTTCATAGATAATCTTCTCAATCTTTCTTCATTTAAATTTTGGACTATAGTGAGATAGTGGTGGTCGAATTATCACATTTTCGAGGAGTCCGCGAAGCCATTCGAGTAGGAACATATCTATCAAGGTAAAGAAACCCTTCATGGATGTTATGATCACCCTTATTGTTTTCAATGATATTCAATCGGGATTGATAATCGGAAGTTTTGTTTATAGGGATTCTTTTGGGAATCATTCAAAATTATAAGGTAAGTCTAAATACGCTCTTTTAGATCAATAGTCTTAAATTTTGATATATTGTTAGGACTAATAACCTTTTGTCATTGAAGGCAAGCAAGATAAGGACAAAAAGGGTTGTTAATAGTGTTCGGAAGAGGGGCAATTCCGCTATTCCCCCTAAAATCAAACGAAGGACTGTTACGACAATCCGGGATTTTCCACTGGGTTGTGGACCCTCATCCGGCGAAAATCAATTATTTGAAGTCATTCGTACTCCTGAACTTTTGTTCGTTCGTGGTTATTCAACGGGTAACGAATCATCAATCGGGGAGAAATCACAAATAGAAGTTATTCAAAATTTCGAGGGTAAAAGTTTAGAACGCTTATTTTTTTTAAGAATAGTTTTTTAAGTATTAGTGTTCTAATCCATCGTGATGCTTGTTTAGATATCGAAGAGCGGGAAAGTATAGTTCTCACCGTAATCAGGTGTGTAACTTCACACTTATCTCATGGGTTATACTATACCGTAAGCGTTAAAATAATAATCGTAAATCCGGTAAAATTTGAAAATACGATATATTAATACTTTTTGTGTGAATACATGAAATCGAAATTTAGGTTGTGGAAAAATTACGAATTTGCCCTTAATGGGCTATTTTGTTAAAAAAATGATATTTTGGGCCATGTGATTATTTTGATAAATTGGCCAAGTGTGGAAATTATGAAAAGGCCTCATGTGCTAAATGGGCCGTGTAACATCCTAAATTTTTGGGCCTATGCGTTTAAGGGGTGAATATGTGGAATGAATTAATTTAAGTGTTAGGGGCCCAAATTTTAAGTTTTAAGGTGCCCAAATCTTCTAATTTAAGTTAGTTAAATTTGGCATTAGGGATTAGGGAAGTGGACGGCACAGGGCTATTTTTTTTGGGAATTTTATTATATTTATTCTATGTGGATAATAAGCAGATAAAGGCTATTATTTGGGGATTTTGTCTTTAAGGATAATAAGCAGATAAAGACTATTTTTGAGGAGATAATAGATTAAGATAAGGGAAAAGGGATAGGAGCTATCATGTGTGGCAGTGTTGGTTGAAAATCAATCTCTGCTAAAGGGAGGAATCGGTTTTCTATATAAAGAGGGGGTGTGCCGAAATTTTGGAAGCCTTTCTTTTATTTTCTTTCTCATATTCTTCCTCTCAAAAGTCGAAAACCACCATTTTCTTCACCCTTCCTTCCTCTCTAAATTTTCCTGGTTGGCCGAATCTTTTAACCTCTATTGTTATTTTTCTTCTAATCCCTAAAAGCCGAAATCACATCTCTATTATTCTATTCTTCTCCTTAATATTCATTGGCCAGATCTCTCTTAGCCATCCCTTCAATTCTTAAATCTTCTAAAAACCAAAATTCTTAGATCTCACCTCATGAAGTTGTCGAATTTTCTTCAGTAAAGTCTGCTTGTGCCGAATCTAAAGAAAACAATAGGTTTGTGTCGATTTTGAGTTTCCAATATTTATCCGGCTTTTCAAAGTCCCTAGCCGAATGGCTATTTAGTGACTAATCAAGGTGTTTTTCTTATTTTTGGCATTTCGGGATCTGAAGAGGAGTCCAACGCTTAGATCTCTAAGTCAAAGATCAAGAACACTCAAGTCGTGTTATTTTCGGATTTCAAGGTAAGGAGATTGGTTTATTTATAAATATATGAAATCGGGTAGAACACTAACCATGGTAGAATATAGGAGACCCTATTTTCACATCTTTCCGACTTTTTGAGCAAAGTTGTAGATCGGGATAACAAGGATATCGACTAAGAATATTGGATTTAGCGATATCGGTGTGTAACACTTTCCCACCATCTAGATCTGTTTGATTAATATATGATTATAAGTCTTATATGTTTTGATAAATCTGAAATTCGGGCATAATAGAGAAACCCAAAGAGGGTAAAAACAAATCATCGAGGTTAGTGAATGTTACGATTAAGCGATATAAGTATATTGATTTTATGTGATTGCAGGTTGGGTTTGATAAAGGAGGAAGTTATATGTTGTAGCGGTTTTCACCGTCATCTGTTGTAGCGGTTTTCTGTGATCATTTATGTGGTTTTTTGTGATCTGTTGTAGCGCCTTTTGCCGTGATCATTGTAGTGGCTACTGCCATGATCGATGATGAGCAAGACGACCGCCATCAAGGCGATGTAGCGGTGTGGGTTGATTGTAGAAATCCCCAATGGTGTGAATGGTCGGATGCAGGCGTGTAGTGGATGGAAACCTAGGATTTGGGTTGGACTTGCATATTATTTTTATTATGTATATTAATTCTGATTATTTTAGTTTTATGGGACTAAGGCCCAAATCTAATGGTGCATGAGGGTTGCACATGAAGTCTCATGACTCAACCAATTAATTAACATTTCGGTACATTTAGTGCATAGGGCCAGAATGGAGAGGGCGCAAGGTGGCCATGCAAAAGAACATTGGATCTAGCAAAAGACTCTAGATATTATTTTATATTCTTATTTAATGGATTTTAAATCTCGTTGTAATAAGGCCATGGGCCACCAGGTTTATATTTTGTTTTATTACGGGCTTTTATTACTTTTAGTTATTTAAATTTTTATTTTTAATTGAACTAAGGCATGTAGTTAAATTTGAGTTTTTAATTCATAAAGGCATATTTTATTTAAAACTATAAATTATAAATTTTTCTCGAATAAAAGGTTAAAATTTACCAAAATGTTTTTCTGAAAATGCGACATGTTTTACAAAATTTCCTTAGTGACATACCAGATCCGGTCGTAGTATTTGGGCTGGATTTGGGGTGTTACAAATTAGTATCAGAGCCCGATTCAAAACTTAGCTTTAGGGTTTTAGGGCTCAAAACATTTTCTAAAGGTGGGCTTTTGAAACTTGCATGTTGTTTTTTTTGAAATGATAACAGGTTTGTTAGCTCGGCATGGCACCTGCGTCTCCGGCCCAAGTCCACCAGGTAAGTACTCTAAACCATTGTGTGATATATATATGTGGGCTTGATGGGCTTTGTGGGATGTAGGCTAGTTTAATTAGACTTTGATGGACTATAGCAAAACACCCCAAACCCGGCCCACGAGCCTTGACCGGATCTGGTATGTTCCCCGGTGTAAACCGTTTCAAATTCTTTTGTTACTTAGGAAAAACTTGTGTGATTTGGAAGAAAGATCGTTTTGGGTTGGGCTTGAGTTGATAACAAGATTATTTCATTATTAAAAACCTTTACTTTAGGTGACAAAACGTTTGGGCTTTGTTTTAAAAATAGATTTACTTAATCTTTTAATAAATAGTAGTTTGTGGGCTTAATAAATAGAAACAGAATAAAATAGTTCTACTAAGGCCTTATTACATCAAATAATTCCCAAAATTTAAATTCAAAATACTTAAAGTAAAAATAGTCCAAATAAAAGTAAACTGAACTTCACATGGCCTCCACTAAGCATCTGCTAGGCTTGGTCCATCACCGGTCGTCACCGAAAAGTAATCCCACAGCGGGTGAGTCAATGACTCAATGTGTAACCAACACTAAAATTTAATATTTCAGGCATACAAGTATCATACATGTTCATAAAGCATTTAAACAATATGATGCAACTTAGAACTCAGAACCACGCCATACCCGGTCAACACGCTTATGACCGAATCGACATGCCACAGAAAAAAGTTTTGAAGAAAAATCTAGTTTTCGATTTAATTAAAGAAAATTAGTGCATGATTAGTTAAAATCGATAGTTTATTTTATTTAAAATCCCATAAGTAAATCTTTTAAAAACATAATTGACAAATCATAGGTTAGAAAACATTTATATTATTTTAAGTAAAACCCAAATTATTGCTTTGAAAACCGTTTGCATTTGAATGTAGAAACTTCAATTTGGAAATCATTTAAGTTGTCGAAAACATTTAAGTTGACATTTTACTATCAAACGATCTTGTTTACCCGATGGTAAGATTTTGAAAACTATTGCGTTTTTATAGTTTAGAAAACTTTATGCTCAAATTAATATATCAACCATGTAATTTCTAAGCCATATTTAAAACAAGTCCAACACACAAAAATAATCCAAAAACATAATTAAAAAGGCCTTATTACAAACTCAATTTAAAATATAAACCAAATTAAGATAAAATATAGTACCCAAATCGAAGTTCTTATAAAACCAAATTTTTATTTGCATGGCCTCCTCGAGTTCATCCGGCTCCTACTCCGCGATCAAGAATCATCTGAAAAGATAAAGGAGAAGGTGAGTCACCAAGACTCAGTGCATAAATCCTTCCCCCGGTTAATGCAACATTCTTACACAATTCATAACCAAGCAATATATATATATATTTAATGCACCCAACCTAGCCATCCATAACTCCTTTTCTACCCGTGTGGTACCAAACCACTTTGGTGGTGCCAAACCACCGGTGACCCAAAGTCACGATATCCAATAATGTGATGCCAAATCACCGGTGACCCAAAGTCACAAATAATCAAGTTGTGGGGCCAACCCACGTGATACCAAATCATGGCGGCGATCCCAATATATCGAAAGTGGGGCCAACCCACGGTGGTACTAAGCCACCGGGGCGAGTCGCTATGAGGTGCCAAACCTCGGTGTCCCAAAGACACGAAATAAGCGTGGTACCAAACCACTTTGGAGGTGCCAAACCTCGGTGTCCCAAAGACACGGATATCAAATCCTTCCCTCCTCTCAAATCACCCAAACCAATGTCTTACAATAGTAAATCATGCCATCATGCTCATTTGTGATATAATCATATAACAAACATATATATCTTAAATCATGATAAAGATCATCATATAACAACATCATATCAAAACGGACTTACCCGAGTCTTTGTTCATACCATCAAGGTATCATATCAACATCTCATAGTTTTTCACTTTAGTAACATGATTAGTTTATTAATATATATATATAAACCGAGTTATAAAGTGTGTAAGGTACACACCTGTCACAAACGCAAGTATTAGATTTCGAAGACCTGATCTACCGCACTAGATCACCTTGTCCTATATTCGGCCAAACCACAAGATTATGAACAAGACCATTCGGCCATACCAACAAACCTCGAAAGGTTATCGTTTAAAATACCAAGTCTTACCTATTGGCTTACCCCAAAACAATTGTCAAAGAATTGAGGCTTAGAACGATTGCTTCCAAAGTCCCGAAGAGTCTAGAAGAATAAATTCCTATGAATAGTTAGATCTTTACAATAATTGTCCAAAAATTCGGCCTTTGCCCTCAAGAAAAACAACATAGAAAAGAGAGAAAGAAGAAAGAAGATTCGGCCAAGACACTTACCTATCTTCAAAACCGGTTATAGATGAACCCAAAGGAAATCTACTCTTGATGATTTTCGGCCAAGATAACACCAAAAGAGAAAATGAAGATTCGGTAATGGTGGAGAAAAAGAAAGGAAAATAAAAGTGAAAATGAAATAGGAGAAGGAGGATTCGAAGATAAAAGAAAGAAGAAAAATGGAAGGAGAAAATAGGATGAAGATGGATGTTTTTAACTTTGAGCAAAAGTGACAGAAATGAGGTTTGGGAAGGAGGAAGATTCGGCCAAGAGAAAGTAAAAAGGAAATGTGGTTTTGAGCAAATATCAAAAGAAAGAAAAGAGAGAGATGGAGAAAGTGGTTCGCCAAACACCTTGTTTGCCGAAAAGAAAAGTGCACAAAGTGCAAAGTGTGATTTCGGTTTCAAAAGGAAAAATGAAAGAAAGAAAATAGAATTTGGTTCAAACAAAATGAAAGCTAAACCAAAAGCAAAATTTCACCTAATGCCTAAGGTACATTCGGCTAGGGAAGAAATTCTTGGAGAGGAAAAGAAAAATGTAAAAGATGCACAAAATGCAAGAATTGACCAAACTAAACCCCCCAAACTTCCTATCAACATTCGGCCACCCCCTAGCCACACATGCCGTCCACATTCATGGACTAATGGCCTTAGCATAGTTTCCAAAACACTCTCCATCATCTAAGCCCTTTGTTCCCCTATCCTTCCATAAGTATTAAGAATCTTATCCCATAATACAAGCTTTCCAAATCCATTATTCAACTTACCAAAAATTTTGAAAGTCCAACCTACCATAAGAATAGCTTGGCCGACACTTAATGCAAAGGTGCATAAAAAAAATAAAGTCTTTCAATGCAATCCATGCTACTCGAACCTCGTCCCTCAAGCAACCCTTCATGCATCATAGCCACCTTGCCATTAACTCCTCATGTGCTAGAATTTAATACTTATATCATCTTAAGTGTCAAGATCACCTAGTCCACTTCATTAAATTTTAAATACTAAGAATTATTCTAGCTTCATAAATAAAGTCAAGCCTTCACAAGGCTATACTAAGCACACAAATAATACTACCCGAGCTAACACAAGCTACCAACTGATACACAAATTTTAGGATGTTACAATTCTACCCCCTTAAAATAATTTCGTCCTCGAAATTACCTGATCAAAAGAGTTGAGGGTACTGCTGCCTCATAACATCCTCCGGTTCCCACGTAGCTTCTTCTACGCCATGGTTCTGCCATAAGACCTTCACTAAAGGATCTGACTTCTTACGTAAAACTTTCACGTCTCGATCTAGAATCTGCACTGGTTCTTCTTCCACTGTCAAATCTAGACTCACTTCCAATTCTTCCACTGTCACAACATGCGATGGATCAGAACGACAGCGTCTAAGCATGGAGACATGGAACACATCGTGAATCTGACTCAGCTCTGCTGGCAATTCGAGCTGATAGGCTACTGGTCCCACTCGTCTCAACACCTTATACGACCCAATGAACCTTGGACTCAACTTGCCTTTTCTCCCAAATCTTAACACTTTCTTCCATGGCGAGACCTTCAAAGGACTCGGTCACCCACGGCAAACTCTATATCCCTCCGCTTGAGATCGACATATGACTTACGCCTATCAAAAGCTTCCTTCGACGAGCTGAATCATCTTAACCTTATCCTCGGTCTACGCAACCAACTCGGTCCTAACATCGATACTCCTCAACTCATCCGGTATGTAGGTGTCGACACCTCCTACCATACAACGCCTCATATGGTGCCATCTTAATGCTTGCTCGATAACTATTGTTGTATGTGAACTCATTAATGGTAAAAACTCTTCCCAAGCGCCTCTGAAGTCCAAAACACATCCTCTCAACATATCCTCTAAGATCTGAATAACTCTTTTCGATCGTCCAGTCGATTTGTGGATGAAATGTCGTACTAAAATCCAACCGCGTACCCAAAGCCCGATGTAACGCTTTCCAAAACCTTGGCGTAAATCTAGGATCTCATGCGAGATGATCGACATTTGGTACACCGTGCAACCTCACTATCTCCGCCACATACAACTTAGCTAACTTATGAAGTGAGTAATCCACCCTTACCAGAATGAAATGAGCTGACTTAGTCAGACGATCCACAATCACCCAAACTGAGTCCTTCTTACTAGGTGTAAGAGGTAATCCACTGACAAAATCCATAATGATCCTTTCCCACTTCCACTGTGGAATCTTCACCGGCTGAAGTAACCCAGACGGTAACTGATGCTCAACTTTGACCTGCTGACACGTCAGACATTTACCCACAAACTCAGTTACCTCTCGCTTCAGACCTGGCCACCAAAATTGCTCTATTAAATCCCGATACATCTTGTTACCTCCAGGATGCATAGCGTATGGGCTGCTATGTGCGTCCCGAAGAATCCTTTGCCTCAACTCAACATCTTTCGGCATACAAGCTCTCCCTTGAAAACACAATACTCAATCACTGGACAAACTATATTCCTCTAAACCACCATTCTGAACCTGCAACCTCCGATCATTCAACCATCATCCTCTAACTGTTTCTTCTTAATCTACTCTAACCAAGTCGGCTTGACTTGCAGTTCTGCCAAAAGACTCCCATCGTCGTATAAACTAAGACGAGCAAACATCGATCTTAAGTCTGATACAACCTTACGGCTCAACGCATCTGCCACCACGTTAGCCTTGCCCGGATGATACTCAATCAAACAGTCGTAGTCCTTCAACAATTCAATCCATCTGCGCTGCCTCAAATTCAAATCCTTCTGAGTCAAAAGATACTTTAGACTCTTGTGATCCGTGTAGAGTATCGACTTCTCTCCGTACAAATAGTGTCTCTAAATCTTCAAGGCGAAAACCACTGCAGCTAATTCCAAGTTATGCGTCGGATAATTAACTTCATGTGGTCTCAACTGTTGAGATGCATAAGCCACTACCTTCCCTTCCTGCATCAGCACACATCCCAAACCAGTATGTGATGCATCATAGTAAACCGTGAATTCCTTGCTTGCCTCAGGTTGAATTAAAACCGGAGCTTCAGTTAGAATCTTCTTCAACTTGTCGAAACTTTCTTGTTGCTTCTCAGTCCACACAAATGGAACTCCTTTCCTCAATAACTTGGTCATAGGTGCTGCTATCAAAGAAAATCCTTCCACAAATCTTCGGTAATACCCCGCTAGACCTAGAAAACTCTGAATCTCAGCCACTAACTTAGGCGGCTTCCAATCCAATACTGCTTCGATCTTTTAAGGATCCACTCTAATCCCCTCAGCTGATACTACGTGACCCAAGAAAGTCACCTCCCTAAGCCAAAACTCGCACTTACTAAATTTGGCATACAGCTGCTTTTCCCTCAGAATCTGCAACACTACTCGCAAATGCGCATCATGCTCCTCCTCTGACTTGGAGTAAACCAAAATATCGTCTATAAATACTACAACAAGTTGATCCAAAAACTGCTGAAATACTCGATTCATCATGTCCATGAAAGCCACCGGCGCGTTAGTCAACCTAAAAGGCATTACCAGAAACTCGTAGTGTCTATACCGAGTGCGAAATGTCGTCTTATGGATATCAGCCTCTTTCACCTTTAGCTGATGATATCCAGACCTTAAATCAATCTTGGAGAAAATCGCTACCCCTTTAAGCTGATCAAACAAGTCATCTATCTTGATAAGGATACTTGTTTTTGATCGTCGACTTATTCAATGGCGATGAGTCTATACACATCCGCATCGTACCATCCTTCTTCTTCACAAAAAGTACCGGCGCTCCCCAAGGCGAAACACTTGGTCGGATAAAACCTCGATCCAACAACTCCTAAATTTGAGCCTTCAATTCCACTAATTCCTTCAGTGCCATTCTATACGGAGCAATAGACACCTTTGGCGCGATTCTGATAATGATCTATTCCAAATTTAACTTCACAATCCGGAGGCAATCCCGGAAGTTCTTCTGGGAATACATCAGCATATTCCTTCACTGTTCGGACATTCTCTACAGTAGACTCCTTAGCCTCCAACGCACACACATGAACCATAAATGACTCGTAGCCCTTCCTGACCATCTTCTCAGCTTTCAACGCAGATACCACGTTGTATAGATAATCTCTTCTATTACCTATCATAACCACCTCTTCGCCTTTAGCTGTCTTCAAAACCATGCGCTTAGCAGCGCAATGCCTGGTACTTGACCAACCAGTCCATCCCAAGAATCATATCGAACTCCCCAAACGACAGTTCCATTAGATCAGCTACAAACACTACCTCTTGGAGTTCTAGGGGTACATCCCTATACAGTTTATTTACTTCTACAAAGTGACCTAGAGGGCTAATTACTGCTATCTCCCTAAAAGTAGTCTCAGAGTCTAAGTTCATGGTCTTTACTATGCAACTAGCAACATACGAATGCGTCGAACCCACATCTATCAAAGCAGTATATGGTGCACCAAAGATTAAGAACGTACCGGTTATGACATCCGGTGCGTCACCCTCCTCTCGACGCCTCGCTGTATACACCAAACCAGGCTGTCTTGCCTCAGTGTTACTTGCACCTCTGCCCGATGCTCCGCGGCCTCGACCAGAACCATTACTTCCTCTACCATTACCACGACCTCTCTGCGGTGACGGTTCCTCTTTTCTGAACTGAGCACGACCTTAACCCTCAGTCTGATTCATGGCTAGCTTACGTGGACAATCCCTCGCACGATGATCCAGCGAGCTACACTCAAAACATCCTTTCCCTCCGGTCTAACATTCGCCCCAATGATATTTTCCACATCGGTTACACTGTCGTCTTTGGTCTCGATTAGCGATGAATGAGCCTCCCAGATTGATTCACCATTACATCTAGCCCTCTTCTAAAATTCTTGGTGACTCGGATGATCCAAAACTTCTCTTATGTTTGTTCTGTCGTGATTACGCGCTTTACGATTCTTTTATCCCTTCACTATCTTAGTCATTTCAACTAGCGACAGAACTCTACTCTCGATGTGGAGCAATCGTGATCTCGGCTCGTCCCTCAATCCATCCTCGAACCGAACACATCGTCAGATTCGAAGCCACGATACCTCCAGCATACCGGCTCAATCTTAAAAATTCTGCTTCATATTCTGATACGGACTTACTCCCCTAGACCAAACTTAGAAATGCCTTACGTTGCGCATTAATATAACTAGAACCAATATATTTCTTCTGATACGTTGCCTTGAAACAGTCCCAAGTAAGATCCTCCGCTGTAGCACTGTTCCTCACCGTGAGCCACCACTGATATGATTCATCCTGAAGAAGCGACACTATCCCCTTTAGCTTTTCCTCAGCATTCAGATCCAAGTCATCTATGATTCGCTCTATCGCCTCTAGCCAATATTTGGCCGTACTGGGAGCTACACCCGAAACACCTCGAAATACCTCAGCTCTATTGTCTTGGAGTCGCTCAGTCTCGATTTACGAGCTCCGTGCCTCTACCTATTCCATTACCCCCTCTTAAGAACTTCATGACATTGCTTGAGACAACTGCGTCGTCCCCGTTTGATCCTGAAACTCAACTCCAACTGCTGGTGGTGGGGGTGGTGGTACCTCATTCTCGGATCCTTGACCCGACCTCACTGGCTCAGACACAGCCATCCTACACCTACCGCGTCCACGCATAACATGGCCCCGACCTCGAGTGCTCATGTCTAAAGTCTTGACTTAGCTGATTTAAAAGTTTTATGCATTAGTCATTATTCCACTATTTTTAAAACACAGTTTTATGAATAATTTTAATAAGAGGTTGTTTCGCGAGTACATCCAACCTATAGTTTTGGGTCTCTAGAGTAGTTCCTACTACTATACAGTCATACCATCATCATCATATCATCAAAATCAACAGTTTGAAGTACTTACCCGAGTGGATCGGTGCCGAAAACTCGGTGCCATGCCTTTTAAATCATATAATTTTCAACAAAAACAATTTAAGACCGTACTTTAAATCATCTTGGGCCTTGGGCCCACAGTCGAGCTTTTGAACTTGGCTCTGATACCAATTTGTAACACCCCATACCCGGTCAACACGCCATGATCGAATCTAACATGCCACAGAGAAAAACGTTTTGAAGAAAAATCTAGTTTTCGATTTATTAAAGAAAATAAGTGCATGATTAGTTAAAAATCGATAGTTTATTTTTATTTAAAATCCTGTAAGTAAATCTTTTAAAAACTTAAGTGACAAATCATAGGTTAGAAAACATTTATATTATTTTAAGTAAAACCTGAATTATTACTTTGAAAATCGTTTGCATTTGAATGTAGAAACTTCAATTTGGAAATCATTTAAGTTGTCGAAAACATTTAAGTTGACATTTTCTAAAGGTGGGCTTTTGAAACTTGCATGTTGTTTTTTTTGAAATGATAACAGGTTTGTTAGCTCGGCATGGCACCTGCGTCTCCGGCCCAAGTCCACCAGGTAAGTACTCTAAACCATTGTGTGATATATATATGTGGGCTTGATGGGCTTTGTGGGATGTAGGCTAGTTTAATTAGACTTTGATGGACTATAGCAAAACACCCCAAACCCGGCCCACAAGCCTTGACCGGATCTGGTATGTTCCCCGGTGTAAACCGTTTCAAATTCTTTTGTTACTTAGGAAAAACTTGTGTGATTTGGAAGAAAGATCGTTTTGGGTTGGGCTTGAGTTGATAACAAGATTATTTCATTATTAAAAACCTTTACTTTAGGTGACAAAACGTTTGGGCTTTGTTTTAAAAATAGATTTACTTAATCTTTTAATAAATAGTAGTTTGTGGGCTTAATAAATAGAAACAGAATAAAATAGTTCTACTAAGGCCTTATTACATCAAATAATTCCCAAAATTTAAATTCAAAATACTTAAAGTAAAAATAGTCCAAATAAAAGTAAACTGAACTTCACATGGCCTCCACTAAGCATCTGCCGGCCCGGTCCATCACTGGTCGTCACCTGAAAAGTAATCCCACAACGGGGTGAGTCAACAGACTCAATGTGTAACCAACACTAAAATTTAATATTTCAGGCATACAAGTATCATACATGTTCATAAAGCATTTAAACAATATGATGCAACCCGAACCTGTAACACGCCATACCCGGTCAACACGCTATGACCGAATCTGACATGCCACAGAGAAAAAAGTTTTGAAGAAAAATCTAGTTTTCGATTTAATTAAAGAAAATTAGTGCGTGATTAGTTAAAAATCGATAGTTTATTTTTATTTAAAATCCCATAAGTAAATCTTTTAAAAACTTAATTGACAAATCATAGGTTAGAAAACATTTATATTATTTTAAGTAAAACCCAAATTATTGCTTTGAAAACCGTTTGCATTTGAATGTAGAAACTTCAATTTGGAAATCATTTAAGTTGTCGAAAACATTTAAGTTGACATTTTACTATCAAACGATCTTGTTTACCCGATGGTAAGATTTTGAAAACTATTGCGTTTTTATAGTTTAGAAAACTTTATGCTCAAATTAATATATCAACCATGTAATTTCTAAGCCATATTTAAAACAAGTCCAACACACAAAAATAATCCAAAAACATAATTAAAAAGGCCTTATTACAAACTCAATTTAAAATATAAACCAAATTAAGATAAAATATAGTACCCAACTCGAAGTTCTTATAAAACCAAATTTTTATTTGCATGGCCTCCTCGAGTTCATCCGGTTCCTACTCCGCGATCAAGAATCATCTGAAAAGATAAAGGAGAAGGTGAGTCACCAAGACTCAGTGCATAAATCCTTCCCCCGGTTAATGCAACATTCTTACACAATTCATAACCAAGCAATATATATATATTTAATGCACCCAACCTAGCCATCCATAACTCCTTTTCTACCCCGTGTGGTACCAAACCACTGGTGGTGCCAAACCACTGGTGACCCAAAGTCACAATATCCAATAATGTGATGCCAAATCACTGGTGACCCAAAGTCACAAATAATCAAGTTGTGGGGCCAACCCGTGTGATACCAAATCATGGCGGCGATCCCAATATATCGAAAGTGGGGCCAACCCACGATGGTACCAAGCCACTGGGACGAGTCGCTATGAGGTGCCAAACCTCCGTGTCCCAAAGACACGAAATAAGCGTGGTACCAAACCACTTTGGAGGTGCCAAACCTCTGGTGTCCCAAAGACACGGATATCAAATCCTTCCCCCTCCTCTCAAATCACCCAAACCAATGTCTTACAATAGTAAATCATGCCATCATGCTCATTTGTGATATAATCATATAACAAACATATATATCTTAAATCATGATAAAGATCATCATATAACAACATCATATCGAAACGGACTTACCCGAGTCCTTGTTCATACCATCAAGGTATCATATCAACATCTCATAGTTTTTCACTTTAGTAACATGATTAGTTTATTAATATATATATATAAACCGAGTTATAAAGTGTGTAAGGTACACACCTGTCACAAACGCAAGTATTAGATTTCGAAGACCTGATCTACCGCACTAGATCACCTTGTCCTATATTCGGCCAAACCACAAGATTATGAACAAGACCATTCGGCCATACCAACAAACCTCGAAAGGTTATCGTTTAAAATACCAAGTCTTACCTATTGGCTTACCCCAAAACAATTGTCAAAGAATTGAGGCTTAGAACGATTGCTTCCAAAGTCCCGAAGAGTCTAGAAGAATAAATTCCTATGAATAGTTAGATCCTTACAACAATTGTCCAAAAATTCGGCCTTTGCCCTCAAGAAAAACAACATAGAAAAGAGAGAAAGAAGAAAGAAGATTCCGCCAAGACACTTACCTATCTTCAAAACCGATTATAGATGAACCCAAAAGAAATCCACCCTTGATGATTTTCGGCCAAGATAATACCAAAAGAGAAAATGAAGATTCGGTAATGGTGGAGAAAAAGAAAGGAAAATAAAAGTGAAAATGAAATAGGAGAAGGAGGATTCGAAGATAAAAGAAAAAAGAAGAATGGAAGGAGAAATAGGATGAAGATGGATGTTTTTAACTTTGAGCAAAAGTGACAGAAATGAGGTTTGGGAAGGAGGAAGATTCGGCCAAGAGAAGGTAAAAAGGAAATGTGGTTTTGAGCAAATATCAAAAGAAAGAAAAGAGAGAGATGAGAGAAAATGGTTCGGCCAAACACCTTGTTTGCCAAAAAAGAAAAGTGCACAAAGTGCAAAGTGTGATTTCGGTTTCAAAAGGAAAAATGAAAGAAAGAAAATAGAATTTGGTTCAAACAAAATAAAAGCTAAACCAAAAGCAAAATTTCACCTAATGCCTAAGGTACATTCGGCTAGGGAAGAAATTCTTGGAGAGGAAAAGAAAAATGTAAAAGATGCACAAAATGCAAGAATTGACCAAACTAAACCCCCCAAACTTCCTATCAACATTCGGCCACCCCCTAGCCACACATGCCGTCCACATTCATGGACTAATGGCCTTAGCATAGTTTCCAAAACACTCTCCATCATCTAAGGCCTTTGTTCCCCCATCCTTCCATAAGTCTTAAGAATCTTATCCCATAATACAAGCTTTCCAAATCCATTATTCAACTTACCAAAAATTTTGAAAGTCCAACCTACCATAAGAATAGCTTGGCCGACACTTAATGCAAAGGTGCATAAAAAAAAATAAAGTCTTTCAATGCAATCCATGCTACTCGAACCTCTTCCCTCAAGCAACCCTTCATGCATCATAGCCACCTTGCCATTAACTCCTCACGTGCTAGAATTTAATACTTATATCATCTTAAGTGTCAAGATCACCTAGTCCACTTCATTAAATTTTAAATACTAAGAATTATTCTAGCTTCATAAATAAAGTTAAGCCTTTACAAGGCTATACTAAGCACACAAACAATACTACCCGAGCTAACACAATCTACCAACTGATACACAAATTTTAGGATGTTACAGAACCCAAACCTATATGCCATCCGCTACACATCCCCGTACCAACCTGCACACCGTGGGGACTACTAAGTCAACCCTCCATCTGCTACACACCATCGAAGGCAGTCGCTGCAGTCGACGTGCTCATCGTCCGTATAAAATTCGTGGCATAGCCACCAGATTAAATAATTGTGTCATGAGACACCACATTCAGATATTGTAACCGTTGCCACATTAGGATAATGTGACCAAGTCACCACATTCGGATAGTGAGATCAAGTCACCACTTTCACTTCCCTTTTCATATAACCCGAATGCCCCATATTATTCATATCATGCATATCATACTTAAATTCACATTTATGTCACTTTTCACATGTTAAATATAACATATTTCGTAATCCTAGCAGGAGTAGGAAACGTACCTTAGTACTTTGTACCATTGAATGGTACCTTAGCCATGCTTTTCACATTCTTAATAACATATTTAATTTAAAACATAGCCATAAACGTATTAAAATTTAGGGTAGGGTACACACCTGATTTGCTTAGTGATTCACTGAAATCTCGAAATCTGATCTACTGCTTTAGATTTTCAATTCCCTACATTCGGCCATGTTAAAGTTTTAATGAAAAACTCATTCGACCACAAAACCAAATCCTAGTAGGATTTGTGCACTAAAACTTACCTTAATTCCGATTTGCTTATCACTCAAATCCCGAAAACTTTGCTTTTCTTTTCCTTGTATTCGGCCAAATCCTAAATCTCTACATAGGTTAGTTTTTGGCTTTTAAGAATAAATCCAATCACTTAAAATAGGTCTTGGCCGAATGTCTTAAACACATACCTTGTGATTTTAAATCTCGAAACTTTCCTTCTTGTAGTCAACAGTCACAGAATCCTGAAGTTTTCCTTCAAAGTTTCGGCCAACATGTATATGGCATTAGAATCTTAACTTTCGGTTTACAGAAAGAAGAAAAAGATAGCAATTGATCCTTACCCTTACTTGAAGAAGTCACAATCTCCCTCCTGACACCACTTCAAAGTTTTGGCTATAGCCTAAGTGAACACTTAACAGATGTCAGCTTTTGGATGAATTGAAATAAAGAAGAAGAAATCGGCTAATGGTGGTATCTTGAATTTTCGCTTTGATTAACAAAAGAAGGAGAACAAATGAAGAAGAGAAATTTGCTAGAGAATTTGACGAGAAGAAAAGAGAGAATGAAGGATAGCTACCCTTTTCCCTTGTTGCAAAATTAATCTTCATAGAGACCTCATTCTACCAACTCTTCCTATTTTGATAAATGTTATCTTTTAATTATCATCTAAAATAAAAGATAATTCAAGAACTATCCTTACCTAGCGAAATTACTAAACTCAAAGTCCCTTACTTGGCCATCACTTCTCCCACATTCTCTAATTAAAGAATAATTCTTCATTTATCATATGTTATCCTTAAATAAAATAAAAGGGATAAAACTCCTAAAATTTAGCCATGTGTCAGTCCATCTTTCTCGCTCCTAAAAGCAAAAATAAAATTTCTTTTATTTGCTTCCCAAGTGACTCGATCCACAGCCCAAATATACAAGCTTGTGGCGTCTTGTTTGGGCTTTTAAGTGGTGCCTTCAAGCCACTTTGACAAGCTGCTTGTGTGTCAAATTCCTCCTATTAATTTTATTAAGGCCACCTTGCCTTAGTTTCCTCTTTTAAACTTACCATTTCCATACATTTCCGTGTTTCCAAAATGTTCACTTTCCTCTTTTAACTTAAGTTTCCAAAATGTTCACTTTCCTCTTTTAACTTAAGTTTCCAAAATGTTCACTTTCCTCTTTTGAAGCTTAACATTTCTAAATCATTTCTTACATTTCCAAGTTTCCAAAATGTTCATAATACATTCATAACACATAAGACATGTCATTTTGTACAATTAAACCGAAAATGCATAGGCCCTTTTCGGGATGTTCTGATTCTACCCCTTAAAATAATTTAGTCCTCGAAATTTCCTAGCTAAAATAATTGAGGTATTCTTTGTCGCATTGCCTCTTCCGCTCCCACGAAGCTTCTTAGATCCATGATTGTGCCACAACACTTTGACTAGAGGAACTGACTTCCTCCGTAATATTTTCACGTCACGTTCCAATATCTGAATTGGCTCTTCCTCGTAGGATAAGTCTGGCCGTAGCTCCACTTCTTCAACTGGTACTACATGAGATGGATCCGATCGATAATGACGTAGCATGGACATATGGAATACGTCGTGCATCTGTTGCAACTCTGGTGGTAACTCTAGCTGGTATGCCACTGGTCCAACTCGCTTCAACACTCGATAGGGTCCTATAAATCTTGGGCTTACTTCCCTTTCCGACCAAACCTCATCACCTTCTTCCAAGGTGAGACTTTCAGAAACACTTGGTCTCCCACTTCAAACTCTATTTCCTTCCGCTTGAGGTCGGCGTAAGACTTCTGCCTATCAGAGGCTTCCTTTAATCGTGCTCGGATTATCTCAACCTTCTCTTCAGTTTCTGCCACCAACTTTGGTCCCAAAACTCGACGTTCTCCTAACTCAGTCCAACAAGTAGGAGTTCGACACTTCCGACTGTACAATGCTTCATATGGTGCCATCCTAATGCTAGCCTGATAACTGTTGTTGTAGGTGAACTCTGCTAAAGGCAAGTAATCCTCCCAACTTCCTCGAAAATCCATCACACACCTCTCAACATATCCTCCAACACTTGTATTACCTGCTCGATCGCCTGTCGATTGTGGATGAAAAGCCATAGTGAAGTCCAACTTAGTGCCTAAAGCTTGATGAAGTGCCCTAAAAAATTGAGACGTGAACCTTGGGTCTCTATCCGAAATAATTGACACCGACACTCCGTGTAACCTTACAATCTCTGCCACGTACAATTTGGCTAACTTCTGAAGGGAATAATCCACTTTTACCGGGATAAAGTGTGCAGACTTAGTCAAACGGTCCACTATTACCCATACCGAGTCCTTCTTAGTAGGCGTAAGGGGAAGCCCACTAACGAAGTCCATGGTAATTCTTTCCCACTTCCATCATGGAACCTCGATTGGTGAAGCAATCTGATGGAACTTGGTGTTCAAATTTTTAACTTGCGACATGTTAGACATTTTCCCACGAACTCAGTAACTTCCCGTTTAAGTTCAGGCCACCAAAATTGTTCTCTTAGATCTTTGTACAACTTAATGCCTCCGGGATGCATAGCATAAGGGCTACTATGCGCTTCCTGAAGAATCCTTTGTCTTAATTCCTCGTCTTTCGGCATACAGACTTTTCCTTTATAGCACAATACTCCTTCATCATTAACGCCATAATCCTCTAGCTCTCTATTCTGTACTTGCTGTAACTTAGCACTTAGGTCCTTATCAGTCAACTGTCCCCTTTTCACCTCATTCAGCCATGTGGGTTTGACTTGCAACTCTGCCAACAGGCTTCCATGATCATACAAACTTAAGTGAGCGAATATAGCCCTTAGATCCGACACAACCTTCCGACTTAGGGCATCAGCTACCATATTCGCCTTGCCCGAGTGGTACTCTATCGAACAGTCATAGTCCTTCAGCAATTCAACCCACCTTCGCTGCCTCAAGTTGAACTCCTTCTGAGTCAGCAAATACTTGAGACTCTTGTGGTCTGTGTAAATCACTGACCTTTCTCCATAGAGATAGTGCCTCCACACCTTAAGGCGAAAACCATCTTGCCAATTCCAAGTCATGGGTTGGGTAGTTAACCTCATGTGGCCTTAATCTTGCGAGATGCGTGTCGACTACCTTTCCACCTTGCATCAATACGCAACCCAAACCTGTATGGGAAGCGTCACAATACACCGTGAATTTCTTCCCTGCCTCTGGCTAAATCAATACTGGAGCTTTCGTTAAAACCTTCTTAAGTTTCTCAAAGCTCTCCTGCTGCTTCTCTGACCATACAAAGGGTACTTCCTTCCTCAACAACTTTGTTAAAGGCGCGGCTATAGATAAGAACCCTTCCACAAACCTTTTGTAATAGCCTGCCAAACCTAGGAAACTTCGGATCTCAGCCACGGACCTAGGTGGTTTCCAATTCAACACCGCTTCGATCTTCTTAGGATCCACTCTTATTCCCTCTGCGGATACCACATGCCTTAAGAATGCCACCTTCTTGAGCCAAAATTCACACTTGCTGAATTTGGCATAGAGCTTCTTCTCCCTTAACACTTGCAGCACAACTCGGAGATGCTCATCATGCTCCTCTTCAGACTTAGAGTACACCAAAATATGGTCGATGAACACAACGACGAACCTATCCAAGTAAGGTTAGAAAACTCGGTTCATCATATCCATGAATGCGGCTGGGGCATTTGTCAACCCGAACGGCATTACTACAAACTCATAGTGGTCGTATCTTGTCCTAAAGGCTGTCTTATGGATATCTGCCTCCTTCACCTTCAACTGATGATATCCCGACCTTAAGTCGATCTTTGAAAACACTGTCGCCCCCTTAAGCTGATCAAACAAGTCATCAATCCTTGGCAAAGGATAATTGTTCTTAATGGTCAGCTTATTTAACTGACGGTAATCTATGCACATACGCATAGTTCTGTCCTTCTTCTTTACAATAGGACCGGTGCTCCCCATGGAGACACACTTTGGGTCGAATGAACCCACGATCCGAAGAATTCTTGGATTTGAGCCTTAAGCTCCACTAACTCCTTTGGCGCCATTCGGTATGGAGTGATTGACACAGAGTCGCTTCGTTAGCAAATCTATTCCAAATTCCACCTCCCTATCTGGGGGTATTCTTGGTAATTCATCTGGAAATACGTCTTTAAAGTCCTTTACTGTTCTAACTCCACTAACTCCCACTTTTTTGCGTCTACAGCACTGACGAAAGCCAGAAATACCTTGTACCCTTTCCTAACCATTTTCTCAGCCTTCAATGCCGAAACTATGTTAGACAAGTAGTTTCTTCTTTATCCGATCATTACCACTACTTCATCCTCTAGGGTCCTTAGTTCCATTCATTTAGCCGTACAATCTAACACGACTCAGTGCTTTACTAGCCAGTCCATTCCAAGTATGAGCTCAAACTCCCCAAAGGGTAGTTCCATTAAGTCAGCCCGAAAGTTCACTCCCTGAATCTCTAAAGGTACACTCCGAAAGATCTTATCCACCACTACAGTTTGGCCTAATGGGCTTACTACGATCATCGCCTATCGAAAAGTTTAGAGTCTAGGCCTAGTGTTTCCACTACACTACATGCAACATAAGAATGGGTCGAGCCCACATCAATTAAGGCATAATAAGGCTTGCCATAAATAAGGAACGTACCGGTTATTACATCCGGTGCATCACCATCCTCCTTCTGGCGAATTGCATAAACCAAACCCGGCTGCCTTGCCTCAGTGTTAGCAGTACCTCTGCCTTGTGTTCCATGTCCTCTGCCAGCACCATTACCTCTGTTATTCGAACCATAACCTCGTTGAGGTTGCTGTCTGCCTCTACCAGCCTGATTAATGTTTTGAGCTACTGATCGACTTTCATCTGGTTTCTTAGGACAATCTTTGAGCATATGGTCCTTGGACCCACACCTAAAACAACCTCCTGTCTTTTTCCAGTATTCCCCTAAGTGCTTCTTTCCACAATGATCACAAGGACGATACTGCCATCCTGTACCGGCTTGCTGATTTCGCGGCCAATCAACTCTAGGCTTCTTTTGATCCTTCTCAGATGATTTAAAACCTCTTTTTAGTTTATTCTGATCCATAGTCTGCTTTGTAGCATCCTTAATTCCCTCGGCTACCTTGGCCTTTTCTACTAAAGCAGAAAACTCCCGCTCCTGATGCGGTGCTATCAACAATCTCAAATCATCCCTTAGTCCGTCCTCAAAATGGACACAGCGTTCATGCTCAGTTGCTACTACTCCCCGAGCATATCGGCTCAACCTAAAAAATTCAGCTTCATATGCTGCTACTGACTTGTTCCCTTGAACCAGTCCTAGAAAAGCCTTTTTTTGCTCATCGATATAACGTGTGCCGACATACTTCTTCTGATATGCCGCCTTAACGTATTCCCAGGTCAGATCCTCAGCTGTGGCACCATCCTAAACTGTTAACCACCATTGATACGCTTCATCATGTAGCAGTGCCACCATCCCTTTCAACTTCTCTTCAGGGGTCAGGTCGAGCTCATCCATAATGCGCTCGGTCGCCACCAACTAGTATTCAGCTGTACTGGGTGCCACACCAGACACTCCACTGAACACCTCAGCTCCGTTGGCTCGGAGTCGCTCAGGTACAAACTTCTGAGCTCTCATATTTTCGCCCGCTCTAGCCACCATTTCCAGAACTCGCAGCATAGCCTACGATACAGCATCATCCCCCGTCTGAGCTTGTTACTCGACACCAACAGCTGGGGGTGGTGGTGGCGGTGGTAACTCATTGTTAGACCCTTGACCTGATCTAACAGGTTCTGACACAGCCATTCTTCCTCTATCGCGTCCATGACGACTGTGTCCTCTGGAATTCATATCTAACGATGCGCTTTAGTCTGATTTAAGAAAGTTTTATGAATTAGCCCTTATTCCACTGATTATCCACGACGAAGTTTTATGAAAAGAATTCTAAGAGTGGTTCTTTCGTATTCATACATGCACACAGTCTTTACATTCATACATCCATCAATCAATTATGAACTTCCGTTCATTCAGAGAAATGTTGTAGTTTTCATTGTTGTTATTTTTCCACTACTTAGGGGTATTTGCGTAATTTGTCCTACAGGGGTATTTTCGTAATTTGTCAAATAAGGTTCCTTGGTAATTTTGTCAATAAGTATTTTGAAAATTTTAAAGTCCCGGGGCTCTTCGGAAAATTTGGAAATTTCAGGGGTATTTCGATAAATTTTGAATTTCGGGGGTATCTTGGTAATAAACCAGGGTAAATTTGTAAAGTTTAATAATTCAGGGATATTTCAAAATTTGCAAAACTTTGAGGGTTCTTTTTGAGAAATTTATTTTCCAAAACGATGAAGTTGCAAAAATTTTGGAAATTAGGGTCATTTTGGAAATTTTGGTAAGTTAGGGGCAATTTTGTAATTTTCCAAAAATCAAGGTATTTTTGATAATTTGCAAATAAGGGTTTTTGGACTTGTTATAAAATAATGATAATGTTGATTAAAACTGTGGGTATTTTAGACATTTTTATAAACCAATGGCATTTTTGTAATTTTACCACTAGGGGTATTTTTGTAAATTTGTAAGTCAGCAATATTTCAAGAAAATTTATAATATTTTCAAATCAAGAGGGTAATTTAGAAATTTTAAAACTAGGGTTTCCATGAAATTACGGCTAGTCCCTTTCGGGTTTTAGTTTGGGGTTTAGCCCGTGTGTAAGCTCTCTTGGTTAGGGTGAACCGTAGCTACGCACCAAGTAGGATTCGAGTGGAGAGGAGGTGAGTCACACGTACTGCTTAAATACCAAGCTCCCAATCAAACCAATCCTGAACATGCGCACCATGGTTACCACACCCTAACTCAAATGACTTAACCACAGGTTTGTTTAGTTAGGCATTTAAGTCTTATGTTTTTGTTGGGGTATACTAATCCTAGGGTTCAATTACTTAATCTCTATTCTACGTTCCATTTCTACCCTTCTATAAATCACACAAAAGATCGGAGTACTTACCTGGTGGACTTTGGGTCGAAGACTTAGTGGGCCATGCTAGAAAATCCTGCTTATTTTCAGAAATACTTACATAAAACTCATTTGGGCTCTATTTGAAAACGTTTTGGGCCTTAGACCATAGGCCGAGAGTTTAAAACTGGGCTCTGATACCAAGTTGAAACAACCCAAACCTGGCCCACGAGCCTTGACCGGATCTGGTATGTTCCCCGGTGTAAACCGTTTCAAATTCTTTTGTTACTTAGGAAAAACTTGTGTGATTTGGAAGAAAGATCGTTTTGGGTTGGGCTTGAGTTGATAACAAGATTATTTCATTATTAAAAACCTTTACTTTAGGTGACAAAACGTTTGGGCTTTGTTTTAAAAATAGATTTACTTAATCTTTTAATAAATAGTAGTTTGTGGGCTTAATAAATAGAAATGAGAATAAAATAGTTTTACTAAGGCCTTATTACATCAAATAATTCCCAAAATTTAAATTCAAAATACTTAAAGTAAAAATAGTCCAAATAAAAGTAAACCGAACTTCACATGGCCTCTACTAAGCATCTGTAGCTTGGTCCATCACCGGTCGTCACCAAAAGTAATCCCTAGCAGGGTGAGTCAACAGACTCAATGTGTAACCAACACTAAAATTTAATATTTCAGGCATACAAGTATCATACATGTTCATAAAGCATTTAAACAATATGATGCAACCGAACCCAAACCTATATGCCATCGGCTACACATCCCCGTACCAACCTACACACTGTGGGGACTACTAAGTCAACCTTCCATCCGCTACACACCATCGAAGGCAGTCGCTGCAGTCGACGTGCTCATCGCCCATATAAAATTCGTGGCATAGCCACCAAATTAAATAATTGTGTCATGAGACACCACATTCAGATATTGTAACCGAAGTTACCACATTCGGATAATGTGACCAAGTCACCACATTCGAGATAGTGAGACCAAGTCACCACTTTCACTTCCCTTTTCATATAACCCAATGCCCCATATTATTCATATCATGCATATCATACTTAAATTCACATTTATGTCACTTTTCACATGTTAAATGTAACATATTTCGTAATCCTTGTAGGAGTAGGAAACGTACCTTAGTACTTTGTACCATTGAATGGTACCTTAGCCATGCTTTTCACATTCTTAATAACATATTTAATTTAAAACATAGCCATGAACGTATTAAAACTTAGGGTAGGGTACACACCTGATTTGCTTAGTGATTCACTGAAATCTCAAAATCTGATCTACTGCTTTAGATTTTCAATTCCCTACATTCGGCCCATGTTAAAGTTTTAATGAAAAACTCATTCGACCATAAAACCAAATCCTAGTAGGATTTGTGCACTAAAACTTACCTTAGTACCGATTTGCTTATCACTCAAATCCTGAAAACTTTGCTTTTCTTCTCCTTGTATTCGGCCAAATCCTAAATCTCTGCATAGGTTAGATTTCGGCTTTTAAGAATAAATCCAATCACTTAAAATAGGTCTTGGCTGAATGTCTTAAACACATACCTTGTGATTTCAAATCCCGAAACTTTCCTCTTTGTAGTCGACAGTCACAGAATCCCGAAGTTTTCCTTCAAAGTTTCGGCCAACATGTATATGGCATTAGAATCTTAACTTTCAGTTTTCGGAAGGAAGAAAAAGATAGCAATTGATCCTTACCCTTACTTGAAGAAGTCGACAATCTCCCTCCTGACACCACTTCAAAGTTTCGGCTATAGCCTAAGTGAACACTTAACAGATGTCGGCTTTTGGATGAATTGAAATAAAGAAGAAGAAATCGGCTAATGGTGGTATCTTGAATTTTCAACTTTGACTAACAAAAAGAAGGAGAACAAATGAAGAAGAGAGAAATTTACTAGAGAATTTCGGCAGAAGAAAAGAGAGAATGAAGGATAGCTACCCCTTTTCCCCTTGTTGCCGAAATTAATCTTCATAGAGACCCTCATTCGGCCAACTCTTCCTATTTTGATAAATGTTATCTCTTTAATTATCATCTAAAATAAAAGATAATTCAGCAACTATCCTTACCTAGCTGAAATTACTAAACTCAAAGTCCCTTACTTGGCCATCACTTCTCCCACATTCTCCTAATTGAAGAATAATTCTTCATTTATCATCTGTTATCCTTAAATAAAACAAAAGGGATAAAACTCCTAAAATTTAGCCATGTGCCATCCATCTTTCTACTCCTAGAAGCAAAAATAAAATTTCTTTTATTTGCTTCCCAAGTGACTCGATCCCTGGCCCAAATACACAAGCTTGTGGCGTCACTTGCTGGGCTTTTAAGTGGTGCCTTCAAGCCACTTTGACAAGCCTGTTTGTGTGTCAAATTCCTCCTATGAATTTTATTAAGGCCACCTTGCCTTAGTTTCCTCTTTTTAAACTTACCATTTCCATACGTTTCCAGGTTTCCAAAATGTTCACTTTCCTCTTTTAACTTAAGTTTCCAAAATGTTCACTTTCCTCTTTTAACTTAAGTTTCCAAAATGTTCACTTTCCTCTTTTTGAAGCTTAACATTTCTAAATCATTTCTTACATTTCCAAGTTTCCAAAAATGTTCATAATACATTCATAACACATAAGACATGTCATTTTGTACAATTAAACCGAAAATGCATAGGCCCTTTTCAGGATGATACATATAGGCTTAGCTTAAACAACTTCTTAAATTCCATAAGACTTAATTTACCGAAACAAATCCTGTGAACTAGTCACCGAGTTAGGGTGTGGCAACAGGCATATGCATGTCTAGGAGTAGATACTGGAGAGCTTGGTAATTAAGCGATCCTAGTGACTCACCTCCTCTTCACTTGGAATCCTACAGTGCGTAGTATTTGTCTACCCTAACCATGAGGACGTGATGACAGGTCAAAACTTATAATTAAAACCCGAAAGGGACTAGCCACCTGTTTTTTTCACAAAATTGCTAAAATATCCTTATTTTGAAAAAAAAAATACCCATGATTTACAAATATACCCCGATTTACAAAGTCAACAGCATTTTTCCATAGAAAACAAAAACAACAACAATAACATGAAAATATCCCTGATTTGTAAAATTACCAAATTACCCTTGATTTGTAAATGACCAAAATACCCATTATTGGCAAAATTACTGAAATATCCCAAGATTTCAAAATTACTGAAATACCCCAGATTTCAAAACTACTGAAATACCCTCGAATTTCAAAATTATCGAAATACCCCCAGATTTTAAAATTATCGAAATACCCTCGATTTGTAAAATTATCGAAATACCCCCGATTTACAAAATTATCGAAATACCCCCAGATTTGTGAAATTACCGAAATACCCCTGAGTTGAAAAATTACCAAAATACCCTTATTTCACCAAATCACCCAGAACCTTATTTTGGAAAATTACAAAAATACCGATGTAGGTTAAAATTACAAAAGTACCTCTGGTTAGTGAAATGACAAAAATACCCCTATACGTTGAATGTAGGTTCATGAACGTTGTTTGTTTGATGAATGTTGAATGTAAGTGGTTTCTAGAAGGTAAGTCTTAAACTGAAACTGTAGATAGGCTCGAATTCGAAAGAATCACTCTTAAAACTATTCTTCATAAGATTGTTCGTGGATAATCAGTGGAAAGAAGTAATAACTCATAAAATTTTTAATCAGACAAATGCAAATCAGAAGAATGAGTACAAGAGGTCGTGGACGTCCGCTGCATGGTCGTGGTAGGGGTAGGATGACCGTGTCCGAACCAGCAGGGTCAAGAAATGAGATGCCGGGTCTACTAGTTGTGGAGGGAAAATTTTAGGACCAAACGGGTGGAGATGAGGCAGTGTCTCAAGCGATGCTGCAGGTCCTTGAAAGAGTGGCTAGAGTAGGCACGGGTTCAGAGCTCGAAGTGCAGTGTCGATCAACTCTAATAACTGAGCGAGATATGTTTAGGGGAGTTTCTGGCGTAGCCCCTAACATAGCTAAGTATTGGTTAGAGGCAACTGAGCGCATAATGGATGACCTTAACTTCACGGTGGAGGAGAAGTTGAAGGGGGTCGTGTCTCTTCTTTGAGACGAGGCCTATCAGTGGTGGCTCACGGTGAAGGAGGGTACTTCTGCAGACTGCATTGTTTGGGACTTCTTTAAGGAGTCATTTCAGGGAAAGTATGTTGGGACCAGCTATATGGATGCACAAAGGAAGGCATTTTTGAATTTGGTGCAGGGAAGTAAGTCTGTTGCCAAATATGAAGAAGAGTTTTTGTGTTTGAGCCGCTACGCTAGAGGAATGGTAGCAACTAAATATGAACGTTGTGTGCGGTTCGAGGATGGACTGAGGAATGAGTTAAGGGTATTGATAGCACCGCAGCAAGAGAAGGATTTTGCTGTGTTGGTTGAGAAAGTTAAGATAGTTGAGGAGGTGAAGCGGACTGAAAGACAAGAGAGAGATAGGAATCGAGATAGAGATAGGAATAAGAGGAATGTTGGATCGTCAGAGTCAACGGAGCGTTTTCAGAAAAGGCCTAAGTCTGATGGGCCAGCTCGTGCTCTGACGGGTCAGAATCGTTCATGTCCCTCGTGCGGGAAGATACATTATAGGGAGTGCAGATAGAGAATCGGTGGATGCTTTAGGTGTGGATCCACAGACATATGATCAAGGATCTGTCTGCAGTGGATCGAACACGGTCGGTGGACGAGGTTCGATCGATAGGAGAGGTGGTCGTGACCTCGGAGAGGTCGTGGCCCAGCTAGGGGAGGTGATGGTTATGGTCGCGGTTGTGAAGCACAAGGTAGAGGTTCAGGTTATGCTGAGGCGAGGCAGCCAGCTTTGGTCTATGCAGCACATCGCCAAGGGGACGGAGATGCTTCAGATGCGAATAATGGTACGTACCCTACCATAGTATACTAAGTGTTTATTTTGGCTTTAGAATTAGAGTGCACAGTGAAAGCATAGTGGTGAGACTTAGGTAGTATGATTTCTAGTTAGTTGGAAATTTTGAGGACGAAATTTCTTTAAGGAGGGTAGAACTGTAACATCCTAAATTTTTGGACTTATGCGTTTAATGGGTGAATATGTGGAATGAGTTAACTTAAGGTTTAGGGGCCCAAATTTTAAGTTTTAAGGAGCCCAAATCTTCTAATTTAAGTTAGTTAAATTTGGCATTAGGGATTAGGGAAGTGGACGGCACAAGGCTATTTTTTTAAGAAATTTATTATATTTATTCTATGTGGATAATAAGCAGATAAAGGGTATTATTTAGGGATTTAGTCTTTAAGGATAATAAGCGGATAAAGACTATTTTGAGGAGATAATAGATTAAGATAAGGAAAAGGGATAGGAGCTATCATGTGTGGCGGTGTTGGTGAAAATCAATCTCTGCTAAAGGGAGGAATCGGTTTTCTATATAAAGAGGGGGTGTGTCGAAATTTTGGAAGCCTTTCTTTTATTTTCTTTTCTCATCTTCTTCCTCTCAAAAGCTGAAAACCACCATTTTCTTCACCCTTTCTTCCTCTCTAAAATTTCCTGGTTGGCCAAATCTTTTAACCTCTATTGTTATTTTTCTTCTAATCCCTAAAAGCCGAAATCACACCTCTATTATTCTATTCTTCTCCTTAATATTCATTGGCCAAATCTCTTTTAGTCATCTCTTCAATTCTTAAATCTTCTAAAAACTGAAATTCTTAGATCTCACCTCCTGAAGTTGCTAAATTTTCTTCAGTAAAGTCTGCTTGTGCTGAATCTAAAGAAAACAATCGGTATGTGTCGATTTTGAGTTTCCAATATTTATCTAGCTTTTCAAAGTCCCTAGCTGAATGGCTATTTAGTGACTAATCAAGGGTTTTTCTTATTTTCGGCATTTCGGGATCTGAAGAGGAGTCCAACGCTTAGATCTCTAAGTCAAAGATCGAAGAACACTCAAGTCATGTTATTTTCAAGATTTCAAGGTAAGGAGATTGGTTTATTTATAAATATATGAAATCGGGTAGAACACTAACCATGGCGAATATAGGAGAGGCCCTATTTTCACATCTTTACGGCTTTTTGAGCAAAGTTGTAGATCGGGATAACAAGGATATCGACTAAGAATATTGGATTTCACGATATCGTGTGTAACACTTTCCCACCATCTAGATCTGTTTGATTAATATATGATTATAAGTCTTATATGTTTTGATAAATGCCAAATCCGGGCATAATAGAGAAACCCAAAGAGGGTAAAAACAAATCATCGTGTTAGTGAATGTTACGATTAAGCGATATAATTATATTGATTTTATGTGATTGCATGGGTTGGGTTTTATGAAAGGAGGAAGTTATATGTTGTAGCGATTTTCGCCGTGATCTGTTGTAGCGGTTTTTACCGTGATCTGTTGTAGCAATTTTTACCGTGATCTATTGTAGCGATTTTTACCATGATCTGCTGTAGTGGCTTTTGCCGTGATGCATTGTAGTGGCTACTGACCATGATCGATGATGAAAAGACGACCGCCATCAAGGCGTGTAGCGGTGTGGGTTGATTGTAGAAATCCCCAATGGTGTGAATGGTCGATGCGGGGCGTGTAGCGGATGGAAACCTAGGATTTGGGTTGGGCTTGCATATTATTTTTATTATGTATATTAATTCTGATTATTTTAGTTTTATGGGGCTAAGGCCTAAATCTTATGGTGCATGAGGGTTGCACACTAAGTCTCGCGACTCAACAATTAATTAACATTTCAGGTAGCATTTAGTGCATCGGACCGGGCTGGAGAGGAGCGCAAGGTGGCCATGCAAAAGAACATTTGGATCCAGCAAAAAGACTCTAGTTATTATTTTATATTCTTATTTAATGGATTTTAAATCTCGTTGTAATAAGGCCATGGGCCACCAATTTATATTTTATTTTATTATGGGCTTTTATTACTTTTAGTTATTTAAATTTTTATTTTTAATTGAACTAAGGCATGTAGTTAAATTTGGGTTTTTAATTCATAAAGGCATATTTTATTTAAAAATATAAATTATAAATTTTTCCCGAATAAAAGGTTAAACTTTACCAAAATATTTTTCTGAAAATGTGACATGTTTTACAAAATTTCCTTAGTGACATACCAGATCCGGTCATAGTGTTTGGGCCGGGTTTGGGGTGTTACAGGCTAAATTATGAAATGTCCCTATGGACTGAATTATGAAAATACCCTTTATGGGCCAAATTGAAATATGTTGCTTTATGGGCCAAATTGAAATATGTTGCTTTATAGGCCAAATTGAAATATGTTGCTTTATGGGCCAAAAGTGATATTAATATATGAGCTAAATGTGATATGAGATGAAATGGGTCAAGTTTGCTAGATCGTTAAATGGGTGAAATTGCTATTTTGACTAATGGGCCAAATTGATAAATTGTAATATGGGTTTTTTGTTAAATTTACCTTATGAATATTTTGTTATGCATTATATATATATATACATGACTGTATGGGTTGGGATAATTGACGAAGAGAAGAATGGCCTGTTGCCAAAAATCTAAATCGGTGGTTCTACCACAAATATTATAAATGGCCTGTTGCCAAAAATCTAGATCGGTGGTTCTACCACAAATATTATAAATGGCCTGTTGCCAAAAATCAAGTTTGGTGACTCTGTCACAATAGCCTGTTGCCACAAATATTATAATTGGCTTAATGCCTGCTATTGGTGTGTTGGCGGGGTGGGTTGCCTTGATCCCCACAGGTGTGATGGTTGGTACGGGTGGTGTGTAGCGGATGGAAATTAGGTTTGGTTGGGAATTGCATATCACATGCATTATTTTTATATTTGATTTATATATTGTATTTTGTAAAGGGCTCAAGCCCAATTGAATGCTTAATGGTTACTACCACCCAACACGGTAAGTGGGTTACACATTGAGTTCTTAGTAACTCACCCCGTTTTTCTTACCCTTCTCAGGTAATAATAATTGAGGGAGGCTTGGGCTGGAGATGACTTCATGTGGAGGCCATACTATAAATGGTGGTTTATATAAACTTTTATTTTCTTTAGTTATTTAAGTACTATTTCAATTATGATGTAATAAGGCCTCTAGTATTATTTTCTTGGATTTTTATTTTGTGGATGGTTTTTAATATGTTTTAGATTAGACTGTTTTAATTTTAATAAATGTTTTCTTAAACTTTCGTATAAAATATAGATTTTTCTTGAATATTACTAAAGCGTAGGAATTCCTTTGAAAACTCTTTTATAAAATATTTCAACCAATCAATTTTAAATTTTAATCGCCTTACTCGAAAAAAAAACAATTGATAAACTCTTGAGCTTACAAATCATTGATTTCTAATAAACCTCAATTTTTGATAAACTCATTTTCTAAAATCGTTTTGAAGATTTGAAATCTTACATCGTTGATGATTAAACACACGTTCGTTTTGTGTGGCATGCCAAAATCCGAACTTAATGCATGGACCGGGTTTGGGGTGTTACATTTTATGGTATCAGAGTCCAGTTTTAAAACTCGACTGTGGTTTGGGTTCAACAACGATTTTTGTTTAAAAACTGCTTAAATTTCTAGACTTTATGTTTTAAAGGTAGTATGGCACCACGAGCATCCGACATCAAGTCAAGTAAGTATCTACTTATTAAATGTTTATTTTTGTGATATGATCATAGGAACACTCTAGAACTTCTAGTTTTAAGTGTTGAAAACGGTAGAGATTGAGACTATAGGATGTGATTGCGAAAACAATTTTATCTCTTATAACTCATAAAATATCGTTAATAAACACTGAAATGATATTCTGATTCATAAAACTTGTAATCAGATTAAATCGAATTAGTTATTATGAGCACTAGAGGACGTGGTCGTGGACGCGGTAGACGTGGCCATGGTAGAGGACGAGGTGCTACATCTGAAGCGCCGGGTCATATACCGAAAATGGATACACCTGCGTCACCTGGGAGTGAAACTGGATTACATGACCATTTGAGAGTGGACAATGCTTTGACTCGAGCAATGTTGCGAGTTCTAAAGAGGGTTGTTGGGACTAGAACTAGTTCAGCAGTTCGTGGATCAATATCGAAACGACTCAAGTCAAGTGGTGCCAAGGTTTTTAGAGGTGTATGCGGTCACGCATCGTGAAGATGGTGATGCACCTGATGTGATAACTGGTACGTTTTTTATCTCTGATGTACCTGTTACTACTTTGATAGATATCGGGTCTACCCACTCGTATGTTGCTAGTGCCATATCTGGAAACACAATGTTAGATCCGAGATTCTTGATAGAGATGATGGTAACTAGTCCTTTAGACACGATCGATAATAGTGAATAAATTGTTTAGAGACGTGCCCTTGGAGATTCAAAGAGAGATATTTCTAGCGGACTTGATGGAATTGCCTTTCGGTGAATTTGATCTTATTTTGGGCATGGATTGGTTGGTGAAGCACCGGGCGCAATTTGATTGTGCCGAAAAGCGGGTGTCAATAAGGACTGTGGAAGATGAGGAGGTAATAATGATAGGCGAGCGAAGGAACTTTTTGGCAAATATGGTATCTGCCTTGAAGGTAGAGAAGTTGGTGTGGAAAGGGTATGGAGCATTCCTAGCTTTCGTTTGTGCTTTGGATGCCAAGAAATTATCGGTGGAAGGTGTGAGAACGGTGAAAGAATTTCCAGATGTCTTTCCCGAAAAACTTTCGGGTCTACCTCCAGATCGAGAAGTAGAATTTGGCATTGAGCTTTTGCCCAGAACGGCTCCGGTGTCCATTGCTCCTTATAGAATGGTGCTGAAGGAGTTAGCAGAGCTTAAAGCTCAAATTCAAGAACTGCTAGATCGGGGATTTATTCGACCAAGTGTGTCTCCGTGGGGAGCACTGGTTTTGTTCATCAAGAAGAAAGATGGGTCGATGCATATATGCATTGATTATAGGCAGTTGAATAAGTTGACGATTAAGAATAGGTATTCATTATCGAGAATCGACGACTTGTTTGATCAATTGAGAGGAGCTTCAGTTTTCTCTAAGATTGATTTGAGATCGGGTTATCATCAACTCAAGGTGATAGAGGCAGATATTCATAAGACGACATTTTGAACTCATTATGGACATTATGAGTTTTTGGTGATGCTGTTTGGTTTGACCAATGCACTAGCTACATTTATGGACATGATGAACCGAGTCTTTCAACCCTATTTAGACCGATTCGTAGTGGTGTTCATAGATGACACCTTGGTATATTCGAGGAATGAAGTGAGCATGACTCACATTTGCGCACTGTGTTGCAAATTTTGCGGGATAAGCAACTTTATGCCAAATTCAATAAGTGTGAATTTTGGTTGAAGGAAGTGACTTTCTTGGGTCATGTAGTGTTAGCCGAAGGAATAAGAGTTGATCCTCGAAAGGTAGAGGCAGTGTTGGATTGGAAACCGCTGAAGTCAGTGGCTGAGATTTGTAGTTTCTTGGGTTTGGCTGGTTATTATAGACACTTTGTTGAAGGGTTTTCGTTGATTGCTGCACCCTAACTAAGCTGTTGTGAAAGGAAGTACCGTATGTGTGGACCAATAAACAACAAGAAAGTTTTGAGAAACTAAAGAAGATTATGATGGAAGTGCCAGTTTTGATTCAACCTGAGGCTAGAAAAGAGTTTACCGTTTACTGTGATGCGTCACATACAGGTTTAGGATGTGTACTGATGCAAAGTGGTATAATAGGGGACTTTGGATTGAACAAGGATAGCGTGCTGTGTTTTCGTGGAAGAGTTTGTATGCCCACATATTCGAATTTGAGACAAATGATTCTTTGAGAGGCGCATAGTAGCCCTTATACTATACACCCCAGAGGAAATAAGATGTATCGGGATCTCTGTGAACAGTACTGGTGGCCACGGATAAAGCGAGAGGTTACTGATTTTGTGGGAAAGTGTTTGACTTGTCAACAAGTGAAGGCGGAACATCAATTACCATCGGGTTTATTGCAACCGATAAAGATTCCTCTATGGAAATAGGAGCAGATAACGATGGATTTTGTTAGTGGGTTACCCTTAACACCTACTAAGAAAGATTCAGTTTTGGTAGTAGATCGATTAACGAAGACTGCTCATTTTCTACCAGTTCGTATGGATTACTCGTTACAGAAGTTGGCTAAACTATATGTATCTGAAATCGTGAGGTTGCATGGGGTACCAGTGTCTATCATATCAGATAAGAATCCTAGGTTTACATCCCAGTTTTGGAAAGCTTTACATAACGCTTTGGGAACAAAGTTAAACTTCAGTATGACTTTTCATCCTCAGTCAGATGGTCAGTCAGAAAGAGTAATTCAGATTTTGGGAGACATGTTACGAGGTTGTGTGATCGACTTCAGAGGTAGTTGGGAGGATTTTCTACCGTTGGCAAAGTTCGTGTATAATAACAGTTACCAATCCAGTATCCAAATAACACCCTATGAAGCGTTATACGGTCGTAGGTGTCGTACCCTTACTTGTTGGACTGAATTGGGGGAACGACAGTTGTTGGGTCCTGAACTGATATCTGAGACGGAAGAAAAGGTAAAGGTGATTCGAGCGCGATTAAAGGAAGCTTCGGTTAGACAAAAGTCGTATGCGGATCTGAAGCGTAAAGATATTGAGTTTACGGTGGGAGATCAGGTCTTTCTGAAAGTCTCACCTTGGAAGAAGATTTTCAGATTTGGAAGGAAGGGCAAGTTGAGCCCTAGGTTCATTGGATCGTACCGTGTGTTGAAGCGTGTAGGACCAAAGGCCTATCGACTTGATTTACCTCGAGTTGAGTCGATTCATAGTGTTTTCCATGTTTCTATCTTTGAGGCATTATAGATCGATCCGCCTCACATAATACCGGTAGAAGAAGTGGAGTTGAGGTCAGACTTGTCTTTCGAGGAAGAACCAGTGAAAATCTTAGATCGTGACGTTAAGGTGCTAAGAAAGAAGATTATACCGTTGGTTAAGGTTCTTTGGCGAAATCACGGAGCGGAGTAAGCTACATAGGAGCCTGAGGACGCAATTCGACAACAATATCCTCACCTCTTTTAACCAGGTAAATTTCGAGGATGAAATTTTCTTTAAGGGGGTAGAATTGTAACATCGTAAAAATATGAGTATCAATATGTTACATGTTTTTGGTGCTTAATTTGTGAATAATTTAATTTATGTGCTTAATATAGTCTTGAGAAGACTTGAGTTTATTTGGAATTAGAATAAACTTTAGTAAAGAGTACCTTATTGTAGAGGAATTAAGTGATCTTGAAGTTTAAGTAAATTAAGTGGTAAAAAATAGCATAAATTGAGCTATTGGGAAAGAGGTTATGTGCTACATGTATGGTCTTGGGGGGGGGGAGGTTCGAATCCCCTAGTTTGCATAATTGTGAACTTTTATTTTTTCTTTTTCCTAGCAAGTGTCGGCCAAGCTCTATACTTGGTAAAGATGGACCAATTCTTTTATGGTAAGGTGGCTAAAAGTTATGGCAAACATAAATTTAGGGATTGAATTTGATTGATTTTGGGGATAGGATTTCTAAACTTTTGAAAGGTGGAGGAACATAAGGCACCTCTTAAGGGAGGATGTTTTGGAAAGTTAAGATGGCCAAGTTTGACCATGTATTTGGACGGTTTAGGGGACAAAAGGGAGGAGGCCGAATTTTTGGTGTTAGGATTGGTATGGTTAGTAGCTTTTGGGTAATTCCTTTTGGTCATTTCTTTGTTTTCTCAAAACACCTTTTCTTTTCATATTTCTTTTCTCTTTGACCGAATGTGCTTGATGCTTTGGGTAAACATCCTTGTTTTTCATCTTTTTGTCTTCTCTTTTTGACCATTTGGTCATATTTTGCCAACCTCTCAAGTGCATCATTTTGTGTTACTCTCCCTTGTGCTGAAATACCAAAACACAAAGACCATTTCTTTTCTTCTTTCTTCCCCATTGTTCCAAACTCTTCTCTTTGTTTTTCTTTTATCTTTGAAAATTAAATCATAAACCTCTCATCTTCATTCTCTTTCTCTCATCATTTATTTTCTTTTCAACCATTCTCTTCTCTCCTTTGTTTTACCATAGCCGAAACTCCCATACTTCATAGAGAATCTTCTCAATCTTTCTTCATTTAAATTTTGGACTATAGTGAGATAGTGGTGGTCGAATTATCACATTTTCGAGGACTTCGTGAAGCCATTTGAGTTGGAACATATCAATCAAGGTAAAAGAAACCCTTCATGGATGTTATGATCACCCTTATTGTTTTCAATGATATTCAATCGCGATTGATAATCGAAAGTTTTGTTTATAGGGATTCTTTTGGGAATCATTCGAAATTATAAGGTAAGTCTAAATACGCTCTTTTAGATCAATAGTCTTAAATTTTGATATATTGTTAGGACTAATAACCTTTTGTCATTGAAGGCAAGCAAGATAGGGACAAAAAGGGTTGTTAATAGTGTTCGGAAGAGGGGCAATTCTGCTATTCCCCCTAAATTCAAACAAAAGACTGTTACGACAATCCGGGATTTTCCACCGGGTTGTGGACCCTCATCCAGCGAAAATCAATTATTTGAAGTCATTCGTACTCCTGAACTTTTGTTCGTTCGTGGTTATTCAACGGGTAACGAATCATCAATCGGGGAGAAATTACAAATAAAAGTTGTTCAAAATTTTGAGGGTAAAAGTTTAGAACGCTTATTTTTTTTAAGAATAGTTTTTTAAGTATTAGTGTTCTAATCCATCGTGATGCCTGTTTAGATATCGTCGAGCGGGAAAGTATAGTTCTCACCATAATCAGGTGTGTAACTTCACACTTATCTCATGGGTTATACTATACCGTAAGCGTTAAAATAATAATCATAAATCCGGTAAAATTTAAAAATACGATTTATTAATACTGTTTGTGTGAATACATGAAACTGAAATTTAGGTTGTGGAAAAATTACGGATTTCCCCTTAATGGGCTATTTTGTTAAAAAAATGATATTTTGGGCCATTTGATTATTTTGATAAATTGGCCAAGTGTGGAAATTGTGAAAAGGCCTCATGTGTTAAATGGGCCGTGTAACATCCTAAATTTTTGGGCCTATGCGTTTAATGGGTGAATATGTGGAATGAGTTAATTTAAGTGTTAGGGGCCCAAATTTTAAGTTTTAAGGAGCCCAAATCTTCTAATTTAAGTTAGTTAAATTTGGCATTAGGGATTAGGGAAGTGGACGGCACAAGGCTATTTTTTTGGGAATTTTATTTTATTTATTCTATGTGGATAATAAACAGATAAAGGCTATTATTTAGGGATTTAGTCTTTAAGGATAATAAGCAGATAAAGATTATTTTTGAGGAGATAAGGGAAAAAGGATAGGAGCTATTATGTGTGGCAGTGTTGGCTGAAAATCAATCTCTGCTAAAGGGAGGAATCGATTTTTTATATAAAGAGGGGGTGTGCTGAAATTTTGGAAGCCTTTCTTTTATTTTCTTTTCTCATATTCTTCCTCTCAAAAGCCGAAAACCACCATTTTCTTCACCCTTTCTTCCTTTCTAAAATTTCCTGGTTGGCCGAATCTTTTAACCTCTATTGTTATTTTTCTTCTAATCCGTAAAAGCCGAAATCACATCTCTATTATTCTATTCTTCTCCTTAATATTCATTGGCCAAATCTCTCTTAGCCATCTCTTCAATTTTTAAATATTCTAAAAACCAAAATTCTTAGATCTCATCTCCTGAAGTTGCCGAGTTTTCTTCAGTAAAGTCTGCTTGTGCCGAATCTGAAGAAAACAATAGGTATGTGTCGATTTTGAGTTTCCAATATTTATCCGGCTTTTCAAAGTCCCTAGCCGAATGGCTATTTAGTGACTAATCAAGGGTTTTCTTTTTTCAACATTTTGGGATCCAAGAGGAGTCCAACGCTTAGATCTCTAAGTCAAAGATCAGTAACACTCAAGTCCTGTTATTTTCGGGATTTCAAGGTAAGGAGATTGGTTTATTTATAACTATATGAAATCGGGTAGAACACTAACCATGGCCAAATATAGGAGAGACCCTATTTTCACATCTTTCAGGCTTTTTGAGCAAAGTTGTAGATCGGGATAACAAGGATATCGACTAAGAATATTGGATTTCGCGATATCAGGTGTGTAACGCTTTCCCACCATCTAGATCTGTTTGATTAATATATGATTATAAGTCTTATATGTTTTGATAAATGCCGAAATCCTGGCATAATAGAGGAAACCCAAAGAGGGTAAAAACAAATCAACAGGTTAGTTAATGTTCTGATTAAACGATATAAGTATATTGATTTTATATGATTGCACGGGTTGGGTTTGATAAAAGGAGGAAGTTATATGTTGTAGCGGTTTTCACCGTCATCTATTGTAGCAGTTTTTACCATGATCTGTTGTAGCAATTTTTACCGTGATCTGTTGTAGCGACTTTTGCCGTGATCTGTTGTAGTGGCTACGGCCATGATCTGATGATGAGCAGCACGACTGCCATCAAGGCGTGTAGCGATGTGGATTGATTGTAGAAATCCCCAATGGTGTGAATGGCTGGTACGGGGGCGTGTAGTGGATGGAAACCTAGGATTTGGGTTGGGCATGCATATTATTTTTATTATATATATTAATTCTGATTAATTTAGTTTTATGGGCTAAGGCCCGAATATAATGGTGCATGAGGGTTGCACACTAAGTCTTGTGACTCAACCAATTAATTAACATTTCAGGTAGCATTTAGAGTATCGGACCGGGCTGGAGAGGAGCGCAAGGTGGCCATGCAAAAGAACATTTGGATCTAGCAAAAAGACTCTAGTTATTATTTTATATTCTTATTTAATGGATTTTAAATCTCGTTGTAATAAGGCCATGGGCCACCAGTTTATATTTTGTTTTATTACGAGCTTTTATTACTTTTAGTTATTTAAATTTTTATTTTTAATTAAACTAAGGCATGTAGTTAAATTTGGATTTTTAATTCATAAAGGCATATTTTATTTAAAACTATAAATTATAAATTTTTCCCGAATAAAAGGTTAAACTTTACCAAAATATTTTTCTGAAAATGCGACATGTTTTACAAAATTTCCTTAGTGACGTACGAGATCCAGTCGTAGTGTTTGGGCCAGGTTTGGGGTGTTACAAATTGGTATCAGAGCCCGGTTCAAAACTTGGCTTTGGGGTTTTGGGACTCAAAACGTTTTCTAAAGGTGGGCTTTTGAAACTTCCATGTTATTTTTTTGAAATGATAACAGGTTTGTTAGCTCGGCATGGCACCTGCGTCTCCGGCCCAAGCCCACCAGGTGAGTACTCTAAACCATTGTGTGATATATATATGTGGGCTTGATGGGCTTTATGGGACGTAGGCTAGTTTAATTAGACTTTGATGGACTATAGGCTTAGCTTAAACAACTTCTTAAATTCCATAAGACTTAATTTCATCAAGCAAATCTCGTGAACTAGTCACGAAAGTTAGGGTGTGGCAACAGCATACGCATGTCAGGAGTGGATACGAGGGAGAGCTTGGTATTTAAGCGATCCTAGTGACTCACCTCTTCTTCAATTGGAATCCTACAGTGCGTAGTATTTGCTCACCTAACCATGAGGACGTGTTGTGAGCCAAAACTTATAATTAAAACCCGAAAGGAACCAGCCATCTGTTTTTCTCACAAAATTGCTAAAATATCCTTATTTTGAAAAAAAATACCCATGATTTGCAAATATACCCCGATTTACAAAGTCAACAAAATTTTTCCATAGAAAACAAAAACAACAACAATAACATCAAAATATCCATGATTTGTAAAATTACCAAATTACCCTTGATTTGTAAATGACCAAAATACCCATGATTGGCAAAATTACTGAAATATCCCCAGATTTCAAAATTATTGAAATGCCCCTAGATTTTAAAACTACTGAAATACCCCCAAATTTCAAAATTATCAAAATACCCCCAGATTTCAAAATTATCGAAATACCCTTGATTTGCAAAATTTTTGAAATACCCCTGGATTTGCAAAATTACCGAAATTCCCCTGAGTTGGAAAATTACCAAAATACCCTTATTTCACCAAATCACTCGGAACCTTATTTTGGAAAATTATGAAAATACCCCTGTAGGTTAAAATTACAAAAATACCCCTAGGTAGTGAAATGACAAAAATACCCCTATACGTTGAATGTAGGTTCATGAACGTTGTTTGTTTGATGAATGTTGGATGTATGTGGTTTCTAGGAGGTAAGTCTGAAACTGAAACTGTAGATAGGCTCGAATTTGAAAGAATCACTCTTAAAACTATTCTTCATAAGATTGTTCGTGGATAATCAGTGTAAAGAAGTAATATGTAACACCCCAAACCCGGATTAAACGTTACATTCGGATCTGGCATTTCACATGAAAGGAATGTCTAAAAACTGTGTGTTCGTAAAAAAAACTCATGTTCTTTATAGTTGTTGTGAAAAATTGAATTTAAGTAATTTTGAATAAGAAACAGTTTATTATCATTTTAGGAAAATCCCATATTGATCATTTAATAATAAGCGATAACCAAATTGAAAATTTGAAACCAAATAAAATACCCAAGGCCTTATTATATAACAAAAACCCAAATAAAAATAAGTCCAAATAAAAGCGAATTTACAATTAAACATATGTATGGCCTCCACGAGTCCACCTCGACTTCCAAATTAGCGATCTAATGATTACCGCAAAATTTAACTAAGGGTGAGTCATCGAGACTCGGTGTGTAAATCCCCATCCAACGGGTGTTAAACCCTTACACAATTTCATATGAAAATATGCATGTCATGCAACCCAAAACCTAACCATCCAAAACTCCCGATTCTACCCCGTGTGGTACCAAACCACTGGTGGTGCCAAACCACTAGTGACCCAAAGTCACAGATATCAATATAATGTGGTGCCAAACCACTAGTGACCCAAAGTCACGAATAATCCATAGGTGGGGCCAACCCACGTTGTGATACCAAATTACTGGCGACAATCTCGTTTTATCAAATGTGGGGCTAACCCAATCGTGGTGTGCCAACCGACGAGTCGCTATGAGGTGCCAAACCTCTGTTGACCCAAGTCCCAAAATATCAACTGTGGTCCCAACCCAATGGTGGGCCAAACCACTTGGTGACCCAAAGTCACGAATAATCCATGTGTGGGGCCAACCCACGTTGTGATACCAAATCACTGGCGACAATCCCATTTTATCAAATGTGGGGCCAACCCATTGTGGTGCTAAGCCACTAGGACGAGTCGCTATGAGGTGCCAAACCTCTGGTGACCCAAAGTCACGAATATCAAGCTGTGGTACCAAACCCTTTGGTGGTGCCAAACCACCGGTGACCCAAAGTCACGAGATATCAATCTTCCCTCCTCTCATCATACCCATACAATATGACATAATAATTCGTGTATGCAGTATGACATGTATGCAAATCATATATCAAATAACGTATGAAACAAATTACCATCATAATCAGAATAATAATATACAACATAATCAATCTAACCAACCTCTAAGGGTATAACAGTAATTTTACCTACTAAGGGTATTTTCGTAATTTACCCACCAAAGGTATTTTCGTAATTTACCTACCAAGGGTATTTTCGTAATTTACCCACCAAGGGTATTTTCATAATTCACCCACCAAGGGTATTTTCGTGATTTACCCACTAAGGGTATTTTCGTAATTTACCCACCAAGGGTATTTTCGTAATTTACCCACCAAGGGTATTTTCGTGATTTACCCACTAAGGGTATTTTCGTGATTTCGTACCTAGAATGGCCTTTCCGAAGGCCCAGTGTCGCCTTGAATGACTCAACTACCATTTTCGGTCTCTACCGGACTGTTGGGCCTAAAACTAGATTTCGGCCCATTCGAGCCCACACGCTCGTGTGGCCCACCTAACACAAATCTAGCCACGTATATAAGTTTCACCTAGTCTAGTTCACTATATACTACATCATCATACAATTTATTCTATTGGGCCTCACGGCCCATTGGATACTTGGCCTTTTAAGACCATCGTGGCCCAAATGTTTCCACACCCACAAGAATACTACTAATGGCCTCAACTATCGCGTCGAAGCCCCACGTGCTTTCGACGCTCGTGTAACTACTATTGCCGTGATCGGCACTTGACATTTGCCTCTACGACTAGAGTAGAGAGAGTTACACACGATAGAGTGCTGTGTTAAATCCGCATGCGACCACTCCCGTGCCCAAACGCCCACCAAGGTATCTTAACTCGCTCTGGAATGCTCTTTATATAGCTAGCTCTTCACCTTCCTTCTTTGTATCTTTCGATGTGGGATCCTCCGTCAAGAGAGTTTAAATTCAACTGAAACTCTTACCGTCCAATCCGCAAAATAAATACTCCCTTGCTTGTTATGAGATTCGAACCCAGGCTCCCTTGTAACATAATCCACGCTGCTAGCCACTTTACCAACTAGCTCATTGTGTCTTAAACCATGCACAACTAAATATAACCCTATAGCCAAGGTCTAAATTCATTTAATAAAAATAATCTAAAAGGAATGCAAACGCTACAACTAGAACCTTGGACCTCCTTCTTTCCTTGTGGCGTCATTCCCTTGTCCTTACATGGCGTCACTTTGCCACTACACCACACACTACACTTGTGTCATTTTCCTCAACATTTTATTCTTAAGGCCTACCCGCCAACCTCTAAGGTTTTTTTCACCTAAAACTAAAATTTTTCCTAAGGCCTAACTTGAACCCAGGACTTCATAGAAGCGCCCTAACCTTCCAAACTCACTTATCTAATTGGTCCAACTTGCATTTAAGCCGATCTCTTATTCTCCAAAAAAAAATTTAAACGCTACTACGCTCAAGGCCCATTGGGGTCAATTCTCCTAGGCCCAATTTCAGGATGTTACAAATCTACCCTCCTTAAAGAAATTTCGTCCTCAAAATTTCCAACTAACTAATAGTCACACATCCTAACCTACCACACTACGCTCTTGCTACGCACTCTGATCTTAATAAAACTAATATCTTTTAACTAGAATTTAAAACTCCTACACATACTCAAAAACACCTAGCCATTAAAACAGACGAATATTTCATACACACCCAACTCTATGTCTGAACATCACATCCAAACCAAACACACGTAATAGATACGAAATCGACATATAACAAAGAAAATATCGAAACTTACGGTCAGATTGGTGCAGGAGACTGGTGCCATACTTCCGGAAAGAGATATATATATTTTCTAAACCATATTTCAACCAAAATTTGAAAACATTTTGAACCCATTCCACAGCCGAGTTTTTGAACTTGGCTCTGATACTATAATTGTAACACCCAAACCCGGCTTAAATGTTACGTTCGGATCCGGCATGTCACATGAAAGGAATGTCTAAAAACTGTGCGTTCGTAAAAAAAACTCGTGTTCTTTATAGTTGTTGTGAAAAATCGAATTTAAGTAATTTTGAATAAGAAACGGTTTATTATCATTTTAGGAAAATCCCATATTGATCATTTAATAATAGCGAGAACCAAATTGAAAGTGAAACCAAATAAAATACCCAAGGCCTTATTACATAACAAAAACCCAAATAAAAATAAGTCCAAATAAAAGAAACGAATTTACAATTAAACATATGTATGGCCTCCACGAGTCCACATCAACTCCCAAATTCGCGATCTAATGATTACTTGTAAAATTTAACTAAGGGGTGAATCATCGAGACTCAGTGTGTAAATCCCCATCCAACGGGTGTTAAACCCTTACACAATTTCATATGAAAATATGCATGTCATGCAACCCAAAACCTAACCATCCAAAACTCCCGATTCTACCCCGTGTGGTACCAAACCACTGGTGGTGCCAAACCACTGGTGACCCAAAGTCACAGATATTAATATAATGTGGTGCCAAACCACTGGTGACCCAAAGTCACGAATAATCTATAGGTGGGGCCAACCCACGTTGTGATACCAAATCACTGGCGACAATCCCATTTTATCAAATGTGGGGCCAACCCACTGTGGTGCGAAGCCACTAGGACGAGTCGCTATGAGGTGCCAAACCTCTGGTGACCCAAAGTCACGAATATCAACTGTGGTACCAAACCACTGGTGGTGCCAAACCACTGGTGACCCAAAGTCACGAATAATCCATGTGTGGGGCCAACCCACGTTGTGATACCAAATCACTGGCGACAATCCCGTTTTATCAAATGTGGGGCCAACCCACTGTGGTGCTAAGCCACTGGGACGAGTCGCTATGAGGTGCCAAACCTCTGGTGACCCAAAGTCACGAATATCAACTATGGTACCAAACCACTGGTGGTGCCAAACCACTGGTGACCCAAAGTTACAGATATCAATCTTCCCCCTCCTCTCATCATACCCATGCAATATGACATAATAATTCCGTGTATGCGTTATGACATGTATGCAAATCATATATCAAATAACGTATGAAACAAATTACCATCATAATCAGAATAATAATATACAACATAATCAATCTAACCAACCTCTAAGGGTATAACAGTAATTTTACCTACCAAGGGTATTTTCGTAATTTACCCACCAAAGGTATTTTCGTAATTTACCTACCAAGGGTATTTTCATAATTTACCCATCAAGGGTATTTTCGTAATTTACCCACCAAGGGTATTTTTATGATTTACCCACTAAGGGTTTTTTCGTAATTTACCCACCAAAGGTATTTTCGTGATTTACCCACCAAGGGTATTTTCGTGATTTCGTACCTGGAATGGCCTTTCCGAAGGCCCAGTGTCGCCTTGAGCGACTCAACTACCATTTTCGGTCTCTACTGGACTGTTGGGCCTAAAACTAGATTTTGGCCCATTCAGGCCCACACGCTCGTGTGGCCCACCTAACACAAATCTAGCCACGTATATAAGTTCCACCTAGTCTAGTTCACTATATACTACATCATCATACAATTTATTCTATTGGGCCTACGGGCCCATTGGGCCCACTTAGCCCTTTTCGGGCCATTGTGGCCCAATAGCCCACACCCACAAGAATACTTCTAATGGCCTCAACTATCGCGTCAAAGCCCCACACGTGCGCTCGCACGCTCGTGTGGCTACTATTGCCGTGATCGGCACTTCTATTCTTGCCGCCTACGCTTAGAGTAGAGAGTTACACACTGATAGAGTGCGGTGTTAAACCGCACCTGCGACCACTCCACATGCCCAAACGCCCACCAAGGTATCTTAACTTTGCTCCTGGAATGCTCTTTATATAGCTAGCTCTTCACCTTCATTCTTTGTATCTTTCTGATGTGGGATCCCTCCGTCAGTAGAGTTTAAATTCAACTGAAACTCTTACCGTCCAATCCGCAAAATAAATACTCCCTTGCTTGTTATGAGATTCGAACCCAAGCCCCCTTGTAACATAATCCACGCTGCTAGCCACTTTACCAAATAGCTTACTGTGTCTTAAACCATGCACAACTAAATATAACCATATGGCCAAGGTCTAAATTCATTTAATAAAAATAATCTAAAAGGAATGCAAACGCTACAACTAGAACCTTGGACCTCCTTCCTTCCTTGTGGCGTCATTCCCTTGTCCTTAAGTGGCGTCACTTTGCCACTACACAACACACTACACTTGTGTCATTTTCCTCAACATTTTATTCTTAAGGCCTACCCGCCAACCTCCAAGGTTTTTTTCACCTAAAACTAAAATTTTTCCTAAGGCCTAGCTTGAACCCAGGACTTCATAGAAGCCCCCTAACTTATCTAATTGGCCCAACTTGCATTTAAGCCGATCTCTTATTCTCCAAAAAAATTTAAACGCTACTACGCTCAAGGCCCATTGGGCTCAATTCTCCTAGGCCCAATTTCAGGATGTTACATAATAACTCATAAAATTTTTAATCCGACAAACACAAATCGAAAGAATGAGTACAAGAGGTCGTGGACGTCCGTCGTGTGGTCGTGGTAGGGGTAGGATGACCGTGTCTAAACCAGCAGGGTCTGGCCACGGGTCAGGAAATGAGATGCCGGGTCTGCCAGCTGTGGAGGGAAAATTTTAGGACCAAACGGGTGGAGATGAGGCAGTGTCTCGGCGATGCTGCGGGTCCTTGAAAGAGTGGCTGGAGTAGGCACGGGTTCGAGAGCTCAAGTGCGTGTGCGAACGACTCGAGCCAACGGAGCGAGATATGTTTAGGGAGTTTACAGGCGTAGCCCCTAACATAGCCGAGTATTGGTTAGAGGCAATGGCGCGATAATGGATAACCTTGACTTCACGGTGGAGGAGAAGTTGAAGGGGTCGTGTCTCTTCTTGAGACAAGGCCTATCAGTGGTGGCTCACAGTGAAGGAGGGTACTTCTGCAGACCGCATTGTTTGGGACTTCTTTAAGGAGTCATTTCAGGGAAATTATGTTGGGACCAGCTATATGGATGCACAAAGGAAGGCATTTTTGAATTTAGCGCAGGAAAGTAAGTCTGTTGCCGAATATGAAGCAGAATTTCTGCGCTTGAGCCGCTACGCTGGAGGAATGGTAGCGACTGAATATGAACGTTGTGTGCGATTTGAGGATGGATTGAGGAATGAATTAAGGGTATTGATAGCACTGCAGCGAGAAAGGGACTTTGCTGTGTTGGTTGAGAAAGTTAAGATAGTTGAGGAGGTGAAGCGGACTGAAAGACAAGAGAGAGATAGGAATTGGGATAGAGATAGGAGTAAGAGGAATGTTGGATCGTCAGAGTCAACGGAGCGTTTTCAGAAAAAAGGCCTAGGTCTGATGGGCCAGCTCGTGCTCCGACGGGTCAAAATCATTCATATCCCTCGTGTGGGAAGATACATTATAGGGAGTGCAGATAGAGAATCGGTGGATGCTTTAGGTGTGGATCCACGGAGCATATGATCAAGGACTGCCCACGTGGATCGAGCCTGACCAGTGGACGAGGTTCTGATCAGGATAGGAGAGGTGGTCAGCAGCCTCAGAGAGGTCGTGGTCCAGCCAGGGGAGGTGATGGTTATGGCCGCGGTCGTGAAGCACAAGGTAGAGGTGCAGGTTATGCTAAGGCGAGGCAGCCAGCTTTGGTCTATGCAGCACATCGCCAAGGGGACAGAGACGCTTCAGATACGAATAATGGTGCGTTCCCTACCATAGTATACTAAGTGTTTATTTTGGCTTTAGAATTAGAGTGCGCAGCGAAATCATAGTGGTGAGACTTAGGTAGTATGATTTCTAGTTAGTTGGAAATTTCGAGGACGAAATTTCTTCAAGGAGGATAGAACTGTAACATCCTAAATTTTTCGGCCTATGCGTTTAATGGGTGAATATGTGGAATGAGTTAATTTAAGTGTTAGGGGCCCAAATTTTAAGTTTTAAGGAGCCCAAATCTTCTAATTTAAGTTAGTTAAATTTGGATTAGGGATTAAGGAAGTGGACTGCACAAGGATCTTTTTTTGGGAATTTTATTATATTTATTCTATGTGGATAATAAGCAGATAAAGGCTATTATTTAGGGATTTAGTCTTTAAGGATAATAAGAAGATAAAGACTATTTTTGAGGAGATAAAAGATTAAGATAAGAGAAAAGGGATAGAAGCTATCATGTGTGGCAGTGTTGGCTGAAAATCAATCTCTGCTAAAGGGAGGAATCGGTTTTCTATATGAAGAGGGGGTGTGCCAAAACTTTGGAAGCCTTTCTTTTATTTTATTTTCTCATATTCTTCCTCTCAAAAGCCGAAAACCACCATTTTCTTCACCCTTTCTTCCTCTCTAAAATTTCCTGGTTGGCCGAATCTTTCAACCTCTATTGTTATTTTTCTTCTAATCCCTAAAAGCCAAAATCACATCTCTATTATTCTATTCTTCTCCTTAATATTAGTTGGCCAAATCTCTCTAGCCATCTCTTCAATTCTTAAATCTTCTAAAACCAAAATTCTTAGATCTCACCTCCTAAAGTTGCGAATTTTCTTGATAAAAGCCTTGTGCGAATCTAAAGAAAACAATAGGTATGTGTCAATTTTGAGTTTCCAATATTTATCCGGCTTTTCAAATTCCCTAGCCGAATGGCTATTTAGTGACTAATCAAGGGTTTTTCTTATTTTTGACATTTCAGGATCTGAAGAGGAGTCCAACGCTTAGATCTCTAAGTCAAAGATCAGTAACACTCAAGTCATGTTATTTTTGAGATTTCAAGGTAAGGAGATTGGTTTATTTATAAATATATGAAATCGGGTAGAACACTAACCATGGCCAAATATAGGAGAGACCCTATTTTCACATCTTTCAGGCTTTTTGAGCAAAGTTGTAGATCGGGATAACAAGGATATCGACTAAGAATATTGGATTTCACGATATCAGGAGTGTAACACTTTCCCACCATCTAGATCTGTTTGATTAATATATGATTATAAGTCTTATATGTTTTGATTAATGCCAAAATTCGGGCATAATAGAGGAAACCCAAAGAGGGTAAAAACAAATCATCAGGTTAGTGAATGTTCTGATTAAACGATTTAAGTATATTGATTTTATGTGATTGCACGGGTTGGGTTTGATAAAAGAAGGAAGTTATATGTTGTAGCGATTTTCACCGTGATCTGTTGTAGCAGTTTTTACCGTAATCTACTGTAGCGGTTTTTACCGTGATCTATTGTAGCGGCTTTTGCCGTGATCTGTTGTAGTGGCTACGGCCATGATCTGATGATGAGCAGCACGATTGCCATCAAGGCGTGTAGCGGTGTGGGTTGATTGTAGAAATCCCCAATGGTGTGAATGGCTGGTACAGGGGCGTGTAGTGGATGGAAACCTAGGATTTGGGTTGGGCTTGTATATTATTTTTATTATGTATATTAATTCTGATTATTTTAGTTTTATGGGGCTAAGGCCCAAATCTAATGGTGCATGAGGATTGCACACTAAGTCTTGTGACTCAACCAATTAATTAACATTTCAGGTAGCATTTAGTGCATCGGACCAGGCTGGAGAGGAGCGTAAGATGGCCATGCAAAAGAACATTTGGATCTAGCAAAAAGACTCTAGTCATTATTTTATATTCTTATTTAATGGATTTTAAATCTCGTTGTAATAAGGCCATGGGCCACCAGTTTATATTTTGTTTTATTACGAGCTTTTATTACTTTTAGTTATTTAAATTTTTATTTTTAATTGAACTAAGGCATGTAGTTAAATTTGGGTTTTTAATTCATAAAGGCATATTTTATTTAAAACTATAAATTATAAATTTTTCCCGAATAAAAGGTTAAACTTTACCAAAATGTTTTTCTGAAAATGCGACATGTTTTACAAAATTTCCTTAGTGACATACGAGATTTAGTCGTAGTGTTTGGGTCGGGTTTGGGGTGCTACAAATTGGTATCAGAGCCCCGTTCAAAACTCATCTTTGGGGTTTTGGGGCTCAAAACATTTTCTAAAGGTGGGCTTTTGAAACTTCCATGTTATTTTTTTGAAATGATAACAGTTTGTTAGCTCGGCATGGCACTGCGTCTCATTAAGTCCCCTGTAAGTACTCTAAACCATTGTGTGATATATATATGTGGGCTTGATGGGCTTTATGGGACGAGGCTAGTTTAACTAGACTTTGATGGACTATAGGCTTAGCTTAAACAACTTCTTAAATTCCATAAGACTTAATTTATCAAACAAATCTCGTGAACTAGTTACTGAAGTTAGGGTGTGGCAACAAGCATCGCATGTCTAGGAGTGGATCTGAGGAGAGCTTGGTATTTAAGCAATCCTAGTGACTCACCTCCTCTTCATTGAATCCTACAGTGCATAGTACTGCTCACCCTAACCATGAGGGCGTGTTGATGTGCCAAAACTTATAATTAAAACACGAAAGGAACCCGACCACTGCTTTTCTCACAAAATTGCTAAAATATCCTTATTTTGAAAAAAAATACCCATGATTTGCAAATATACCCCGATTTACAAAGTCAATGTAATTTTTCCATAGAAAATAAAAACAACAACAATAACATCAAAATATCCACGATTTGTAAAATTACCAAATTACCCTTGATTTGTAAATGACCAAAATACCCATGATTGGCAAAAATCTTTGAAATATCCCCATATTTTAAAATTACTAAAATACCCCTGATTTCAAAACTACCGAATGCCCTCAATTTCAAAATTATCGAAATACCCCCAGATTTCAAAATTACCGAAATACCCTCGATTTGTAAAATTATCGAAATACCCCCAGATTTGCAAAATTACTGAAATACCCCCAAGTTGGAAAATTACCAAAATACCCTTATTTCACTAAATCACTCGAAACTTTATTTTTGAAAATTACAAAAATACCCCTGTAGGTTAAAATTACGAAAATACCCCTGGGTAGTGAAATGACAAAAATACCCCTATACGTTAAATGTAGGTTCATGAACGTTGTTTGTTTGATGAATGTTGGATGTATGTGGTTTTTAGGAGGTAAGTTTGAAACTGAAACTGTAGATAGGCTCGAATTCGAAAGAATCACTCTTAAAACTATTTTTCATAAGATTGTTCGTGGATAATCAGTGGAAAGAAGTAATAACTCATAAAATTTTTAATCAGACAAACGCAAATCGGAAGAATGAGTACAAGAGGTCGTGGACGTCCATCGCGTGGTCGTGGTAGGGGTAGGATGACCGTGTCCAAACCAAAGCAGGTCTCGCCACGTCGTCGAAATGAGATCTTAAGATGCGCCAGATTGTGGAGGAGAATTTGGGACCAAGCAGTAGAGCCGAGGCGGTGTCTCGAGCGATCTCATGGTCCTTAAAAGGGTGGCTGGAGTAGGCACAGGTTTAGGAGCTTGGAAGTCTATGTCTGAACGACTCCGAGCCAACGGAGCAGAGATGTTTAGGGGAGTTTCTGGCGTAGCCCCTAACATAGCTGAGTTTTGGTTAGAGGCAACTGAGTGCATAATGGATGACCTTGACTTCACGGTGGAGGAGAAGTTGAAGGAGGTCGTGTCTCTTCTTCGAGACGAGGCCTATCAGTGGTGGCTTACGGTAAAAGAGGGTACTTCCGTAGACCACATTGTTTGGGACTTCTTTAAGGAGTCATTTCAGGGAAAGTATGTTGGGACCAGCTTTATGGATACACAAAGGAAGGCATTTTTGAATTTGGTACAGGGAAGTAAGTCTGTTGCCGAATATGAAGCAGAGTTTCTGCGCTTGAGCCACTACGCTAGAGGAATGGTAGCGACTGAATATGAACATTGTGTGCGGTTCGAGGATAGACTGAGGAATGAGTTAAGGGTATTAATAGCACCGTAGCGAGAGAGGGACTTTGCTGTGTTGGTTGAGAAAGATAAGATAGCTGAGGAGGTGAAGCGGACTGAAAGACAAGAGAGAGATAGGAATCGGGATAGAGATAAGAATAAGAGGAATGTTGGATCGTCAGAGTCAACGGAGCATTTTTAGAAAAGGCCTAGGTCTGATGGGCCAGCTCGTGCTCCGAAGGGTCAAAATCGTTCATGTCCCTCGTGTGGGAAGATGCACTATGGGGAGTGCAGATAGAGAACTGGTGGATGCTTTAGGTATGGATCCACGGAGCATATGATCAAGGACCTGCCCACAGTGGATCGAGTGCTGACCACCGGACGAGGTTCTAATCAGGATAGGAGAGGTGGTCAGTAGCCTCAGAGAGGTCGTGGCCCAGCTAGGGGAGGTGATGGTTATGGTTGCAGTCGTGAAGCACAAGGTAGAGGTGCAGGTTATGTTGAGGCGAGGCAGCCAGCTTTGGTCTATGTAGCACATCGCCAAGGTGACGGAGATGCTTCAGATGCGAATAATGTGCATACCCTACCATAGTATACTAAGTGTTTATTTTGGCTTTAGAATTAGAGTGCGCAGCGAAAGCATAGTGGTGAGACTTAGGTAGTATGATTTCTAGTTAGTTGGAAATTTCGAGGACGAAATTTTTGTAAGGAGGGTAGAACTGTAACATCCTAAATTTTTGGGCCTATGCGTTTAATGGGTGAATATGTGGATGAGTTAATTTAAGTGTTAGGGGCCCAAATTTTAAGTTTTAAAGAGCCCAAATCTTCTAATTTAAGTTAGTTAAATTTGGCATTAGGGATTAGGGAAGTGGGCGGCACAAGGCTATTTTTTTGGGAATTTTATTATATTTATTCTATGTGGATAATAAGAAGATAAAGACTATTATTTAGGGATTTAGTCTTTAAGGATAATAAGCATATAAAGACTATTTTTGAGGAGATAATAAATTAAGATAAGGGAAAAAGGGATAGGAGCTATCATGTGTGGCAGTGTTGGCTGAAAATCAATCTCTGCTAAAGGGAGGAATCGGTTTTCTATATAAAGAGGGGGTGTGCCAAAATTTTGGAAGCCTTTCTTTTATTTTATTTTCTCATCCTCTTCCTCTCAAAAGCCGAAAACCACCATTTTCTTCACCCTTTCTTCCTCTTTAAAATTTCCTGGTTGGCCGAATCTTTTAACCTCAATTGTTATTTTTCTTCTAATCCCTAAAAGCCGAAATCACATCTTTATTATTCTATTCTTCTCCTTAATATTCATTGGCCAAATCTCTCTTAGCCATCTCTTCAATTTTTAAATCTTCTAAAAACCGAAATTCTTAGATCTCACCTCCTAAAGTTGCCGAATTTTCTTCAGTAAAGTCTGCTTGTGCCGAATCTGAAGAAAACAATAGGTATGTGTCGATTTTGAGTTTCCAATATTTATCCGGCTTTTCAAAGTCCCTAGCCGAATGGCTATTTAGTGACTAATCAAGGGTTTTTCTTATTTTTGACTTTTCAGGATCTGAAGAGGAGTCTAACGCTTAGATCTCTAAGTCAAAGATCAGTAACACTCAAGTCGTGTTATTTTCGGGATTTCAAGGTAAAGAGATTGGTTTATTTATAAATATATGAAATCGGGTAGAACACTAACCATGGCCGAATATAGGAGAGGCCCTATTTTCATATTTTTCCGGCCTTTTGAGCAAAGTTGTAGATCGGGATAACAAGGATATCGACTAAGAATATTGGATTTCACGATATCAGGTGTGTAACACTTTCCCACCATCTAGATCTGTTTGATTAATATATGATTATAAGTCTTATATGTTTTGATAAATGTCGAAATCTGGGCATAATAGAGGAAGCCCAAAGAGGGTAAAAACAAATCACCAGGTTAGTGAATGTTCTGATTAAAAGATATAAGTATATTGATTTTATGTGATTGCCTGGGTTAGGTTTGATGAAAGGAGGAAGTTATATGTTGTAGCGGTTTTCATCGTGATCTGTTGCAGCGGTTTTTACCGTGATCTATTGTAGCGGTTTTTACCGTGATCTATTGTAGCGATTTTTACCGTGATCTGTTGTAGCGGCTTTTGCTGTGATCTGTTGTAGTGGCTACGGCCATGATCTGATGATGAGCAACATGACTGCTATCAAGGCGTGTAGCGGTGTGGGTTGATTGTAGAAATCTCCAATGGTGTGAATGGCTGGTACGGGGGCGTGTAGTGGATGCAAACCTAGGATTTGGGTTGGGCTTGTATATTATTTTTATTATGTATATTAATTCTGATTATTTTAGTTTTATGGGGCTAAGGCCCAAATCTAATGGTGCATGAGGGTTGCACACTAAGTCTTGTGACTCAACCAATTAATTAACATTTCAGGTAGCATTTAGTGCATCGGACCAGGCTGGAGAGGAGCGTAAGGTGGCCATGCAAAAGAACATTTGGATCTAGCAAAAAGACTCTAGTCATTATTTTATATTCTTATTTAATGGATTTTAAATCTCGTTGTAATAAGGCCATGGGCCACCAGTTTATATTTTTTTTTATTACGAGCTTTTATTACTTTTAGTTATTTAAATTTTATTTTTAATTGAACTAAGGCATGTAGTTAAATTTGGGTTTTAATTCATAAAGGCATATTTTATTTAAAACTATAAATTATAAATTTTTCCCGAATAAAAGGTTAAACTTTACCAAAATGTTTTTCTGAAAATGCGACATGTTTTACAAAATTTCCTTAGTGACATACGAGATTCAGTCGTAGTGTTTGGGCCGGGTTTAGGGTGCTACAAATTGGTATCAGAGCCCCGTTCAAAACTCGGCTTTGGGGTTTTGGGGCTCAAAACATTTTCTAAAGGTGGGCTTTTGAAACTTCCATGTTATTTTTTTTGAAATGATAACAGGTTTGTTAGCTCGGCATGGCACCTGCGTCTCCGGCCCAAGTCCACCAGGTAAGTACTCTAAACCATTGTGTGATATATATATATGTGGGCTTGATGGGCTTTATGGGACGTAGGCTAGTTTAACTAGACTTTGATGGACTATAGGCTTAGCTTAAACAACTTCTTAAATTCCATAAGACTTAATTTATCAAACAAATCTCGTGAACTAGTTACTGAAGTTAGGGTGTGGCAGAGCATACGCATGTCTAGGAGTGGATACGAGGAGAGCTTGGTATTTAAGCAGGTCCTAGTGACTCACCTCCTCTTCACTTGGAATCCTACAGTGCGTGGTATTGCTCACCCTAACCATGAGGACGTGTTGATGAGCCAAAACTTATAATTAAAACACGAAAGGAATCACCACTGCTTTTCTCACAAAATTGCTAAAATATCCTTATTTTGAAAAAAAATACCCATGATTTGCAAATATACCCCGATTTACAAAGTCAACAGAATTTTTCCATAGAAAATAAAAACAACAACAATAACATCAAAATATCCCTGATTTGTAAAATTACCAAATTACCCTTGATTTGTAAATGACCAAAATACCCATGATTGGCAAAAATACTGAAATATCCCCATATTTCAAAATTACTAAAATACCCCCAGATTTCAAAACTACCGAAATGCCCCTGAATTTCAAAATTATCGAAATACCCCCAGATTTCAAAATTACCGAAATACCCTCGATTTGTAAAATTACCGAAATACCCCCAGATTTGCAAAATTACTGAAATACCCCTAAGTTGGAAAATTACCAAAATACCCTTATTTCATCAAATCACTCGAAACTTTATTTTTGAAAATTACAAAAATACCCTTGTAGGTTAAAATTACGAAAATACCCCTGGGTAGTGAAATGACAAAAATACCCCTATACGTTGAATGTAGGTTCATGAACGTTGTTTGTTTGATGAATGTTGGATGTATGTGGTTTTTAGGAGGTAAGTTTGAAACTGAAACTGTAGATAGGCTCGAATTCGAAAGAATCACTCTTAAAACTATTTTTCATAAGATTGTTCGTGGATAATCAGTGGAAAGAAGTAATAACTCATAAAATTTTTAATCAGACAAACGCAAATCGGAAGAATGAGTACAAGAGGTCGTGGACGTCCATCACGTGGTCGTGGTAGGGGTAAGATGACCGTGTCCAAACCAGCAGGTCTCGCCACGTGTCGAGAAATGAGATCTTAGATGCCAAATGTGGAGGGAGAATTTCAGGACCAAGCAGTAGAGCTGAGGCGAGGTCTCGGCGATCTCATGGTCCTTAAAAGGGTGGCTGGAGTAGGCACAGGTTTAGGAGCTTGGAAGTCTATGTCCGAACGACTCGAGCCAACGGAGCAGAGATGTTTAGGGAGTTTACGTAGCCCCTAACATAGCCGAGTATTGGTTAGAGGCAATCGAGTGCATAATGGATGACCTTGACTTCACGGTGGAGGAGAAGTTGAAGGAGGTCGTGTCTCTTCTTCGAGACGAGGCCTATCAGTGGTGGCTTACGGTAAAAGAGGGTACTTAGTAGACCACATTGTTTGGGACTTCTTTAAGGAGTCATTTCAGGGAAAAGTATGTTGGGACCAACTTTATGGATACACAAAGGAAGGCATTTTGAATTTGGTGCAGGAAGTAAGTCATTGTCAATATGAAGCGAGTTTCTGGCTTGAGCCACTCGCTAGAGGAATGGTAGCGGCTGAATATGAACATTGTGTGTGGTTCGAGGATAGACTGAGGAATGAGTTAAGGGTATTAATAGCACCACAGCGAGAGAGGGACTTTGCTGTGTTGGTTGAGAAAGATAAGATAGCTGAGGAGGTGAAACGGACTGAAAGACAAGAGAGAGATAGGAATCGGGATAGAGATAGGAATAAGAGGAATGTTGGATCGTCAGAGTCAACGGAGCGTTTTTAGAAAAGGCCTAGGTCTGATGGGCCAGCTTATGCTCCGAAGGGTCAAAATCGTTCATGTCCCTCGTGTGGGAAGATGCACTATGGGGAGTGCAGATAGAGAACTGGTGGATGCTTTAGGTGTGGATCCACGGAGCATATGATCAAGGACATCCCACAGTGGATCGAGTGCTGACCACTGGACGAGGTTCTGATCAGGATAGGAGAGGTGGTCAGTAGCCTTAGAGAGGTCGTGGCCCAGCTAGGGGAGGTGATGGTTATGGTTGCAGTTGTGAAGCACAAGGTAGAGGTGCAGGTTATGTTGAGGCGAGGCAGCCAGCTTTGGTCTATGTAGCACATCGCCAAGGTGACGGAGACGCTTCAGATGCGAATAATGTGCATACCCTACCATAGTATACTAAGTGTTTATTTTGGCTTTAGAATTAGAGTGCGCAGTGAAAGCATAGTGGTGAGACTTAGATAGTATGATTTCTAGTTAGTTGGAAATTTCGAGGACGAAATTTTTGTAAGGAGGGTAGAACTGTAACATCCTAAATTTTTGGGCCTATGCGTTTAATGGGTGAATATGTGGATGAGTTAATTTAAGTGTTAGGGGCCCAAATTTTAAGTTTTAAAGAGCCCAAATCTTCTAATTTAAGTTAGTTAAATTTGGCATTAGGGATTAGGGAAGTGGACGGCACAAGGCTATTTTTTTGGGAATTTTATTATATTTATTCTATGTGGATAATAAGAAGATAAAGACTATTATTTAGGGATTTAGTCTTTAAGGATAATAAGCATATAAAGACTATTTTTGAGGAGATAATAGATTAAGATAAGGGAAAAGGGATAGGAGCTATCATGTGTGGCGGTGTTGGTGAAAATCAATCTACGCTAAAGGGAGAATCGGTTTTCTATATAAAGAGGGGGTGTGCCAAAATTTTGGAAGCCTTTCTTTTATTTTATTTTCTCATCCTTTTCCTCTCAAAAGCCGAAAACCACCATTTTCTTCACCCTTTCTTCCTCTTTAAAATATCCTGGTTGGCCGAATCTTTTAACCTCAATTGTTATTTTTCTTCTAATCCCTAAAAGCCGAAATCACATCTTTATTATTCTATTCTTCTCCTTAATATTCATTGGCCAAATCTCTCTTAGCCATCTCTTCAATTTTTAAATCTTCTAAAAATCGAAATTCTTAGATCTCACCTCCTGAAGTTGTCAAATTTTCTTCAGTAAAGTCTGCTTGTGCCGAATCTGAAGAAAAATAGGTATGTGTCGATTTTGAGTTTCCAATATTTATCCGGCTTTTCAAAGTCCCTAGCCGAATGGCTATTTAGTGACTAATCAAGGGTTTTTCTTATTTTTGACTTTTCAGGATCTGAAGAGGAGTCTAACGCTTAGATCTCTAAGTCAAAGATCAAGAACACTCAAGTCGTGTTATTTTCGGGATTTCAAGGTAAAGAGATTGGTTTATTTATAAATATATGAAATCGGGTAGAACACTAACCATGGTAGAATATAGGAGAGGCCCTATTTTCATATCTTTCCTACTTTTGAGCAAAGTTGTAGATCGGGATAACAAGGATATCGACTAAGAATATTGGATTTCACGATATCGGTGTGTAACACTTTCCCACCATCTAGATCTGCTTGATTAATATATGATTATAAGTCTTATATGTTTTGATAAATGTAAAATCGGGCATAATAGAGGAAGCCCAAAGAGGGTAAAACAAATCACCGGGTTAGTGAATGTTACGATTAAGCGATATAAGTATATTGATTTTATGTGATTGCTCGGGTTAGGTTTGATGAAAGGAGGAAGTTATATGTTGTAGCGGTTTTCACCGTGATCATTGCGATGGTTTTACCGTGATCTATTGTAGCGGTTTTTACCGTGATCTATTGTAGCGATTTTTACCGTGATCTGTTGTAGCGGCTTTTGCTGTGATCTGTTGTAGTGGCTACGGCCATGATCTGATGATGAGCAACATGACTGCCATCAAGGCGTGTAGCGGTGTGGGTTGATTGTAGAAATCTCCAATGGTGTGAATGGTCGATGCAGGCGTGTAGCGGATGGAAACCTAGGATTTGGGTTGGGCTTGCATATTATTTTTATTATGTATATTAATTCGATTATTTTAGTTTTATGGGGCTAAGGCCCAAATCTAATGGTGCATGAGGGTTGCACACTAAGTCTCATGACTCACCAATTAATTAACATTTCAGTAGCATTTAGTGCATCGGACCGGCCGGAGAGGGCGCAAGGTGGCCATGCAAAAGAACATTTGGATCCAAAGAAAAGACTCTAGTTATTATTTTATATTCTTATTTAATGGATTTTAAATCTCGTTGTAATAAGGCCATGGGCCACCAATTTATATTTTGTATAATTACGGGCTTTTATTACTTTTAGTTATTTAAATTTTTATTTTTAATTGAACTAGGGCATGTAGTTAAATTTGGGTTTTAATTCATAAAGGCATATTTTATTTAAAAATATAAATTATAATTTTTTCCCGAATAAAATGTTAAACTTTACCAAAATGTTTTTCTGTAAATGCGACATGTTTTACAAAATTTCCTTAGTGACATACTAGATCTGGTCATAGTGTTTGGGCCGGGTTTGGGGTGTTACAGGCCGAATTACAAAATGTCCCTATGGACTGAATTATGAAAATACCCTTTATGGGCCAAATTGAAATATGTTGCTTTATGGGCCAAATTAAAATATGTTGCTTTATGGGCCAAATTGAAATATGTTGCTTTATGGGCCAAAAGTGATATTAATATATGAGCTAAATGTGATATGAGATGAAATGGGTCAAGTTTGCTAGATCGTTAAATGGGCCAAATTTGTAACACCCCAGACCCAGCCCAAGCATTACTACCGGATCTGGTATGTCACTAAGAAAAATTTTTGTAAAACAATCGTGTCGACAAAAAGCCCAAATAAGAATTTCATAAAATGTGCCTTAATAAGCAAAAGCCCAAAAATTACATGTCCTTGAAAAAAAAATTAAAACGAGAATGAGTAATAAAGGCCCATATTAAAACAAAAATATAAACTAATGGCCCATGGCCTTATTACAACTTAAACCCATAACATAAAATACTTAAAAAAACTAATATGGGGAACTTGTCGCCGGATCCACCTTTTTATGCATGGCCACCTTGCGCTTCACTTCGGCCCGGTTCGATGCACTAATCGTCACCTGAAAGGTTAGTTTAAAGGGGGTGAGTCGCGAGACTCAGTGTGCAACTCTCATGCACCACTAGATTTGGGCCTCATTAAACATAATAATAAATTCATTTACATGGAAACATACAATATGCAAAGCCCAACCCATTTGTGTAACATCCTGAATTAGGGGTTGTTTGCAAATTAATTATTTTCATGTGCTTGCTTGAAAAGAAATGAATACTATGATTACTTGACATGTTCTAGGGTCTAGTCATAACCCCTGCTGGTCGACTTAGGGCTGAAATTTCTTTTTAGTGCTTAAGAGGAGGGAGCTAGGTGAGATAGGGGTTAAGAGAAAATTTCGGGAGAAGCATGACACAAGGAGCTGGTTGGTAGAAGTGGCGTTTGGGCATCACTTAAGGGCTGGAAGTGATGCCTGGCGCAGGTCTTGGGTTCGATTTCTTTGGAGTGGCGCTTGAGTTTTACTTTTATGTTATGTTTAAGGTGATGGGCTAGGTAGGCCTTAAAAATAAATGGCGAGGATTATAGACATGAAAGTCGATGTGGAAGAGTGGCTTGGGGCGTTGTAAGGGGCTGCGGCAGTGGGGTCCCATGTTCGAGTAGCATGGGCAGCAATGGGTGCTTTTTTTATGCATGCTGGCGGAAGGGAGTGAGCTAATGGCCTGCTCATGGACTTTCAATTTGATAAGGATAACCTTGTTTTATTCGGCTGGAAGAGTAAGTGTTGTTGTTATTTTATATTTTATTTTTATTTGAAGAGGTGATAAAGGAGGGAATAGAAGATAAATATTATTTTATGGGTGATAATTAAAAGCTAAAAATTATCACAAAAAGAGGGAGGTGGCCAAATAGAAAGGGAGTCCTAGGGAGAATTTTCGGCTAACACTCTTCTTTCCCTTGTTGTTCAACCGAAACCCCATTCTCCTCCTATACTTCTTGATTCTTCCTTGAAGCATACAATAAACCTTGTGCCAAAAACCTTCCATCCATCTTTGCCGAAACACTCTAAGTCTCTCCTTTCATCTCTTTTCTTTCGTTCAAGCCCAGCTCCATACCTTTTTCTTTTGAGCCGAATACTCCTTACCATATAGAGCATAAGCCGAATCCCCCTAAGGAAGGTGATGTCAATTTCAAAGGTTGGTAAGTGTCTCTTTAGCATTCGGTTCCTTTTTCTCTTCCTTTAGTGTGCCGAAAGTTTGAGAATAGGCCTTGGTAAGGTTGGCCGAATGTGTTCTTAAAACAAAGGTGATGTGTTCTCTTGTGTGTAGGTAACGTTAAGGGGCTTTGACGGAGTCTTCCAGGATTTCAAACCGTTTTGGTAAGTAATAAATAGTTTCGGCCAAAGGCCTTGATTATGGATAAGTGTGCAAGCCGATTCTAACAAATGCTTTGGTAGGGATCTCGACAAGTCAAGTGACAATTCTGGGATTTTGGTAAGTTTGGTAAGTGGGTAGTCATATTCGGCCAAAGGCCATTTTTGGTATCTATGCATAACTGAGTGTGCACTATGGTTTTAGGGGCTAATCGGCAAAGGGAAGCAGAGGCTTCCAGGATTTCAATTTGCTTTGGTAAGTGATAGTAAGATTCGGCCTAGGGCCATATTTTGGTTATGAGTGCGATTAGTCCTTCGGGATTAGTAGTATAGCCGAATGGCTATTAGATCTAAAAGTTTATGTGTTGGTCGATTGTAGGGGAAACAACCTCTCGAGTTTTGCTAGTTTAGTTCGGGATTTGCTAGTCTCACAAGTAAACAAGTGTGTAAAACTCTTACACACTTTATTAGTTAGCATTGCTATTATGTTGCCTTTTAATCATTGTGGTAGTGATTTGCTTGTGGACATGAGCATGGATTCTGGGTAAGTCGCTTGTGATTTAATTATGCTATATGAATGACATGATGGGTAATATGCTATGCCATGCCTTATATGCATGATTTATGATGATATGTTAAGCATGATATGAGCATGTTGGTTATAGGATTGAAGAGAGGAGGGGGAATATTCTCTATGGACTGTCACCAGTGGTTTTGACCACAAGATGTGTTGGCCCCATCAGTTTAATTGTGACTTCGGTCACCAGTGGTTTTGACCACACTGATGATAAATTGTGACTAAGTCCCAGTGGTTTGGTACCACCAGTACATATTGATAAATTGTGACCTATGGTCATCAGTGGTTTTGACCACACGATGGGTTGGCCCCATCACTTGATTTTTGACTCTAGTCACCAGTGGTTTTGACCACACGGGGTAGTTAAAGGAGTATGGATGGTTAGTTCGGGTTGCATGTTTGCATGTTATACTAATAATTTGTGTATGAGTTGCACTTCCGGGTTGGGGATTTATACACTGAGTCTTGGTGACTCACCCCTTCCCATATTATTTTGCAGATGAGTAGATCGTGGAGATGGAGCCGGAGAGGACTCGAGGTGGCCATGCTTGTTCCTTGGATTTGGGATTTTATTTAATACAGTTTAAATTTGTTTATTTACTAAATTTTTGAGTTGGGTTGTAATAAGGCTGCTAGTTTATTATTTTGGATGTTTACATAGTTGCTTTTACTTTACTTATACTATGTTTCAAATGAAACTATAAAATGTTAAGTGAATCGGTTAAAAGTAACATTTTCAAATTAAGTATCTTCTACGAGTTTTCAAAGATGTTATCATCGGTTAGCAAAATTCACCGAGTCAACTATAACCTTGAGGGTTCCAAAAAAATAAATGATCAAATGATTTTCAAAGGTATTCAACACAACCATGATTGAAAAAAAAATTAATCCCTCCTGAGTTTTATCAAACACGGTTTTATAACCTTAACAATATTTTTCAGTTTTCACCAGATAATCAAAATATTTCAAACGTTTTTACTCCGTGACATACCAGATCCGGTCAGGGTTCATGGGCCGGGTTTGGGGTGTTACATTTTTGGTATCAGAGCCCGGTTCAAAACTCGACTGTGGGGGCCCAGGGCCCAAAAACATTTTTTGTAGGCCTTTGTGAATTATTATGGAAATGGTTTTCAGTCTGAACAGCATGGTATCGAGTCTCCGGCACCTATCCGCCCAGGTAAGTATCTCTGACTGTTCTGTGAATACTTGATAAATGGGTAACTTGGGAACGTAGAATAGAATGATAGGTACTTGAACTCTAGGACTAGTCTACCCCAACTCCTACATAAGACTTAATTGCTTAATTAAACAAACCTATGTCTAAGTCGCCGAGTTAGGGTGTGGTAACCATGGTGCGCATGTCTAGGATTGGTATTCGGTGGGAGCTTGGTATTTAAGCAATCGCGTGACTCACCTCCTCTCCACTCGAATCCTACAGTGCGTAGCTTTGTTCACCCTAACCAGAGGACTTATTCATGGGCTAAACCCAACTAAAACCCGAGGGAACTAGTTGTATTTTCATAAAACCCTAGTTTTAAAACTCTTAAAAATTTCTTTTTAATGTTGAGAACTATGGTTTTACAACATTTTTCTGAAAAAATTTTTCGATTTGTAGAATTACTAAAATACCCTTAGGGGTAAAATTACAAAAATGCCCTTGGTTTATGAAACTCCCAAAATACCCACAGTTTTAATCAAAATTTTCATTACACGTAAAGTGCCCAAAATCCTTAATTTGCAAAATATCGAAAATATCATGATTTTGGAAAATTACGAAACTGCCCCTAACCAACAAAATTACCAAAATGACCCTGATTTTCAAAATCTTTGCAACGCTATCAACTTGGAAAAAAAATTCTCAAAAAGAACCCTTAAAGTTTTGCAACGTTTGGAAATACCCCAGAATCATCAAACTTTACAAAGTTACCCTGGTTTATTACCAAAATGCCCCTGAGCTTCAAATCACCAAAATACCCCGAATTTCAAAATTTTATACCCCGGGAATTTAAAAGTTCCAAAATACTTTTTGACAAAATCATTTAAGAACTTCTATTTTTGAAAATTTACAAAAATACCCCTGTAGGTTAAAATTACAAAAATACCCCTGGGTAGTGAAATGACAAAAATGCCCCTACACGTTAGATATGGTCTGTGAATGTTGTTTGTGTGATGGATGTACTTAGAACTAGGAGATAATCCTGAAACTGAAACTATAGGTAGATTCGATTTCGAAAGAATCACATCAAAAATTATTTCTCATAAAATTGCTCGTAGGTAAGCAGTGAACAGTATTAATAATGCATAAAATTCTTAATCAGATAAACGCGAACGAGAGGAATGAGTACAAGAGGTCGTGGACGTCCGTCACGTGGCAAGTGGTAGGGTAGGATGACCTTGTCGAGCCAGCAGGTCTGGTCATGGGTCTGAAATGTGATCTGGGATCTGCCGGTGGAAACTGAGTTTCAGAATCAGACCGGTGGTAACGATGTAGTATCCCAAGTTGTACTACGAGTGTTGGAACGAGTTGTTGGGGCAGGCGCGGGTGCAGGAGCCCGTAAATCCGTGGTTGAATGACTCCGGGCTAACGAAGCAGAAGTATTTAGAGGAGTTTTTGGAGTGGCACCCAGTGCGGCGGAGTATTGGTTGGAATCAACTGAGAGGATCATGGATGACCTAGATTTTACAGCTGAGGAAAAGTTGAAGGGTATAATCTCTCTGCTTCGGGATGAGTCATATCAGTGGTGGCTCACCCTAAGGGATGGAGCGATAGCAGAGGACCTCACATGGGAATTCTTTAAAGCTGCCTACCAAAAGAAATACATAGGAACTAGCTACGTGGATGCGCAGCGGAAGGCTTTCTTGAACCTGGTTCAGGGTAATAAGACAGTGGCGGAGTATGAGGCCGAATTTCTCCGGTTGAGTAGGTATGCTCGGGGTATTGTGGGTACCGAGCATGAGTACTGTGTCAGATTTGAGGATGGGCTGAGAGATGAGCTGAGGATGATGATAGCTCCACAACAGGAATGGGAGTTCGCTGTCCTAGTGGAGAAGTCTAAGGTTGATAAAGGGGTAAGACAGTCAGTTAGGCGGAATCAGGATAGGAGTTAGAATAAGAGGAGCTTCAGATCTTCGAGGTTTTCTGGTAATCAGCAGAAGTGGACGAGGTATGATGGGTCAAATCAAGCTACTAGGCCTACTACTGCTGCTAATCCTCAATGGTCGCCACGGTGTGCTCGATGTGGAAAGCCCCACACGGGGGAGTGTTGGAATGGTAATCGGGGATGCTTCGAATGTGGGTCTATGGAACATCGAGTTAAGGATTGTCTGAAAAAGACAGCTAGGTTGAGGTCAGAGGGTCAGGATCGTGCACCGAATAGGAGGGATAACCAATAGCCACCGAGAGGTCGTGGTGCAGGAAGAGGAGATAATGGTCTTTGGAAGAGGTCGTAGAGCACCGAGGGAGGTGCCGCGATCTTGAGGCTAGGCAACTGGTTTGGTCTATGTCGCGAGGCGTCGGAGGGAGGCGACCTTGCCGGACGTCATAACCGGTATGTTTTGATCTTTGGAGTACCTATAGCACCTTAATTGATATTGGCTCAACTCACTCGTACATTGCTAGTAGCATGGTGAAAACTCGCACTTAGACTCGAGCTTACTTCAGGAAGATGGTATATTAAGCCCTCTAGGTCACTCTGTAGAAGTAAGTAAACTCTATAGGAATGTACCCCTAGAACTCCAAAGGGTCGTGTTTTTGGCTGACTTGATGGAACTACCGTTTTGAGAGTTCGATCAAATCCTCGGGATGGATTGGCTAGTAAAGTATCAGGCTAGCCTGGATTGCGCAGCTAAGCGCATGGTAATAAAGACCGTGGAAGGTGATGAGGTGGTGATGATAGGTAAAAGGAGAGATTACCTATCTAATCTGGTTTCGGCATTGAAGGCGGAAAAGATGGTTAGGAAGGGTTGTGAAGCATATGTAGTGCATGTCTGTGCTTTGGAAGCTAAGGGTGCAGTTGTGGAGATGTTTGGACCGTAAGGGATTATGTTGATGTGTTTCCAGAGGAACTTCCAGGTCTACCTCTGGATCGTGAGGTTGAGTTTGGTATAGATTTGTTACCCGAAACTGCGCCAATATCTATAGCTCCGTATCGGATGGCGTCGAAAGAATTGGTAGAGTTGAAGGCGCAGATCCAGGAATTGTTGGATAGAGGGTTCATCCGACCAAGTGTATCGCCTTGGGGAGCTCCAGTGCTTTTTGTCAAGAAGAAGGATGGGACAATGAGAATGTGCATAGACTATCGACAACTAAACAAGCTGACAATGAAGAACAGGTACCCTTTGCCCAGGATTGATGATTTGTTCGATCAACTCAAGGGTGCATCGGTGTTCTCTAAGATTGACCTTAGGTCAGGGTACCATCAACTTAAGGTGAAAGAGGCTGATATCCACAAGACGGCATTCCGTACTCGGTATGGGCACTACGAGTTTCTGGTAATGCCTTTTGGGTTGACGAATGCACCGGCCGCGTTTATGGACATGATAAACCGGGTTTTCCAACCCTATCTGGATCGGTTCGTTGTGGTGTTCATAGACGACATTTTGGTGTACTCGAAGTCAGAAGAGGAGCATGATGTACATCTTCATGTGGTTCTACAAGTTTCAAGGGAGAAACAGTTGTACGCTAAATTCAGCAAGTGTGAGTTCTGGCTTAAGGAGGTAACTTTTCTAGGGCATGTTGTTTCAGCCGAGGGAATCAGGGTGGATCCCGTAAGATTGAGGCAGTATTGGAATGGAAACCATCAAAGTCGGTTACAAAAATTCAAAGTTTTCTGGGGTTGGCAGGATATTATAAGAGATTCGTGGAAAATTTCTCCTTAATCGCAGCACCGTTGACTAAGCTGCTGAGGAAAAGAGTTCCATTTGTGTGGTCTGAGAAGCAGCAAGAGAGTTTGGATAAGCTGAAGAGGATTTTGACAGAAGCACCAGTCTTGATTCAGCCTGAGGCAGGAAAGGAATTCACTGTGTACTGTGATGCATCGCATACTGGTTTAGGGTGTGTGCTGATGTAAGAAGGGAAGGTGGTTGCTTATGCATCACGGTAGTTGAGGCCTCATGAAGCTAACTATCCGACACATGATTTGGAATTAGCTGCTGTGGTTTTGCCTTGAAGATTTGGAGGCACTATCTATGGGGAGAAGTCGGTGGTGTACACGATCACAAGAGTCTGAAGTACCTCTTGACTCAGAAAGATTTAAATCTGAGGCAGCAGAGGTGGATTGAGTTGCTGAAGGACTACGACTGCTCAATCGAATACCATCCGGGTAGGGCTAATGTAGTAGCTGATGCATTGAGCCGTAAGGTGGTAGCGGATTTGCGAGCAATGTTTGCTCACCTAAGTCTCTATGAGGATGGGAGTCTTCTGGCGGAGTTGCAAGTGAAGCCGTCTTGGATTGATGAGGTCAAAGAAAGGCAGATGACCGACGAAGTTTTGAGTACTCGGAAGTTGCAAGTATAGAGCGGTGAGGCCGAAGGGTTCAGCTTGGGTAGTGATGGAGTGTTGTATTTTCAGGGGAGTGTATGCATGCCTAAAGATGATGATTTGAGGCAGCGAATTCTTAAAGAAGCTCAGAGCAGTCTGTACGCTATGCACCCGGGAAGCAGCAAGATGTATCGGGATTTAAGGGAGCAGTTTTGGTGGCCGGGTCTTAAGCGGAAAGTAACCGAGTTAGTGGGCAAGTGTCTAACATGCCAGCAAGTTAAGGCTGAGCATCAATTGCCATCAGGGCTGTTACAGTTGGTAAGGATCCCACAGTTGAAGTGGGAGGAGATTACTATGGATTTCGTAAGTGGGCTTCCCCTTACGCCCAGTAAGAAAGACTCGATATGGGTGATAGTAGACCGGTTAACTAAGTCGGCCCATTTCATACCGGTAAGGGTTGACTACTCGCTTCAAAGGTTAGCCAAGTTGTATATCGCAGAGATAGTGCGGTTGCATGGAGTACCGGTGTCCATTATCTCAGATCGAGATCCCCGGTTCACGTCGAGATTCTGGAAGGCCTTACATCAGGAGTTAGGCACGGTTAAATTTCAAGACGGCTTTTCATCCGCAAATCGATGGACAATCGAGAGGGTAATCCAAGTGTTGGAAGATATGTTAAGGGCGTGTTTTGGACTTACGTGGTAGTTGGGAGGAGTACCTACCTTTGGCAGAATTCGCTTATAACAGTAGTTATCAAGCGAGTATTCAGATGGCACCGCATGAGGCACTGTATGGTCGAAAATACTGTACTCTTACGTGTTGGACAGAGCTGGGAGAACGTCGAATGTTGGGTCCGGAGTTAGTGGCAGAGACAGAAGATAAGGTCAGAGTAATTCAGGCTCGTCTTAAGGAGGCATCAGATAGGCAGAAATCCTACGCCGATCTGAAACGCAGAGAGGTTGAGTATGCAGTGGGTGATAAGGTCTTCCTGAGGGTATCACCTTGAAAGAAGGTGCTGAGGTTTGGCCAGAAGGGCAAGCTAAGCCCTAGGTTCATCGGGCCGTACACAGTGTTGAAACGTGTGGGATCGGTAGCTTACCAGCGTGAGTTGCCGGCAGAATTGAGTCAAATCCATGACGTCTTTCATGTTTCGATGCTGAGGCGCTATCGATCAGATCCATCACACATAGTGCCGGTTGCAGAGATTGAAGTGAACTCAGACTTATCTTTTGAGGAAGAGTCGGTACAGATTTTGGATCGAGATGTCAAGGTTTTGAGGAGGAAGTCAGTACCTTTGGTAAAAGTGCTATGGTGAAACCATGGTACGGAGGAGGCCACATGGGAACCCGAGGATATGATGCGGCAGCAATACCCCCAACTCTTCTGATCCAAGTAATTTCGAGGCCAAAATTATTTTTAAGGGGGGTAGAACTGTAACATCCTGAATTAGGGGTTGTTTGCAAATTACTTGTTTTCATGTGCTTGCTTGAAAATAAATGAACACTATGATTACTTGACATGTTCTAGGGTCTAGTCATAACCCCGGGCTAGGTCTGACTTAGGGCTGAAATTTCTTTTTAGTGCTTAAGAGGAGGGAGCTAGGTGAGATAGGGGTTAAGAGAAACTTTCGGGAGAAGCATGACACAAGGAGCTGGTTGGTAGAAGTGGCGTTGGGCATCACTTAAGGGTCGAAAGTGGCCTTTGGCGCAGTCTTGGGTTCGAAACTCTTTGGAGTGGCGCTTGGAGTTTTACTTTTTGTGTTATGTTTAAGGTGATGGGCTAGGTAGGCCTTAAAAATAAATGGCGAGGATTATGGACATGACAGTCGATGTGGAAGAGTGGCTTGGGGTGTTGTAAGGGGCTGTGGCAGTGAGGTCCCATGTTCGAGTAGCATGGGCAGCAATGGGTGTTTTTTTTTATGCATGCTGGCGGAAGGGAGTGAGCTAATGGCCTGCTCATGGACTCTCAATTTGATAAGGATAACCTTGTTTTATTCGGCTGGAAGAGTAAGTGTTGTTGTTATTATTTTATATTTTATTTTTATTTGAAGAGGTGATAAAGGAGGGAATAGAAGATAAATATTATTTTATGGGTGATAATTAAAAGCTAAAAATTATCACAAAAAGAGAGAGGTGGCCGAATGGAAAGGGAGTCCTAGGGAGAATTTTCGGCTAACACTCTTCTTTCCCTTGTTGTTCAACCGAAACCCCATTCTCCTCCTATACTTCTTGATTCTTCTTTGAAGCATACAATAAACCTTGTGCCAAAAACCTTCCATCTATCTTTGCCGAAACACTCTAAGTCTCTCCTTTCATCTCTTTTCTTTCTTTCAAGCCCGGCTCTATACCTTTTTCTTTTGAGCCGAATACTCCTTACCATATAGAGCATAAGCCTAATCCCCCTAAGAAAGGTGCTGTCAATTTCAAAGGTTGGTAAGTGTCTCTTTAGCATTCGGTTCCTTTTTCTCTTCCTTTAGTGTTCCGAAAGTTTGAGAATAGGCCTTGGTAAGGTTGGCCGAATGTGTTCTTAAAACAAAGGTGATGTGTTCTCTTGTGTGTAGGTAACGTTAAGGGGCTTTGACGGAGTCTTCCGGGATTTCAAACCGTTTTGGTAAGTAATAAATAGTTTCGGCCAAGGGCCTTGATTATGGATAAGTGTGCAAGCCATTCTAACAAATGCTTTGGTAGGGATCTCGACAAGTCAAGTGGCAATTCCGGGATTTCGGTAAGTTTGGTAAGTGGGTAGTCATATTCGGCCAAAGGCCATTTTTGGTATCTATGCATAACCGAGTGTGCACTATGGTTTTAGGGTTTAATCGGCAAAAGGAAGCAGAGGCTTCCGGGATTTCAATTTGCTTTGGTAAGTGATAGTAAGATTCGGCCTAGGGCCATATTTTGGTTATGAGTGCGATTAGTCCTTCGGGATCAGTAGTATAGCCGAATGGCTATTAGATCTAAAAGTTTATGTGTTGGCCAATTGTAGGGGGAAACAACCTCTCGGGGTTTTGCTAGTTTAGTTCGGGATTTGCTAGTCTCACGAGTAAACAGGTGTGTAAAACTCTTACACACTTTATTAGTTAGCATTGCTATTATGTTGCCTTTTAATCGTTGTGGTAGTGATTTGCTTGTGGACATGAGCATGGATTCTGGGTAAGTCACTTGTGATTTAATTATGCTATATGAATGACATGATGGGTAATATGCTATGCCATGCCTTATATGCATGATTTATGATGATATGTTAAGCATGATATGAGCATGATGGTTATGGGATTGAAGAGAGGAGGGGGAATATTCTCTATGGACTGTCACCAGTGGTTTTGACCACAAGATGGGTTGGCCCCATCAGTTTAATTGTGACTTCGGTCACCAGTGGTTTTGACCACACCGATGATAAATTGTAACTAAGTCCCAGTGGTTTGGTACCACTAGTGGTTTTGACCACATATTGATAAATTGTGACCTATGGTCATCAGTGGTTTTGACCACACGATGGGTTGGCCCCATCACTTGATTTGTGACTCTAGTCACCAGTGGTTTTGACCACACGGGGTTGTTAAAGGAGTATGGATGGTTAGTTCGGGTTGCATGTTTGCATGTTATACTAATAATTTGTGTATGAGTTGCACTTCCGGGTTGGGGATTTATACACTGAGTCTTGGTGACTCACCCCTTCCCATATTATTTTGCAGATGAGTAGATCGCGGAGATGGAGCCAAAGAGGACTCGAGGCGGCCATGCTTGTTCCTTGGATTTGGGATTTTATTTAATACAGTTTAAGTTTGTTTATTTACTAAATTTTTGAGTTGGGTTGTAATAAGGCCGCTAGTTTATTATTTTGGATGTTTACATAGTTGCTTTTACTTTACTTATACTATGTTACAAATGAAACTATAAAATGTTAAGTGAATCGGTTAAAAGTAACATTTTCAAATTAAGTATCTTCTACGAGTTTTCAAAGATGTTACCATTGGGTAGCAAAATTCACCGAGTCAACTATAACCTTGAGGGTTCCAAAAAAATAAATGATCAAATGATTTTCAAAGGTTTTCAACACAACCATGATTGAAAAAAAAAATTTATCCCTTCTGAGTTTTATCAAACACGGTTTTATAACCTTAACAATATTTTTCAGTTTTCACCAGATAATCAAAATATTTCAAACATTTTTACTCCGTGACATACCAGATCCGGTCAGGGTTCATGGGCCGGGTTTGGGGTGTTACAATTTACCTAGGTTTCCATCCGCTACACGCCCCCGTACCAACCAACACACCATTGGGGATTTCTACAATCAACCCACACCGCTACTTCCAAGATGGCAGTCATGCTGCTCATCAACATATACTGGCCGAAGCCCTTGTAACATATAATGGCCGAAGCCCGTATAACAATTCACGGCATTAGCCGCTACAGTAGTTCATGGTAAAAACTGTTACTCATATACATGTACATATAACTTCCTCCTTTCATCACCCACCCCATGCAACATGCACAATAATTTAAAACATGTACAACAGTTTACTCGTAACATATAGTCAGATTATTTACTAACCTGAGGGTCCGTTGTTTAAATCCGAGATTTCGGCTTTTAATATAACATATAAATCTTGTGAACACATATACATATATATACATTTATTATTAATCAGATCTAGACGGTGGGGAAGTGTTACACACCTGATTTGCGTACTAAGGCTTTTGTTACATCTACGTTACTATCACTTGAAACAACTACTATTGGCCCACGATCTGACTTTGATTTTGGCCCACACCCCATTGGCCAATCTCGCACTACTGAAGCAGATCGCTTCTTGAATTTGGGCGACTGTTTTACAAATCCAACCTTCTCTGCTTGACTGTTAGTTGAGTCCATATCAATCCCTTAATCACTAAACCAAATAATAATGAGATCTAACTCATTAGTTAAATGTAACCTTTAAAACGAACACTTACCTAGTTAGCTGAATCCTGAATATCCTTTAGAAATTGTCACCACTAACCTTCCTACATTCGGCCATCAACCAAATATCAAACCAACCGATACACACAATTTACCTAACCCTACATAGTATTCGACCAAAGCACAGAAAATCATGGAAAGCCATTCGGCCACACTTACCACTTCTTACCTTCGATTTTTCCTCCAAATCGGCTTTAATGGGATAGTTTCGGCTTCAAGGAGTAAAGAGTATAATCGATGGGGCCTTGGAAATAATAATTTAGATTAGCAGTTGATCTAAACAAAAGAATCACAGAAAAGGAAAAATCCCAAAACTCATCGGATTACTAAGGAGTATACAACTTATAGTGCACCTTCGGGAAAATAGAGATCTCACTTGTAGAGTCGGCTATGGGAGATGAGGGTATGAACAAAGGAATTCGGCTCTTAGAAAAAGAAAAAGAGAAATTGTAGAGAAGGCTTGGGAATTTTGGCAGAGAATGAGAGAAGAATAGGGTTTCAAAATACCGAAATTGAAGAATACTACTCCCTATTTATAGAGAAATTTCGGCATACCCACACACACAGAGTTGGAATTTCGGCGAACTCTCCCCTCTCTTGATAGCCTTTAACTCTCCTGATAACTCAATCCTTATCTTACCTTTAGTAGAGCCCACCTTAAAACCAACTCCTCCTTATTAATTATCAGCTTTTTAACACTTAAAATAAAAGAAATAACTCTTAAAAGGTAGCCTAATTGCCGTCCACCCACTTGCCATTTAAGTGCCGAATTTGACCCATTTCCTAAGGCCCAGTCGGTCACTCAGGGCCCAAATTCCTCCTCCCTTAAGGCGCCACCTTATGCCCACTTAATGCACTTTAATCCTTTGGGCCACAAGCCCAGCTTGTCACTTAATTAACCATCTTCTTAAATTATAAGTTAACACCATTTATTAGCCACCTAACCCAATTTTTTTTAAAGCCCAAAATATTACTTAAACTGTAACACCCCAAACCCGGCCCATGAGTCCTGACCAGATCTGGTATGTCACGGAGTCAAACGATTTTGAGTAATTTGAGTGTCTGGTGAAAATTTGATAAAATTCGGCTAAGGTATTAAAACAGTGTTTGAAAACTCAGTTGAGATTATTTTTATAAACATGGTTGTGTTGATAAATCCTTTTAAAATGTTTGATCATGTAAAATTTTAAAATTTGTCAAGGTTATAGTTGACTTGGTGTATTTTGTTACCCGATGGTAACATCTTTGAAAAACTCGTAAAAGTTACTTAATTTGAAAACGTTGCTTTTAACCGATTACTTAACATTTGTAAGTTCATTTGTAATATAGCATAAGTAAAACAAAGATAACTAGGTAAACATCCAAATAAAAGTTAGCGGCCTTATTACAACCCAAATTAAAAACTTAGAAAAATAAATAATATTAATTATAATAAATTAAATTCAAATTCAACGAATAGCATGGCCGCCTCGAGTCCTCTCCGGCTCCAACTCCGCGATCTACTCATCTGCAAAATAGTAAGGGAAGGGGGTGAGTTACTAAGACTCAGTGTGTAAATCCCCCACCCGGAAATGTAACTCATACACAGATTATTAATAAACATGCAAATATGCAACCCCACTAACCATCCGTACTCCTTTAACTACCCGTGTGGTCAAAACCACTGGTGGTCAAAACCACTGGTGACTAGTGTCACAAATTAAATGATGGGGCCAACCCATCGTGTGGTCAAAACCACTGATGACCATAGGTCACAAATATCATAATGTGGTCAAAACCACTGGTGGTACCAAACCACCGGGACTTAGTCACAATTTAACAACGATGTGGTCAAAACCACGGTGACCTAAGTCACAATTTATCTGATGGGGCCAACCCATCTTGTGGTCAAAACCACTGGTGACAGTCCATAAAAATCATCCCCCTCCTCTCATAAATCCCACCATCATCATGCTTACATAATAATTATCATATATCCATATATCATGTATAGCATAGCATTTAATAGCATGTGATGGCATACTCAAGCATACATCATAGATCACGTAATAGGGGACTTACCTGGAATCCATGCTTATGTCCACAAGCACTACCATAATGATAAAAAGCAATAATATAGTCATGTAAACTAATAAAGTGTGTAGTGAGTTTTTACACACCTGTTTCTACCGAAATTCCTAGATCCCAAAGATCCAATCTACGATGCTAGATTCTTGACCCTATAATCGGTCAATCACCAAAGTTAGTGCCATAAACCCATTCGGCCAAATTAGCTATAACCCGAAGACTCACTTGTGGCACCTACCTTGAACTGATTTGGTTTCCAACCAAATCCCGAAGCCACACACTGGATTCCTTGCAATCGGCCAACCTTAGATCCATACAAGTGATTAGTTTTCGGCTTTTCCAAGTATCTAACGAAAAGACTAAAAGAGAATCTCTTACCGTAGACTTACCAAATTGATTAGCAGAGAATAGAGGATTAGATCTACTGCTTTGAAAATCCGGAGTTCCTAGATGAAATTGGTTTCAAATAGTGGTTAGCCGAAACATCAATAAATGCCGAATCTCAGCTTTTCTCTTCAACCAAATCGATAGAGAACAAGAGAATATAGGAGAAGAGTTTCAGCACATACTCACCTTCTCAAACCGATTGAAAAGAAATCCTAAAGAGAAACTTGTGCTCACTTGCTATTCGGCCAAGGTAGCTCTAATGGAGGAGAAAAGATTTCGACATAGGAGGGGAGTGGATTCGGCTAAAGAACAAGAAGAAATAAGTGAAAAGGGTGATAAGGGTTTGAAAAATTTTGGGGCAAAGATGACTAGAGAATTCGGTCAAGAGAGCAATTTGAGAAAAAAGAAAAGCAATCAATTGAATTTCGGCAACCCCTCCCCCTTTCACTTAGCCGAATAAGCCACCACAAGAGCCCTTCATTTGGCCACCTCTCCCCTTTTGATAATTCTCATCTTTTGATTATCACCCATCTAATTAAATTTAAAACAAAGTTTATCCCTTATCCCTTATTAGCCGAAATCACCAAAAATAAGGACTCATCCCATCCTTTCCAAAGTCCCATATGCCGCCAACTCTTCCCTCTTCATGGCGCCATCTTTCAAAAAAAATAAAAAAATATAAGCCTTATGCTATTGCCGTGACTCGAACTCGAGTCCACCTACCAACACCCTTAAGTGGCGCCCCAAACCACTCCACCAAATGACTTTCATGTCCAAACCTTACCCACAAAATCTGTTAAGGCCTTCCAACCTAGCCCCTCTCTTTAACGCCCCAAAAAGCCCAAAAACAAAACGCATCCCCCCTTGTAGCTCCCAAGACTTGAACCTCCTCCCTTGAAGCTCCCTTTGACGCCTCCTTCTTAGCACCTAAGTGGCGCACGAAAGCCACTTTGCCAATTAATCCTTTGTGTCATGCTTCTCCTGAAGTTTCTCTTAACCCCTAACTCCTAGCTCCTTCCTTTTAAACACTTAAAAAGAAATTTTTAGTCCTAAGTCAGGCCTAGCTCGGGGTTATTTCTAGACCCTAGAACATGCTTAACAATCATAATATTCATTTCTCAAGCACACACATGGGAAAATAATTAAATTGCAAACAACCCCTAATTTAGGATGTTACATAAACTACTCAGAACATTAATTTAAATTCTAATCCATATATTTAATCAAGGTCTCAGCCCGAGCCTTAAATTCTTGAACTAACATGTTAAACTAATATATAAATGCACAGGCCCACATTTAGGATGTTACAAAATTACTATTTTGACTAATGGGCCAAATTGATAAATTGTAATATGGACTTTTTATTAAATTTACCTTATGAATATTTTGTTATGCATTATATATATACATGACTGCATGGGTTGGGATAATTGACGAAGAGAAGAATGGCCTGTTGCCAAAAATCTAGATCGGTGGTTCTACCATAAATATTATAAATGGCCTGTTGCCAAAAATCAAGTTCGGTGACTCTATCATAATGGCATGTTGCCACAAATATTATAATTGGCTTAATGCCTGCTATTGGTGTGTTGGCGGGGTGGGTTGACTTGATCCCCACAGGTGTGATGGTTGGTACGGGTGGTGCGTAGCGGATGGAAATTAGGTTTGGTTGGGAATTGCATATCACATGCATTATTTTTATATTTGATTTAGATATTGTATTTTGTAAAGGGGCTCAAGCCCAATTGAATGCTTAGTGGTTATGGCCCAGTGAACACGGTAAGTTGGTTACACATTGAGTTCTTAGTAACTCACCCCGTTTTTCTTACCCTTCTCAGGTAATAATAATTGAGGGAGGCTTGGGCCAGAGATGACTTCGTGTGGAGGCCATACTATAAATGGTGGTTTATATAAACTTTTATTTTCTTTAGTTATTTAAGTACTATTTCAATTTTGATGTAATAAGGCCTCTAGTATTATTTTCTTGTATTTTTATTTTGTGGATGGTTTTAATATGTTTTAGATTAGACTGCTTTAATTTTAATAAATGTTTTCTTAAACTTTCGTATAAAATATAGGTTTTTCTTAAATATTACTAAAGCGTAGGAATTCCTTTGAAAACTCTTTTATAAAAATATTTCAACCAATCAATTTTAAATTTATAATCAGTTCTTACTCTGAAAAAAAACAATTGATAAACTCTTGAGCTTACAAATCATTGATTTCTAATAAACCTCGATTTTTGATAAACTCATTTTCTAAAATCGTTTTGAAGATTTGAAATCTTACATCGTTGATGATTAAACACACGTTCGTTTTGTGTGGCATGCCAAAATCCGGACTTAATGCATGGACCAGGTTTGGGGTGTTACACAATTTCTATCACCAGATATTTTTACAAAAATAAATAGAGCTATTTGCAACCAGCAAGCTCAATTTAAAGAAACATTTTCAAAATACTTTTTACAAGCTTGTAACACCCCAAACCCAAATTTCCAAACACCACTTAATCGGATCCGGTATGTCACTAAGGAAATTTTTGTAAAACAAATCGTGTTGTCGAAAAGCCCAAATGTAATTTATATAAAATATGCCTTTATGAGTAAAACCCAAACTTAATTACATGCCTTAGTTTAATTAAAATAAATGTTTGAATAACTAAAATAATTTATCCCATAATAAAACAAGATATAAACTAGTGGCCCATGGCCTTATTACAATGAGGTTTAAAATCCATTAAATAAAACATAATATAAAAATAATTAACTTGAGTCTTTTTGCCGGATCCACATATTCTTTTGCATGGCCACCTTGCGCTTCTCTCCAGCCCGGTCCGATGCACTAAGTGTTACCTCGCGAGACTCAGTGTGCAACCTTCATGCACCATTAGATTTGGGCCTTAACCCATAAAAATAGAATAATAAATTCATGTACATATATAACAAATAATATGCAAGGCCCAACCCATTTGCCTAGGTTTCCATCTGCTACACGCCCCCGTACCAACCGTTCACACCATTGGGGATTTCTACAATCAACCCACACCGCTACACGCCAAGATGCCAGTCATGCTGCTCATCAACATATCATGGACGAAGCCCTTATAACAGATCACGGAAAAAGCTGCTACAACATATAACAGATCACGGTAAAAACTGCTACACATATAACGTATAACTTCCTCCTTCCATCAAACCCACCCAATGCAATCACAAAAATCAATACACTTATAACATATAATCAAAATATTCACTGACCTGGTGATTCGCTTTTACCCTCTTTGGGCTTCCATCTTTATACCGGGATTTCGGCATTTATCACAACATATAATACTTATAAACAGGTATTTAACAGATAGATCTAAATGGTGGGGAAGTATTACATACCTGATATCGCGAAATCCAATATTCTTAGTCGATGTCCTTGATATCCGGATCTATTATCCTCAATCTATAACTTTGCTTAAAAGCCGAAAACTGTGAAAATATGCCCTCTCCTATATTCGGCCATGGTTAGTATTCTACCCGATTTTATATATATAAATAAACAAATCCTCTTACCTTGAAATCCCGAAAGTAACATGATTCAATAACTTAGAGATCTATGCGATTGGCCTCCTTCTTCAAATCCCGGAATGCCGAAAAGAAGTGTGAAATAAGAGATTAGTTTCTAATAGCCATTCGCTAAGGACTTTGAAAAGCCGAAAGAACATTGAAATCCCGAAATCAACACTTACCTCTTGTTTCCTTTAGATTCCGACACAAGCAAACTCCATTAAAGAGGATTCGGCAACCACAGGAGATGAGATCTAGCGATTTTGGCTTTTATGAAAATCCTAAAAAGATGAACTGATGCATTTTGGCTTTTAGAAAACCGAGTGAAGTGTTTGACTTAGAAGTAAAGTGAAAAGAAAGTGGAGAGAAAGAATACTTAGGGTTTGACTTTGGAAGAAATCAAAAGAAAAGAGATTACCAAGAAGAACCGAGAATTTTGGCACGAAAGATGAGAGAAGAGAATGGGGTTCAAAATCTTGGAATTGAAGAGGTACCCCTATTTATAGGGAATTTCGCACCCTCCGGAGATGGAATTTCGCCAACTCAGTACTCGTAAGATAACTCCTATCTTTCTCCTCTATCCTTCTATCCCTTATCCCTATCAAAACACTCATCCATAAGAGGCCACATTTGCACCAACTCTCCTTTATTTTATCGACTTGTTATCCTCATTAGTTAAATAAAATAATCCCTAAATTATAGCCTTGTGCCGTCCCCCTTAGCTCACCTTGGTCAGCCAAATTTTGACCCAATTCTTTGGGCCCAACTGAACCTCAAATTAACATATTAAACATAACATTACACACAATGCACAAGCCCATTAATACTTTACCATAACATTCTAAGTGCTACATGCATCTCAAAATATTTAAACGTTCCCATTCTCAAGGCCTATTGTGCCCAATTTCAGGATGTTACAAATCTACCCTCCTTAAAGAAATTTCGTCCTCGAAATTTTTGACTAACTAGTAATCGTACTACCCAAGTCTCATCACTATGCTTTCGCTGCGCACTCTAATTCCAAAGCCAAATAAACACTTAGTATACTATGGTAGGATAAGCACCATTATTCGCTTCTGGAGCGTCTTCGTCCCCTTGTACTAATACTACCGATTTGCGTTTATCTGGTTAAGAATTTTATGAATTATTAGTTTTTTTTTCCACTGATTAACCACGAACAGTCTTATGAATAATAGTTTTAAAAGTAGTTCTTTCGAATTCAAACCTATCTATAGGTTTCAGTCTTCTTAATTCTAAGAACCATGCACATTCAACATCCATACACACCAACATACAAATAGCATCCATCACCTAAGGGTATTTCCGTCATTTCACTACCCAGGGGTATTTTCATAATTTTAACCTACAAGGGTATTTTCGTAATTTTCCAAAATATGGTTCCAGGTGATTTTACGAAATAAGGGTATTTTGGTAATTTTCAATTCAGAGGTATTTCGGTAATTTTACAAGTCAGGGGTAATTTGGTCAATTTGCAAATCAGGGGTATTTTGGTCATTTTTCAAATCAAGAAATTTTTACGAATCAAGGGTACTTTAGTGATTTCAAAACCAAGGTTTACTTTAGAGTTGTACAAAACAAGGTGGCTGGTCCCTTTCGGGATTTAGTTATAGGTTTTGGCCTGTCAACACGTCCTCATGGTTAGGGTGAACAGTCACTACGCACTAGGTAGGATTCTAGTGAACAGGAGGTGAGTCACTAGGACTGCTTAAATACCAAGCTCTCCCTCTATCCACTCCTAGACATGCGTATAGCCATTACCACACCCTAACATGGCTTAAGGTGAACAGTCACCACACACCAGGTAGGATTCTAGTGAAGAGGAGGTGAGTCACTAGGACTGCTTAAATACCAAGCTCTCACCGTATCCATTCCTGGACATGCGTGTGCTTGTTGCCACACCTTAAATCAGTGATCAATTTATAAGGTTTGTTTGGATAATTTAAGTCTTATGTAATTTTAGAAGTTGTTTAACCTAAGCCTATAGTCCATCAAAGTCTAATTAATCTAACCTACGTCCCATAAAACTCATCAAGCCCATATTCATATATATATCACACAAGGAGTTCTGAATACTTACCTGGCGGACTTGGGCCGGAGACGCAGGTGCCATGCCGAAAGACTCAGTGTGCAACCTTCATGCACCATTAGATTTGGGCCTTAACACATAAAAATAGAATAATAAATTCATGTACATATATAACAAATAATATGCAAGGCCCAACCCATTTGCCTAGGTTTCCATCCACTACACGGCCCCGTACCAATCGTTCACACCATTGGGGATTTCTACAATCAACCCACACCGCTACACGCCAAGATGCCAGTCATGCTGCTCATTAACATATCATGGCCGAAGCCCTTATAACAGGTCAAGGCAAAAGCCGCTACAACATATAACAGATCACGGTAAAAACCGCTACACATATAACGTATAACTTCCTCCTTTCATCAAACCCACCCCATGCAATCACAAAATGAATACACTTATAACATATAATCAAAATATTCACTGACCTGGTGATTCGCTTTTACCCTCTTTGGGCTTCCATCTTTATGCGAGATTTGGCATTTATCACAACATATAATACTTATAAGCATGTATTTAACGAGACAAATCTAAATGGTGGGAAGTATTACACACGATATCGTGAAATCAATATTCTTAGTCGATGTCCTTGATATCCGGGTCTATTATCCCCAATCTATAACTTTGCTTAAAAGCTGAAAAACTGTGAAAATATGCCCTCTCCTATATTCGACCATGGTTAGTATTCTACCCGATTTTATATATATAAATAAACAAATCCTCTTACCTTGAAATCCCGAAAGTAACACGATTCTATAACTTAGAGATCTATGCGATTGGCCTCCTTCTTCAAATCCCGGAATACCGAAAAGAAGTGTGAAATAAGAGATTAGTTTCTAATAGCCATTCGGCTAAGGACTTTGAAAAGCCGAAAGAACATTGAAATCCTAAAATCAACACTTACCTCTTGTTTTCTTTAGATTCCGGCACAAGCAGACTCCATTAAAGAGGATTCGACAACCACAGGAGATGAGATCTAGCGATTTCAACTTTTATGAAAATCCCAGAAAAGATGAACTGATGCATTTTCGGCTTTTAGAAAAACTGAGTGAAGTGTTTCGGCTTAGAATGAAAGTGAAAAGAAAGTGGAGAGAAAGAATACTTAGGGGTTTCGGATTTCAGAAGAAATCAAAAGAAAAGAGATTACCAAGAAGAACTGAGAATTTCGGCACAGAAGATGAGAGAAGAGAATGGGGTTCAAAATGCTGGAATTGAAGAGGTACCCCCTATTTATAGGGAATTTCGACACCCTCCTCCAAGAGATAGAATTTCGGCCAACTCTGTACTCAGAAGATAACTCCTATCTTTTCTCCTCTATCCTTCTATCCCTATCAAAACACTCATCCATAAGAGGCCACATTTGCACCAACTCTCCCTTTATTTTATCAGCTTGTTATCCTCATTAATTAAACAAAAATAATCCCTAAATTATAGCCTTGTGTCGTCCCCCCCTTAGCTCACCTTGGCTGCCGAAATTTTGACCCAATTCTTTGGGCCCAACTGAACCTCAAATTAACATATTAAACATAACATTACACACAATGCACAAGCCCATTAATACCTTACCATAACATTCTAAGTGCTACATACATCTCAAAAATTTTAAACGTTCCCACTCTCAAGGCCTATTGGGCCCAATTTCAGGATGTTACAAAGCTTAAGTTTTTACTAATGATATAGGAGAACAATTTCCTACTATCAAATTTAGACTAGATCATGAACCATTTGATATAACCAGTATTGAATGGGGATTTATTAAAGAAATAACAATCCAAAATCTTTCTTTTCATTTACTAAAAGATTTTCCTGCTATAGTAAAATCTAGATTAATAAATTTTACTAATATAGATGATTTTGTTTATTATTTTCATATAGAAATAAATAGTTTTATTGGTATAGCTGAAAAAGAAAAAATTTATCAGCCATATCAAATCTGGAATATTCGTACAATGCTTTGGGGAAGATCCCTCTCAGCAATAAATGAAGATAAACAACACTTGGCAAAAACCATTGACAAGTGTTATAATGATTTTTCTAATTATCAAATCCAAGCCGGAATTGATTTGATGACCAAGGCCCAGTATCTACTTCAACAAAACACTTATATGTTCTGGACAGATGGCAAGATCATTTTAGCATATGACACTGGAAAAACCCAGGAAGAAAGAAATGAAGAGTCTGTTCAGTTATTAAGAAAGATAGCTAATATGGAGATCTATGATTTTTCGATAAGAACGGAAATCAAAGACACGTGGGAAAGCTGGAATTCACCAGTTCCTTCACCAGAGTCATTACATCTCGATGAAATCAAGGAAATGAATCTCAAAAACATCCAGGAAGGATAACAACAAAACACAACATGTGAAAGAATGACATATAAGAAAGGAGCATTCAATTTTGGAGGCGACGTGAAAAGAAGGAAATCTATTTACCATCACCATCCATAAATGTCCATAAACAAATGAGACAAAAGATGATGAAAGCATGATGGAAGCAACCATTAATGCATGAGAAAAGTGGAAATAACCACAACAATTTTGACAAAATTAGAAGAGTACGTGGAAGCAACCATCAAGTCAACATTTATTTCAAGAAGGCTACATGGAAGTAACCATTAAGCCAGCATTAAAGTCATCCTTATCAGGATACTGTGTGGATTTGAATTGTAAATAAATTAGAGTTTAGAATTTGTATTATAAATAGGCATTGTGGTAGCCTAAACAAGGCATCGGATCGGGAAAGGCATAGGGAAAGAAATCAAGAAAAAGAGATACAAAAAAACCTTCTTTTGTATTATGGCTTTAATGCCGTAAATTATTATCATCTTCTACTTATAATAAAAAAGAAAAACAAAAAAAAGAAAAATTTAAAAAACAAGAAAAATATGACTTCCAATTCTATAAAACCCTTATAGAATATTGGAAAGATAAATTTTCTAAAGCAGTAAGATAAATATGAAAGAATAGAATATTTAAAATTAAAAGAACTTTATGAAAAACATAAAGATTTATTTACGAATATAATTACCACTATATGTTGACATATGATACTACGAAAGTAATAGTAGTTCTAATAATTCTAATGTAGATATAAATGTCACTAGTTATAATTCGATGAAGAAAACACTTCAATGTAAGAGGATGAAAATATAGAAATTCCTGAACCAATAGATACTGAACAAATAGATCCATATGATTATGAAATACCAAAACCTAGGGAAATTGATAAACAAGATCCTTATGGTAAAAGAAAAATAGATTCAAATATTCAAACAGATGATTATTTGAGATCTATTAATAAAAAATATGAAAAAGTTGAAAACACAATGTAAATGCCCATTTTTGCCCGAGCCCATCAAACAAACCAAAAATAAAATAAAATAAAAAAATCAATGTCCAGTCCACTTTACAAGACCAATTTTCAAAGCCCAAAACCCGAGCTCAATTACAGACTCAGAACAAGACCCTAACCCAACCTAAACTAATACCCAATAGACCTTAGCCCATTACACCATGACCCAGCAGACCATAAAACCTACAGCCCAAAAGGCCTAACAACTAAACCAATCTCAGCAGAAGCCTAGGGTTTCTAGAAACCCTAGGTGCCGCAAACAGCCCCTCCTTCGAGCCAAAGTCACCGATCGCGCCGCAAGTCACGCCCAGTCACTGTCGGACTTAACGTCAGTCACCTGCCAAAAAAGGAAAACGCGACAGCAAATCGAGCGAAATCCGTATATTTCTTTTTTTTTCTTTTCTTTGTTTTTCGGGTATAAAAACCCCAAGTAATTTGTAAAAGGGGACACGACAATAGGATACAAAAAAGAAACAAAAATACAGAGAATAAAAGAGCAAAAAGTTCATTGAAACGAAATTTTTTCTACAGAGGTGATTTTTCCATTTTTATTTTTATTTATTTTGCGCATATTTTATATAAAATAATACTCAAAAAAGGGAGAACGAGGAAACTACCTTTAAAACTGAGGTTTTTAAACCTCCGGCCACCGTTTCCGGAAGCGCGTGGCAGTGTATCGAGCGACCGACCAGGGAGCCTAGACGAGAACTCATTCAGAGGATTTTTTTTAGTTTCTGTTCTTTTTTTTTTAAACTGTTTTTTCAAATGATTTTTTTAAACTGTTTTTGACTTCTACAGCAAACAAAGAACGAAGCCGTTTTCGACCCTCAGGATCCGCATGTTGACCCGACCAGGCCCTCAGGATCCTTGTGTTTTCTTAAAATGGTCTATTTATCCATTTAGTCCTTTTGAAATTTTATTGTTTTTAAATAAGTCCAATTCACATTTTTTATTTTTATAAAATTAACCCCAAAATTTTATTTTATTTCAATTTAACCCTTGTTTCCTTTATCTTAATTTTATTTATCCTTTTATTTTATTTTATTATTTTATATTATAATAGTTTGATCACATTAAATTTTTCTATATTATTTTCTTAATTTATTAATAATACAAAATTTATGTATATATATATTTAATCATTATTTTATATATTATTTTATTTGTTTAGTAATTCATGTATTATTATTTTATATATTATTTATTATATTATATTTTATATATTATATAGTATTGTATTATATTATATTATTCCTTAAGTCTTATTTTATATAAAATTTATTTATATTATCTAATTTATTTTATTTATATTGTTTATATTATGTATATGATTTTATAATTAATGTGCTACATATATGTATATATTATTCATTATTTTATTTAGTATTATTTTAATTATATATTATTTTCATATATTTGTTATTATATTTTGTATAGTATTATATTATATCATATTTTTATTCTCATAAAATATATTTATATCAAAAAACATGTTTCATTTATATTGTTTATATTATATTTTATTTAAAATCATTATATACTATTTTTTTTACTTATGCATTGTTACATTGTTTATAACATATAAGTATATAATTTTATTTATTTTATTTATTTATTATTAATCTTGCATGAAAATTTTCATATTTATTTAGTAATTTTATTTTGATATTTATGGTTTTGTGTATATATTTTATTTGCCTATACTCTTTCATTTATTTTATTTATGATTGTCATTATGTAGTTATTTATTAATTGTTTTATGAATACATTTTTTGCAAAATTTCCATATTGTATCTAAAAGGTTTTAAAATAAGGCAATGTTTTGGTATTTAGAAATTCGAGAAATAGTGCCCTAACGTGCTAGGTGCGATTTTCCGTTTGGCTAAATAACTAAATATCCTTTTAACAAGTTTTGTAAATCGTGAGACGATTTTTGATTACAAAGGTTTTAAAATATCACGTCCTAACGTGTTGGATGTGATATTTATATTCCGTTGGAACAAGAAAATCTCAAATTTTCACTTAAAGTGCTCGAAATGTTTTTAAAAGAAATCATATTTTTAAATACTTTTAAATTTCAAACATTTGGACATGATTTTATCAATTAGGTACTATTTTTTTGGGTGTCATGAGGGTGCTTACCCTTCCTCATACGTAACCGACTCCTGAACCCACTTTTTTTTTTGTTTTTCGTAGACCAAAATCAATATTTTGAAATAAAATATTTTTTAAGATGATCCAATCACACCTAAGTAAAAAGGGGTTGGTGGCGACTCCATTACGTTTTTTAAAATGATCCAATCACACCTAAGTAAAAAGGGATTGGTGGCGACTCCATTTTCGTCTTTCAAAGTCGATCCCCATTTTTTAAAACCGATTTTAAAATGGTTTCGACACACAATAAAAAAATTTAATAAACAAAATAAAAATATAGAATATTGGAAAAACCAATATTTACTGATTGAATTAAAAACAATTAATTTTCCTACTAAATTAAGTAAAATTTCTAAAGACACAAAAATAAAAGAAAACCCAATAATTCAACAAATGAAACTTGGAAAAAAAGGGTATTATTACATTTTCACATTTCCAGCACAGGAAATATTATACTTATATTGAAATTACATTTCAATTTAGAGAATATAAATCATATTCTTTACACGCTTTACTAGATACATGAGCTACAACCAGTAGCTGCAGAGAAAATGCTATTCCATCAGAAAAATGGGAATTTATGAAAAATCGTATAAGAGCTATTGGGGCAGATGGTAATGAAACCTTAGTTCTTTGTAAAGCTAAAAATATGCCAATCGACATAAATAATGTACGATTTGTGATACCTAAAATATTATGTTTTCATGAAATGCATGGAGATATATTATTAGGTAATAATTTTATATATCAACATTTACCATTCTCTATTGATAAAAATTTTGTTATATTAACTACTGAAAATACTTGAAGAGAAATACCCTTAGTAGATAATCATAAATTTATTTGTGATAAAACTTTACATCATCTAGGAAAGAACAAATTAAACAACTTGAAACAAATCATTGGTTGTTTAAAATATTAGAAAATAATTTTAGTGAAGAACGATTAAAATTATGGAAAAATAGCCCTAGATATTGTACTATTAAATTAGAAAATCCAGATAAAATTATTAGAGTAAAACCTATGATCTATACTAAACAAGATATAGATGAATTTGACATACAAATAAAAGAATTATTAGAAAAAGGATTAATAGAAGAAATTAATAGTCCACATTCGAGTCCTGTTTTTATGGTAAGAAACCATGCTGAAATAAAAAGAGGAAAAGCTAGAATGGTCATTAATTATAAAAGATTAAATCAAAATACTATTTTGATGGATATTTTATTCCAAGAAAGGAAGTTTTAATAAATCAAGCTAAACAAGCAAAATATTTTAGTAAATTTGATTTTAAATCAGGATTCTGGCAAATCATGCTAACAGAAGAATCTAAACCTTTAACAGCTTTTAGTGCACCTGTAACATCCTAAATTAGGGGTTGTTTGTAATTTAATTATTTTCCCATGTGTGTGCTTGAAGAAATGAATACTATGATTGTTAAGCATGTTCTAGGGTCTAGAAATAACCCCGACCTAGGCCTGACTTAGGACTAAAAATTTCTTTTTAAGTGTTTAAAAGGAAGGAGCTAGGAGATAGGGGTTAAGAGAAACTTCGGGAGAGGCATGACACAAAGGATTAATTGGCAAAGTGGCTTTCATGCGCCACTTAAGGGCTTAGAGGTTGTAACATCTTAAAAATGGGGGTTATTTGTATTTGCATTATTTTGCTTGTGTTGAATGGCTGAGATAATATTTATGGAATGATAAGATTTAATTAAGGCCCTTGAGTTGGCTCGGAATAGTAGAAAATATTATTTATAAGCTTTAAAGGTGGATAGCCTTAGTAGTTAGGGGTTATAAGAATAAATGAAGGAACATTTGACATAAAATAAGTCTTGGAAAAGTGGCAAAAGGGAAGCCACTTAAGTCTGCAAGTGATGACATCAAGGAACAAGGAGAGCCTTGGTTCGAGTCATGTAATTCCTTTTTCTTTCATATTTTGACGGCATAGGAGGAGAGTTCTTTCTCTCTTTAAACTCTTTTTATTATTATTTATTTATTGATGTTAGATAATAAGTTAACAAAGGATAATAAGAGATAAAGAAGATATTGGTGGGATTATTATTATATTATGGGGGATTAATTCAAGTTATTTTGAATTAAATCAAGCAAGTGGTCTAGAGCAATTTAAGGAAGTAGGATGAATTTTGAACTCTTTGTTGGAAGAAGTGGACGGCAAGGCTACTAGGGGGTGCCGAATGCTTATAAAAGCACCAATTGATCACCTTACTTTTCTTTTTTTTTTCCAGTTTGCATAGCCGGAATTTTCAACACCTCTCTTTCTTGTTTTCTTTTATTTTTCCATCCTCTCAAAACCTTGGCCGAAACCCCTCTACTTCTTTCATTGCCGAATCCCCCAATTGTTGATCTCTTCTTCTCCTCCTTTTTCTTTGATAATCGAACCTACTCCCTAAACCATAGCCGAATATCCCCTCTCCATATCTCAAGTTTTGGCCGAATAAGCAAACAAGGATAACTTCCTCTAAACTCCCCTTCAATCGGTTCATAAGGTAGGTAAGTGTGTTTGGCCGAATGCCCATGTCCTCTCTTCCTCTCTTGTCGACTTTGATAAAGATAGGTAATTGGTTTCGGCAATTGTTAATTAAGGATATTAATCACAGATTAAACCAAATTCATTGTAGGATCTTCGGGATTTCGAAATAAGCAAGTGGGTTCGCCAACGTTTGTCAATCAATTTTCGGTAAGGATCTACATATGTATTTGGTGATTCATTTAAAAGCCGAAGGCTATGGTTATTAATATTGACCGATTGTAGTTTGTGAACCAGATTCGTGATTCGGGTGCTGAAGATAGTATTCAAGGTGATTAGGTAAGGATTCGGGTACAAAAGGTTACCCCTTTAAATTACTTGGGTTGGCCGATTAGGCCATAGTACTAATCCCATGGTTGGCCAAATATAGGTGCAGAGAGATCTAGGGTGGCTGACTCCTCTTTTCGGGATTTAGAGCATTCAGTGGTGACAGTGTGTACATACACACTTATAGCAATTAATAATCATGCTAGATATCGTTGTATGTAAATTTGCTTGATGTAGATACGGATATAGTACCTTAATGGTACAAGCGAGGATTTCGGGTAAGTCTCTTAATATGAGATTATTATTATGCTTTTGGGAAGCATGGCTTATATGATACATGTGATAAATGTATGAGATCTGATCATGATTACTTGACTTTTGTGGGTTAAATGAGCGGAGGGGGCAGTGATGTTGTGCCGACGGGCACCAGTGTTTTGGTAACACACTGTGACTACGGTCACCAGAGGTTTGGTACCTCCAGAGGTTTGGTACCTCATCGCGTCTCGTCCCTGTGGCTTAGCACCACCGTGGGTTGGCCCCACTTTGAGATATGGGATTGACGCCAGTGATTTGGCATCACACGATGGGTTGGCCCCATCAATCGATTGTGTCTATGGACACCAGAGGTTTGGCACCTCCAGTGATTTGGCATCACATCTGTGACTATATGTCACCAGTGGTTTGGCACCACCAGTGGTTTGGTACCACAACGGGGTAGATTGAGGCGTTTGGTTGGCTAGGTTGGGTACATTATCTTGTGCATATTAATTGTTATAATTTGTGTATGAAATTGGTTTAAACCGGGGGAAGGGTTACATACTGAGTCTTGGTGACTCACCTTCTCCTTTATATTTTTTTCAGGTGATTCATAGACCGCGGATATGGAGCCGGAGGGACTCGAGGTGGCCATGCAGTGGACTTGAATTAAATGAACTTTAAACTTAGTTATTTTATTTTATTATTGGTTTATTTTTATTTTGGATGTAATAAGGCCTCCATATACTTTACTTTTGTTATTTCTCATATGTTGGGTATTTTGTTTTAAACTATAAATTAAAATCACATGTTTTTCCCAAATTAACACGAAAAATGTTTTATCGTGCCAGCGGAAGCACATTTGAAACTTGTATAATAACTTGACTTAATTAAATTTCGAATTTAATCGAGTATGATTCGACAAGATAACCAAAAACGAAGTTTTCAACAAAACTTAAATTGGTTTTAAAATGGGTTTCAAAAAGTTTTCTCCGTAACAAACCATATTCGGTCCTAATGTTTGGGCCGGGTTTGGGGTGTTACAAATTGGTATAAGAGCCCGGTTCAATACTCGACTGTGGGGGCCCAAGGCCCAAAAATGTTTTGGTAGGCCTTTTTGAAGTAATTTGGGGTTTTTGAATAGCATGGCACCGAGTCTCCGGCACCTATCCGCCCAGGTAAGTGTTCCTAACTTCTGTATGATTTATTTTCTGTAGAAGGGTAGGAGACATGGAACGTAGAATAGACTTATAGGAATTTGAACCCTAGGATTAGACTACTCAAACATAGACAAAGCATAAGACTTAATGAACTCAACCAACCTATGACCAAGTCACTGAGCTAGCGTGTGGTAACCCCAGACGCATGTCTAGGATTGGATCCAAGAGCACAGTATTTAAGCGGTCAGAGTGACTCACCACCTCTTGCAGTATCCTACAGTGCGTAGCTTGGGTTCACCCTAACTCGAGGGCTCGGTGGTGTGGTAACCTCATGCGCATGTCTAGAAAGGTTCGGTGGGAGCTTGGTATTTAAGCGATCAAGCGTGACTCACCTCCTCTCCACACGAATCCCGCCTGTGTGCGTAGCTTTGGTTCACCACGACCAAGAGGGCTCGGTCATAGGCTAAACGTGAACGACTAAAACCCGAAAGGGAACTAACCATGTTTTTGAACAAGAAGAAGACAACAAAACCCTAATTTCTTCAAAATCTTTAAAATCACTCTTTCAAATATAAGAACAACCATTTTTACAATGTTTTCCCCGAAAAAGTTGATTTGTGAGAATTACAGAAATGCCCTTAGGGGTGAAATTACTAAAATACCCTTGACTCATAAAATATCAAGTCAATGGTTTTGCCCAAAAATTTTATTATTTTAGAATTACTTTACAAATCACCAATAAAATACTTTGGTTTTGGAAAATTACAGAAATACCCTCAACTTGTGAAATTACCAAAACGACCTTGAGTACAAAATTTTTACAACATCATCGTTTTAAAGAGAGAAACCCGCAAGAAGGAACCCTCAGAGTTTTACAACTGTTAAAATACCCCAGATTTGTTAAAAATTTCAAAATTACCCCGGTTGACAAAATTACCAAAATACCCCTAGTTTCCAAAATGATACCATAACTTCAAACCTTACAAATTTTCAGTAATACCCTCCAGTTTTGGGAATTTCAAAGTGACCTGCTTTATCAAAGTTTGAAATCTCTCAAATTTTATTACAAAAATACCCCTGTAGGGAAATGACAAAAATACCCCTGGGTTAGAAACAGGACAGAAATGTCCGAGGAGTGAATAGGTATGGAAAGTACTAGGGAATGAATGTGGCCTTTTGTGTGAACTAGGGTAGAAGACTTAAAACATTGTTTGATCGAAAGAATCCTTATTAAACTTTTCATAAAATTCTTCGCGGATAATCAAGCGGAACAAATTACTAATCCATAAAATTTTTCTTAATCAGATTAAAAGAGCGTTAGATAGAATGAGTTCTAGAGGACGTGGCTGACGTGGACGTGGTAGGGGAAGAATGACCATATCTGAACCCGTTAGGTCAGGACATGGTTCGGAAAATGAGGTACCACTGCCACCACCACCTCCAGCTTTTGGAGCAGAGGAGCAAGATCAGACGGGAGGAGAGGCAGTATCGCAAGCTGTGTTACGAGTTCTCGAGTTGGTGGCTGGGGCAGGTGGAAATCTGGGAGCTCAAAAATCTGTTCCCGAGCGAATTCGGTCCAACGGAGCTGAGGTGTTCCGGGGTGTGTCGGGAGTGGCGCCAAGTGCAGCAGAATACTGGTTGGAGTCAACGGAAAGGATCATGGACAATCTTGACCTGACTGACGAGGAGAAGCTGAAAGGAGCCGTGTCGCTTCTGAAGGAGGAAGCATATCAGTGGTGGCTCACCATTCGAGATGGTGCCACAGCAGATGACCTTACATGGGATTACTTTAAGATTGCTTACCAGAAAAAGTATGCGTGTACTAACTATACTGACGCGTAGAGAAAGGCGTTTCTGGGGTTAGTACAAGGAACTAAGTCTGTGTCGGAGTATGAGGCGGAGTTCCTAAGACTGAGTAGATATGTGAGAGGCATTGTGGCTCTGAAACATGAGCTATTGTGTCCGCTTTGAGGACGGTGAGAGATGATTTGAGGTCACTGATTGCTCCATGACGGTTCGTGAGTTTTCGTCTCTGGTAGAAAAGGCTAAGGTAGCCGAGGGTATCAAGGCAACTGTGAGGCAAAACTATGATAGGCTCAAGTAGAAGAGAGGTTTTGGGCCATCTGGGTCAGGTGGTAATGCTCAGAAAAAGGCCAGACAGAGTGGGCCAAGTCAGGCAGCAAGGCCCATAACTGCTAATCAGAAATCGATTCAGTGTAATCGTTGTGGAAAAGCCCATTGGGGAGGTTGTTGGACTGGTGAGCGAGGTTGTTTTGAATGTGGGTCTTTGGAGCACCGTGTGAGGGATTGTCCTCGGAAGCGAGCTTGGAATCAGTCAGAGGGGTAGAATCGTACTCAGGATAGAAGTGTGGGACCACAGAGAGGTCGTGGTCATGGTAGAGGGGGAAATGGTGCTAATCGTGGTCGTGGAACTTAGGGCAGAGGCACAGGCAATACGGAGGCAAGGCAGCCTAGCTTAGTCTATGTGGCGAGGCGTCGCGAGGAGGGGGACGCACCGGATGTCATAACCGATACGTTTCTGATTTTCGGTCTTCCTTATTATGCATTAATTGATGTGGGTTCTACGCATTCATACGTAGCAAGTAGTGTGGTAGAGACTTTGAACCTAGACTCTGAGACTGCTGCTAGGGAGATGACTGTAGTTAGCCCTTTAGGCCATTCTGTAGTTGTGAACAAGCTTTTTAAGGATGTACCCCTAGAACTCCAAGGGGTCGTGTTTATGGCTGATCTGATGGAACTACCATTTGGGGAGTTCGATTTGATCCTTGGAATGGACTGGTTGGTTAAGTACCAGGCAAGGTTGGATTGCATTGCTAAGCGCATGGTTCTTCAAATGGCCGAAGGGAATGAAGTGGTCATGATCGGTAATCGAAGAAATTACCTATCTAATGTGGTGTCGGCCTTGAAGGCTGAGAAGATGGTTAGGAAAGGGTGTGAGGCGTTTATAGTTTGAATTTGTGCCTTGGAGGCTAAGGAGTCAGCGGTTGAAAAGGTCCGAACAGTAAGGGAATTCACTGATGTATTCCCAGAAGAACTTCCGAGTTTGCCTCCAGATCGGGAAGTCAAATTTGGTATGGATTTGCTACCCAGAACAGCACCCGTATCGATAGCACCGTATCGAATGGCACCAAAGGAATTGGTGGAGCTGAAGGCTCAAATTCAGGAGCTCTTGGATAGGGGGTTTATTCGACCTAGTATATCTCCGTGGGGCGCTTTGTATTGTTTGTCAAGAAGAAGGACGGTTCTATGCGGATGTGCATCGACTACCGTCGATTAAACAAGTTAACGATCAAAACAAGTACCCATTGCCTCGGATCGATGACTTGTTTGACCAATTGAAGAAGCGTCGGTGTTTTCGAAGATAGACCTTAGGTCGGGTTACCATTAACTTAAGGTGAAGGAGGCCGATGTTCACAAGACGGCATTTCGAACTCGGTATGGGCATTACGAGTTCCTAGTGATGCCATTCGGGTTGACCAATGCACCGGCGGCATTTATGGATTTAATGAATAGGGTATTCCAACAGTATTTAGACCAATTTATCGTGGTGTTCATAGACGACATATTGGTTTACTCAAAGACGGAGGAGGAGCACGACAAGCATTTGCGAGTAGTTACGCAAGTGTTAAGGAGAAGCGATTATACGCCAAATTCATGAAGTGCGAATTTTGGCTAAGGGAGGTGGCTTTCTTGGGTCACGTGGTGTCGTGAAAGGATTAGAGTGGATCCCATAAGATTGAAGCGGTGTTAGAGTGGAAACCGCCTAAGTCGGTGGCGAGATACTGAAGTTTTCGGGTTTAGCAGGTATTATCGGAGGTTTGTGGAAGGGTTCTCTCGATCGCAGGTCTGCTTGACTAAGTTGCTAAGGAAAGGTGTTCCATTTGTATGGTTAGAGAAGCGACAAGAAAGTTTTGATAAGTGAGGAAGATTCTGATGGAAGCTCCGGTTTTGGTACAACCCGAGGCAGGGAAGTTATTCACAGTCTATTGTGATGCATCTCACACTGGTTTGGGGTGTGTGTTGATGCAGGATGGGAAGGTAGTAGCCTATGCATCCCGTCAGTTAAGACCGCATGAGGTTAACTACCCAACACACGACTTGGAGTTAGCAGCAGTCGTCTTCGCTTTGAAGATATGGAGACATTACCTTTATGGGGAGAAGTCGATAGTCTACACGGGTCACAAAAGTTTGACGTATCTTCTGACTCAGAAGGATCTAAATCTGAGACAGCGCCGATGGATTGAACTGTTGAAGGAATACGATTGTTCAATCGAGTATCATCCGGGGAAGGCTAACGTGGTGGCTGACGCGTTGAGCAGGAAGAAGATGTCAGATCTAAGAGCGATGTTTGCTCGCTTGAGTTTATATGACGATGGAAGTCTTTTGGCCGAACTTCAGGTAAAACCAACCTGGATTGAGGAGATTAGGGAAAAGTAATTAGTGGATGAAGGGTTGAATGCTAAGAGGATGCAAGTTCAGGATGGTGGTTTAGAAGGGTACGAATTGACCGGTGATGGTGTATTATGTTTTTAATGACGGCCCTGTATGTCGAAAGATGTGGGGCTGAGACGAAGAATTCTCCAAGATGCTCATAGCAGCCCATACGCTATGCATCCTGGAGGTAGCAAAATGTATGAAGATTTGCGGAGATAGTTCTGGTGGCCGGGGTTGAAGCGTGAAGTGGCCGAGTTCAGAGGAAGGTGTCGACATGTCGCAGAGTTAAGGTGAACATCGCCCATCAGGACTACTTCAACCGGTAAAGATTCCTCAATGGAAGTGGGAGCGGATCACTATGGATTTTGTCAGCGGGCTACCCCTCACGCCCAGCAAGAAAGATGCAGTTTGGGTAATCGTAGACCGCTTGACTAAATCACTCACTTCATCTGGGTGAGAATGGATTACTCACTTGAAGCTAGCAAAGTTGTATGTGGCGAGATAGTCGATTGCATGGTGTGCCCGTATCAATTATTTCAGATAGGGACCCAAGGTTCACTTGAGGTTTTGGAAAGCATTGCATCAAGCTTTGGGAACACGATTGGATTTCAAGATGACTTTCCATCCACAAATGGATGGGCGATCGAAAGGGTCATCTGCACCTTAGAGGATATCTTTGGGGTTTCGTCTTGGAATTTCGAGGTAGTTGGGAGGAATTTTTACCATTAGCCGAGTTCGCCTACAACAATAGTTACCAAGCGAGTATTCAGATGGCACCATACGAAGTACTGTATGGACGAAAATGCCGAACTCTGACGTGTTGGACAGAGTTGGGTGAACGACAAGTGTTGGGTCTAGATTTGGTAGCGGAAACCGAGGATAAAGTGAAGGTGATTCGAGCTCGTCTTAAGGAAGCATCAGATAGACAGAAGTCTTATGCTTATCTTAAGCGCAAGGAAATGGAGTATGCAGTAGGGGATAAGGTTTTCCTGAAGGTGTCGCCTTGGAAGAAGGTACTAAGATTTGGGCGAAAAGGGAAGTTAAGCCCAAGATTCATTGGCCCATATACAGTATTGAAGCGAATAGGACCGATAGCTTATCAGCTCGAACTGCCGACAGAGTTAAGTCAGATTCATAACGTCTTTCATGTGTCGATACTTAGGCGGTATCGGTCAGATACATCACATGTGGTGCCTGTGACAGAAATCGAGGTCAACTCAGACTTATCTTTTGAGGAAGAACCGGTTCAGATCTTGGATAGGGATGTGAAGGTTCTGCGTAGAAAGTCAGTGCCCTTAGTGAAAGTGCTATGGCGGAACCATGGTGCAGAGGAAGCTATGTGGGAACCCAAGGATGTGATACGGCAGCAATACCCCCACCTCTTCTGATCAGGTAATTTCGAGGACGAAATTCTTTTAAGGGGGTAGAACTGTAACATCTTAAAAATGGGGGTTATTTGTATTTGCATTATTTTGCTTGTGTTGAATGGCTAAGATAATATTTATGGAATGATAAGATTTAATTAAGGCCCTTGAGTTGGCTCGGAATAGTAGAAAATATTATTTATAAGCTTTAAAGGTGGATAGCCTTAGTAGTTAGGGGTTATAAGAATAAATGAAGGAACATTTGACATAAAATAAGTCTTGGAAAAGTGGCAAAAGGAGGCCACTTAAGTCTTTAAGTGACGCCATCAAGGAACAAGGGAGAGCCTTGGTTCGAGTCATGTAATTCCCTTTTTCTTTCATATTTTGGACGGCATAGGAGGGAGAGTTCTTTCTCTCTTTAAACTCTTTTTATTATTATTTATTTATTGATGTTAGATAATAAGTTAATAAAGGATAATAAGAGATAAAGAAGATATTGGTGGGATTATTATTATATTATGGGGGATTAATTCAAGTTATTTTGAATTAAATCAAACAAGTGGTCTAGAGCAATTTAAGGAAGTAGGATGAATTTTGAACTCTTTGTTGGAAGAAGTGGACGGCAAGGCTACTAGGGGGTGCCGAATGCTTATAAAAGCACCAATTGATCACCTTACTTTTCTTTTTTTTTTTCCAGTTTGCATAGCCGAAATTTTCAACACCTCTCTTTCTTGTTTTCTTTTATTTTTCCATCCTCTCAAAACCTTGGCTGAAACCCCTCTACTTCTTTCATTGCCGAATCCCCCAATTGTTGATCTCTTTTTCTCCTTCTTTTTCTTTGATAATCGAACCTACTCTCTAAACCATAGCCGAATATCCCCTCTCCATATCTCAAGTTTTGGCCGAATAAGCAAACAAGGATAACTTCCTCTAAACTCCCCTTCAATCGGTTCATAAGGTAGGTAAGTGTGTTTGGCCGAATGCCCATGTCCTCTCTTCCTCTCTTGTCGACTTTGATAAAGATAGGTAATTGGTTTCGGCAACTGTTAATTAAGGATATTAATCACAGATTAAACCAAATTCGCTGTAGGATCTTCGGGATTTGGAAATAAGCAAGTGGGTTCGCCAACGTTTGTCAATCAATTTTTGGTAAGGATCTACATATGTATTTGGTGATTCATTTAAAAGCCGAAGGCTATGGTTATTAATATTGACCGATTATAGTTTGTGAACCAGATTCGTGATTCGGGTGCTGAAGATAGTATTCAAGGTGATTAGGTAAAGATTCGGGTACAAAAGGTTACCCCTTTAAATTACTTGGGTTGGCCGATTAGGCCATAGTACTAATCCCATGGTTGGTCGAATATAGGTGCAGAGAGATCTAGGGTGGCCGACTCCTCTTTTCGGGATTTAGAGCATTCAGTGGTGACAGGTGTGTACATACACACTTATAGTAATTAATAACTGTGCTAGATATACGTTGTATGTAAATTTGCTTGATGTAGATACGGATAGAGTACCTTAATGGTACAAGCGAGGATTTCGGGTAAGTCTCTTAATATGAGATTATTATTATGCTTTTGGGAAGCATGGCTTATATGATGCATGTGATAAATGTATGAGATCTGATCATGATTACTTGACTTTTGTGGGTTAAATGAGCGGAGGGGGCAGTGATGTTGTGCCGACGGGCACCAGTGTTTTGGTAACACACCTTGTGACTACGGTCACCGTGAGGTTTGGTACCTCCGGAGGTTTGGTACCTCATCGCGTCTCGCCCTCGTGGCTTAGCACCACCGTGGGTTGGCCCCACTTTGAGATATGGGATTGGCCGGTGATTTGGCATCACACGATAGGTTGGCCCCATCAATCGATTGTGTCTATGGACACCAGAGGTTTGGCACCTCCAGTGATTTGGCATCACATCTGTGACTATATGTCACCAGTGGGTTGGCACCACCAGTGGTTTGGTACCACAACGGGGTAGATTGAGGCGTTTGGTTGGCTAGGTTGGGTACATTATCTTATGCATATTAATTGTTATAATTTGTGTATGAAATTGGTTTAAACCGGGGGAAGGGTTACATACTGAGTCTTGGTGACTCACCTTCTCCTTTATATTTTTTCAGTGATTCATAGATCATGGATATGGAGCCGGAGGGCTCGAGGTGGCCATGCGGTGGACTTGAATTAAATGAACTTTAAACTTAGTTATTTTATTTTATTATTGGTTTATTTTTATTTTGGATGTAATAAGGCCTCCATATACTTTACTTTTGTTATTTCTCATATGTTGGGTATTTTGTTTTAAACTATAAATTAAAATCACATGTTTTTCCCAAATTAACACGAAAAATGTTTTATCGTGCCAGCGGGCACATTTGAAACTTGTATAATAACTTGACTTAATTAAATTTCCGAATTTAATCTGAGTATGATTCCAGCAAGATAACCAAAAACGAGAAGTTTTCAACAAAACTTAAATTGGTTTTAAAATGAGTTTCAAAAAAGTTTTTCTCCGTAACAAACCATATTCGGTCCTAATGTTTAGGCCGGGTTTGGGGTGTTACAAATTGGTATCAGAGCCCAATTCAATACTCGGCTGTGGGGGCCCAAAGCCCAAAAATGTTTTGGTAGGCCTTTTTGAAGTAATTTGGGGTTTTTGAATAGCATGGCACCGAGTCTCCGGCACCTATCCGCCCAAGTAAGTGTTCCTAACTTCTGTATGATTTATTTTCTGTAGAAGGGTAGGAGACATGGAACGTAGAATAGACTTATAGGAATTTGAACCCTAGGATTAGACTACTCAAACATAGACAAAGCATAAGACTTAATGAACTCAACCAACCTATGACCAAGTCACTGAGCTAGGGTGTGGTAACCCCTGTACGCATGTCTAGGATTGGATCCGGAAGAGCCTGGTATTTAAGCAGTCCGAGTGACTCACCACCTCTTGCAGTATCCTACAGTGCGTAGCTTGGGTTCACCCTAACTCGGAGGGCTCGATGGTGTGGTAACCTCTGTGCGCATGTCTAGAAAGGTTCGGTGGGAGCTTGGTATTTAAGCAGTCTGCGTGACTCACCTCCTCTCCACACGAATCCTGCTTGGTGCGTAGCTTTGATTCACCCTGACCAAGAGGGCTCGGTCATAGGCTAAACGTAACGACTAAAACCCGAAAGGGAACTAACCATGTTTTTGAACAAGAAGAAGACAACAAAACCCTAATTTCTTCAAAATCTTTAAAATCACTCTTTCAAATATAAGAACAACCATTTTTACAATGTTTTCCCCGAAAAAGTTGATTTGTGAGAATTACAGAAATGCCCTTAGGGGTGAAATTACTAAAATACCCTTGACTCATAAAATATCAAATCAATGGTTTTGCCCAAAAATTTTATTATTTTAGAAATATCCAAAAACTTTACTTTACAAATCACCAATAAAATACTTTGGTTTTGGAAAATTACAGAAATACCCTCAACTTGTGAAATTACCAAAACGACCCTGAGTACAAAATTTTTACAACATCATCGTTTTAAAGAGAGAAACCCGTAAGAAGGAACCCTCAAAGTTTTACAACTGTTAAAATACCCCGGATTTGTTAAAAATTTCAAAATTACCCCTGTTGACAAAATTACTAAAATACCCCTAGTTTCCAAAATGATACCATAACTTCAAACCTTACAAATTTTCAGTAATACCCTCCAGTTTTGGGAATTTCAAAGTGACCTGCTTTATCAAAGTTTGAAATCTCTCGAATTTTATTACAAAAATACCCTTGTAGGGAAATGACGAAAATACCCCTGGGTTAGAAACAGGACAGAAATGTCCGAGGAGTGAATAGGTATGGAAAGTACTAGGGAATGAATGTGGCCTTTTGTGTGAACTAGGGTAGAAGACTTAAAACATTGTTTGATCAAAAGAATCCTTATTAAACTTTTCATAAAATTCTTCGCGGTTAATCAAGCGGAACAAATTACTAATCCATAAAATTTTTCTTAATCAGATTAAAAGCGCGTTAGATAGAATGAGTTCTAGAGGACGTGGCCGACGTGGACGTGGTAGGGGAAGAATGACCATATCTGAACCCGTTAGGTCAAGACATGGTTCAGAAAATGAGGTACCACTGCCACCACCACCTCCAGCTTTTGGAGTAGAGGAGCAAGATCAGACGGGAGGAGAGGCAGTATCGCAAGCTGTGTTGCGAGTTCTCGAGTTGGTGGCTGGGGCAGGTGGAAATCTGAGAGCTCAAAAATCTATTCCCGAGCGAATTCGGTCCAACGGAGCTGAGGTGTTTCGGGGTGTGTCGGGAGTGGCGCCAAGTGTAGCAGAATACTGGTTGGAGTCAACGAAAAGGATCATGGACAATCTTAACCTGACTAACGAGGAGAAGCTAAAAGGAGCCGTGTCGCTTCTAAAGGAGGAAGCATATCAGTGGTGGCTCAACGTTCGAGATGGTGCCACAGCAGATGACCTTACATGGGATTACTTTAAGACTGCTTACCAGAAAAAGTATGTGGGTACTAGCTATACTGACGCGCAGAGAAAGGCTTTTCTGGGGTTAGTACAAGGAACTAAGTCTGTGTCGGAGTATGAGGCGGAGTTCCTAAGACTGAGTAGATATGCGAGAGGCATTGTGGCTACGGAACATGAGCGCTGTGTCCGCTTTGAGGACGGGCTGAGAGATGATTTGAGGTCACTGATTGCTCATGATGAGGTTCGTGAGTTTTCATCTCTGTAGAAAAGGCTAAGGTAGCCGAGAGGATCATGGCAACCGTGAGGCAAAACTATGATAGGCTCAAGCGTAAGAGGTTTTGGGCCATCCGGGTGCAGTGGTAATGCTCAGAAAAAGGCCAGACAGAGTGGGCCAAGTCAGGCAGCAAGGCCCATGACTGCTAATTAGGAATCGGTTCAGTGTAATCGTTGTGGAAAAGCCCATTGGGGAGGTTGTTGGACTGGTGAGCGAGGTTGTTTTGAATGTGGGTCTTTGGAGCACCGTGTGAGGGATTGTCCCCGGAAGCGAGCTCGAAATCAGTCAGAGGGGCAGAACCGTACTCAGGATAGAAGTGTGGGACCACAGAGAGGTCGTGGTAATGGTAGAGGGGGAAATAGTGCTAATCGTGGTCGTGGAACTCGAGGCAGGCACAGCAATCTGAGGCAAGGCGGCTGGCTTAGTCTATGTGGCGGGCGTCATGAGGAGGGGATGCATCGGATGTCATAACCCAGCGTTTTGATTTTTGGTCTTCCTTATTATGCATTAATTGATGTGGGTTCTACACATTCATACGTAGCAAGTAGTGTGGTAGAGACTTTAAACCTAAACTCTGAGACTGCTGCTAGGGAGATGACTGTAGTTAGCCCTTTAGGCCATTCTGTAGTTGTGAACAAGCTTTTTAAGGATGTACCCCTAGAACTCCAAGGGGTCGTGTTTATGGCTGATCTGATGGAACTACCATTTGGGGAGTTTGATTTGATCCTTGGAATGGACTAGTTGGTTAAGTACCAGGCAAGGTTGGATTGCACTGCTAAGCGCATGGTTCTTCAAATGGCCGAAGGGAATGAAGTGGTCATGATCGGTAATTGAAGAAATTACCTATCTAATGTGGTGTCGGCCTTGAAGGCTGAGAAGATGGTTAGGAAAGGGTGTGAGGCGTTTATAGTTCAAATTTGTGCCTTGGAGGCTAAGGAGTCAGCGGTTGAAAAGGTCCGAACAGTAAGGGAATTCACTGATGTATTCCCAGAAGAACTTTCGAGTTTGCCTCCAGATCGGGAAGTCAAATTTGGTATAGATTTGCTACCCGGAACAGCACTCGTATCGATAGCACCGTATCGAATGGCACCAAAAGAATTGGTGGAGCTGAAGGCTCAAATTTAGGAGCTCTTGGATAGGGGGTTTATTCGACCTAGTATATCTCCGTGGGGAGCGCCTGTATTGTTTGTCAAGAAGAAGGACGGTTCTATGCGGATGTGCATCGACTACCGTCAGTTAAACAAGTTAACGATCAAAAACAAGTACCCATTACCTCGGATCGATGACTTGTTTGACCAGTTGAAGGGGGCGTCGGTGTTTTCAAAGATAGACCTTAGGTCAGGTTACCATCAACTTAAGGTGAAGGAGGCCGATGTTCACAAGACGGCATTTCGAACTCGGTATGGGCATTACGAGTTCTTAGTGATGCCATTCGGGTTGACCAATGCACCGGCGGCATTTATGGATTTAATGAATAGGGTATTCCAACAGTATTTGAACCAATTTGTCGTAGTGTTCATAGACGACATATTGGTTTACTCAAAGATGGAGGAGGAGCACGACAAGTATTTGCGAGTAGTTCTGCAAGTGTTAAGGGAGAAGCAGTTATACGCCAAATTCAGTAAGTGCGAATTTTGGCTAAGGGAGGTGGCTTTCTTGGGTCACGTGGTGTCAGCGGAAGGGATTAGAGTGGATCCCCGCAAGATTGAAGCAGTGTTAGAGTGGAAATCGCCTAAGTCGGTGGCAGAGATACGACATTTTCTGGGTTTAGTAGGGTATTATCGGAGGTTTGTGGAAGGGTTCTCTCAGATCGCAGCGCCGAAAACTAAGTTTCTAAGGAAAGGTGCTCCATTTGTATGGTTAGAGAAGCAGCAAGAAAGTTTTGATAAGCTGAGGAAGATTCTGACGGAAGCTCCGATTTTGGTACAACCCGAGGCAGGAAAGTTATTCACAGTCTATTGTGATGCATCTCACACTGGTTTGGGGTGTGTGTTGATGCAGGATGGGAAGGTAGTAGCCTATGCATCCCGCCAGTTAAGACCGCATGAGGTTAACTACCCAACACACGACCTGGAGTTAGCAGCACTCGTCTTCGCTTTGAAGATATGGAGACATTACCTTTATGGGGAGAAGTCGATAGTCTACACGGATCACAAAAGTTTTAGGTATCTTCTGACTCAGAAGGATCTAAATCTGAGACAGTGCCGATGGATTGAACTGTTGAAGGAATACGATTGTTCAATCGAGTATCATCTGGGGAAGGCTAACGTGGTGGCTGACGCGTTGAGCAGGAAGGTGGTGTCAGATCTAAGAGCGATGTTTGCTCGCTTGAGTTTATATGACGATGGAAGTCTTTTGGCAGAACTTCAGGTAAAGCCAACCTGGATTGAGGAGATTAGGGAAAAGCAATTAGTGGATTAAGGGTTGAATACTAAGAGGATGCAAGTTCAGGATGGTGGTTTAGAAGGGTACGAATTGACCGGTGATGGTGTATTATGTTTTCAAGGACGGCCCTGTATGCCAAAAGATGTGGGGCTGAGACGAAGAATTCTCCAAGATGCTCATAGCAGCCCATACGCTATGCATCCTGGAGGTAGCAAAATGTATGGAGATTTGCGAGAGACAGTTCTGGTGGCCGGGGTTGAAGCGTGAAGTGACTGAGTTCGTAGGAATGGTCTATGATGCATAATGATGTGATTAAACCGATTGTAGGGAGGCCATAGCCGATTGAAGGAAGCTTTCGGGATTTGAATTTTCAAGGTAAGGCTTATACATCATTCGGCCATAGGCCTTGATTATGTATAAGTGTGCAAGCCAATTTTAACATGTGTTTTGGTAGGGATCTCGAGGACTCAAGTGACAAATTCGAGATTTCGGTAAGTTTGGTAGTGGTTAAGCACATTCGGCCAAGGGCCATTTGTTAAAAAGTTTATGCTTAAATGCCGAAACTAATATGTGCCATGGATTTAGGGGCTAATTAAGGCTTCGGGATTTGGTTGGAAACCAAATCGGCAACCAAGGTGAGCGTTATTTCAAGTACAACATATCCTTCGGGATTTTTGGTTTGGCTAAATAGGCCTAAGTCCCTAACCCTATTTTTGGCCGATTATAGGGTCAAGGATCTAGCATCGTAGATCGAATCTTTGGGATCTAGGAATTTCGATAGTAACAGGTGTGTAAACTCTTTACACACTTTATTAGTAAACTTTGCTATATTGTTGCCTTGTTAATTATGGTAGTGATTTGCTTGTGGGCTTAAGCATAGATTCCGGGTAAGTCCCTATTACTTTGTCTATGAAATATGATTGAGTATGCCATCATATGTTGTTAAATGCATGATATATGTTAATTGATTTGTAAGCATGATGATGGTGGGATTGATGAGAGGAGGGGGATGATCTTATGGACTGTCACAAGTGGTTTTGACTACAAGATGGGTTGGCCCCATTAGATTTATTGTGAGTTCGGTCACCAGTGGTTTTAACCACTGTAACACCCTAAATTAGGGGTTGTTGAAAATTTAATTAATTTCCCATGTATGTGCATGTAGAAATAAATATTTTGATTTCTAAGCATATTTAGGGTCTTGACATAACCCCGAATTAGGTCAGATTTGGAATTAAAAATTTCTTTTTAAGGGTTTAAAAGGAAGGAAGCTAGGAGATAGGGGTTAAGTAAAAATTCGGTAGAAACATGACTAAAAGAAATAGGTGGCGAGTGGCTTGCATGCGCCACTTAAAGGCTTAGGGGACGGATGGGAGGTCTTGGGTTCGATTAAGGAAAGGGGAATGCGTTTTATTTTAGGCTTTTTGGGGCGTTAAAGGGAGGGGCCAAGTAAGAGGGCTTTAAAGAATTTTTGGGCAAGGTAAGAGCATGAAAGTCGGGCTGGTGGAGTTGCTTGGGGCGCCACTTAAGGGCCCTAGTGCAAGGACTTGAGTTCGAGTCGTAACGGATGCAAGGGGAATTTTATTTTTGGGCTTTGGCGTTAAAAGGAAAAATGGCCCAGGTATAAAGGCTTTATAAACAAATGGTGAGGACATTTGACATGAAAGTCAAATTGGGAAAAGTGGCCTGGGCGTTAGAAGAAGAGGGCTAGGGCAGTGTGGTCTTGGGTTCGAACCAAGGCAACTGCAGTGGTTTTTTTATTTTTCCTGCTGCTGGCGTGAAGGAGAATGAGAGCTAATGGTCTGTTTTTTTTGGACTCTTAAATTGATAAGGTTGGAGCTATTTTTATTTGATCATATTCAGCTGGAAGGGAGGGTTATTAGTAGTTTATTTGCTATTAAAGTGTTGGAAGTGATTAGGAGATTAAATGTAAGATAAGTCTTGCATTATCTTTGATAAATAAAAGCTGGAAATTTATCACCAAAAAGAGGTGATGGCTGAAATAGGGACTCCTTGGGGGCTGTCCATATCAGTGTTGTACGGCAAGAAGTGCCCAAAAATTCATCAAGTCTTTTCTCTTTTTCTCTCTTCATTGTGCTGGCCGAATTCTTCCTTGTTGCATAGCCTAAGCTGTTCAAAATTTTCCAAAGATCTTTTTCTCCTACTTAGCAAAACCACCCTTTATTTCCCTACATCACTTCTTTTCTTTTCTTTCCTAGTAGCGAACCTACCCTTCTCCTTCACTAAAAATTCCAGCCCTTCCAATTGTGCTTAGGCCGAATCTCACATCCCCAATAAGGTGCTGCCGATTTTCAATAAGTGTGGTAAGGGGTAATCATCTCTTTTAGAATTAAGGTTATGGTAAATGCACTCTGACAAAGCAATGACTTTTAGCGGCGTTTTTAGTGGCGTTTTAAACAAAAACGTCGCAAATATTATACATTAGCGGCGTTTGAAGAAGAACGCCACAAAAAAAAGAGAAATAGCGGCGTTTATTTACAAAACGCCAGATAAGGATATATAGCGGCGTTTATTCATAAACGCTAAAAGTCAGATTTTTAGCGCGCTTTGTAAAACGCCGCTAAAAGTTCGAACTTTAGGCGCTTTTGCAAAAACGCCGCTAAAATGCTGAACTTCAGCGGCGCTTTTGCAAAAAACGCCGCTAAAAGTCTGAGCTTTAGCGGCGCTTTTGCAAAAACGCCGCAAATAATGAGGGTTTATGGTTTAGCATATATAATTTAAGGTGTAAGGTTTAGGAGTTATTATTTTAATGTTTAAGGATTATGGTTTATGATTTGCGCTTTGGGTTTAAGGGGAATGTGTTAGGGTTTCATAGGTTAAAAGTTAGGGTTAATGGGTTTAAAGGTAAATGGTTAATGGTTTGGGGTTAATATGTTAAGGGTTATGGGTTAGGGTTTTATCGTTTATGATTTAGGGTTTGTGGTATAGAAGATAGGGATTATGGGTTTAGATTAAATTAGTGTATTTTAATTTATATATTAAATTATTTATAATATGGTTTAATTTAGGGTATATAGTTTAGGGTTTAGGGTTTAGGGTTTATGGTTTTGGGTTTAAGCGTACGGGTTAGGTTATGGTTTAGGCAAGGTTTATAGTTTAAATTTTAGTTTTTAGAATTATATATTGGGTTTAGGGTTTAGTGCTTAAATCATATATCGAACAACAGAGTTATTAGAGAGTGTTAGTGTTTAGGGATTTAAGTGTTCAGTAATTTGATAAAAGAGGTGAAAATCAAATTCTTTTAGGGTTTAAGGTTTGCAATAAGCTTATTTCTTTAATTAACTTTGCACCTTGTAATATACGTATGCGTTGCGATTTAGGGTTTAAGGTATATAAGTAAGAGTTTATAGTGTATAATTTAGAGTTTTATGATTTAGGTATGAGAACTTAAATTATAAAACTATATAAATTAAATATAGTGCTAGAAAGAGAACAAAATAAATTTAAAGGAATTTAATAAATAAATAAAGTAAAAAAAATTATTGGTATTAGCGGCGTTTTTGATAAAAAACGCCGGAAAAGCATATTAATAAAAGAAAACGACGCCGTTTTCATGGGGGCAGTAGCGGCGTTGGCCACAAAAACGCCACAATAGATTAGTATTAGCGGCGTTTTTGCTCAAAAATGCCGGGAAAAAGCATATTAATAAAAGAAAACGACGTCGTTTTCATGCGGGCGGTAGCGGCGTTAGCCACAAAAACGCCACAATAGATTAGTATTAGCGGCGTTTTACCTAAAACGCCGTAAAAAACTATGAATTTTAATTCAAACGGCGCCGTTTTCTTTAGAGTATTAGTGGCGGTTTCTATGAAACGCAAATAACCGGCGCTTTAATTGATCTGACGTCGTTTATTCGGAGGGTTAGTGGAAGCGATTAATTTAAAAGCAGCGTCGTTTTGTAAGGGAATTTAGTGGCGTTTTTTAAAAATGCCACAAAATGGCAATTTCATTTAACAAAACGACGCCGTTTGTTTTCCTCAGTTTATACCCGATTCATCCCCTCCCCCAAAACACTCATAATGATAATCCTAATTTTCCCCAAATCCCTAGCGATCTCACTCGAAAACCCGCCACGGTGTTCTCTCTACTAAATCGCCTTCACTGTCGCCTTCTCTCGTCAAAATCGACCGGTAAGTATACTACTGCATCTCTCTGTCGCAAATTTATAGGTTTCAAATATTTCTGCTTTAGTTTTTAGTTTTCAAATAATTTTTAGTTTTGATTCAATATTCCTGTTAATTCTTTTAGTAAGAAATTCAAATATTTGGTTAGATGTTTTCTTTTACTTTAAAAAAAATCAGAATTTTAAATAAATAAAGAATTTTTTCCCATCAACAACCGCATGCGAAGATGTTTTTTAATACGATATGTACAAACATGTTTACAAATTGATATATATATACATATATATATGTTTTTAATATTTTCACGATAAATCCAAGTTATACTTAAACTAACAAGGTTAACAAAAAATCGATTAATTCATTTTTCTTTTTTATTTTCGATTTTCATCGATTGTATCTCAAAAAGACTACGCTTTTCTTCTATTCGCAAATTGCTCTATCGATTGCATCGGTGTTTCCTTTGGATTCTTATCTTGATTTGGGCTTTCCTTTTTTGGTAAGTTTTTATTCTTTTGAAGTTAAATTTTATCTCACTTTGTGAAGTTCATTTCTCTCGTTGCTGAATGTATGTTTGTTTGTTTGTTTGTTTGTTTATTTTGCTTATTTGCATTTTAGTTAGAACGTAAAATGTTTGATCATTTGCCTCAATGAAAATTGAACCTTGTTTAGCTATGGATTTTTATATTCTGTTAAACCCAAGTTCTTTTTTAATTAAACTCAATTTTCTAAATTTGAATCTTTGGTCATTGTGTTTCTGGTTAAGTAAAGCCTTCTCTTTTGAATGAAAGATTTAAGTTCAGATAGAAAATATATGTTCTAATTTTCTGTTTGTGTTGTTTATGTTGCTTTGCCTTATGCTATACATTTTGTAGTAGTTCTAAGTTAGAAGATTTAAACCCATATTGGCATTGCTTGAAAGGGTTCAGTACTTGAGGCTGTATAAGATGTTAAATTCACACTTCATGATAAATGATCTCATGTGCTAGAGTAATTGATGGCTTTACATATTACATGGTTTTTTTTAAGTTCAACGTTTTTGAAATTTTAGGAATTTTAAGATCTGGGTTTAATTGAATTTAACATGGCTTCGACAAAGAAAATTTAAAGATTGTTCTTTCTTCTTGATGTCTCGTTGGAAAAGATCTTGCTTAGGTTTTATCCATTTTAAGGTAATTGAAATTTAAGTTAATAAACCTTGTTATATTCCATTTAAAAGTTAAATTCATAAAGTTCATATTTGGTTAGATGTTTTCTTTTAATTTATTTATAAGCTTTTGTGTTCATATGCTCTGAGATTGAACAGGCATAGTTTTGGAACTGGTTAGAGCTTAGAAAATATTAGATTTGAGTTCACATTTTTTATATAATGAAGAAACTAATAGTAAAAAGGAAAAGAAAAAAGATAGAACCTGAAATTGTTCTTAAATTTCGTGCTATTCAATCAACTTGTAAGTTTAAAAATGTTTAAAAGTGTTCTCGCATTTATAGCTTTTAAAGGTGCTTTAGTTGGATGAACATGATTATCGATTGATGCAATTTATTGTCTTGTTTTATTAGTTAATAGAAGGAGTAAATGTAAAATGTTCATTGTCTTTTAAAATGTTGGAATTCTTTGAATTACTTGAAATGCTTTTTTTTTTTTTGTAATATGCTAAAGATGGTTTATCGTAAGTTTAAGTGTTTAAATGTCAGAAATTGATGTTTAAATCTGATTCTTATGCTCAATTTCAATTATGATAACTTATGGTTGAACTTGATTTTAATATTTTTTATGCTTGATTCTTTTGCGAGATTCTCATTGTCCTTCCGCTTAAGGCTACTAATTTCACTACTTTCATCATCACAGTTCTAAGGTTCTAAGGTTGTCGAGTCTTTGTTGCAACTTTCCAAAGCATTTGAGGTTAGTTTCAACTGGTTTTGCTTGGTTACTTTCATCATATCTATAATTGAGATGTTTGTTCACGAAATTGAGATGTTTGTTGCAACTTTCCAAAGCATTTGAGGTTACTTTCATCATATCTATAATGAATCCATCATAACATAATATAATCAATTACACTATGGTGAATGAAATGAATATATATAACATCAAATAATAAATTAATCGATGTCCAAGAAATTAAATATAACATGACATAGCTACTTAAATTACAAATCTTGAATTAAACAACCAATAAGTCAATACAAAAACTAATTAAACGTAATTACATAAAGATTTTCTTAAAATTCAAAACCCTAAAACTTAAAGCCCTAAAATCCTTAAACCATAAATCCTAAATCCCTAAACCATAAACCCTAAAGCCCTAAACCCTAAACCCTAAATACTAAACCCTAAACCCTAAACCCTAAACCCTAAACCCTAAACCCTAAACCCTAAACCTTACACCATTGAAACCTTAAACCTTTAAACCCTAAATCCATAACCTATAAACCCTAAACCCCTACACCATTGAAACCCTAACCCTTAAACACTAAATCTTTAAACCCTAAACATTAAACCCTTAACCCTTAACCCTAAACCCTTAAACCTTAAACCCCTAAGTCTTAACCCTTAACCCTTAAACCCCTAACCCTTAACCCTAAACCCTAAACCCCTAACCCTTAACCCTTAACTCTTAAACCCTTAACCTTAAACCCTAAACCCCTAACCCTTAACCCTTAACCACTAACCTATAACATTTAACCACTAAAATTTTAAGTTAATATCAAACTGTATAATTTTAAGAAAAAGATTCAAAGTATATAGGCTGGAAACCTGACGGGTTGCCTTATATCTCATCACGACATATAACGGATCCTCCCTAGGTGTAACAATGCCACGTACGATGGATCTTAACGAAACACCAAATTAAATATCGAAATAATGTAACATTTATCGAACCCTAAAACCTTACACCATTGAAACCCTAACCCTTAAACACTAAATCCTTAAACCCTAAACTCTAAACCCTAAACCTTTAACCCTTAATCCTAAACCTCTAAACCCTAAACCCCTAAGTCTTAATCCTTAACCCTTAAACCCCTAACCCGTAACCCTAAACCCCAAACCCCTAACCTTTAACCCCTAACTTTTAAACCCTAAACCTTAAACCCTAAACCCTTAACCCTTAAACACCTAACCCTTAACCCTTCAACCCCTAACCAGTAACCCTAAACCCTAAACCCTTAACCCTTAACACTTAACCTTTAAACCCTAAACCCTAAACCCTTAACCTTTAACCCTAAACCCCTAAACCCTAAACCTCTAAGCCTTAACCTTTAACACTAAACCCTAACCCTAAACCTTTAACCCCTAACCCTTAACCCCTAACACTTAAATCCTTAACCCTAAACCCCAAACCCCTAACCCTGACCCTTAACCACTAACCTATAACATTTAACCACTAAAATTTTAAGTTAATATCAAACTGTATAATTTTAAGAAAAAGATTCAAAGTATATAGGCTAAAAACCTGACGGGTTGCCTTATATCTCATTTATCGATATAACGGATCCTCTCTAGGTGTAACAATGCCACGTCACGATGGATCTTAAAGAATACATAACTTACCTAATTTTAATATCAAATTGCATAAAATACATAAGTTGACGATTAAATTTAATAACTTACATAATTTTTCCTTAATATCAAACTTCATAACTTACATAAAACTTAAGAAAAGATTCAAAGTATATAGGTCGAAACTGACGGGTTGCCTTATATCTCATCGCCGATATAACGGATCCTCCCTAGGTGTAACAATGCCACGTCGATGGATCTTAAAGAATACATAACTTACCTAATTTTAATATCAAATTGCATAAAATACATAAGTTGACGATTAAATTTAATAACTTACATAATTTTTCCTTAATATCAAACTTCATAACTTACATAAAACTTAAGAAAAGATTCAAAGTATATAGGTGGAAACTGACGGGTTGCCTTATATCTCACTTGTCAGATATAACGGATCCTCCTAGGTGTAACAATGCCACGCATTTATGGATCTTAAAGAATACATAACTTACCTAATTTTAATATCAAATTGTATAAATTACTTATATAAATTATTAATTAACAATTTAGCCGTATAATTTATTGTCAACTTTAGACTTCAACAACTACTGAAATGGATAGGAGTTGGATGAAATTGTCAAGGGTAAGCAACGACTATCGAAATGGAGTAGAAACTTTTACGAATTTCGCATTTCAAAATGCAAGCCAAGAGAATATGATTCTTTGCCGTGTAAGAATTGTTGCAATATTAACGGCATTATCGTGAAGTGGTCTCTGAACATCTAGTTGTTGATGGTTTTGTCCGGGGTACAAAATATGGTTTTTCATGGCGAGTCTACATCTAGGGAGCATCTTCATCGATGAATCTGGGTATTCTCATACGCTTTCAACCGAATGTTAGTGCGATAACATGGAAAACATGTTGCGGGATGTTTTTAATATGCTTGTGATGATGGTTTCGAGTCATTTTCACCTGACTTGGGTGCAACCGATGATCACAATTTTGGAGGAAATACTTTCACCGAAGGGGAAAGAAGTGTACCAGATAAATAGGCAAATGAAGAAGCTGCGAGGTTCTACGCGTTACTTGATGAAATGAATGAAGAACTGTATGAAGGATTAAAATTTTCCAAACTGTCATTACAGATTTGTCTTTTCACTTGAAATGTTTGGGGGTGGACCGAAAACTCGTTCACAATGTCATAGAGTTATCGCAAGAAATGTTCCCGTTTGTAAAAATCCCTCGATCTTCCAAAGACATGAAGAAATTGATAAAGGACTTGGGCCTTGGATACAATAAAATTCACAGTTGCCCAAATGACTGCATGTTGTATTGGGGCGACCGCATAAACCAACAGTTCTGTCATGTATGCGGCCAATCCCGTTGGATTCATAGAAATACAGAGGGCGATAACGAGGACGAACATGGTACACATCAAAGAAGCGACCGATTAAGATTTTGCGATATTTTCCCTAATACCGAGGCTTCAACGGCTTTTCATGTCATCCAAGACAAATTAATCAATGACGTGGCACCGTGATGGACGAACCGATGATGGGTTGTTAAGGCATCCTCTGATTCTTTAGCTTGGAAATGTTTTGACTCAAATTTCCAAGCTTTGCAAGCGATCCTCGAGTGTGAGGCTTGGGCTAGCATCCGATGGATTTAACCCTTACAAACTTATGAGCACAACGTCAAGATTTTGGCCTGTGGTGCTTGTTCCTACAATTTGCCTCCATGGGTTTGCACGAAACAATCTTCTTTTATCTTGTCTATGATTATACCGGAGAGAAAGGGCGGGAATGATATTGACGTCTATTTGCGACCACTTGTTGACGAGTTAAAACAACTATGGGCTGGTGTTCAGACATTCGATGCAATGAGAAAAGAGAACTTTAATTTATGTGCGGCATTAATGTGGACTATTAATGACTTTCTGGCTTATGCTAATTTATCTGGTTGGAGTACCAAGGGATGTTATGCTTGTCCGTGTTGTCTTTGCTTGAGACATGTTCGCAATGGTTATATAATGGGAAGAAGTTTTCTTACATGGGGCATCGCTTGTGGTTACCGAAAATCATACATTTAGATTTCAGAGTGCTCAATTTGATGGTATCAAGAGTTTAGATCAGCTCCTTCGCAGCCGGGTGGATCCAAAATATTGTTAATGTTGAAAGATATGAATTTCATTTATGGGAAGATGAATCAACCGCAAACCCACATAGAAAAAGAGGATCTAGGATGAATCGATGATGAATCGATGAAGAGGATGATCCTAATGAGGTGACTTGTGGAAAAAAGAAGTATTTTTTTCGAGTTGCCGTATTGGGAGCATCAGCTTTTACGCCATAACCTTGATGTCATGCATATAGAGAAAAATGTCTGCGAGAACATCATTGGGACTATTTTGAATGTTGATGGAAAATCAAAAGATAATCTTGAGTAGACTTGATTTAGTCCACATGGGAATTCGCGTGAGCTTCATCCCCGAGCACTTCCGAATATGAAATATCGATTGTCACTTCGCTATTTTTTCAATGTCAAGACGGAGAAAGAAGTATTCAGATGCGGTGTTGAAGGATATAAAGGTCCGGATGCGTATGCATCAAATATATCGCGATGTGTGAGTCTTAAGGATCAAGATTATATGGCTTAAAATCGCATGACTATCACATATTGATGCAAGACTTATCGCCGCTTGCTTTGCGGTGTTGTATGTCGAAAAAGGTGACGCTCTCGTAATTGAACTGTCAAATATAATGAAAGTCATTTGTGGTAAAGTTTTGAATGTTCAAGAACTTGAGAGACTGCAAGATCGAGCCGCATTAACTTTATGTAATCGGAGAAGATATTCCGCCTTCCTTCTTCACTATCATGGTGCACTTGTTAATTTATCTCCCGCGTGAAGCAATTCTTGGTGGACCCGTTTTCTATCGATGGATGTATCCCATTGAAAGGTTTTACTTTATTTGCAAAATATTCCTTCATTAAGCTCAATGCCTTTATTTCCAACTTTTGATAATGTTGTATATCGTGTTTAGGTTCCTTTCCAAATTGAAGTCATCTTTTGCAATAAGCGTTATCCTAAGGATCAATTGCCGAGGATACTTGGCGAGGAATGTATGACTTTCTGCTCGAGGTATTTGGAAGATGTTGAAACAAGAATGAATAGACCAAGTAGAAATGCTGGGCTCACAGATCATAATTTGGCTGAAACTTATTTATTTCAAAGTTTCGGAGAACCGATCAGTAGAGTCGAAATTACAGAATTAGACGATAGATCGTGGGTCCAAGCACATCGATACGTTCTTTTTCATCACGATTTAATGGAACCATTTCGGAAGTACGTTCTACAATTTGATAAATACTCATCAATTATGATTTGTTTGTCTTCTAACAAAGTAAAACCTTTTTTTTCGTAGTCAGTACAAACAAATATTGAGAGCTCGTTCACGATCTCGAAGATTAAATCGACGAGAAATTAATAAGTTGTTCGCAGAATCATTCCATGAATGGTTAAGCCAAATGGTATGCAATTAAAATTTTCATTGACAAGTAACAATATTTTCTTATAATATTCATAATTACTCGATTTACTTTCGACTCAATAGGTTTGGAGTTGGAATGAAGTAAATGACGATGTTAAATGGCTTTCACAAGGTCCAAACAGAATAGTTAAAAGATATAGTGGCTTCCTCATCAACGGATACAAATTTCATACAAGGTATCGTGAGAGATTGAGGAGAACTCAAAATTGCGGAATTGTTGTTAATTCTTCGATTACAAGTTATGCTAGTGCTAGGGACAGTAATCCGGTCGAGGGGAATTTGGAATATTTCGGACTTATTACTGACATCATTGAGTTGGATTATTACGGTAAATGCAAAGTTGTCCTATTTCGAGGTGATTGGGCTGATGTGAATACGGCTCGCGGAATTAAAAACGATCAATATGGTTTTACAATGGTGAATTTCTCTCGATTAATTCACATCGGAGAACAACTGATGGACGAGCCGTATGTGTTTTCTTCTCAAGTTAAACAAGTTTTTTGCTCGGAAGATCCAACTGATGAGGGTTGGTACGTTGTACTTCGAAACACCCCTAGAGACTTCTTCGACGTTGGCAGTGGAAGTAGAGATGACATAGTCGAAAGATCAGAAACTTTGCCTTTTCCAGAACAAGACTTAACTGAAAATATCCCTAGTACTAGTCAACAATTTCAATGGGTTCGTCAGGATGTGGGCGAAGATATTTACGAAATGTGATGTAGTAAGATTTAACGATTTATTATTTATATGTAATAATATAATTTTTATGTTGGTCATGTTATATAATTTTCATGTGTACTGCAGGAAAAATGCCTAGAAGACGATTACAAGATTTAAATATTGTTCGCGAAACTCCAAATCCAGAAGAACCTAATAGTAGTGAACAAAGAAATGTTGTTGGATCTTCTACTCTGCCGGACATAGATGACGAGCCTGGAGAATTTCAAAGTAATGTTAAGTTTATTTTACATGCATGTTGAATTTTATTATTGATTCATTTTTTAATTTTAATATAATAATATATTATTTTTCAAATTGAAGGTGGTGGGACGCGCAAATGTCGGGGACGTACATTACTTCAAGATTTATACGACTTAGAGCCTAATGATCGTGTTAAAGTAAGGAGAAACAATGATGGCCACTGTTGGATATGAAGCTCGATCGTTAGGAGGCTATTTGGGCATTTTAGCACGAAATTCCAATATGTTGCCCATTAACTACTTAATCATGGCATCACATGCCCGATGCCAACAAAAATCGTGCCCTCGAAAATATTAAGGTAATAAAACTTGAATGTAATTTATAATACTCTAATTTAATTTTCATTTATATTAACTTTTATACTTTTTTTTCTTGAGGTAGATTTAATTTAGAGGTCTCGATGACTATGTTAAGAAGACATTGGGTAAAAAATGGAGAGACAATAAAAGCACCCTCAAAAACAATATTTTAAGAAAGAGATAAGCCTCGACGAAAAATTAAGAAATGTTCCACAAGAATGTTGAGGTACCAATGGGAAGATCAAGTTAGATTTTGGAATTCAAAAAAGGAGAGGTATTATGTACATCTAAAATCGTATAAATTATTTGGTTTATAGTATTTACTATATATATAATTCAAATTGCATTATGTAGGACCGTGAGCGAGTTGGGATAAGCAAGAGCGAAACAAAAATTCACGCTTACAGCAGTGTTCTAGAAGTTTTGCTTGTGTAGTGACGCCGAGGTAATATAATTTATTAATTTCATCAAATATTAATTACTTTATACTATTAAATTATATTTTTCGCTAAAATGTAGGAAACTTCGATCGTCAAAAGTTGGACGCGTTCACTTTTTGACATTACGATAGAAAGAAGGATGGATCTCCGATGACATCCAAGTGCGAAATTTTGGTATATTTACTTAATAAAATTTTATTTTTATAAATATTTCTACCGCTTAATTATAATAGTTTAATTCATCATTTATAGTTTTAAATTTATAATGTTAAATTATGTTGCATTCTTTCTTATTTATATATTTCGTTTCTAACTCTTTCATTGATTTATTAGGATAAACTAAAGGAGAAGAAGGCGGAGTATGAAGCGGCTTGATCGATAGTTCTGTTAATCTTGAGGAGATTGATAATGTAATTATTACAGATGTTTTGGGTCCCGAAAGGTACTGATCGCTTCAATGATAGTTCGCTAATCTTTAGTATATTATTAATAGAATTATCACCGATGTTTTTGGTCTTGAAAGGTATGGTCGGGTTCAATTAAAGGATCCGGAGTTACCTGACCCAATATTTTGATCCGCCTCCCAAAAGACATGCCTTCGGGGTCAATCTCGTCTCAAGTTCATAGGCTACAAAACCAGATAGCTCGGATGCAAGAGAGCACAAGCTTAAGCGAGGCAACAAATTGCCGATGTTCAAAGAAAATATGAAGAACTCCAAAGAACGACTTAGAGCGGATGCGAAGCAGCACAAGAAAGGAGGCAAGAAGAAGAAGAAGAGAGAGGCAACGCAATGTGAGGGAGGCAGAGGCAAGATCGATGCTAGCGAGCAAAATAGAAAATACTGAAGAGCTCCAAAGACTGGCTTGACAGATATGATGCAGATGTTTCAAAGATGCAAACCGACATCTTAGACATTTAGTTTTTCGTTGTAAGAAGTTTTAACATTATTACATTTAAACAATATTTTCGCTTATCATTCATTTAATTTATTAAATTTCAAGTATCATTTAGAATTAATGTAATTAGTGTGATTTTATGCTAAATTTGTTGTTTTATGCTGAAATTATATACTGTTATTGGTTGGTTTTTAGTGTAGGAGGGGTATAATATTGAAAAAATTTTATTTTTTAAATCTGTACAAATTAGCGGCGTTTGTAGAAAAGCGCCGCTAAATCTCAAGAAATTTTTGCGGCGTTTTAGGAAAGCGCCGCTAAAGCCCCTGACTTTTAGCGGCGTTTTTTGGGGTAGCGCCGCTAAAGCCCATGACTTTTAGCGGCGTTTTTGAAAGCGCTAAAGGCCCCGACTTTTAGCGGCATTTTTGAAAGCGCCTAAAGGCCCCGACTTTTAGCGCATTTTTATGGTAAAGCGCTAAAGGCCCCGACTTTAGCGGTGTTTTTAGAAGCGCCGCTAAAGGTCCGGACTTTAGCGGCGTTTTTGAAAAGCGCTAAAGTCCCTGACTTTTAGCGGCGCTTTTAGAACAAACGCCGCTAAAGATTAGGATCTTTAGCGGCGTTTTTTGCGCATAAACGCCGCAAAAATTTCCGGCGGTAGTATTAGCGGCGTTTTTTGTGGCGCTTGGAAAAGCGCCACAAATACTTTTTGTGGCGCTTATAAACGCCGCTAAATGTCCAAAAAAACGCCGCTAAAAGTCTGTTTTGCTGTAGTGATGGCCTATGTTTCATAATAATGTGTTTAAACTGATTGTAGGGAAGCCATAGCTATTAAGGAAAGCTTTCGGGATTTATTCTCCTAAGGTAAGTGGTGGTAAGGATCTACTTTAGTAGACTATATTTTTAGTGATCAAAAAGCCGAAGGCTATTAATATGGATGGTTGCCGATTGTAGGGAAGTGAAACAGATTTACATATCGCGAGGTGGTTAGTGTTCAAAGGATGTGTAGGTAAGGTTTCGGGTTCGTGTGTAACCCTTTGATATAATTTTGGTTTGGCCGAATAGGCTTTTGATACTAACAAATATGATTGGCCGAATATAGGGTCAAGATCTAGCACTAAAGATTGGAAACTTCGGGATCTAGGAATTTCGGTAGAAACAGGTGTGTACTTACACACTTCATGGCTAATAATTGTTCATAAATTGTATGTGTTAAATCGAAATTGTAGATCTGGATTTGATACCGTAAGGGTATGAACAAGGATTCGGGTAAGTCTGTTCAATATGAGCTTTGCTATATGATGCATGTTGATGCATGATATACTTGGTATATGTAATACATGTGAAAGTATGACCTATGATAAATTCAGTATATTAATATTTAAGCATGATTGGCATGATTTTTTTTTATGCATATTATCGAGGGTGATATGAGTGGAGGGGGAAGTGATATTCGTGTCGACGGACACCAGTGGTTTGGTACCACATTTCGTGACTTTTGTCACCAGAGGTTTGGCACCTCATAGCGTCTCGTCCCCGTGGCTTAGCACCACAGTGGGTTGGCCCCACAGATGATATTATGGGATTGACGCCAGTGATTTGGTATCACACGTGGGTTGGCCCCACAACTTGTTATATGTGACTTCGGGTCACCAGTGGTTTGGCACCACGATATTGATGGATATCATGACTTTGAGTCACCAGTGGTTTGGCACCACCAGTGGTTTGGTACCACACGGGGTAGAGAAAGGTGTTTTGGATGGTTAGGTTGGGTTGCATGTGCATGTTTATTAATGACTTGTGTATGAATTACTTTACCGGGTGGGGGATTTACACACTGAGTCTTGGTGACTCACCCCTTCCCTTAACATTTTGCAGATGAGTAGAGCGCGGAGATGGAGCCGGAGAGGACTCGAGGCGGCCATGCTTATCGTTGAAGTTAAATTTATTTTCATAAAGTTTAATTATTGTATTTCCTAAGTATTTTTAATTTGGGATGCAATAAGGCCGCTATTATTATTGTGGATGTTTGTTTTACTGCTTTATTTTACTTTTAATATATTACAAATGAAATTTACAAATGTTAAAGTAAACCGGTTAAAAGTAACCTTTTCCAACTTAATAACTCTTACGAGTTTTCAAAGACGTTACCATCGGGTAACCAAAAATAAACTATGTCAACTACAACTTTGATGCTTTTAAAATGTACACGATCAAGTGTTTTCAAAAGGGTTTCTCAGCCCAACTGTATTTATAAAAAACCCAACTAAGTTTTCAAACCCCGTTTTCATACCTGCCAGATTTTACCAAGCTTTCACCAAATTTTCAAAATGACTCAAATTATTTTACTCCGTGACATACTAGATTCAGTCAGGACTCATGGGCCGGGTTTGGGGTGTTACAACCACACTGTTGTTAAATTGTGACTAAGTCCCAGTGGTTTGGTACCACCAGTGGTTTTGACCACATTATGATATTTTGTGACCTATGGTCATCAGTGGTTTTGACCACACGATGGGTTGGCCCTATCATTTAATTTGTGACACTAGTCACCAGTGGTTTTGACCACCAGTGGTTTTGACCACACGGGGTAGTTAAAGGAGTATGGATGGTTAGTGGGGTTGCATATTTGCATGTTTATTAATAATCTGTGTATGAGTTACATTTCCGGGTAGGGGATTCACACACTGAGTCTTGGTGACTCACTGTAACACATTAGGGGTTATTTGTAATTTAAATATTTTCCCATGTGTGTGTGCTTGAAGAATTAAATTCTAGGATTTATTTGGTATGTTCTAGGGTCTAAAAATAATCCCGAGCTAGGCCTGACTTAGTATTAAAATTTTTTTTTAAGTATCTAAAAGGAGGGAAGCTAGGTGAGACAAGGGTTAAGAAAATTTTTTAAGAGGAACTTGACACAAGGATCTAGTTGGCTAAGTGGTTCCATGCGTGTTGGAGGTGAAGGGGGGCGCAGGTCACAAGTTCGAGTGACAGGAGGTGCGCTCTGCGTTTTTTTTTTTTTAGGAAGTGATGGGCTTAAGTAGGAAGGCCTTAAAATTAATTGGTGAAGGTTCATGGCATGAAAGTCCAGGTGGTAGGTGTGGCTTGGGGCGCCACTTAAGAGTGTAAAAGAGGCAGGTCTCGGGTTCGAGGGACGCAAGGAGCAATTATTTTGGGCTTTTTGTGTTAAAGAAGAAAAAGGGCCAAGAAGAAGGTCTTATAAATAAATGAAAGGGGTAATTGACATGAAAGTCAATTGGGAGAGTTGGTCTGGGCGCTTAAGGGGAGGCTGCAGCATGGGGTTCTAGGTTCGAACCCAAGGAGCAGCACTTTGGTTTATTTTTTTCTTCTCTCTTTTTGCTGCTGGCGTGAAGGATGGGAGAGTTGGCTGCACGTTGGACTTTTAATTGAATGAGATAAAGCTCAATATTTTTGCATATATTCGGCTGGAAGGGGGATTGTATTAGTGGTTTAATTTCATTTAAATTGTTTAAGAAAAGGATAGGAGATAAGTGGAAGATAAGTGTTATTCTTATGAGTGATAATTAAAAGCCAAATTATCACAAGTGGGGGGGAGTGTTTGCCGAAAATTGGAGACCTTGGGGGGCTGTCCATATCTGTTTTGTACAGTAAAAAAATGCCAAAGTTCTTCAATTTTCTCTTTTCTTTTTCTCAATTGCTACTGCCGAATTTCCTCTGCCTATATTGCTAAAATTCCAGCTTCTTTTCTTCTTCTTTTACAAGCCGAAATCCTCCTTGATCCCCTACTTCTTTTCCTTCTCCTTTTTCTTCCTCCATTAGCCGAATCCCTACTACCTTGCTACCGAAATTCCCTTATACCATTGCCCAAAATTATTCGAAAATTCCAGCATCTTTTTTGTTTTTCTTAGCCGAAACCCCTCCTCCCTATTTGCTGTAGTTTTGGCCGAATATCAAAGCAAAGGGTGCTCTTTTCTTCCCCAATCGTTTGAAAGGAAGGTAAGTGTTGGTAAGGATCTATTTTAGTAAGTTATTTAGTTAAGTGATTGAAAAGCCGAAGGCTATTAACATGTGATTGCCGATTATAGGGAAGCAGAAACACTTGGCGTGGTGGCTAGTATTCAAAGGACGTGTAGGTAAGGTTTCGGGTTCATGTGAAACCCTTGAGATTATTTTGGTTTGGCCGAATGGCCTTGGTACTAACTTTAGGTAATGGCCGAATATAGGGCAAGGGAATCTTGTGTGGCCGATTGGTTTCTTCGAGATTTAGAGCTGTCGTTGGCATCAGGTGTGTACATACACACTTTATAATTAATAACTGTGCTAAATACATTGTGTGTGCTAATCTGGAATGATGTAGATTTGGATTTAATACCATAGTGGTATAAGCAAGGATTCAGGTAAGTCCTTGTCGTTATGAGTTCTTTATGATGCTTGTGGGAAGCATGACATATTTGGTATATGTGATTTAAATATATGGTTAATGATAAGTCCAGTGTATGTTGCTAAATAAGCATGTTGGCATGATTTCTGTTAAATATCATGGATTGATGTGGGATATGAGTGGAGGGGGAAGTGATATTCGTGTCGACGGACACCAGTGGTTTGGTACCACATTTCGTGACTATGGTCACCAGAGGTTTGGCACCTCCAGAGGTTTGGCACCTCATAGCTTCTCATCCCAGTGGCTTAGCACCACAGTGGGTTGGCCCCACAGATTATATTATGGGATCGACGCCAGTGATTTGTTATCACACGTGGGTTGGCCCCACCAGTGGTTTGGCACCACAATTATTGATGAATATCGTGACTTTAAGTCACCAGTGGTTTGGTACCACCAGTTGTTTGGTACCACACGGGGTAGAGAAAGGTGTTTGGATGGCTAGGTTGGGTGCATAATTTAGTGCATGTTAATTTGTTATAAATTGTGTATGATGTTGCATTAAACCGGGAAAAGGGTTACACACTGAGTCTTGGTGACTCACCTTTTCCTTTAATATTTTCAGGTGACTCGTAGATCGCAGATGTGGAGCCGGATGGACTCGAGGTGGCCATGCAGTGAAAATTATGGACGAGATGGACTCTTAATTGTTATATTTTATTTTGGTTTTATTTATTCAAGTTGTAATAAGGCCTCCTAAAATTTTATTTTTGCTACTTTACATGTTTGGAATAATTTGTTTAAATCACTTAATGACTTTAAGATGATTTCACAAGTTTTCTTAAAACTCAAACGAAAATGTTTTCTGTGCCATCGGTACATCTCAAATCCAGAATAATCGACCTAATATATTTTTAAACAAACTAAGTATCATTTTCTTTATACACCTCAACCGTTTTTAAAATAAGGCAATATCTTTTACCCTAAATTAAATCGGCTAAACAAGGGTTTCCAAAATGTTTTCTCTGTAACATACCAAATTCGGTCGTAATGTTTGGGCCGGGTTTGGGGTGTTACACTCACCCCTTCCCATACTATTTTGCAGATGAATAGATCGTGGAGATGGAGCCGGAGAGGACTCGAGGCGGCCATGCTTATTCGATGGACTTGAATTTAATTTATTATCGTTAAGTTTATTTATTTTCTTTTCTAAGTTTTTAATTTGGGTTGTAATAAGGCCGCTAATTTTTATTTGGATGTTTACATAGTTAATTTACTTTACTTATGCTATACTACAAATGAATTTACAAATGTTATGTAAACCGGTTAAAAGCAACATTTTCCAACTAAGTAACTTTTACGAGTTTTCAAAGATGTTACCATCGGGTAACAAAATACACCAAGTCAACTATAATCTTGACAAATTTTAAAATTGTACATGATCAAACGTTTTAAAAGGATTTATCAACACAACCATGTTCATAAAAATAATTTCAACTGAGTGTTCAAACACTGTTTTAATATCTTAGCCAAATTTTATCAAATTTTCACCAGACACTCAAAATGTTTCAAATCGTTTTACTCCGTGACATGCCAGATCCGATCAGGACTCATGGGCCGGGTTTGGGGTGTTACATTTTTGGTATCAGAGCCCGATTCAAAACTCGGCTGTGGGGGCCCAAGGCCCAAAATGTTTAGTTTTTGTTAGTAGGCCTTATTAGAATATTTTGGGAAATTGTTTTTGGCTTGACAGCATGGCACCGAGTCTCCGACACCAATCCGCCCAGGTAAGTAATTCTATCTATTTTGTGAATACTTGATAGGGGTAGAAGAGGAAGTTGGGAACGTAGACTATGAGAATAAGGAATTGTTGAACCCTAGGGTTAGCTTACCCCAACGAACAATGCATAAGATTTAATAATTCCCTAAACAACCCTGTGAGTTGTCACTGAGCAAAGGATGTGGCAATCGTTATACGCATGTCTAGGATTGGTTTCGGTGAGGGCCTGGTATTTAAGCAGTCCTAGTGACTCACCTCCTACTCACTTGAATCCTACCTGGTGCGTAGTGACGGTTCATCCTAGTTGAGACGACACACTCACAGGCTAAACTTGATAACTAAAACCCGAAAGGGACTAGCTGTTTTGTTTTCGAAGTAATTAAAACCTTGTTTTAAAAAGGAAAAAAATAACCAAAATACCCCTCAGTTTGAAAAATGACCAAAATACCCCTGGCTTGTAAACTACCAAAATACCTTCCGTATGAAAAATTTCCAAATAGAAAATTTTCAAAATATCCTTCTTTTGTGAAATCAATTAGAATCAAATTTTGGAAATCTTTTTATGAAAATGCCCTGATTATGGAAAATTACAAAATTGCCCCTAACCAATAAAAATTACCAGAATGACCCTGATTTTTAAAATTTTGCAACATCACTATTTTGGAAAATGTAATTCCCAAAAAGAACCCTTAAAGTTTTACAACTTCTGAAATATCCCTGATTTGTTAAATTTACAAATTCACCTTGATTTGTGGAAAATTATCGAAATACCCCTGAGGTCCAAAATTACCAAAATACCCCCAGATTTTAAAAATTTTTCAAAATACCCCGGGAATTTAAGAGTTTCAAAATACTTCTTGACAAAATCATCTGAGAACTTTTATTTTTGAAAAACTACGAAAATACCCCTGTAGGACAAATTACGAAAATACCCCTGGGTAGTGGAAAAATAATCACAATGAAAACTACAACGTCTCTTTGAATGAATGAATGGAAAACTGTGTGCATGTATGATTACGAAAGAACCACTCCTAAAACTCTTATCATAAAATTTCTTCGCGGATAACCAGTGAAACAAAGGTACTAATGCATAAAATTCTTAAACAGATAAACGCAATCGTTAGAAATGAGTACAAGAGGTCGTGGACGTCCACCCCGTGGCCGCAGTAGAGGTAGGATGACCTTGTCGAGCCAGCAAGGTCTGGTCATGGGTCTGGAAATGAGATGCCAGATCTGCCGGCGGTGGAAACTGAGTTCCAAGATCAGACTGGTGGTAACGATCTAGTATCCCAGGCGGTGCTACGGGTATTGGAATGAGTTGCTGAGGTAAGCGTGGGTGCAGGAGCCCGTAAATCCGTGGTTGAACGACTCCGGGCTAACGGAGCAGAGGTGTTTAGAGGATTTTCCGGAGTGGCACCCAGTGTGGCAGAATATTGGTTAGAATCTACTGAGAGGATCATGGGTGACCTGGATTTCACAGCTAAGGAGAAGTTGAAGGGTATCATCTCTCTGCTTCGGGATGAGTCATACCAGTGGTGGCTCACTGTGAGAGATGGAACGATGGCAGAAAATCTCACCTGGGAATTCTTCAGGGATGCTTATCAAAAGAAATATATTGGAACCAGTTACGTGGATGCGCAGCGAAAGGCTTTCTTGAACCTAGTTCAAGGCAATAAGACAGTAGCGGAGTATGAGGTCGAATTCCTCTGGTTGAGTAGGTATGCTTGTGATATTGTGGGTACCGAGCATGAACGCTGTGTTAGATTCAAAGATGGGCTGAGAGATGAGCTGAGGATGATGATAGCTCCACAACAGAAACGGGAGTTCACTATCTTAGTGGAGAAATCGAAGGTTGCTGAAGGGGTAAGACAGTCGGTTAGACAGAATCAGGATAGGAATTGGAATAAGAGGAGCTCAAGACCTTCAAAATTTTCTGGTAATCAGCAGAAGAGGACGAGTTTGGTGGGTCAGATCAAGCTGCTAGGCCTGCTACTGCTGCTAATCCACAATGGCCGCCACGGTGTGTTCGGTGTGGTAAGTCTCACACGGAAGAGTGTTAGAATGGTAATTGGGGATGCTTCGAGTGTGGGTCTATGGAGCATCGAGTTAGAGAATGTTTGAAAAAGGTAGCTAGATTGAGATCAAAAGGTCAGGATCGTGCACCAAATAGAAGGGATAATCAATAGCCAGCGAGGGGTCGTGGTGCAGGAAGAGGAGGTAATGGTGCTGGCAAAGGTCGTGGGGCACCGAGGGGAGGTACCAATTGTACTGAGGCTAGGCAACCTGGTTTGGTCTATGCCGCGAGGTGTCAAGAGGAGGGCGACACACCAGACGTCATAACCGGTATGTTCTTGATCTTTGGTGTACCTTATAGTACCCTGATTGACATTGGCTCAATCTACTCATACATTGCTAGTAGCGTAGTGGAAACTTTGCACTTAGACTCTGAGTTTACTTCTAGGAAGATGACTGTATTAAGCCCCCTAGGTCACTCTGTAGAAGTAAGTAAACTTTATAGGGACGTACCCCTAGAACTCCAAGGGTTCATGTTCTTGGATGACTTGATGGAACTACCGTTCTGGGAGTTCGACCTAATCCTCGGGATGGATTGGCTAGTAAAGCATCAGGCTAGCCTGGATTGCGCAGCTAAGCGCATGGTAATAAAGACCGTGGAAGGTGATGAGGTGGTGATGATAGGTAAAAGGAGGGATTACCTATCTAATCTGGTTTCTGCGTTGAAGGCGGAAAAGATGGTTAGGAAGGGTTGTGAAGCTTATGTGGTGCATGTCTGTGCTTTGGAAGCTAAGGATGTTGCTGTGAGAGATGTCTGGACCGTAAGGGACTATGATGATGTGTTCCCAGAGGAACTTTTGGGTCTACCTACGGACCGTAAGGTTGAATTTGGTATAGACTTGTTACCCGGAACCGCGCCAGTATCTATAGCTCCGTATCGGATGGCGCCGAAAGAGTTGGTAGAGTTGAAGGCGCAGATTCAGGAATTGTTGGATAGAGGGTTCATCCGATCAAGTGTATCACCTTGGGGAGCTCCAGTGCTTTTTGTCAAGAAGAAGGATGGAACAATGAGGATGTCCATAGACTATCGGTAGCTGAACAAGTTGACAATAAAGAACCGGTATCCTTTGCCCAGGATTGACGATCTGTTCGATCAACTCAAAGGGGCATCAGTGTTCTCTAAGATTGACCTTAGGTCAGGGTATCATCAACTTAAAGTGAAGGAGGCTGATATCCATAAGACGGCATTCCGTACTCGGTATGGGCACTACGAGTTTCTGGTAATGCCTTTTGGTTTGACGAATGCACCGATCGCGTTTATGGACATGATGAACCAGGTTTTCCAACCCTATCTGGATCGGTTCGTCGTGGTCTTCATAGATGACATTTTGGTGTACTCAAAGTCGGAGGAGGAGCATGACACACATCTTCATGTGGTTCTGCAAGTTCTAAGGGAGAAGCAGTTGTACGCCAAATTCAGTAAGTGTGAATTCTGGCTCAAGGAGGTAACCTTTCTAGGGCATGTTGTTTCAGTCGAGGGAATTAGGGTGGATCCTCGTAAGATTGAGGCGGTATTAGAATGGAAACCACCCAAGTCTGTTACAAAAATTCAGAGTTTTCTGGGGTTGGCAGGATATTACCGAAGATTTGTGGAAAATTTCTCCTTAATCGCAGCACCGTTGACTAAGCTGTTGAAGAAAGGTGTTCCATTTGTATGGTCTGAGAAGCAGCAAGAGAGTTTCGATAGGCTGAAGAGGATCTTGACAGAAGCACCAGTCTTAATTCAGCCTGAGGCAGGAAAGGAATTCACTGTATATTGCGATGCATCGCATACTGGTTTAGGGTGTGTATTGATGCAAGAAGGGAAGGTGGTCGCTTATGCGTCATGGCAGTTGAGGCCTCACAAAGTTAACTATCCGACGCATGATTTGGAATTAGCTGCTATAGTTTTTGCCTTGAAAATCTGGAGGCACTACCTGTATGGGGAGAAGTCAGTAGTGTACACAGATCACAAAAGTCTGAAGTACATCCTGACTCAGAAAGATTTAAATCTGAGACAGCGGAGGTGGATTGAATTCTTGAAGGACTACGACTGCTCAATCGAATACCATCCAGGGAAGGCTAATGTGGTAGCTGATGCATTGAGCCGAAAGGTGGTAGCGGATTTGCAAGCAATGTTTGCTCATCTAAGTCTCTATGAGGATGGGAGCCTTTTGGTAGAATTGCAACTGAAGCCGTCTTGGATTAATGAGGTCAAAGAAAGGCAGATGACTGATGAAGCTTTGAATACTCGGAGGTTGCAAGTACAGAATGGTGAGGTCGAAGGTTTCAGCTTGGGTAGTGATGGAGTGTTGTACTTTCAGGGGAGAGTATGCATGCCTAAGGATGATGAGTTGAGGCAGCGAATCCTTAAAGAAGCTCATAGCAGTGCGTACGCTATGCACCCGAGAAGCAGCAAGATGTATCGGGATTTAAGGGAGCAGTTTTGGTGGCCGGGTCTTAAGCGGGAAGTAATCGAGTTAGTAGGCAAGTGTCTGACATGCCAGCAAGTTAAGGCTGAGCATTAATTGCCATCGGGGCTGTTACAGCCAGTTAAGATCCCACAGTGGAAGTGGGAGGAGATTACCATGGATTTCGTAAGTGGGCTTCCCCTTACGCCCAGTAAGAAAGATGCAGTTTGGGTAGTAGTAGACCGGTTGACTAAGTCTACTCATTTCATACCGGTGAGGGTGGACTACTCGCTCCAAAGGTTGGCCAAGTTGTATATAGCTGAGATAGTGCGGTTGCATAGAGTACCAGTGTCCATTATCTCAGATCGGGATCCCAGGTTTACATGGAGATTCTGGAAGGCTTTACATCAAGAGTTAGGCATGAGGTTGAATTTCAGCACGGCTTTCCATCCGCAGTCTGATGGACAATCTGAGAGGGTCATCCAAGTGTTAGAAGACATGTTAAGGGGCTGTATTTTGGACTTCCGTTGAGTTGGGAGGAGTACCTACCTTTGGTAGAGTTCGCTTATAACAACAGTTATCAAGCGAGTATTCAGATGGCACCATATGAGGCGCTGTATGGTCAGAAATGCCGTACTCCTACATGTTGGACGGAACTAGGAGAGCGACAGATGTTGGGTCCAGAGTTAGTGGCAGAGACAGAGGATAAAGTTAGAGTAATTTGGGCTCATCTTAAGGAGGCGCTTGACAAAGTAAATCCTACACCGATCTTAAGCGCAGATGTTGAGTATGCGATGGGTGATAAGGTCTTCTTGAAGGTATCCCTTGGAAGAAGGTGCCGAGGTTTGGCGGAAGGGCAAGCTAAGCCCTAGATTCATCGGACCGTACACAGTGTTGAAACGTGTGGGACCGATAGCTTACCAGCTTGAGTTGCCAGCAGAATTGAGCCAGATCCATGACGTCTTCCATGTCTCGATGCTGAGGCGCTATCGTTCAGATCCCTCACACGTTGTGTCTGTTGAGGAAATTGATGTGAATCTGGACTTGTCTTTCGAGGAGGAGCCGGTACAGATTTTGGATCGAGATGCCAAAGTTCTGCGAAGGAAGTCAGTGCCTTTGGTAAAGGTGTTATGGCGAAATCATGGTACGGAGGAGGCCACATGGGAACCCGAGGATGTGATGCGGCAGCAATACCCCCAACTCTTCTGATCCAGGTAATTTCGAGGTCGAAATACTTTTTAAGGGGGGTAGAACTGTAACATCCTAAATTAGGGGTTGTTTGTAATTTAATTATTTTCCCATGTGTGTGCTTGAAGAAATGAATACTATGATTGTTAAGCATGTTCTAGGGTCTAGAAATAACCCCGAGCTAGGCCTGACTTAGGACTAAAAATTTCTTTTTAAGTGTTTAAAAGGAAGGAGCTAGGAGTTAGGGGTTAAGAGAAACTTCGGGAGAGGCATGACACAAAGGATTAATTGGCAAAGTGGCTTTCATGCGCCACTTAAGGGCTTAGAGGTGACGTTGGGTAGGTCTTGGGTTCGATTCTTGGGAGTTACAAGGGGGGAATGTATTTTATTTTTTTAGGCTTTTTGGCGTTAAAGGAAAGGGGGCCAGGTATGAAGGTTTTAAAAAATTAAATGGTGAGGTTTTATGACATGAAAGTCGAAATGGTGGAGTGGCATGGGGCGTGTAAGGGGGCTGCGGCAGTTGCTCCTCTAAGTCCCAAGTTCGAACCAAAGAAACAACAGATGGTTTTATTTTTTTATGCAAGCCGGCGTTAGGGGGGGAAGTAATGGTTTGATTTTTGGACTCTTAACTTGATAAGGATAAGTTTAATTTTTGCACATATTCGGTTGGAAGGGGTAGTTGTTAGTAGTTTATTTGCTTTTAAATTGTTGAAGAGTGGCTAGGAGATAAAAATAAAAGATAAATGTTAGTTGATGGGTGATAATTAAAAGCTGAATTATCACAAAGAGGGGGAGGTGATGGCCGACTTTAGGACTCCTTGGGGGGCTGTCCATAATCGGGTTTGATATAGCAAGGGAGTGCCGAAAATTCATCAAATTTCTCTTCTTTTTCTCTTCAATAGTTGCTGGCCGAATTTTCCTTAGATACAATAGCCAAAATTCTTCAAAAGATTCTCTTCTTCTCTTTCTCTATTAGCCGAACCTTTTCCACCCCTTTTTGCCGAAATCTTTTCTCCTCCATTAGAGCTACTTTGGCCGAATAGCAAGGGAGCATGAGATTCTTTTCAGGATTCTTTTGCAATCGATTAGTAAGAGGTATGTGGACATGGCCGAATGGTTTTTTTTGGATCTATGGTTATGGCCGAATGGTCTATGATGCATAATGATGTGATTAAACCGATTGTAGGGAGGCCATAGCCAATTGAAAGAAGCTTTCGGGATTTGATTTTTCAAGGTAAGGCTTATACATCATTTGGCCATAGGCCTTGATTATGTATAAGTGTGCAAGCCAATTTTAACATGTGTTTTGGTAGGGATCTCGAGGACTCAAGTGACAAATTCGGGATTTCGGTAAGTTTGGTAGTGGTTAAGCACATTCGGCCAAGGGCCATTTGTTAAAAAGTTTATGCTTAAATGCCGAAACTAATATATGCCATGGATTTAGGGGCTAATTAAGGCTTCGGGATTTGGTTTGAAACCAAATCGGCAACCAAGGTGAGTGTTATTTCAAGTACAACATATCCTTCGGGATTTTTGGTTTGGCCGAATAGGCCTAAGTCCCTAACCCTGTTGTTGGCCGATTATAGGGTCAAGGATCTAGCATCGTAGATCGGATCTTCGGGATCTAGGAATTTCGGTAGTAACAGGTGTGTAAACTCTTTACACACTTTATTAGTAAACTTTGCTATATTGTTGCCTTGTTAATTATGGTAGTGATTTGCTTGTGGGCTTAAGCATGGATTCCGGGTAAATCCCTATTACTTTGTCTATGAAATATGATTGAGTATGCCATCATATGCTGTTAAATGCATGATATATGTTAATTGATATGTAAGCATGATGATGGTGGGATTGATGAGAGGAGGGGGACGATCTTATGGACTGTCACCAGTGGTTTTGACCACAAGATGGGTTGGCCCCATCAGATTTATTGTGACTTCGGTCACCAGTGATTTTGACCACACTGTTGTTAAATTGTGACTAAGTCCCAGTGGTTTGGTACCACCAATGGTTTTGATCACATTATGATATTCTGTGACCTATGGTCATCAGTGGTTTTGACCACACGATGGGTTGGCCCCATCATTTAATTTGTGACACTAGTCACCAGTGGTTTTGACCACCAGTGGTTTTGAACACACGGGGTAGTTAAAGGAGTACGGATGGTTAGTGGGGTTGCATATTTGCATGTTTATTAATAATCTGTGTATGAGTTACATTTCCGAGTGGGGGATTTACACACTGAGTCTTGGTGAGTCACCCATTCCCATACTATTTTGCAGATGAGTAGATCGCGGAGATGGAGCCGGAGAGGACTCGCGGTGGCCATGCTTATTCGATGGACTTGAATTTAATTTATTATCATTAAGTTTATTTATTTTCTTTTCTAAGTTTTTAATTTGGGTTGTAATAAGGCCGCTAATTTTTATTTGGATGTTTACATAGTTAATTTACTTTACTTGTGCTATACTACAAATGAATTTACAAATGTTATGTAAATCGGTTAAAAGCAACATTTTCCAACTAAGTAACTTTTACGAGTTTTCAAAGATGTTACCATCGGGTAACAAAATACACCAAGTCAACTATAATCTTGACAAATTTTAAAATTGTACATGATCAAACGTTTTAAAAGGATTTATCAACACAACCATGTTCATAAAATTAATTTCAACTGAGTGTTCAAACACTGTTTTAATATCTTAGCCAAATTTTATCAAATTTTCACTAGACACTCAAAATGTTTCAAATCGTTTTACTCCGTGACATGCCAGATCCGGTCAGGACTCATGGGCCGGGTTTGGGGTGTTACAGCACCCAATGGACATTATCAATAGAAAGTAATGCCATTTGGATTATGTAATGCATCACAAGTCTTCCAAAGATGGATGGACTCTATTTTTAAAAATATAAAAATTTTATGTAGTGTATATAGATGATATTTTAATATTTTCGGATACATTAGAAAATCATAGAAAACATTTAAATATCATATCTAGAGAATTCATAAAACATGGAATAATACTAAGTCCTAAGAAAATCGAATTAGAAAAATCAAATAGAATTCTTAGGATTAATATTATTTGTCGATGGTCTTAAACTTCAAGATTATATTATAGTAAAAATAAAAGAATTTCTGAAAATATTATAGATAAAAAACAATTTCAACAATTTTTAGGAATTATTAATTATGGTAGTAATTTTTTCCCAACTTATCTAAAAAATTAGATGAGTTATATGAAAAATTAAAAAGGATAAACCTTTTGAATGGTCTAAAAGGATTCAGATATTATAAAAATATAAAGTCCTAAATAAATTATATTCTTAAAGTTTATTTACCTAAACAAGGAGATAAATTAATTCTAAAGCAGATGCCCCGAAAAAAAATTGGGGATGTGTAATAAAAGCAAAAACAATAAAAAACGAAGAATTAATTTGTGGATATAGTTCGGGAAAATTTAAACTAAATGAAATAAATTATGCTATTTACTTAAAAAGAATTATTAGCAATAAAAAAGGAATAAAAATTCTTAATTTATTTAGCACTTGAAAATTTTATTATAAAACAAATAATCAAGCGGTTAAACAATTTCTAACTAACAAAAGTTTAAAAAGCGTACCTAGAAGAATTAGATGGTATAATGAATTATGCCATTTTAATTTTGAAGTTATTTACATAAAAGGAACTAATAATATGATTGCTGATTTTCTTAGCAAGCCTTATGGATAGAGGTAAAAAATCTCTAGCAAAAATTGGAGAATAGACAACTGTCCATAAAAAACCCAACAAAGGGAAAACAATAATTCCTAAACAAGGATTTATTACTATACCTGCTCAAGTACCATTTTATCCTGACCAGGGATATTATGTACCATATCCAATGGTAAGCCAACCATTTGGAACACAATCACCAAACACGATGAGTTATTTTAATTGGTCTCATTCAGCATCTCAAACCAGTTATGCTGAGATTTTAAAAGAAACAGAAAATTTGTTGAAACAACCACAAATTCCTGAAATAAAAGATTTTATAATCCAGGAATACCTCTGGAATATTATAATTTTATAAACAAAATATGGAAAACCCATATTTTTGAGCAAAGAGCAAACTTTAGAAAAGCTCTTACACAATTTTCACATTTTTAGTTGAAAAACAACTAAAGAAAATGAATCTTATGATTTATTACTTAAATCTATTTTATATAGAGATTAGGACGAAATACTAATAGAATATATGGATATTAAGGAGATAAATCATCTTCTTGATATATTCTAATATTTTATTAATAAAGAGACAAACAGTTCTATTATTAATGAAATGTTTAGAATATGTCTATATAATAAATGTAGACAAATTCTACCACCAGATATTTTTACAAAAATAAATAGAGCTATTTGCAACCAGCAAGCTCAATTTAAAGAAACTTTTTCAAAATACTTTTTACAAGCTTATGTTTTTACTAATGATATAGGAGAATAATTTCTTACTATCAAATTTAGACTAGATCAAGAACCATTTGATATAACCAGTATTGAATGGGATTTGTTAAAGAAATAACAATCCAAAATCTTTCTTTTCATTTACTAAAAGATTTTCCTGCTATAGTAAAATCTAGATTAATAAATTTTACTAATATAGATGATTTTGTTTATTATTTTCATATAGAAATAAATAGTTTTATTGGTATAGCTGAAAAAGAAAAATTTTATCAGCCATATCAAATTTGGAATATTCGTACAACGCTTTGGGGAAGATCCCTCTCAGCAGTAAATGGAGATAAACAACACTTGGCAAAAACCATTGACAAGTGTTATAATGATTTTTCTAATTATCAAATCCAAGCCGGATTGATTTGATGACCAAGGCCTAGTATCTACTTCAACAAAACACTTATATGTTCTGGACCAATGGCAAGAGAATTTTAGCATATGACACTAGAAAAACCCAGGAAGAAAGAAATTAAGAGTCTGTTCAGTTATTAAGAAAGATAGCTGATATGAAGATCGATGATTTTTTTTATAACAACGGAAATCAAAGACACGTGGGAAAGCTGGAATTCACCAGTTCCTTCACCAGAGTCATTACATCTCGATGAAATCAAGGAAATGAAGCTCAGAAACATCTAAGAAGGAAAACAACAAAACACAACACGTGAAAGAATGACATCCAAGAAAGGAGCATTCAATTTTGGAGGCGACGTGAAAAGAAGGAAATCTATTCACCATCACCATCCATAAATGTCCATAAAAAAATGAGACAAAAGATTATGAAAGCATGATGGAAGCAACCATTAATGCATGAGAAACTTGGAAATAACCACAATTTTGACAAAATTAGAAGACTACATGGAAGCAACCATCAAGTCAACATTTATTTCAAGAAGGCTACGTGGAAGTAGCCATTAAGCTGGCATTAAATTCATCCTTATCAGGATACTGTGTGGATTTGAATTGTAAATAAATTAGAGTCTAGAATTTGTATTATAAATAGGCATTGTGGTAGCCTAAACAAGGCATCAGATCGGAAAAGGCATCGGGAAAGAAATCAAGAAAAAGAGATACAAAAAACCTTCTTTTGTATACTTACTCTCTTTCTCAAAAAACCATAAAAATCTTTCTTGATCAGCTTTGTAAATTATCCTTGTAAATTATTTACTATCCTTTTGTAGCCTAAATTTCTACGATATTAATATAGCCTTCCGTTGTATATATATATATACCTATCCCCCTTGTAATTGGTATTAAAGGAGCCCCGGAGTAACGATTTCTGGAGTTATAATATCGTAATACTCATTGTAAGTTTCTATCTTTTATTTTCAATTCTGTTTATTTCACTATTATTTATCTTAAAACCCATATATCTGTGGTTCTGTCTTTTTGTTACCGTTGAAGTCCGAGTGGGACGTTGTTAGGCGTTTGAGTGAAGATGTTTAAGATAACGACGGTTTTAGGTACCAAAGATAAATAACATGGAAGAGATGGATTGTTTATATAAAGATAAAACTTGTAATCATACTATGCATATTGACTCTAAGAATGAAAATAATGTTTCGGCTCTTAGTAAAGGTATCAATAGTTTAATAGATATGACTTCTATATATTTTTATAAATTATATAATAAAGTTAATAAAATAGAAGAAAAAGTAGATAATATAGAGAAGTAATGATTTAGATTTGAACAACAAATCTAAAGAACTTTTATCGATGTTAATAATAAATTAGATCAAGTTATTACTAATAAAAATATAGAATCGATCTGGATTTAGGTCATTTATATTATGGTAATAGTAATGTAATATTAACTTTATCTAATGAAGATGAAGATTCTTCGAAATCGTGTCGTAATCTATTTCTGATATTAATTCATATAATATTTCAGCAGGATTTATTTCTTCACTGAAGCATATTTCCAAATCTTGTTCTTCAAGATTTTTAATCATTTTCCTAGCATTTTTTTCATTTGTTAGGACAATTTTTTGCTATGTGACCTTCTTCATCACATATAAAACATTTACATATTTGTTTTTTAGGTTTATTAGAAGTGTAACATCCTGAAATAGGGGCTATTAGGTTTGAATTGTTTTGTATGTGTATGGCTTGATTGTGCATTTATTAAGGTGTTTTAAGATCTAGGTTTAAGCCAAGGGTAGGCCCGAGCTGTAGGAAAATTTTGTTTTAAGCTTTAGTTAGAGGGAGTGAAGGAGCTAGGGGTTAAGAGTAATTAAGTGGGAATTTAAGCACAAGAATGGGCTTGGTAAAGTGGCAAGGAGGCGCCACTTAGAGCCTTGAAGGTGACGCCACATGCAGGGAAGGGAGAGCTCAGGTTCGAGCAGCAGAAATCTCACTTTTGCTTTTTATTTTGACGCCAAAGGGGGGAGGAGTTGTACTCAGCACAAACTCTGTCAGATAAGCTTGGAATAAGTAAAGATAATTTGTTTTGGTGGCAAGGAGAAAATTTAGGAGTGTGATTAATTCAAATTAGCTTGATTTTTATGGCAAGATGACTAATAGTTTAGGTAAGCTTGAACTTGGGGAAAGGAATCATTTTGATTAAGGAATGAGAAGGGGACATAAGGCTTGGATTAAGGATGAGGTTTTGGAAACTTTTTATTGGCTAACCTGTCCATGTATGTGGACGGCGTTATGGTCTAAGGGGGTGACCGAATTTTGTTGAAGGTTTTGGTAGGTTGGTAACTAGTTGGTCAAATTCCTTAGCATTTTGTGTATCATTTTCTTTTCTCTCAAAACTCTTTCTCCTAAACCGAATTTGAGCAATAGGTAAGCTTTTGTTTTGGTTTTGGTTTTTATTCTTGGCCAAATTGGTATTGTTTTCTTTTCCTCTCAAGCTCCTTTTCTCTTTGTGCCGAAAATATTCTACCATTGAAGGGAGGCATTTTTCTTTCATCTTATTATTTTTTTCCTTGGCCGAATCTCTTTCTCCCCATCTCTCTCTCTTTTTCTTTCTCTCATTCTTGATCAAAGCCGAATACCATTCATATTTCTTCCTTTCTCTTCTTTTTGGTTTAGCCAAATCTTAATTGCTTTTCTCTTCTATCAACCATACTCTATTGCCGAATCCTCCCTCTTCCATTGCATTTTTATTTTCCTTTCTCTTTTTCCACTCTAGCCGAATTCTATTTGTTGCCTTTAATTAACCATAGCCGAATTTCCTTTCTTTCTTTTTGTTATTTTGACCGAATCTCAATCAAGCCTTGATCCCTTTTAGTTGTTTCTTCAATCGGTTTTAAGAAGGTAAGTGTCCATGGTCGAAACTCCTTTCTTACCTTCTCTTCTTTTCTATCGACACACATAGGTGAAAGCCTAATCCGATATTTGTTGATAGTGTTGTTAATCATTAATGGGAACCGATTTCTCCTAGGTTCTTCGGGATTGTGGAAGCAGTCGATTTAAGCCCCTACTTTTTAGTGATCGAAGTTGGTAAGTCAAGTGGTAAGGATATCTATGTTGGTTCATCATTCTTTAAGTTGTTGAAAAGGCCGAAGGCTATTGAGACTAAGATTTATTGGTATGGTCGAATGGCCTTGTTAATGGTTTTGTGGTTTGGCCAAATGTAGGATAGGGAGATCTAGTGTGGTAGATCGTGTAACATCCTGAATTAGGGGTTGTTTGCAATTTAATTATTTTTCCCATGTGTGTGTGCTTGAAGAAATATGTATGCTTGAATGCTTGACATATTCTAGGGTCTAGTCATAACCCCGGGCTAGGTCTGACTTAGGGCTGAAATTTTTTTTTAGTGCTTAAGAGGATGGGGCTAGGTGAGATAGGTGTTAAGAGAAAATTTCGAGAGAAGCATGACACAAGGAGCTGGTTGGTAGAAGTGGCGTTGGGCACCACTTAAGGGCTGGAAGTGACGCCTGGCGCAGGTCTTGGGTTCGAGCTCTTTGGAGTGGCGCTGAGTTTTACTTTTGCGTTATGTTTAAGGTGATGGGCTAGGAAGGCCTTAAAATAAAATGGTGGGGATTATGGACATGAAATCGGACAGTAAAGTGGCTTGAGACGTTGTAAAGGGTCATGCACAATGAGGTCCCATGTTCGAGTAGCATGGGCAGCAATGGGTGTTTTTTTTTTATGTGCGCTGGCGTGAGGGGAGAAAGCTGGTGGCCTGCATTTGGACTCTTAATTTGATAAGGATAAACCTTGTTTTATCTTTGAATTCAGCTGAAGGAGTGGGGTTATTAGTATTTTATTCTCATTTTAATTATTTGAAGAGGTGGCTAGGAGATAAAATAGAAGATAAATATTATTTTATGGGTGATAATTAAAAGTTAAAAATTATCACAAAAAGAGGGAGGTGGCCGAATGGAAAGGGAGTCCTAGGGAGAATTTTCGGCTAACACTCTTCTTTTTTTCCTTGTTGATCAACCGAAACCCCATTTTCCTCCTATACTTCTTGATTTTTCTTTGAAGCATACAATAAACCTTGTGCCAAAAACCTTCCATCCATCTTTGCCGAAACACTCTAAGTCTTTCCTTTCATCTCTTTTCTTTCTTTCAAGCCCGGTTCCATACCTTTTTCTTTTGAGCCGAATATCCCTTACCATATAGGGCATAAGCCGAATCCCTCTAAGGAAGGTGCTGTCGATTTCAAACGTTGGTAAGTGTCTCTTTAGCATTCGGTTCCTTTTTCTCTTCCTTTTAGTGTGCCAAAAGCTTGAGAAATAAGCCTTGGTATGGGTGACCGAACATGTATAAGTGTCTTAATAGTGTACATTTTGTGTGTAGTTAACGTTAAGGTTCATTGAAGGAGCCTATCGGGAGTTGATTCTTCAAAGGTAAGGCATATATACTATTTGGCCAAGGGCCTTGATTATGGATAAGTGTGCAAGCCGATTCTAACAAATGCTTTGGTAGGGATCTCGACAAGTCAAGTGACAATTTCGGGATTTCGGTAAGTTTGGTAAGTGGTTAGTCATATTCAGACAAAGGCCATTTTTGGTATCTGTGCATAACCTTGTGTGCACTATGGTTTTAGGGGCTAATCGACCAAGGCAAACAAAGGCTTCCAGGATTTAAACTCATTTTGGTAAGTGATAGTAAGTTTCGACCTAAGGCCATATTTCAGGTACAATTAATCCTTCGGGATTATTAGTATAGCCGAATGGCTATTAGATCTAAAAATGTGTGTGTTGGCCGATTGTAGGGGAAACAACCTCTCGGGGTTTTGCTAGTTTAGTTCGGGATTTGCTAGTCTCACGAGTAAACAGGTGTGTAAACTCTTACACACTTTATTAGTTAGTATTGCTTATTATGTTACCGTAACCATTGTGATAGTGATTTGCCTTGTGGGCTTGAGCATGGATTCCGGGTAAGTCGCTTGTGACTTTAATTATGCTATATGAATGACATGATGGGTAATATGCTATGCCATGACTTATATGCATGATTTACGATAATATGTTAAGCATGATATGAGCATGTTGGTATTGGGATTGATGAGAGGAGGGGGATTATTCTCTATGGACTGTCACCAGTGGTTTTGACCACAAGATGGGTTGGCCCCATCAGTTAAATTATGACTTCGGTCACTAGTGGTTTTGACCACATCGTTGATATAAATTGTGACTAAGTCTCAGTGGTTTGGTACCACCAGTGGTTTTGACCACATATTGATAATTGTGACCTATGGTCATCAGTGGTTTTGACCACATGATGGGTTGGCCCCATCACTTGATTTGTAACTCCAGTCACCAGTGGTTTTGACCACCAATAGTTTTGACCACACGGGGTAGTTAAAGGAGTTTGGATGGTTAGTTTGGGTTGCATGGTTGCATGTTATACTAATAATTTGTGTATGAGTTGCACTTCCGGGTTGGGGATTTATACACTGAGTCTTGGTGACTCACCCCTTCCCATATTATTTTGTAGATGAGTAGATCGCGGAGATGGAGTCGGAGAGGACTCGAGGCGGCCATGCTTGTTCCTTGGATTTGGGATTTTATTTGATACAGTTTAAGTTTGTTTATTTACTAAATTTTTGATTTGGGTTGTAATAAGGCCGCTAGTTTATTATTTTGGATGTTTATATAGTTGTTTTTACTTTACTTATACTATATTACAAATGAAACTATAAAATGTTAAGTGAATCGGTTAAAAGTAACATTTTCAAAATTAAGTAACTACTACGAGTTTTCAAAGATGTTACCATCGGGTAGCAAAATTTACCAAGTCAACCATAACTTTGAAGGTTCTAAAAAAAATAAATGATCAAATGTTTTCAAAGGTTTTCAACTCAAAATCAATCCCTCCTGAGTTTTATCAAACACTGTTTTATAACCTTAACAATGGTTTTTTTCAGATTTTCACCAGTAAATCAAAATATTTCAAAACGTTTTTACTCCGTGACATACCAGATCCGGTCAGGGCTCATGGGCCAGGTTTGGGGTGTTACATTTTTGGTATCAGAGCCCGGTTCAAAACTCGGCTGTGGGGGCCCAGGGCCCAAAAACATCTTTGTATGTCTCTGTGAATTATTATGAAAATGGTTTTTGGTTTGAACAGCATGGCATCGAGTCTCCGGCACCAATCCGCCCAGGTAAGTATTTCTGACTATTCTGTGAATACTTGATAAGGGTAAATGGGTAATTTGGGAAGGTAGAATAGAATGATAGGTACTTGAACTCTAGGACTAGTCTACCCCAACTATTACATAAGACTTAAGTGCTTAATTAAACAAACCTATGTCTAAGTCGCCGAGTTAGGGTGTGGTAACCATGATGCGCATGTCTAGGATTGGTATTCGGTGAGAGCTTGGTATTTAAGCGGTCCGTGACTCACCTCCTCTCCACTCGAATCCTACAGTGCGTAGCTTCGGCTCACCCTAACCAGAGGACTTATTCATGGGCTAAACCCTAACTAAAACCCGAGAGGGAACTAGCCGTATTTTCATAAAAACCCTAGTTTTAAAACTCTTAAAATTTCTTTTTAATGTGTGAGAACTATGGTTTTACAACATTTTTCTGAAAAAAATTTTCTGATTTGTAGAATTACTAAAATACCCTTAGTGGTAAAATTACAAAAATGCCCTTGGTTTATGAAATTCCCAAAATACCCACAGTTTTAATCAAAATTTCCATTACATATAAAATGCAAAAAACCCTTAATTTGCAAAATATCAAAAATATCATGATTTTGGAAAATTACGAAATTGCCCTTAACCAACAAAATTACCAAAATGACCCTGATTTTCAAAATTTTTGCAACACTATCAACTTGGAAAATAAATTCTCAAAAAAGAACCCTCAAAGTTTTGCAACATTTGGAAATACCCCAGAATCATCAAACTTTACAAAGTTACCCTGGTTTATTACCAAAATGCCCCTGAGCTTCAAAATCACCAAAATACCCCGAATTTCAAAATTTTTCAAAATACCCCGGGAATTTAAAAGTTCCAAGATACTTTTTGACAAAATCATTCAAGAACTTCTATTTTTGAAAATTTACAAAAAATACCTCTGTAGGTTAAAATTACGAAAATACCCTCGGGTAGTGAAATGACGAAAATACCCCTACACGTTAGATATGGTCTGTGAATGTTGTTTGTGTGATGGATGTACTTAGAACTAGGAGATAAGCCTAAAATTGGAACTATAGGTAGATTCGATTTCAAAAGAATCACATCAAAAATTATTTCTCATAAAATTGCTCGTGGGTAAACAGTGAACAGTATTAATAATGCATAAAATTCTTAATAAGATAAATGCGACGAGAAGAATGAGTACAAGAGGTCGTGGACGTCCGCCGCGTGGCCGTGGTAGGGGTAGAATGACCTTGTCGGAGCCAGCAGGGTCTGATCATGGGTCTGGAAATGTGATGCTTGATCTGTCGGCGGTGAAAATTGAGTTTCAAGATCAGATCGGTGGTAACGATGTAGTATCCCAAGTTGTGCTACGAGTGTTGGAATGAGTTGCCGAGGTAGGCGCGGGTGCAGGAGCCCGTAAATCCGTGGTTGAACGACTTCGGGCTAACGGAGCAGAAGTGTTTAGAGGAGTTTCTAGAGTGGCACCTAGTGCGGCGGAGTATTAGTTGGAATCAACTGAGAGGATCATGGATGACTTGGATTTTACAGCTGAGGAAAAGTTGAAGGGTATAATCTCTCTGCTTCGGGATGAGTCATATCAGTGGTGGCTCACCGTAAGGGATGGAGCGATAGCGGAGGACCTCACATGGGAATTCTTTAAAGTTGCCTACCAAAAGAAATACATAGGAACTAGCTACGTGGATGCGCAGCGGAAGGCTTTCTTAAACCTGGTTCAGGGTAATAAGACAGTGGCAGAGTATAAGGCCGAATTTCTCCGGTTCAGTAGGTATGCTCGTGGTATTGTGGGTATCGAGCAAGAATGCTGTGTCAGATTCGAGGATGGGTTGAGAGATGAGCTGAGGATGATGATAGCTCCACAACAGGAACGGGAGTTCGCTGTCCTAGTGGAGAAGTCTAAGGTTACTGAAGGGGTAAGACAGTCAGTTAGACGGAATCAGGATAGGAGTTGGAATAAGAGGAGCTCTGGATCTTCAAGGTTCTCTGGTAATCAGCAGAAGAGGACGAGGTATGGTGGGTCGGATCAAGCTGCTAGGCCTACTGCTGCTGCTAATCCTCAATGGCCGCTACGGTGTGCTCGGTGTGGGAAGTCTCACACCGGGGAGTGTTGGAATGGTAATCGGGGATGCTTCGAATGTGGGTCCATGGAACATTGAGTTAGGGATTGTCTAAAAAAGGCAGCTAGGCTGAGGTCAGAGGGTCAGGATCGTGCACCGAATATGAGGGATAACTAACAGCCACCAAGAGGTCGTGGTGCAGGAAGAGGAGGTAATGGTGCTGGCAGAGGTCGTGGGACACCGAGGGGAGGTACCAGTGGTACTGAGGCTAGGCAACCTGGTTTGGTCTATGCCGCGAGGCGTCAAGAGGAGGGTGACGCACCGGACGTCATAACTGGTATGTTCTTGATCTTTGGAGTACCCTATAGTACCTTAATTGATATTGGCTCAACCCACTCATACATTGCTAGTAGCATAGTGGAAACTCTGCACTTAGACTCTGAGCTTACTTCTAGGAAGATGACTGTATTAAGCCCTCTAGGTCACTCTGTAAAAGTAAGTAAACTCTATAGAAATGTACCCCTAGAACTCCAAGGGGTCGTGTTCTTGGCTGACTTGATGGAACTACCGTTTCGGGAGTTTGATCTAATCCTCGGGATGGATTGACTAGTAAAGTATCAGGCTAGCCTGGATTGCGCAGCTAAGCGCATGGTATTAAAGACCATGGAAGGTGATGAGGTGGTGATGATAGGTAAAAGAAGAGATTACCTATCTAATCTGGTTTTGGCATTAAAGGCGGAAAAGATGGTTAGGAAGGGTTGTGAAGCATATGTAGTGCATGTCTGTGCTTTGGAAGCTAAGGGTGCAGCTGTGAGAGATGTTCGGACCGTAAGGGATTATGTTGATGTGTTTTCAGAGGAACTCCCGGGTCTACCTCCGGATCGTGAGGTTGAGTTTGGTATAGATTTGTTACCCGGAACTGCGCCAGTATCTATAGCTCTGTATCCCTTGCCCAGGATTGATGATTTGTTTGATCAACTCAAGGGTGCATCGGTGTTCTCTAAGATCGACCTTAGGTCAGGGTACCATTAGCTTAAGGTGAAGGAGGCTGATATCCACAAGACGGCATTCCGTACTCGGTATGGGCACTATGAGTTTCTGGTAATGCCTTTTGGTTTGACAAATGCACCAGCCGCGTTTATGGACATGATGAATCGAGTTTTCCAACCCTATCTGGATCGGTTCGTCGTGGTGTTCATAGACGACATTTTGGTGTACTCGAAGTCAGAAGAGGAGCATGACACACATCTGCATGTGGTTCTGCAAGTTCTAAGGAAGAAACAGTTGTAGGCCAAATTCAGCAAGTGTGAGTTTTGGCTTAAGGAGGTAACTTTTCTAGGGCATGTTGTTTCAGCCGAGGGAATCAGGGTGGATCCCCGTAAGATTGAGGCAGTATTGAAGTGGAAACCACCAAAGTCGGTTACAGAAATTTAGAGTTTTCTGGGGTTGGCAGGATATTATAGGAGATTCGTGGAAAATTTCTCCTTAATCGCAAAGACCGCTGACTAAGTCTTGAGAAAAGGAGTTCCGCTTGTGTGGTCCGAGAAGCGACAAGAGAGTTTCGATAAGTCAAGAGGATTTTGATGAAGCACCGGTCTTGATTCACTTCGAGGCGTGAAAGGAATTCACTGTATTGTGATGCATCGACATCTTGGTTTAAGGTGTGTGTTGATGCAAGAAGGGAAAGTGGTTGCTTATGCATCACGGCAGTTGAGGCCTCGCGAAAATAACTATCTGACACATAATTTGGAATTGGCTGCTATGGTTTTCGCCTTGAAGATTTGGAGGCACTATCTGTATGGGGAGAAGTCGGTAGTGTACACAGATCACAGGAGTCTGAAGTACCTCTTGACTTAGAAAGATTTAAATCTGAGGCAGCGGAGGTGGATTGAGTTGTTGAAGGACTACGACTACTCAATCGAGTACCATCCGAGTAAGGCTAACGTGGTAGCTGATGCTTTGAGCCGTAAGGTGGTAGCGAATTTGCGACCAATGTTTGCTCACCTAAGTCTCTATGAGGATGGGAGCCTTCTGGCAGAGTCGCAGGTGAAGCCATCTTGGATTGATGAGGTCAAAGGTAGATGACCGACGAAGTTCTGAGTACTCGGAGGTTACAAGTACAGAGCGGTGAGGCCGAAGGGTTCAGCTTGGGTAGTGATAGAGTGTTGTATTTTTAAGGGAGAGTATGCATGCCTAAGGATGATGATTTAAGGTAGCGAATCCTTAAAGAAGCTCATAGCAATCCGTACGCTATGCACCCGGGAAGCAGCAAGATGTATCAGGATTTAAGGGAGCAGTTTTGGTGGCCAGGTCTTAAACGGGAAGTAACCGAGTTAGTGGGAAAGTGTCTGACATGCCAGTAAGTTAAAGTTGAGCATCAATTGCCATCAGAGCTGTTACAGCCGGCAAAGATCCCACAGTAGAAGTGGGAGGAGATTACTATGGATTTCGTAAGTAGGCTTCCCCTTACGCCTAGTAAGAAAGACTCGATATGGGTGATAGTAGATCGGTTAACTAAGTCGGCCCATTTTATACCGGTAAGGGTTGACTACTCACTTCAAAGGTTAGCCAAGCTGTATATAGCAGAGATAGTGCGGTTGCATGGAGTACTGGTGTCCGTCATCTCAGATCGGGATCCCCGATTTACGTCGAGATTCTGGAAGGCCTTACATCAAGAGTTAGGCACGAAGTTGAATTTCAGCACGGCTTTTCATCCGCAGCCTGATGGACAATCTGAAAGGGTAATCCAAGTGTTGGAAGATATGTTAAGGGGCTGTGTTTTGGACTTTCGTGGTAGTTGGGAGGAGTACCTACCTTTGGCAGAATCTGCTTATAACAATAGTTATCAAGTGAGTATTCAGATGGCACCGTGTGAGGCACTGCATGGTCAGAAATGCCGTACTCCTACGTGTTGGATAGAGCTGGGAGAACGTCAGATGTTGGGTCTGGAGTTAGTGGCAGAGACAGAAGATAAGGTCAGAGTAATTCGGGCTCATCTTAAGGAGGCATCAGACAGGCAGAAATCCTACACTGATCTTAAATGCAGAGAGGTTGAGTATGCAGTGGGTGATAAGGTCTTCCTGAAGGTATCACCTTGGAAGAAGGTGCTGAGGTTTGGCCGGAAGGGCAAGCTAAGCCCTAGATTCATCGGACCGTACACAGTGTTGAAACGTGTGGGACTGGTAGCTTACCAGCTTGAGTTGCCAGTAGAATTAAGCCAGATCCATGACGTCTTCCATGTTTCAATGCTGAGACGCTATCGATCAGATCCATCACACGTAGTGCTGGTTGCAAAAATTGAAGTGAACTCGGACTTATCTTTTGAGGAAGAGCCGGTACCGATTTTGGATGAGATGTCAAGGTTTTGAGGAGGAAGTCAGTACCTTTGGTAAAAGTGCTATGGCGAAACCATGGTACGGAGGAGGCCACATGGGAACCCGAGGATGTGATGCGCCAGCAATACCCCCAGCTCTTCTGATCCAGGTAATTTCGAGGCCAAAATTATTTTTAAGGGGGTAAAACTGTAACATCCTGAATTAGGGGTTGTTTGCAATTTAATTATTTTTCCCATGTGTGTGTGCTTGAAGAAATATGTATGCTTGAATGCTTGACATATTCTAGGGTCTAATCATAACCCCAGGCTAGGTCTGACTTAGGGCTGAAATTTCTTTTTAGTGCTTACGAGGAGGGAGCTAGGTAAGATAGGGGTTAAGAGAAAATTTCGCGAGAAGCATGACACAAGGAGCTGGTTGGTAGAAGTGGCGTTGGGCACCACTTAAGGGCTGGAAGTGACGCCTGGCGCAGGTCTTGGGTTCGAGCTGTTGGAGTGGCGCTTGGAGTTTTACTTTTTGCGTTATGTTTAAGGTGATGGGCTAGAAAGGCCTTAAAAGTAAAATGGTGGGGATTATGGACATGAAAGTCGGACAGGTAAAGTGGCTTGAGACGTTGTAAGGGGCTGCGGCAATGAGGTCCCATGTTCGAGTAGCATAAGGCAAGAATGGGTTTTTTTATGTCTTATTTGGCGTGAGGGAGAAAATTGGTGGCTGATTTGGACTCTTAATTTGATAAGGATAAACCTTGTTTTATCTTTGAATTCAGCTGAAGGAGTGGGGTTATTAGTATTTTATTCTCATTTTAATTATTTGAAGAGATAGCTAGGAGATAAAATAGAAGATAAATATTATTTTATGGGTGATAATTAAAAGTTAAAAATTATCACAAAAAGAGGGAGGTGGCCGAATGGAAAGGGAGTCCTAGGGAGAATTTTCGGCTAACACTCTTCTTTTTTTCCTTGTTGATCAACCAAAACCCCATTCTCCTCCTATACTTCTTGATTTTTCTTTGAAGCATACAATAAACCTTCTTTCCAAAAACCTTCCATCCATCTTTGCCGAAACACTCTAAGTCTCTCCTTTCATCTCTTTTTTTTCTTTCAAGCCCGGTTCCATACCTTTTTCTTTTGAGCTGAATATCCCTTACCATATAGGGCATAAGCTGAATCCCCCTAAGGAAGGTGCTGTCGATTTCAAACGTTGGTAAGTGTCTCTTTAGCATTCGGTTCCTTTTTCTCTTCCTTTTAGTGTGCTGAAAGCTTGAGAAATAAGCCTTGGTATGGGTGACCGAACATGTATAAGTGTCTTAATAGTGTACGTTTTGTGTGTAGTTAATGTTAAGGTGCATTGAAGGAGCCTATCGGGAGTTGATTCTTCAAAGGTAAGGCATATATACTATTCAGCCAAGGGCCTTGATTATGGATAAGTGTGCAAGCTGATTCTAACAAATGCTTTGGTTGGGATCTCGACAAGTCAAGTGACAATTTCAGGATTTCAGTAAGTTTGGTAAGTGGTATAGTCATATTCGGCCTAAGGCCATTTTTGGTATCTATGCATAATCGAGTGTGCACTATGGTTTTAGGGGCTAATCAGCCAAGGCAAACAAAGACTTCCAGGATTTAAACTCATTTTGGTAAGTGATAGTAAGTTTCGGCCTAAGGCCATATTTCATGTACAATTAATCCTTCGGGATTATTAGTATAGCCGAATGGCTATTAGATCTAAAAATGTGTGTGTTGGCCGATTGTAGGGGAAACAACCTCTCGGGGATTTGCTAGTCTCACAAGTAAACAGGTGTGTAAACTCTTACACATTTTATTAGTTAGTCTTGCTTATTATGTTACCGTAACCATTGTGATAGTGATTTTCCTTGTGGGCTTGAGCATGGATTCCAGGTAAGTCACTTGTGACTTTAATTATGCTATATGAATGACATGATGGGTAATATGCTATGCCATGACTTATATGCATGATTTACGATAATATGTTAAGCATGATATGAGCATGTTGGTATTGGGATTGATGAGAGGAGGGGGATTATTCTCATGGATCGTCACGGTGGTTTTGACCACAAGATGGGTTGGCCCCATCAGTTAAATTATGACTTCGGTCACCAGTGGTTTTGACCACATCATTGATATAAATTGTGACTAAGTCCCAGTGGTTTGGTACCACCAGTGGTTTTGACCACATATTGATAATTGTGACCTATGGTCATCAGTGGTTTTGACCACACGATGGGTTGGCCCCATCACTTGATTTGTAACTCCAGTCACCAGTGGTTTTTACCACCAGTGGTTTTGACCACACGGGGTAGTTAAAGGAGTTTGGATGGTTAGTTTGGGTTGCATGTTTGCATGTTATACTAATAATTTGTGTATGAGTTGCACTTCTGGGTTGGGGATTTATACATTGAGTCTTGGTGACTCACCCCTTCCCATATTATTTTGCAGATGAGTAGATCGCGGAGATGGAGTCGTAGAGGACTCAAGGCGGCCATGCTTGTTCCTTGGATTTGGGATTTTATTTGATACAGTTTAAGTTTGTTTATTTACTAAATTTTTGATTTGGGTTGTAATAAGGCCGCTAGTTTATTATTTTGGATGTTTACATAGTTGTTTTTACTTATACTATATTACAAATGAAACTATAAAATGTTAAGTGAATCGGTTAAAAGTAACATTTTCAAAATTAAGTAACTACTATGAGTTTTCAAAGATGTTACCATTGGGTAGCAAAATTCAGCAAGTCAACCATAACTTTGAAGGTTCTAAAAAAAATGATCAAATGTTTTCAAAGGTTTTCAACTCAAAATCAATCCCTCCTGAGTTTTATCAAACACTGTTTTATAACCTTAACAATGGTTTTTTTCATATTTTCACCAGTAAATTAAAATATTTCAAAACGTTTTTACTCCGTGACATACCAGATCCGGTCAGGGCTCATGGGCCAGGTTTGGGGTGTTACAAATCGGGTCTTCGAGATTTAGTGATTTCGCTAGTAACAGGTGTGTAGTTATCACACTGATCTCATGTTGTTTGTATTTGTTGTTATGTATATATTTATACGTATAAGATGTGTATGATAGCCGAAAATAATGGCTGAGATGGTGGCTACCCATAGTGGGTATTCGGTTAACCAGGTCAGTTTTATGATATTATTTTACCATGGTATATGTGTGGAATTGTGGTAAGCATGTGATGTATGCTCATTGAAATTTTACAATTTTTTTGGCCATGATACTGACATATGCATAGGGATTGGGATATGATTATTGAAGGACAGGGTGTACATTTATGTACGTGGTTTAGTGATGGCTACAAGACTCATGTGGATTGATGATCGGCTCTGTGCCTCATCGTGGTTGGTATCGGCTTTGTGCCATATCGTGGTTGGTGATGGCTATGTGCCTCATCGTGATTTGATGTTAGCTACGAGCTACATCGTGGATTGACGTTGACCGAGGTCGCGTTGTGGATTATATTGTGATTTATTTCACGTGGACCGATGGCTTGACCACTTGGTGGATGGCATTGCTTGCCAAATTGGTGTGTAGAGGTTGGAGGTTGATTTAGTAATCCCCGGTGTGTGGTGGTGGATACGGGTGTGTAGAGGATGGACCCTAGGTTTGGGTTGGGTACATTTTGCATTATTATTTGATACGTGGATTGGTGTGGTTTGGGCTAAGCCTATGTGTGGAAATCAGGACTAATTACACATCGAGTCGGTTTGACTCACCCAATTTTTTTACCAAACAATGCAGGTGATACATGATTCTTGGACCGGGCTGGAGCGGATACGAGGTGGCCATGCAGAAGATGTTTTTCATTATTTTATGCACTTTATATTTTCAGTATTTTGAGTAAATATTTATTGTAATAAGGGCCACTTAAAGTATTTGGGGACTTTTATTGTGTTCGAGTTGGATTGACGATCGAGATGATATTCGGAATATTTTATTTTAGAAAGCGATTTACATCATCAAAACTTATATTAAAGTTTTAATTCGGAAATTTGTAACAACATAATTTTACTTAGAATTTTAAATATACAATGTTTTTATAAATGACAGAAAATTTTTATGTTTTCACCGTTATGACAAATTCTTTTCAAACTTTTTCCTCAGTAGCATTCTAGATTCGGCCGTAGTGTTTGGGCCGGGTTTGGGGTGTTACAATTTGGTATCAGAGCCCGGTTCAAAACTCAGCTTTGAGGGTTTTGGGTCCAAAAACATTTTTCAAAGATGGGCTTTTCAAAAACATAGACTTTCATGAACTATTTCAGTTTATTCTGCATGGCACCAGATCTCCTATCAAGTCCACGAGGTAAGTACCCTAACTATTGAAGTGATTGGTATGTGAAACTTTATGGGCATTACGGATCGTAGATTAGTAGATTAGGAGCTATTGAACCCTAGGACTAGTTTACTCCAACACAAAATACATAAGACTTAAGTACAACCAAACAAACATGTGAGTAAGTCACCGAAGTTAGGGTGTGGCAACAGCCAGCGCATGTCTAGGATTGGATTCTTGAAGAGCTTAGTATTTAAGCAAATCCTAGTGACTCACCTCCTCTTCAATCGAATCCTACCTGGTGCGTGTGGCGGTTCACCCTAACCAAGAGGACTTATTCACCGGCTAAACCCGATAATTAAAACCCGAAAGGGACCAAATACAATCGCTTTGTAAAAATTACCTCGATTGAATACAAACCTTAGTTTTGTAAAAACTACAATCGCTTTGACTAAAATATCCCGGTTTGGAAAATTTACTAAATTACCCCGATTTACAAAATTACCAAAATAACCCCAATTTCGAATTTCCAAAATATCTTTGATTTGGAAAATTTTTCAAAATAACCCCAAATTTGTAAATTCGAATGCCTTTGATTTGTAAAGATTTTCAATTAATCCCGTTTATTACTAAAATACCTCAGTAGGATGAGTTACTTAAAATAGTCTTGGGTTGGGAACGGATAAAATGCCCATAGTAGTGTAGTGGATGTTGTGGATGAATGAATGTGACTCTCTGAATTAGGGTAGTAAACTTGAGATGAAAACTTTGGTTGATCGAAAGAACTACTACTAAAAACTTCTTTACATAAAATTGTTCGCGGATAATCAGTGGAACAAAAGACTAATGCATAAAATTTCTTAAATCAGATTAAATCGCGAAGTAGACATGAATGTAACACCCCAAACCCGGTCTATGCGTTAAGACGAGATTTGGTTTGTTACATAGATCGAACTATCTTAAAGATTAAGGTGAATTGGAAATCTCAAAATCATTTTAAAAATAAAATTTAATAAAAACCAAGAGAACAATTTAAGTTCGATGCATATGAGAAAGCATTAGTTGGAAATATTATTATTATTTAATATTAAATTGTCAAAACCCAAAAGTAAATTTTTTTATAAAAGTTAAAAGTATTTAAAAGTAAGAATAGATAAGGTATCTCATATGTTTGAAAATCCAAAGTAATTTAAGAAACATTATAGGATAAACATAAGCCCATATTAATAGTCCAAAACATAATTTAAATCCATCCACACATAAAATCCATAAAACATTAATAGAGGCCTTATTACATCAAACCCAAAATAGTAAATTATATAAAAAAAAAAGTCTTTATTAAAAGTTCAAAGTTTAATTAACCCATATTTGCAGTATGGCCTCCACGAAGTCATCCTCGGCCCAAGTCCACGTCAATTTCCATTACTTGAAAGGAAAAATTTGAGGGAGTGAGTTACTCAGAACTCAGTGTATAACTCACTTACTCTATCCACTGGGCCAGATCATCAAGTCATAAATATTGGGCTTGAGCCCATAAACAGATTTAGTAATAAAAATAATAAGATACATGCAAAATGAAATTTCCCTCCCAAACCTAATTTCCATCCTGTAACACCCTGGTTCTAGGGGTTATGCATTTAGCGCCTAACTCAGGTGTTGGCATACTTCAGTGTGTGGTTGGGTGAGTTTTAGGGGTCTTGAGAACCTTATGAGGTAGTGGAATGCCTTAGGAAATTTTTAGTTTTTAGTGGTTAAAAGGGGAGCTTGGCTATAGGGGGCCTTAAGAGAATTATTTGGGAGGTTAAGACTCAAGAATGGCTTTGGTAGAGTGGCAAGGGAGACGCCACTTAGAGCATGGGGAAGTGACGCCTCAAGGGTGCTAAGGGGTCTCATGTTCGAACTGCAACAGTAGCACTTTGGCCTTTGTTTTTGCATCAAAGAGGTAAGGTGTTGGGCGGTTTTTGAATGCTGAAAAGATGAGGTTAAGACTTGGTCTTCTTTTTTTGAAATTCGGCTAGGTAGGTAGGATATAGGTTTGACTCATTCAAACTTTTTGAATGAGTGTTAGGGAGGAAGTTTAGGAGGAAATCTTGGGATTTAGGAGGAGGGGAGCTAGTGGCTGATTTTGGGGAGCTTGGGGGGAGGGCATTTTCGATTTTGTTGAGGGTGTTAGGTGGGTGCCGAAAGCTAGTAGTATATATAGGGGGTGCTCACCCTTTTGGCCACCCTTTTCCCTATTTGTTCCCCTTTGCCGAAAGTTGTTTCTTCCCTTTTCTTCACTTATTCTTCCCTTAGTCTCTTGCCGAAACTAAGTCAAAGAAACTCTCTTCTTTTCTCTTATTTCTTTGTAGCCAAAATCGAAAGTGGCATAACCTTTTGTACCTATTTTCCCTTCACACATTTCTCTTTTACGTTACTTGAGTCGAACTCACCCCTAAAGTTACCTTTGCCGAATCATTCACTTTCTCATCCTCTCCGTTTTGCTTGCAAGTCTTTGAAGCCGAACCTTAGTTCTTGTGGTGGCCGATTCTTGTTAGAGCAAAAGGGGGAGTGGTTAGCAAGGTAAGGGTGCGATAGTTTTTTCTTTGATTTAGGATTTATGTTTGGCCGAATGGTCTTGGTGCTGATATTCTTGACTTGGCCGAATGGCCTAGGTGTTTTCTGTTATTGTACTAAGACCGATTGTGGGGAAGGCAGAGCCTAACGCAGGAGACCTTTTCAGAAGGCGTTTAGTCAGCATTTGCAGAGGCCTAAGTAGCATCCAGGATTCAAGTGGTTTTGGCAAGTTCCAGTCAAGGAGGGCAAGGGAAAGTCCCTATTCTAAAGTTTAAGAAAAGAGCTGTCTCGGCAGTTCGAGATTGGCCACCGGGGTGTGGGCCAGCGTCAGAGCAGCAGTTTAGGCAGATCGCCATAGTTTCGTTTAGCGATAGCATTGAGATCGAGGGTCTAGAACTTCAAGTGTTAAGGTGCGTAATCATCGCACTGTTTCTTCGGTTAATGGTTTATTAATGTGTACTTGTGCATGCTATGTGACAGCCGACATTAAACGCTAAGGTGATGGATACCCATATGTGGGGTAATTGATTATCAGGTTGGTAAATTGTGTTATTAAATTTACTTATGGTGTATGTATGATATGGTAATGAGCATGTGATGTATACTCGTTCGATATGATTGACTTGACATGATGCATTGACACTTATGCATGGGGATTGAATGTGATCAAGGAAGGATGGGTGTACACATTGATGTACGTGGTCTAATGTTAGCCTCGTGCTACATTAGCGCTGGATGATTAGCTATGTGCTACATCAAGGGAGGTGTGGCTAGGTGCCCATCTCGGCGGTTGATAGCTGAGTGCATCACCGTAGACAGATTACTATTAGGATCCCGATGTGATCGGTGGCTCAGCCACGGCCTTGTGCAGCAGGTCTGCCTAGGTAAGATATGTGGGATCACTCTGTTGTGATCAGTGGATTAGCCACGGCCTTAAGCAGGGAGTCTGCTAAGGTTGGCGTAATGGAGGGACTTAGGTTGGGTTGGATTATAAATGCATTTTTGTTGGTATGGATTGTATGGTTATGGGTTAAGCCCATATGTGTGGAAACATGTGTCATGTTTATGCACTGAGTCAGTGGACTCATCCAATTATTTTCTTAACCATTTCAGGTGATGCGTAAAGTTGGACCGGGTTCGGAGAGGACACAAAGTGGCCCATGCAGAAGAAGATGTTTTGATCATTTTTAAGTTTTTTTTTAACATTAAGTACTTTGTTTAAGTATTGGTTGTAATAATGGCCTCTTTATTATTTTTGGTAATATTTTAATTATGGTTTGATTAAATTGAATTGCTATGTGAAGATGATTTTATTTTAGCAAACTTATTGATTCAAATTATATATATATGTTTAATAAAGTTTTAATTCAGACATTTTATAACATTAAGGTTTTCATATTATTTTAAATGGACATGGTTCAGAAGTTAACACTAGTTTTAAGGTTTTATTCTAAAGTCACAAAGATTTTGAACCGTCTTTCCGCAGTGACATAACCAGATCCGATCAAGGCTCGTGGGCCAGGTTTGGGGATGTTACAGATTGGTATCAGAGCCAGGTTCAAAACTCGACTTTGAGGGTTTGGGCCACAAACAGTTTTCAAAATGGGCTTTTCAAAATATGGGCTTTTATAAAAAAAGTTTTCAGGTTATTCTGGCATGGCACCTGTACCTCCGGCCCGAAGTCCACCAGGTAAGTACTTCTAAACTATTGAAGTGATTTGTTGATGTGAATTATTATGGGCTTAGTTTGGGCTCGTAGATTAGAATATTAGGGTTTTTTGGACCCTAGGACTAGTCTACCCAAACATATGCATAAGACCTAAGGATTGTTAAACCAACTTGTGAAGTAAGTCGCGAGTTAAGGTGTGGCAACCATCAGACGCATGTTCAGGAATGGTATTCAAGAAGAGCTTGGTATTTAAGCGATCCTAATGACTCACCTCCTCTTTACTCGAATCCTACCTCTGCGTGGCTTGGTTCACCTTAACCAAGAGGACTTGTTCACAGTGTCAAACCAATTATTAAAACCAGAAAGGGATTAGCCTTGCTGTTTTAAAACCCTAAATTTAATTTTGAAAAACATTTTCTCATTTACAAAATTACTAAAATGCCCCTAGTGGCAAAATTACGAAAATACCTCGGTTCTAAAATTACCGCATTGTCCCGACTTCAATCAAACTTTTTACTTTGCAAAAGTATTCAAAAATCTGTGATTCAAAATAATACCTCGATTTTGAAATTTACAAAATTACCCCGTTGATAAAATTACCAAAATGCCCTTGGTTTCGAATTTTCAGATACCTCGACTTTTACTAAAATGTTTCTACGCTACAAAACTTCATTTTGCAAGTATTAAGTTATCTGATTTGGGAGAATTTACGATCATGATTTCCAAAATTACGAAAATAACCCTGGTTTCTGAAATTTTTGCAACACATCTGGTTTGAAAAATAAATTTTCAAGATGATCCCCAAGATTTTGTAAATTCTGAAATGTCTTTAAATTGAAAAATTATTTTCAAATTGACCCTGATTTATTACCGAAATACCCTATAGGGAAATGGCGAAAGTACCCATGGGTTGGGAAATGTTCAAGAAATGACATGGATGAATGTATGTGTCTTTAGTGAAGGATGTGAATGTTTGTATTAGAATAGAGAACTTTAGATGAAACTTTGATTGATCGAAAGAACTACTTCTTGAAACTATTATTCATAAAATTTACTCGTGGATAAACAGTGGACCAAAAATTTCTAATGCATAAAACTTTCTAAACAGATTAAGTCGTGAAGCTAGATATGAGTTCAAGAGGTCGTGGACGTCCACCGCGTGGCCGTGGTAGAGGTAGGATGACCCTGTCAGAATCGGTAGGGTCTGGCCATGGGTCAGAGAGCGATGTGCCGCCGCCACCAGCTGTTGAGGTTGAACATCAGGATCAGACAGGAGGAGACGATGCAGTATCGCAGGCTATGTTGCGGGTGCTTGAGAGAGTGGCAGGAGCCAATGTGGGCAGTGGGACTCAGAAGTCAGTGGCTGAAAGACTTTGGTCGAACGGAGCCGAAGTTTTCAGAGGAGTGTTTGGGGTAGCTCCGAACGTGGCAGAATACTGGCTTGAGGCAGTAGAAAGGATTATGGATGACTTAGACTTAACCGCTGAGGAGAAGCTTAAGGGTGTTGTTTCGTTGCTATGGGATGAAGCCTACCAATGGTGGCTCACGGTTAAAGATGGTACCCCTACAGATCGAGTGGACTGGGGCTACTTTAAGATCAAGTTTGAGGGAAGTATGTTGGAGCGAGTTATGTGGATGCTCAGAGGAAGGCGTTCCTCAATTTGGTGCAAGGTGGCAAGTCAATAGTGGAATATGAGGCTGAGTTCCTGCGGTTGAGCCGGTATGCTCGGGGTATCGTGGCTACTGATTATGAGAGATGCGTTAGATTTGAAGATGGGCTGCGGGATGAGCTGCGAGTTCTGATTACTCCGCAAGGAGAAAGAGACTTCGCTATCTTAGTGGAGAAAGCTCAGATAGCTGAGGAGGTCAAGAGGACCGAGAGGCAGAATAGAGATAGAGAAAGGAGCCAGGATAAGAAGAGTTATGGACCGTTTAAATTGTCTGGGAGTCTTCAGAAAAGACCGAGGATTGAGAATTCTGCCCGTGCTGGGAATCCTGATCGTCCATGTGCTCGGTGTGAAAGATATCATATTGGCGAGTGCTGGAATCGGGATCGAGAATGCTTCAGATGCAAGTCCAAGTCTCATCTGATTAAGGATTGTCCCCAGAATTTGAGTAGGGCTCAGACATTAGGCCAAGGTTATGTGCGCCAGAAGTAGGTGGTCAAGAAGACGATTTAGGGTCGTGGTCCAAACCATGGAGGGAATGGTTCCGGTCGAGGTCGTGGAGTAGTAGGCCACGGGAATAGTAGCACTGAGGCAAGGCAACCAGGTTTGGTATATGCGGTTCGTCGGAGGGAGGATAGTGACGTAACAGATGTGCCAGCGGGTAAGTTTCCTATGTCTGCAATATTCTTTGTGGTTTTGTTCACTATGGTGGCTGTTTGTTTTTTCTTTTAGTGCTAGCAAAATATCTAGAACCTTGAGTATGGACTTAGGAACTGTGCCTAGAAATATGATGGTTCTTTAATATCAGAGTGCGCAGCTATAGCGTAGTATGGTGTTAGTCTAGCCAAGTAATTTTGAGGACGAAATTATTTTTTAGGAGGGTAAAATTGTAACACCCTGGTTCTAGGGGTTATGCATTTAGTGCCTAACTCAGGTGTTGGCATACTTCAGTGTGTGGTTGGGTGAGTTTTAGGGGTCTTGAAAACCTTATGAGGTAGTGGAATGCCTTAGGAAATTTTTTAGTTTTTTGTGGTTAAAAGGGGAGCTTGGCTATAGGGGGCCTTAAGAGAATTATTTGGGAGGTTAAGACTCAAGAATGGCTTTGGTAGAGTGGCAAGGGAGAGCCACTTAGAGCATGGGGAAGTGACGCCTCAAGAGTGCTAAGGGGTCTCATGTTCGAACTGCAACGGTAGCACTTTGGCCTTTGTTTTTGCGTCAAAGAGGTAAGGTGTTGGGCGATTTTTGAATGCTAAAAAGATGAGGTTAAGACTTGGTCTTCCTTTTTTGAAATTTGGCTAGGTAGGTAGGATATAGGTTTGACTCATTCAAACTTTTTGAATGAGTGTTAGGGAGGAAGTTTAGGAGGAAATCTTGGGATTTAGGAGGAGGGGAGCTAGTGGCCGATTTTGGGGAGCTTGGGGGGAGGGCATTTTCGGTTTTGTTGAGGGTGTTAGGTGGGTGCCGAAAGCTAGTAGTATATATAGGGGGTGCTCACCCTTTTGGCCACCCTTTTCCCTATTTGTTCCCCTTTGCCGAAAGTTGTTTCTTCCCTTTTCTTCACTTATTCTTCCCTTAGTCTCTTGTCGAAACTAAGTCAAAGAAACTCTCTTCTTTTCTCTTATTTCTTTGTAGCCAAAACCGAAAGTGGCATAACCTTTTGTACCTATTTTCCCTTCACACCTTTCTCTTTTACGTTACTTGAGTCAAACTCACCCCTAAAGTTACCATTGCCGAATCATTCACTTTCTCATCCTCTCCATTTTGCTTGCAAGTCTTTGAAGCCGAACTTTAGTTCTTGTGGTGGCCGATTCTTGTTAGAGCAAAAGGGGGAGTGGTTAGCAAGGTAAGGGTGCGATAGTTTTTTCTTTGATTTAGGATTTATGTTTGGCCGAATGGTCTTGGTGCTGATATTCTTGACTTGGCCGAATGGCCTAGGTGTTTTCTGTTATTGTGCTAAGACCGATTGTGGGGAAGGCAGAGCCTAACGCAGGAGACCTTTTCGTATATGCTTAGTCAAGAATTGCGAGAGGCCTAAGTAGCATCCGAGATTCAAGTGGTTTTGGCAAGTTCCAACCAAGGAGGGCAAGGAAAGTCCTGCTCCAAAGTTTAAGAAAAGAGTCGCCCTCGGTAGTTCGAGATTGGCCACCGGGGTGTGGGCCAGCGTCAGAGCAGCAGTTTAGGCAGATCGCCGTAGTTTTGTTTAGCGATAGCATTGAGATCGAGGGTCTAGAACTTCAAGTGCTAAGGTGCGTAATCATCGCACTGTTTCTTCGGTTAATGGTTTATTAATGTGTACTTGTGCATGCTGTGTGATAGCCGACATTAAAGGCTAAGGTGATGGATACCCATATGTGGGGTAATCAATTATCAGGTTGGTAAATTGTGTTATTAAATTTACTTACGGTGTATGTATGATATGGTAATGAGCATGTGATGTATACTCGTTCGATATGATTGACTTGACATGATGCATTGACACTTATGCATGGGGATTGAATGTGATCAAGGAAGGATGGGTGTACACATTGATGTACGTGGTCTAATGTTAGCCTCGTGATACATTAGCGCTTGATGATTAGGTATGTGCTACATCAAGGGAGGTGTGGCTAGGTGCCCATCTTGGCGGTTGATAGCTGAGTGCATCACCGTAGACAGATTACTATTGGGATCACGATGTGATCGGTGGCTCAGCCACGGCCTTGTGCAGCAGGTCTGCCTAGGTAAGATATGTGGGGTCACTCGGTTGTGATCGGTGGATTAGCCACGGCCTTAAGCAGAGAGTCTGCTAAGGTTGGCGTAATGGAGGGACTTAGGTTGGGTCGGATCATAAATGCATTTTTGTTGGTATGGATTGTATGGTTATTGGTTAAGCCCATATGTGTGGAAACATGTGTCATGTTTATGCACTGAGTCAGTGGACTCACCCAATTATTTTCTTAACCATTTCAGGTGATGCGTAAAGTTGGATCAGGTTCGGAGAGGACACAAGGTGGCCCATGCAGAAGAAGATGTTTTGATCATTTTTAAGTTTTTTCAACATGAAGTACTTTGTTTAAGTATTGGTTGTAATAAGGGCCTCTTTATTATTTTTGGTAATATTTTAATTATGGTTTGATTAAATTGAATTGCTATGTGAAGATGATTTTATTTTAGCAAACTTATTGATTCAAATTATATATATATGTTTAATAAAGTTTTAATTCAGACATTTTATAACATTAAGGTTTTCATATTATTTTAAATGGACATGGTTCAGAAGTTAACACTAGTTTTAAGGTTTTATTCTAAAGTCACAAAGATTTTCAACCGTCTTTCCACAGTGACATAACCAGATCCGGTCAAGGCTCGTGGGCCGAGTTTGGGGATGTTACAGATTGGTATCAGAGCCAGGTTCAAAACTCGGCTTTGAGGGTTTGGGCCACAAACAGTTTTCAAAATGGGCTTTTCAAAATATGGGCTTTTATAAAAAAAAAAGTTTTCAGGTCATTCTGGCATGGCACCTGTACCTCCGGCCCGAAGTCCACCAGGTAAGTACTTCTAAACTATTGAAGTGATTTGTTGATGTGAATTATTATGGGATTAGTTTGGGCTCGTAGATTAGAATATTAGGGCTTTTTGGACCCTAGGACTAGTCTACCCAAACATATGCATAAGACCTAAGGATTGTTAAACCAACCTGTGAATTAAGTCGCCGAGTTAAGGTGTGGCAACCACTGTACGCATGTCTAGGAATGGTATTCAGTAAGGGCTTGGTATTTAAGCAGTCCTAGCGACTCACCTCCTCTTTACTCGAATCCTACCTGGTGCGTGGCTTCGGTTCACCTTAACCAAGAGGACTTGTTCACAGGCTGAACCAATTATTAAAACCCGAAAGGGATTAGCCTTACTATTTTAAAACCCTAAATTTGATTTTGAAAAACGTTTTCTCATTTACAAAATTACTAAAAATGCCCCTAGTGGCAAAATTACGAAAACACCGTCAGTTTCTAAAATTACCGCATTGTCCTGACTTCAATCAAACTTTTTACTTTGCAAAAGTATTCAAAAATCCTGTGATTCAAAATAATACCACGATTTTGGAAATTTACAAAATTACCCCGGTTGATAAAATTACCAAAATGCCCTTGGTTTCAATTTTGTATTACCTCGACTTTTACTAAAATATTTCTACGTTACAAAACTTACATTTTGCAAGTATTAAGCTATCCTGATTTGGGAGAATTTACGATCATGATTTCCAAAATTACTAAATAACCACAGTTTCGGAATTTTGCAACACATCCGGTTTGAAAAACAAATTTTCAAGATGACCCCAAGATTTCAGAATTTAAAATGTCTTTAAATTGAAAAATTGTTTTCAAATTGACCCTGATTTATTACCGAAATACTCTATAGGGAAATGACGAAAGTACCCATGGGTTGGGAAATGTTCAATAAATGACATGGGTGAATGTATGTGTCTTTAGTGAAGGATGTGAATGTTTGTATTAGAATAGAGAACTTTAGATGAAACTTTGATTGATCGAAAGAACTACTTCTTGAAACTGTTATTCATAAAATTTACTCCTGCATAAACAGTGGAACAAAAATTTCTAATGCATAAAACTTTCTAAACAGATTAAGTCGTGAAGCTAGATATGAGTTCAAGAGGTCGTGGACGTCCGCCGTGTAGCCGTGGTAGAGGTAAGATGACCTTGTCAGAACCGGTAGGGTCTGGCCATGGGTCAGAGAGCGATGTGCACGCCACCACCGTTGAGGTTGAACATCGAGATCGAGACATGAGGAGACGATCTGATGATCGCGAGCTATGTTGTGGGTGCTCGAGAGAGTGGCAGGAGCCAATGTGGGCAATGGGACTTGGAAGTCAGTGGCTGAAAGACTTTGGTCGAATGGAGCCAAAGTTTTCAGACGAGTGTCTGGGGTAGCTCCGAACGTGGCAGAATACTGGCTTGAGGCAGTGAAAGGATTATGGACGAATTAGACTTAACCGCTGAGGAGAAGCTTAAGGGTGCTGTTTCATTGCTACGGGATGAAGCCTACCAATGGTGGCTCACGGTTAAGGATGGTACCCCTGCGGATCGAGTGGACTGGGGCTACTTTAAGATCAAGTTTGAGGGGAAGTATGTTGGAGCGAGTTATGTGGATGCTCAAAGGAAGGCGTTCCTCAATTTGGTGCAAGGTGGCAAGTCAATAGCAGAATATGAGGCTGAGTTCCTGCGGTTGAGCCGGTATGCTCGGGGTATCGTGGCTACTGATTATGAGAGATCGCGTTGAAGATGGGTGCGAGATGAGTCATGAGTTTTGATTGCTCATAACGAGAAAGAGACTTCGCCATCTTAGTGGAGAAAGCTCGGATAGCTGAGGAGGTCAAGAGGATCGAGAGGCAGAATAGAGATAGAGAAAGGAGCCGGGATAAGAGGAGTTATGGACCGTCAGAATTGTCTGGGAGTCTTCAGAAAAGACCGAGGATTGAGAATTCTGCTCGTGCTGGGAATCTGGATCGTCCATGTGCTCGGTGTGGAAGATATCATATTGGCGAGTGTTGGAATCGGGATCGAGAATGCTTCAGATGCAAGTCCAAGTCTCATCTGATTAAGGATTGTCCCCAGAATTTGAGTAGGGCTCGGACATTAGGCCAAGGTTATGTGCGACCCAGCGGAGGTGGTCAAGAAGCGACGCGGGTCGTGGTTCGAACCATGGAGGGAATGGTTCCGGTCGAGGTCGTGGAGCAGTAGGCCACGAGAATAGTAGCACTGAGGCAAGGCAGCCAGGTTTGGTATATGCGATTCGTCGGAGGGAGGATAGTGACGTAACAGATGTGCCAGCGGGTAAGTTTCCTATGTCTGGAATATTCTTTGTGGTTTTGTTCGCTATGGTGGCTGTTTGTTTTTTTTTTTAATGCTAGCAAAATATCTAGAACCTTGAGTATGGTCTTAAGAACTGTGCTTAGAAATATGATGGTTCTTTAATATCAGAGTGCGCAGCTATAGCGTTGTATGGTGTTAGTCTAGCCAAGTAATTTCGAGGATGAAATTATTTTTTAGGAGGGTAGAATTGTAACAGCCTGGTTCTAGGGATTATGCATTTAGTGCCTAACTCAGGTGTTGGCATACTTCAGTGTGTGGTTGGGTGAGTTTTAGGGTCTTGAGAACCTTATGAGGTAGTGGAATGCCTTAGGAAATTTTTAGTTTTAGTGGTTAAAAGGGAGCTTGGCTATAGGGGCCTTAAGAGAATTATTTGGGAGGTTAAGACTCAAGAATGGCTTTGGTAGAGTGGCAAGGAGACGCCACTTAGAGCATGGGAAGTGACGCCTCAAGGGTGCTAAGGGTCTCATGTTCGAACTGCAACAAGAGCACTTTAGCCTTTGTTTTTAAGTCCAAAGAGGTAAGGTGTTGGCGTTTTTGAATGTTTGAAAAGATGAGGTTAAGACTTGGTCTTCTTTTTTTGAAATTCAGCTAGGTAGGTAGGATATAGGTTTGACTCATTCAAACTTTTTGAATGAGTGTTAGGGAGGAAGTTTAGGAGGAAATCTTGGGATTCAGGAGGAGGGGAGCTAGTGGCCGGTTTTGGGGAGCTTGGGGGGAGGGCATTTTCGGTTTTGTTGAGGGTGTTAGGTGGGTGCCGAAAGCTAGTAGTATATATAGGGGGTGCTCACCCTTTTGGCTCCCTTTTCCCTTTTTGTTCCCCTTTGCCGAAAGTTGTTTCTTCCCTTTTCTTCACTTATTCTTCCCTTAGTCTCTTGCCGAAACTAAGTCAAAGAAACTCTCTTCTTTTCTCTTATTTCTTTGTAGCCAAAACCGAAAGTGGCATAACCTTTTGTACCTATTTTCCCTTCACACCTTTCTCTTTTACGTTACTTGAGTCGAACTCACCCCTAAAGTTACCTTTCCGAATCATTCACTTTCTCATCCTCTCTGTTTTGCTTGCAAGTCTTTGAAGCCGAACCTTAGTTCTTGTGGTGGCCGATTCTTGTTAGAGCAAAAGGGGGAGTGGTTAGCAAGGTAAGGGTGCGATAGTTTTTTCTTTGATTTAGGATTTATGTTTGGCCGAATGGTCTTGGTGCTGATATTCTTGACTTGGCCGAATGGCCTAGGTGCTTTCTGTTATTGTGCTAAGACCGATTGTGGGGAAGGCAGAGCCTAACGCAGGAGACCTTTTCAGAAAGCGTTTAGTCAGCATTTGCAGAGGCCTAAGTAGCATCCAGGATTCAAGTGGTTTTGGCAAGTTCCAGTCAAGGAGGGCAAGGGAAAGTCCCTGTTCCAAAGTTTAAGAAAAAAGCTGTCTCGATAGTTCGAGATTGGCCACCGGGGTGTGGGCCAGCGTCAGAGCAGCAGTTTAGGCAGATCGCCGTAGTTTCATTTAGCGATAGCATTGAGATCGAGGGTCTAGAACTTCAAGTGTTAAGGTGCGTAATCATCGCCTTTGCTTTTCTTGATTAATGGTTTATTAATGTGTACTTGTGCATGCTGTGTGATAGCCGACATTAAAGGCTAAGGTGATGGATACCCATATGTGGGGTAATCGATTATCGTTTGGTAAATTGTGTTATTAAATTTACTTATGGTGTATGTATGATATGGTAATGAGCATGTGATGTATACTCGTTCGATATGATTGACTTGACATGATGCATTGACACTTATGCATGGGGATTGAATGTGATCAAGGAAGGATGGGTGTACACATTGATGTACGTGGTCTAATGTTAGCCTCGTGCTACATTAGCGCTTGATGATTAGCTGTGTGCTACATCAAGGGAGGTGTGGCTAGGTGCCCATCTCGGCGGTTGATAGCTGAGTGCATCACCGTAGACAGATTACTATTGGGATCACGATGTGATCGGTGGCTCAGCCATGACCTTGTGCTGCAGGTCTGCCTAGGTAAGATATGTGGGATCACTCAGTTGTGATCGGTGGATTAGCCACGGCCTTAAGCAGGGAGTTTGCTAAGGTTGGCGTAATGGAGGGACTTAGGTTGGGTTGGATCATAAATGCATTTTTGTTGGTATGGATTGTATGGTTATGGGTTAAGCCCATATGTGTGGAAACATGTGTCATGTTTTTGCACTGAGTCAGTGGACTCACCCAATTATTTTCTTAACCATTTCAGGTGATGCGTAAAGTTGGACCGGGTTCGGGGAGGACACAAGGTGGCCCATGCAGAAGAAGATGTTTTGATCATTTTTAAGTTTTTTTTTAACATTAAGTACTTTGTTTAAGTATTGGTTGTAATAAGGGCCTCTTTATTATTTTTGGTAATATTTAAATTATGGTTTGATTAAATTGAATTGCTATGTGAAGATGATTTTATTTTAGCAAAATTATTGATTCAAATTATATATATATGTTTAATAAAGTTTTAATTCAGACATTTTATAACATTAAGGTTTTCATATTATTTTAAATGGACATGGTTCAGAAGTTAACACTAGTTTTAAGGTTTTATTCTAAAGTCACAAAGATTTTCAACCGTCTTTCCGCAGTGACATAACCAGATCCGGTCAAGGCTTGTGGGCCGGGTTTGGGGATGTTACACATCCACTACACACCACCCGTACCAACCATCACACCTGTGGGGATCAAGTCAACCCACCCCGCCAACACACCAATTGTAGGCATTAAGCCATTTTATATTTGTGGCAGAGCCACCGAATTAGATTGTGACAAAGTCATCGAACTAGAGGCATTGAGCCATTAAATTATTTGTGGCTGAGCCACCAACCTAGAGGCAATCAGCCATTTAATTATTTTGTGGCAAAGCCACCGAACTAGATTTTGGCAACAGGCCTTCCTTCTCTTCATCATTTATCCCAACCTATGCAACATGTATGCATAATAGTCTATATACATATGAAAATTTGCAAAAAAATTCCCAATTTACATGTGATTCAAAATTTCAGGTTTTTATTAAGGCCCATAATACAAAATATCATTTAGCTCATTTAACAATCTTGCAACTTTGGCCCATTTAATGATCTAGCAGGGATTTCGGCCCATTTAACGATCTAGCAGGGTTTGACCCATTTAACGATCTAGCATACTTTTTGGCCCATTTTACGATCTATCAGGGATTTCGGCCCATTTAACGATCTAGCATACTTTTTGGCCCATTTTACGATCTAGCACATTTTCGACCCATTTACACATGAGACATAAAATTTACATTTTACCAAATAACTCATCGAGGGCATTTTCGTAATTTTCACAACTTTAACCGTTTTCATGTAATTTCACCAAAAATACCAATTATTTCGTAATGTACCGATTTTGTCGTTTTTTACGATTTCGCTCTATACTACGATATGACATCTAACCCGAGATAAGTGTGAAGTTACACACCTTGATATCGTGAGTACTAAACCTTCCCGCTCGTCAACACCTAAACGTAACACGAACCATTAGAACACTTTCATTTATTAAAAATATACTATTGGTAAACGATCTAAATCTTTACCCTTTTGATTTTGAACCACTTCTATTTTTGGTTTCTCCTCGATTGATGATTCGTTGCCCGATGAGAATCCACGAACGTACAAAGGCTCGAGAGTACGAATAACCTCAAACAATTGATTCTCCTCGGTTGAAGGTCCGCAACCCGGTGGAAAATCTCAGATTCCCGAAACAGCCCTTCGTTTATAATTAGGGGGATTAACGGAACCGCCCCTCTTTTGAAGACTATGGACTGCCCTTTTCTGCCCTATCTTGAATGTCTCTAAAGACATGAGATCATTAGTCCGACTATAAATATCGAAATATGGCTAACGATTTATAAGATTTGAGATTTGGCTTACCACGATTTATCTTCGTTCTTTGAGAAACGATCGAGCGATTATGTCCCTAAAACGAAATCGATTAATAGCTAACTATACTGATATAATGAATAAGAATCCTTAAAAGAAAATCTCCTTACCTTGATTCTTGAAATCGATTCCAAAGTTCCAAAAATACTCAAGATCACCTTGAGTTTCTGCCCTCCAAAATCTCACTAATGTCCACGATTGGAAAGATAATTGAGTAAGAAAAATTCGGTTATGATTAAAGGAAATCGGTTGTGATCAAAGAAAATGGAAAAAAAAATTTGGCACAAGAATAAGTTAACATTCGGCCATGGATGAAAGTATTGGAGAGATTTTAATGAAGAAGAAAATGAAGAATAGGGAAATAGAAGTAATAAAATTCGGTTTCAAGAGAGAAAGAGGGAAAGAAAAGAGAAGAAAAAGGTACTTAGTTTAGAAGAAAATGCATTCGGCATAGGAGAAGAAAATGAGAAAATGAAAAGAAGAAAGATACTTGTTTGCCTTAGTACTTTCGGTCACAATGAGAAGGAAGGACTTGGGAGAGAAAAATTTCAAAACCAAAATGGCCACAATAGAATGGCTCAAAAAAAGAATTGTTTACCCAAGTATGTTGGGAAAATTTCGGCTAGAGAGAATATGGGTGAAGGGAAAAGATGTTTTTGCTAAGAAATGACCAAATGAAAGTGTTCTCCTAACATCCAAGCTTACCATCCCCTCAACCAAAATCAGCCATCCCCCCCTAGCCTCAATGTCGTCCAAATACAATGATAAAAAGACCATTAGGAAGTTTCCAAAACATCTTCCTACACTTAAGCCTTTTTCCCCTCCTTTTTCCTTAAGTTGAAAAAACATAATCCCCCAATTCAAGCCCTTATCTTTAGCTTTCCAAAACCTTAATCTTCTTACCAAAATAAAAACAATCCAACTCATCCTAACATTATCTCTTTGCCGACACATGCATAGGCTAAAGCAAAAAAATAAAAATTTCTAATCGCATGCTAGGTGATTCGAACTCCTTCCCTCATGTCCAGCTCATGGCGCCATCACCACTTTGTCACTAGCTCATCTTATGCCATCTTTTTGTACTTAATTAATTTAAGTCTCAAGATCACCAAATTTCTTTACTCTAAAATACACTTAACTAATATTTTTATTCTAACTCCAAGTAAACCCGTACTAACATTTAGCAACATAATGATACTCAAATATTTAGGATGTTACAATTCTACCCCCTTAAAAAATATTTCGTCCTCGAAATTTACCTGATTAAAAGAGGTGAGGATATTGTTGCCGAATTGCATCCTCAGGCTCCCACGTAGCTTCCTCCATTTCGTGATTACGAGATAAAACTTTGACCAATGGCACAGTCTTCTTTCTTAGCACTTTAACATCCCGGTCTATAATTTCCACTGGTTCTTCTTCAAAAGACAAGTCTGAATTTAATTCCACTTCCTCTACCGGTACTATATGAGATGGATCCGATCTATAGTGTTTCAGTATGGAAACATGGAAAACATTATGAATTTGACCCAACTCCGGAGGTAATTCAATCTGATAAGCCACTGGACCAACACGCTTCATCACACGATATGGCCCGATGAACCTAGGGCTCAACTTGCCCTTCTTTCTGAACCTGAAAATTTTCTTCCAAAGTGAGACTTTCAGGAAGACCTGCTCTTCCACAGCAAACTCGATATCCTTTCGCTTCAGGTCTGCATATGACTTTTGTCTATCCGAAGCTTCCTTTAATCGTGCTCGAATAACTTTTACCTTTTCCTTTGTTTCAGATATCATCTCAGGACCCAACATCTGCCGTTCGCCCAATTCAGTCCAACAAGTAGGAGCACGGCACCTACGACCATACAATGCCTTATAGGGTGCCATCTGAATACTAGACTGATAGCTATTGTTATACGCGAATTCTGCTAATGGTAGAAAATCCTCCCAACTACCTCTGAAGTTGATCACACATCCCCTTAACATGTCTTCCAATATCTGAATTACTCTTTCCGACTGACCATCAGACTGAGGATAAAAAGCCGTACTGAAATTCAACTTTGTCCCCAAGGCTTCATGCAGAGCTTTCCAAAATCGTGATGTAAATCTAGGATCCCCGCGATATAATGAACCTTTGGTACCCCATGCAACCTCACGATTTCGTATACATATAGCTTAGCCAATTTTGTAATGAATAATCCGTCGAACCGGAAGAAAATGAGCAGTCTTCGTCAAACGATCAACTACTACCCATACGAAATTTTTCTTAGTAGGTGTTAAAGGTAACCCACTAACAAAATCCATAGTTATTCGCTCCTATTTCCAAAGAGGAATCTTTACTGGTTGTAACAAACCTGACGGCAATTGATGTTCCGCCTTCACTTGCTGACAAGTCAAACATTTCCCTACAAACTCAGAAATCTCACGCTTCAATCCTGGCCACCAATACTGTTCACGAAGATCTCGATACATCTTATTTCCTTTGGGATGCATAGCATAAGGGCTACTATACGCCTCCCATAGAATCATTTTCCTCAATTCAGAGTCTTTAGGCATACAAACCCTTCCACGAAAACACAGTACTCCATTCAGGTTTATACCAAAATCCTCTACTTCACCCCTTTCAACCTACTGGAATAAAAGTCCCAACTTTTTATCTGATGTCTATTTTTCTCTGATTTGTTCTAACCACAGAGGTTTCACCTGAAGTTCTGCTAATAGACTACCATCCTCATACAAACTCAAATGAGCAAACATTGCTCTCAAATCGAATCTGCCTTTACGACTTAACGCGTCAGCTACCACGTTAGCCTTTCCAGGATGATATTCGATTGAGAAATCATAGTCCTTTAACAATTCCACCCATCTCCGTTGTCTCAAATTCAACTCCTTTTGGGTAAGGAGATACTTAAGACTCTTGTGATCCGTATAAATGATAGACTTCTCACCGTAAAGATAGTGCCTCCAAATCTTTAAAGCAAAGACCACTGCAGCTAACTCCAAATCATGAGTAGGGTAGTTTACTTCGTACGGTCTCAACTGTCGAGAAGCATAAGCCACTACCTTTCCATTTTGCATCAGCACACAACCCAAACCCGTATGAGATGTATCACAGTAAACAGTAAATTCTTTTCCAGCCTCCGACTAAATCAAAACTGGTGCTTCCGTCAGAATCTTCTTTAATTTCTCGAAACTCTCTTGTTGTTTTCCAGTCCAAACATATGGTACTCCCTTTCGTAATAGTTTAGTTAGGGGTGCAGCAATCAACGAAAACCCCTCAACAAAGCGTCTATAATAACCAGCCAATCCTAAGAAACTCTGAATTTCAGCTACCGACTTTGGTGGTTTCCAATCCAGAATAGCCTCAATCTTCCGAGGATCCACCCTTATTCCTTCAGCTGATATCACATGACCCAAGAAAGTCACTTCCTTTAGCCAAAATTCACATTTACTGAATTTGGCATAAAGTTGCTTATCCCGCAGTAGCTGCAATACAATCCGTAAATGTGTGTCATGCTCCTCATCATTTCTTGAATAAACCAAAATGTCATCTATAAACACCACCACAAACCGGTCTAAATATGGTTGAAAGACTCGGTTCATCATGTCCATAAATGAGGCTGGTGCATTGGTTAATCCAAACGGCATCACCAAAAACTCATAATGTCCATAACGAGTTCTGAATGCCATCTTATAAATATCTGCTTCTTTCACCTTAAGCTGGTGATAACCCGATCTCAAATCAATTTTGGAGAAAACTGAAGCTCCCTTCAATTGATCAAACAGGTCATCAATTCTCGGCAAAGGATACCTATTCTTAATCGTTAATTTATTCAATTGTTTGTAATCAATGCACATACGCATCGATCCATCCTTCTTCTTCACGAACAAAATTGGTGCTCCCCACGGAGACACACTCGGTCGTATAAATCCCCGATCCAGTAATTCTTGAATTTGAGCTTTAAGCTTCGCCAACTCATTCGGTGCCATTCTATAAGGAGCAATGGACATTGGAGCCGTTTCGGGCAAAAGCTCAATACCAAATTCTACTTCCCGATCTGGAGGTATACCAGGAAGTTCATCGGGAAATACATCTGGAAATTCCTTCACCGTTCTCACATCATCCACAGATAACTCTTTGGCATCCAAAGCACAGATAAAAGCTAGGAATGCTCCATATCCCTTCCGCACCAACTTTTCTGCCTTCAACGCCGATACCACATTTGCCAAGTAATTCTTTCTTTCACCTATCATTATTACTTCTTTATCATCCGAGGTTCTTATTGACATCTGCTTTTCAGCACAATCCAAATGCGCCCGATGCTTAACCAACCAATCCATGCCCAGAATGAGATCAAATTCGCCGAAAGGCAATTCCATCAAATTCGCCAAAAATACCTCCTCTTAAATTTCTAAGGGCCCGTCTCTAAACAGTTTATTTATAATTACTGACTGTCCTAAAGGACTAATTACTGTCATCTCACTATCGGTAATTTTAGATTCTAGATTCAGGTTTCCAGATATGGCGTTAACAACATACACGTGGGTAGAACCAATATCTATTAAAGTAGTAACAGGTACATCGAAGATGAAGAACATACCAGTTATTACATCAAGTGCATTGCCATCCTCGCGGCGTCTAACTGCATAGACCAATCCTGGCTGTCTTGCATCTGTGTTACCTCTAGGACTATTGCCTCGACCCGGTGCACCTTGACCACATCCAGCCCCATTACCACCACGACCCGGTCCACGACCTCTCGGTGGCTGCTGAGTACCTCTGGCTAGCTGTGCATCAGTATTACGAACTTCTTGATTCGTATCCGTACGTCGAGGGTAATTTCTATACTGGTGATCCATTGAACCGCATTTATAACAAGCGTCCGTTTTCATCCAGCACTCTCCAAAATGCCTTTTTCCACATTCAGCACAATCTCGACTTTGATTATTAGCTACCGGTGCTCTACCTTGAGCTGGTTCATTATTCGAGGCCTCTTCAAAAACCTTTTTGAAGAACCCGACTGCTTTATATCTCTTTTGTTCCTAAATCTTTCTCGATTCTGACGTTCTGAGTTCTTAGCATCTTTAGCTATCTTAGCCTTCTCCATAAGAGTGGCAAAAGTTCTAACTTGTTGTGGGGCAATCAGAACCCTCAACTCATCATTCAGCCCATCCTCGAATCACACACAACGTTCATGATCTGTTGACACTATTGTCCGAGCATAGCGACTCAAGTGTAAAAACTCAGCCTCATACGCTGCCACTGTCTTACTCCCTTGAACAAGATTCAGAAATTCCTTCCTTCGAGCGTCCACATAACTTGTTCCAACATATTTCCCTTGGAAGGCAGCTTTAAAGAATTCCCAAGTAATCAGTGCAGCCTCGGTGCCTTCTCGAACAGTAAGCCACCATAGATACGCCTCGTCTTTTAGCAAGGACACAGCTCCTTTTAGTTTCTGCTCGACAGTGCATTCCATATCATCCATAATCCGCTCCACAGCTTCGAGCCAATATTCAGCCATATTCGGAGCTATGCTGGAAACTCCTCTAAAAACTTCTACATTATTAGACTTGAGTCATTCCGAAATTGACCCCCGAGTTGTTGGCCCAATTCTAGTTCCAGCGACCCTTTCCAGGGCTCGCAGCATTGCTTGTGTCAAAGCATTGTCTCCTTCCATATGATCATGTGATCCCGTCTCACTCTCAAATGACACAGGTGCATCCATTTCTGGCATATGATTTGGTGCTTCAGTTGCACCTCTAACACCTCGTCCTCTACCACGGCCACGTCTACCGCGTCCACGACCACGTCCTCTAGTGCTCATGATGACTAATTTGATTTAATCTGATTACAAGTTTTATGAATCAGAAAATTGTTTCAATGTTTATTAACGGTGTTTTATGAGATTTGAGAGATAAAGTTATTTTTTGCAACACATCCTATAGTCTCAATCTCTACGATTTTTAACATCTAAAACTAGAAGTTCTAGAGTGTTCCTATGATCATATCATCATCATAATAATTATTCAGTAACGAATACTTACTTGACTTGGTGCCGGATGCTTGTGGTGCCATACTAATCTTTAAAACATAATTGAAATAGTTTCAAAAGTTATTTGTTGAACCCAACCACAGCTGAGTTTTCAAACTAGCTCTGATACCATTAAATGTAACACCCCAAACCCGGTCTATGCGTTAAGACGAGATTTAGTTTGTTACATAGATCGAACTATCTTAAAGATTAAGGTGAATCGAAAATCTCAAAATCATTTTAAAAATAAAATTTAATAAAAACCAAGAGAACAATTTAAGTTCGATGCATATGAGAAAGCATTAGTTGGAAATATTATTATTATTTAATATTAAATTGTCAAAACCCAAAAGTAAATTTTATTTATAAAAGTTAAAAGCATTTGAAAAGTAAGAATAGATAAGGTATCTCATATGTTTGAAAATCCAAAGTAATTTAAGAAAACATTATAGGATAAACATAAGCCCATATTAATAGTCCAAAACATAATTTAAATCCATCCACACATAAAATCCATAAAACATTAATAGAGGCCTTATTACATCAAACCCAAAATAGTAAATTATATAAAAAAAGTCTTTATTAAAAGTTCAAAGTTTAATTAACCCATATTTGCAGTATGGCCTCCACGAAGTCATCCTCGGCCCAAGTCCACGTCAATTTCCATTACCTGAGATGAAAAGTTTGAGGGAGTGAGTTACTCAGAACTCAGTGTATAACTCACTTACTCTATCCACTGGGCCAGATCATCAAGTCATAAATATTGGGCTTGAGCCCAAAAACAGATTTAGTAACAAAAATAATGAGATACATGCAAAATGAAATTTTCTGCCCAAACCTAATTTCCATCCGCTACACACCACCCGTGCCAACCATCACACCTGTGGGGATCAAGTCAACCCACCCCGCCAACACACCAATCGTAGGCATTAAGCCATTTTATATTTGTGGCAGAGCCACCGAACTAGATTGTGACAAATTCACCGAACTAGAGGCATTGAGCCATTAAAATATTTGTGGCAGAGCCACCGAACTAGAGGCAATCAGCCATTTAATTATTTTGTGGCAGAGCCACTGAACTAGATTTTGGCAACAGGTTTTTCTTCTCTTCATCATTTATCCCAACCCATGCAACATGTATGCATAATAGTCTATATACATATGAAAATTTGCAAAAAAATTCCCAATTTACATGTGATTCAAAATTTTAGGTTTTTATTAAGGCCCATAATACAAAATATCATTTAGCTCATTTAACAATCTTGCAACTTTGGCCCATTTAACGATCTAGCAGGGATTTCGGCCCATTTTACGATCTATCAGGGATTTCGGCCCATTTAACGGTGTAGCATACTTTTTGGCCCATTTTACGATCTATCAGGGATTTCGGCCCATTTAACGATCTAGCATACTTTTTGGCCCATTTTACGATCTAGCACATTTTCGGCCCATTTACACATGAGACATAAAATTTACATTTTACCAACTAACTCATCGAGGGCGTTTTCGTAATTTTCACAACTTTAACCGTTTTCATGTAATTTCACCAAAAATACCAATTATTTCGTACTGCATCGATTTTGTCATTTTTTACGATTTCGCTCTATACTACGGTATGACATCTAACCCGAGATAAGTGTGAAGTTACACACCTTGATATCGTGAGTACTAAACCTTCCTGCTCGTCAACACCTAAACGTAACACGAACCATTAGAACACTTTCATTTATTAAAAATATACTATTGGTAAACGATCTAAATCTTTACCCTTTTGATTTTGAACCACTTCTATTTTTGGTTTCTCCTCGATTGTTGATTCGTTGCCCGATGAGAATCCACGAACGTACAAAGGCTCGGGAGTACGAATAACCTCAAACAATTTATTCTCCTCGATTGAAGGTCCGCAACCCAGTGGAAAATCCTGGATTCCCGAAATAGCCCTTCGTTTATAATTAGGGGGATTAACGAAATCGCCCCTCTTTCGAAGACTATGGACTGCCCTTTTCTGCCCTATCTTGAATGTCTCTAAAGACATAAGATCATTAGTCCTACTATAAATATCGAAATATGGCTAACGATTTATAAGATTTGAGATTTGGCTTACCATGATTTATCTTCGTTCTTCGAGAAACGATCGAGCGATTATGTCCCTAAAATGAAATTGATTAATAACTAACTATACTGATATAATGAATAAGAATCCTTAAAAGAAAATCTCCTTACCTTGATTCTTGAAATCGATTCCAAAGTTCCAAAAATACTCAAGATCACCTTGAGTTTCTACCCTCCAAAATATCACTAATGTCCACGATTGGAAAGATAATTGAGTAAGAAAAATTCGGTTATGATTAAAGGAAATCGGTTGTGATCAAAGAAAATGGAAAAAAAAATTTGGCACAAGAATAAGTTAACATTCGGCCATGGATGAAAGTATTGGAGAGATTTTAATGAAGAAGAAAATGAAGAATAGGGAAATAGAAGTAATAAAATTCGATTTCAAGAGAGAAAGAGGGAAAGAAAAGAGAAGAAAAAGGTACTTAGTTTAGAAGAAAATGCATTCGGCATAGGAGAAGAAAATGAGAAAATGAAAAGAAGAAAGATTCTTGTTTGCCTTAGTACTTTCGGTCACAATGAGAAGGAAGGATTTGGGAGAGAAAAATTTCAAAACCAAAATGGTCACAATAGAATGGCTCAAAAAAAAAGAATTGTTTACCCAAGTATGTTGGGAAAATTTCGGCTAGAGAGAATATGGGTGAAGGGAAAAGATGTTTTTGCTAAGAAATGACCGAATGAAAGTGTTCTCCTAACATCCAAGCTTACCATCCCCTCAACCAAAATCGGCCATCCCCTCTAGCCTCAATGCCGTCCAAATACAATGGTCAAAAGACCATTAGGAAGTTTCCAAAACATCTTCCTACACCTAAGCCTTTTTCCCCTCCTTTTTCCTTAAATTGAAAAAACATAATCCCCTAATTCAAGCCCTTATCTTTAGCTTTCCAAAACCTTAATCTTCTTACCAAAATAAAAACAATCCAACTCATCCTAACCTTATCTCTTTGCCGACACATGCATAGGCTAAAGCAAAAAAATAAAAATTCCTAATTGCATGCTAGGTGATTCGAACTCCTTCCCTCATGTCCAACTCATGGCGCCATCACCACTTTGTCACTAGCTCATCTTATGCCATCTTTTTGTACTTAATTAATTTAAGTCTCAAGATCACCAAATTTCTTTACTCTAAAATACACTTAACTAATATTTTTATTCTAACTCCAAGTAAACCCATACTAACATTTAGCAACATAATGATACTCGAATATTTAGGATGTTACAATGAGTTCTAGGGGACGTGGTCGTCGTGGGCGAGGTAGAGGTAGGATGGCTGTGTCGGAACCGGTTGGGTCTGGTCAGGGTTTCGAAAATGAGGCACCGCCACCGGCTGTAGGGGCAGAATTTCAAGAGCAAACCGGAGGAGATGATGCAGTATCGCAGGCTATGCTGCGAGTTTTAGAGTGAGTAGCAGGAGCTAGTATGGGAAATGGGGCTCGAAAGTTAGTAGCTTAGAGACTTAGATCAAATGAAGCTGAGGGTTTTAAGGGAGTATCTGGGGTAGCTCCGAATGTAGCGGAGTATTGGTCAGAAAAGACCAAGGCCTAAAAAATGGGCCTAAAATTTTGTCTGGGCCCGGCCCGGCCCATGATCACCTCTATATATATATATATCTAACCTGAGGATATTTTTTCTTAATCCTCTTTATTCTATCATTAGTAAATAATGGGGTTTCTGTTAATCCACATTTAGTGTCTTTAGCGACTGTGTTACCGCTAATTTTTTATATATATCTTTGTGACCATATTTTAAACTTAGATATTTTATAAATTTCTTCTTTAGAAATATGGTTTTTAGTAATTTTTCTATCATTTCATCAGAAAAGTCTGTTTCTTCTTTGATTAAATTTCCTAATTTAATATCCTATTGTTCGATTTAGGAATTTCTTCTAATTGATTATTAGAACTACTTCCTAACATAAAAATATATTCTTCAAAATCTGTGTCGAATCATTTACGATATTAATTAATATAATATTTCAGCAGGATTTATTTCTTCACTGAAACATATTTCCAAATCTTGTTCTTCAAGATTTTTAATCATTTTCCTACCATTTTTTCCTTTGTTAGGACAATTTGTTGCTATGTGACCTTCTTTATCACATATAAAACATTTACATATTTGTTTTTTAGGTTTATTAGAAGTTTTTCTCCTAACAAATTTTTTCTTTTTATTATTATTACGAGTATATTTTTTATTACCCGGTTTCCATCTAGCTAATTTGTGTTTTTTATAAGTAGTAGGACGTATAGATTTACATCCAAACTCCCATTTATTTTCTAATGTCTTGGTACAATATTTATGACTTAATTTATGCTTAACTTGTTTAGCAACTTTACTTTGTAAACAATGTAATATTCTTCTTTCTTTAGCAAAATCAATTCTATTGCCTATAGAAGCTATATTTGCTAAATCTATTCTAGAATCTCTCTTGTGTTTTTCTATATAAGAAGCGTATTTATTAATACAAATCTCATCCCAAGGTGGTGGTAATTTATGAAAATATTAGTTTTTCCAAAATTCTATACTATCATTTTTAACTTTTGATATTCATGAAGAAATTTTTAGAAAATTCTTCTAAATATCTTATATCACATAATTTTAATTTTGACAAGATATAACTAGATTGGCTATCTTGATCTATTTTATTAGTATAACCACAAAATTTTGTTTTTAGAATTAAAGTTAACCCTTTTAGTAAATCCTTAGGGGTTCCTATTTGATTAATAAGTTGACCCTTTTGTTCATTTTCTTTTTCAGATTCTTCCCATCGTCTAAGAAATTGTAGAACATCCCCTTGAAATGTTCCTACAAAATAATTTAAAAACTTTTCTTTTGACCAAACAGGTTGTTGTTTACAACAATAGTCATAGATTATGCCCAATTATCTATAGTTTTTTCATAATTTGATAAAGGAATATTGGTTAAGTCTAAATATATTCCTCCTTGAGCAACATTTCTTTTATTTAAATCATCTACCCTATATGGTATAGGTGTAGGTTGACTAGATTCTCCTGGGTTTTCAGATTTTACTTCATTAGTAGCTATAGTTTCGATTTGATTATCTAATATTCTTGTTGTGTTTTCAACCTTTTCATGATTATTAATAGATCTCAAATAATCATCTGTTTGAAGATCTAAATCTATTTTTCTTTTACCATAAGGATCTTGTTTATCAATTTCCCTAGGTTTTTGTATGTCATAATCATATGGATCTGTTTGTTCAGTATCCATGGGTTCAGGAATTTCTATATTTTCATCCTCTTCTGTTGAAGTGTTTTATTCATCAGAATTATGACTAGTGACATTTATATCTACATTAGAATTATTAGAGCTAGTACTACTTTCTGTAGCATCATATGTCAAAATATAGTGGTAATCATATTTTGTAAATAAATCTTTATGTTTTTATAAAGTTCTTCTATTAATTTTAAATATTCTATTCTTTCATATTTATCTTCTGCTTTTAGAAAATTTATCTTTCCAATGTTCTATAAGGGTTTTATAGGATTGGAAGTCATATTTTCTTATTTTTAAAATTTTCTCTTTTTGTTGTTCTTTTTATTATAAGTAGAATATGACTCTTTCGAATAATCTTCATCTTTATCGAGATAAAGTTAATATTACATTACTATTACCATAATATAAAGGACCTAAATCTAGATCTGATTCTATATTTTTATTAGTAATAACTTGATCTAATTTATTATTAACATCGATAAAAGTTCTTTAAATTTGTTGTTCAAATCTAAATCATTACTTCTCTATATTATCTACTTTTTCTTCTATTTTTTAACTTTATTATATAATTTTTAAAATATATAGAAGTCATATCTATTAAATTATTGATACCTTTACTAGGAGCCAAACATTATTTTCATTCTTAGAGTCAATATGCATAGTATGATTACAAGTTTTATCTTTATATAAACAGTCCATTTCTTCCATGTTATTTATCTTTGTACCTAAAACCATCTGTTATCTTACACGTCTTCACTCAAACGCCTAACAACGTCCCATTCAGACTTAAACGGCAACAAGAAGACAGAATCATAGATATATGGGTTTTAAAATAAACAACAGTGAAATAAATAGAATTAAAAATAAAAGATAGAAACTTACAATGAGTACTACGATATTACAACTCCAGAAATCGTTACTCTGGGGCTCCTCTGATACCAATTATAGGGGAGAGAGGTATATATATATACAGCGGAAGGCTATATTAATATCGTAGAAATTTAGGCTACAAAAGGATAGTAAATAATTTACAAGGATAATTTACAAAGCTGATCAAGAAAGATTTTTATGGTTTTTTGAGAAAGAGAGTAAGTATACAAAAGAAGGTGTTTTGTATCTCTTTTTCTTGATTTCTTTCCCGATGCCTTTCCCAATCCGATGCCTTGTTTAGGCTACCACAATGCCTATTTATAATACAAATTCTAGACTCTAATTTATTTATAATTCAAATCTGTACAGTGTCCTGATAAGGGTGACTTTAATGCCGGTGTAATGGTTACTTACACGTAGCCTTCTTGAAATACATGTTGACTTGATGGTTGCTTCCACGTAGTCTTCTAATTTTGCCAAAATTGTTATGGTTATTTTCACGTTTCTCATGCACTAATGGTTGCTTCGATCATGCTTTCATCATCTTTTGTCTCATTTGTTTATGGACATTTATGGATGGTGATGGTGAATAGATTTCCTTCTTTTCATGTCACCTCCAAAATTGAATGCTCCATTCTTGGATGTCATTCTTCCACGTGTTGTGTTTTGTTGTTATCCTTCTTGGATGTTTCTGAGATTCATTTCCTCGATTTCATCGAGATGTGATGACTCTGGTGAAGGAACTGGTGAATTCCAGCTTTCCCACGTGTCTTTGATTTCCATTGTTATCGAAAAATCATCGATCTCCATATCAACTATCTTTCTTAATAACTGAACAGACTCTTAATTTCTTTCTTCCTGGGTTTTTCTAGTGTCACACTACACCAAAACAGACTTTTAGCGGCGTTTCTAAACGCCACTAATACTATTTACGGCGCTTTTAAAAGTGCTAAAAAAAACGCCGCTAAAACACGCGCCGCAAAAGTTAGCGGCGTTTATTGTGAAAAAAAGCCGCTAAAAGTCTTGACTTTTAGCGGCGCTTTTATAAGAAATGCCGCTAAAGGTGGGGACTTTTAGCGGCGTTTTCTAGAAAAGCGCCGCTAAAAGACCACACCTTTCGTGGCGCTTTTATAACAAACGCCACTAATAGACCCCACCTTTAGCGGTGCTTTTTTATAAAACAACGCTAAAGGTTGGATCTTTTCGCGGCGCTTTCTTATAAAACGACGCTAAAGGTGGGGCCTTTTAGTGGTGTTTCTTAGAAAAGCGCCGCTAAATGCTGGGTCTTTTAGCGGCGTTTATTATAAAAGCACCGCTAAAGGTGTGGTCTTTTAGCGGCGTTTCTTATAAAAGCGCCGTTAAAGGCGTGGTCTTTTAGCGGCGTTTCTTATAAAAGCGCCGCTAAAGGCGTGGTCTTTTAGCGGCGTTTCTAACAAAAACGCCACTAATTTGCACAGATTTACAGTGCTGTTTTCCTGCAATATCCTACCCTCCCTGCATTAAAAACCAACCAAAAACAGCAGCAATTGCATATAATTCCAACCCAAGGCAGCAAATAAAACATTTAAATCTCACCAAAAGCATTAAATCTAAACGATACTTCAAATTTAATAAAATATATATGATATTTATTAATAAATGAAGCATAATTCAAACAATTTTACAATAATGTTAACTGTAATAATGTTAAAAAAAATCTTACAACAATAAAACAAATGTCTAAGAGGGCGGCCTCTGTGATCGCTTTGAACAATCTGCATCATAGTCTGCAATGTGAGCTGGAGTTCTTCATACTTTCTGCTCGCTCGCCTCAGCTTCTTGCCTCCGCTCTAAGTTGAGCGATATGTTCCGCCTCCCTCGCTGCTGCCTCCGCTCTAAGCTAAGAAATTTGCTCAGCTGTGCTCGCTTCCATCAGAGATATCTGGTCTTTTAGTCTCTGAACTTCAGCACGAGATTGACTCCCGAAGGCATGTATTGCGGAGCCGGATCAAAATATTGAGTCGGGGTAACACCGATCCTTGACATCGAACCCACCATACCTTGTAAGACCCAAAACATTAGTGATAATTTTGTTATAAATATACTCAAGATTAACAAAACTATCAATCAAGCGATGTACCTTTTAGGACCCAAAACATCGAGAATAATTACATTATCAATCTCCTCGAGATTAACAGAATCGCGACAAAGCAACCGCTTCATACTCCGCCTTCTTCTCCTTTAGTTTATCCTAATAAATCAATAAAAAGTTAGAAACGAAATATATAATAAAAAGGAATGGAACATAACTTAAAATTATAAATTTAAAACTACAAACGATGAATTAAACTATTATAATTAAACATTATAAATATTTATAATAAATCAAATTTTATTAAGTAAATATACCAAAATTTCGCAATTTCGGATGTCATCGGAGATCTATCCTTCTTCCTATGCGTAATGTCAAAAGTCAAGGCGCCAACTTTTGACTGATTTAAACTTCCTACATTATAGCGTAAAAATATAATTTAATAGTATAAAGTAATTAATATTTGAAAGAAGTAATAAATTATAATACTTCGGCCTCAGCTACACGAGCAAAACTTCTGGAACTTGCCGTTTGCGTGAACTGTTGTTTCTGTCTGCTATTTGTTCCAACTCGCTGACGGTCCTACATAATGGAATTTGAATTATGTATATAGTAAATACGATAAACCGAAAAATTTATAAGACTTTGAAAGTACTTAATACCTCTCCTTTCTTTGAATTTCAGAATCTAACTTGATCTTCCCATTGGTACCTCAACATTCCCGGCGGGCCATTTCGCAATTTTTCGTCGAGGCTTATGTCTTTCTTAAAATATTATTTTTTTAGGGTGCCTTTATTGTCTCTCCATTTTTTACCCAACGCCTTCTTAACATAATCATCGGAGAACTTTAAAGCAAATTTACCCTGGAAAAAAAATTTTAAAAAGTTAATATAAATGAAGGTTAAATTAAAGTATTATAAATTACATTCACCTTTTATTACCTTAATATTATTGAGAGCTCGATTTTGTTGGCATCGTGCACGTGATGCCATGATTCGTAGTTAATGGGCAACATATTCGCATTTCGTGCTATAATGCCCAAATAGCCGCCAACAATCGAGCTTGGATCCCATAGGCTGGCCATGATTGTTTCTCCTTACTTGAACACGCTCGGTAGGCTCTAAGTCGTATAAATATGTAAGTAATGTACGTCCCCGAGCTCTGCTCGTCCCACCACCCTTAGTTGAAAAATGATATATTATTATATTAAAATTGAAAAATGAATCAATAATAAAATTCAACATGCATGTAAAATAAACTTAACATTACTTTGGAATTGTCCATGCTCGTCATCTATGTCCGGCAGAGTAGAAGATCCAACAACTGTATCCTGTCCACTATTTACTTCTTCTGGATTTAGAGTATTCTGGACAATATTTAAACCTCGCAATCGTCTTCTAGGCATTTCCTTGCAATACACATAAAATAGTTCAAAATTTTAGTAACAAATAACAACAATAATAGGACATTTAAAATAGTTAAATTATATAACATGACCAACATGAAAATTATAATATAACATATAAATAATAAATCGTTAAATCTTACTACATCATATTTCGTAAATATCTTCTTCCACATCTTGACGAACCCATTGAAATTGTTGACTAGTACTAGGGATATTTTCAATTAAGTCTTGTTCTGGAAAAGGCAAAGTTTCGATCCGTCGACTATGTCATCTCTACTTCCACCGCCAATGTCGAACAAGTCTCTAGGGTGTTTTGAAGTACAACGTACCAACCCTCATCAGTTGGATCTTGAAGTAAAAACTTGTTTAACTTGAGAAGAAAACACATACGGCTCGTCCATCAGTTGTTCTCTGGTGTGAATCAATCGAGAGAAATTCACCATTGTAAAGCCATATTGATCGTTTTTAATTCCGCGAGCCGTATTCACATCAGCCCAATCACCTCGAAATAAGACAACTTTGCATTTTTCGTAATAATCCAACTCAATGATGTCAGTAATAAGTCCGTAATATTCCAAATTCCCCTCGACCGGATTACTTTCCCTAGCACTAGCATAACTTGTAATCGAAGAATTAACAACAATTCCGCAATTTTGGGTTCTCCTCAATCTCTCGCGATACCTTGTATGAAATCAGATCCGCTGATGAGGAAGCCACTATATCTTTTAACTATTCATTTTGGACCTTGTGAAAGCCATTTAACGTCGTCATTTACTTCATTCCAGACTCGGACCTATTGAGTTGAAAGTAAATCGAGTAATTATGAATGTTATGAGAAAACATTATTACTTATCAATGAAAATTTAAATTGCATACCTTTTGGCTTAACCATTCATGGAATGATTCTACGAACAACTTATTAATTTCTCGTCGATTGTGTTCCAAATGGTTGGCTTACCATTGGATATGGTACATAATTTCCCTGGTTAGGATAAAATGGTACTTGAGAAGGTATAGTAATAAATCCTTGTTTAGGACTTATTGTTTTCCCTTTGTTGGGTTTTTTATGGACAGTTGTCCATTCTCCAACTTTTTCTAAAGGTTTTTTTTATCTCTATCCATAAGGCCTGTTAAGAAAATCATCAATTATTAGTACAAATAGATTTATGATTTTCTACTAGAGGTATTTTATAGAAGTTTTTCTATAGACAACATAACTAATTTTTGTTAATAGAAAATGGTAAATATTGATTTATAAAATTATTTCCTAATAAAATATCACCATACATATCGGAAAACATAATATTTTGGAATTATAAATCGATATTAAGTTTTCATATCGGTTAATAGTTTTTTTCAAAAGGTTATTTTTTTTCTCTTTTAATATTTAAAGCATTTATATGTAAAAAAAAAGAAAAATTAAAATAAAAGAAATAAATAAATAAAATGGACAGATTCGGGAATGAAAGAAATAAAGAAAAAACCTTTTCGTGATTCTGTTTATTTCGTTTGTGTATCTCTCTGTATATTTTTTCTCTCATCTATTTCGTATCCCCCTTTTACAAGTTTGGTCCAGGGTTTTTTATACCCAAAAAATGAAAGAACAAAAAAAAAGAAATAAATCTCTATTTGCTTCTATTTCCCCATTTTTGCTGTTGGTTTGTTTCCTTTTACAGGTTTGGGCGAAGATCCTGGTGATGACTGCGACGCGCTAGTGGCGGCGTGACTCGCGTCCGGAGGCGTGATCGAAGGCTAGACAGGGATTGTGGCACGACCATCAATCTGGGCGCGAGGCTGTGGCGCGAGGGTTTCCTGGAAACCCTAAGCTACTGAATCTATTTTAAGTTTGGGCCCTTTTGGGCCAATTTAGGTTCTGGGTCTATTTAGGGTTTTAGGCTAATGGGTTATTAGTCCGGTGGGATAAGTCTAGTTTGTGTCAAATGGTTTGTAAATGGGTTATGGGAAAAATGGGTCATTACAGATACCCCTCTTTGCTCATTGTAGTGTAACGAGAAAAGAGCAAAGATAATAGAAGGACCAATTTTGCCCGGTCTTGGCCGAGCCTTGACTTCTTGACCCTCGTCTTCTTTGAATGGCTTCCAATCCCAACTACATTTTTAGGGGTACTGGAACTTCAACTTGATTTCAATAAGTTTGAAAGCTTCAACTTGTTTCACTGCAACTTCATGAGGGTAATATCCACTATATTTTCATTTGCTCCACTGCAAACTCAAGGAGACAAGATCTGATGTCTTCAATCTACTTCCTGCAAAGCTCAGAAATGCCAGATTTGCTATTTTCGATCTGCTTCCTACAAAGCTCAAGAATGCCAGATCTGCTATCTTCAATCTGCTTCCTGCAAAGCTCAGGGATGCCAGACTGGTAGTTAAATCTGTTCCACTACTGCTTAGGGAGACAAGATTTGTCGTTCGATCTTAGTCCACTACTGCTTAGGGTGACAAGATCTACAATCTTCAATCTACTTCCTGCAAAGCTCAGGGATGCCAGACTGGTAGTTAAATCTGTTCCACTACTGCTTAGGGAAACAAGATTTGTCGTTCGATCTTGGTCCCTTACTGCTTAGGGTGACAAGATCTACAATCTTTGACCTATTCCACTGCTGGTCAGGGAAATAGGGCTGATGGCTTAAATCTGTTCCACTACTGCTTAGGGAGAAAAGACTTATCATTCGATCTTGGTTCCCTACTGCTTAGGGTGACAAGATCTACAATCTTTGACCTATTCCACTGCTGGTCAGGAAGATAAGGCCGATGACTTAAATTTATTCCACTACTACTTAGGGAGACAAGACTTGCCGTTCGATCTTGGTTCCCTACTACTTAGGGTGACAAGATCTACAATCTTTGATCTATTCCACTGCTGGTCAGGGAGATAAGGCCTATGACTTAAATCTGTTCCACTACTGCTTAGGGAGACAAGACTTGTCGTTCGATCTTGGTTCCCTACTACTTAGGGTGACAAGATCTACAATCTTTGACCTATTCCACTACTAGTCAGGGAAATAGGGCCTATGGCCCCAATCTACTCCTACAACCTCAGGATTATCAGATCTGCTATCTTCGATCCGCTTTACTCGGGAAGGCAAGATCTTCGAATTCTCTGATGTTGCGACAACGTCCTCTAAGGGACCTGTCCTGTAAAATTAATTTTGTGCTTATGCTTGTGCAAAATGGTTAGGATGCAATAATCATAATGAATCTAATGCTCCTAACTAAATGTATTATGGACGACATTTGCATGAATGCAGAATGTTATGATCTTTTACCAAGATTAGGATGCAATGATCAGAATGAATCAAATGCCCCTAAATAGATGTGCTATGAATGTAAAAATGATATGAGTATGATTCCCACTTAAGGTATTATCACTCATTTATCTGTCAAGGTTTCATCTTTATTCCCCTTAAAGTATCATTTTTGCTCAATTATTTTGCCCCGTGGTAATTTTGAGTCCACTCCACTCCACTTGAACCTTAGGACATAAAGTTTGTGCCTCCTACTGTAATAACATTTAGCTTCTTCTATCCAATCTATTACCACTCAGAGGTATGGAACTTGTATCACTTACAATCAATTTGATCCATTACACCATTCCCCGGGTGTAATGACCAAAAGTATGTGTCTGAAATGAATGCAGGGTATCCCAACAATGATCCCCTTTACATTTGGATTGACCTTGTTTGTCATTTGCCGATATGGTATCACCAACGAAGTTGTCTTATCCAATAAGAATCTGAAGAGATAATCATTTTTCAATGTTTCCAGCCCTTAGGCTTGGTGAGTTCTAAACAATAATCATGTTTCAGATTCCTCATATTATTTAGAAGCTTCCAGATTAATATACGAAACTCCTTTTATGAAAGTGTTTTTAATCCATTAATCATTATTTCAATATAAATGCTTGACAAAGAACACGAGAATGGACAAAAAAGAAATTATTCAGGAGCATAGCTCAGAAAAAAAATTAATCAAAGATAACCTAGGAAATAAAAGAAAATTGGTTAGTATATAAAGTAAACAAAGATAGCAAAAGCTATAAAAGAAATTTGATTAGGGTGCATCTTTGAAAAGAATAAAGTAATCAAAGATAAAAAATTAAAAGGGTAAGATGGGAAACTAGGTGCCCTAGATATCGCAGTCTGAGCTTCTCTGTTCCAACTTCTTGAGGACCATTTTAAGCTCAACATGTGTTTAGAGGATTCGAAGTACTTTATCGATGCCCCAAGACGTAACATACTTCCTCTTTGCTAATTCAGACGTAGCAAGACGACTGTATGCCCTGCTTTTATTCAAAATTTAAGCCACCCTTTTCGAGTTTTCAACTCAAATCCCCTTAGGTCTCAAAGCGCCCTTTGCGGGTTTTCGCCATGGCCTCTCCTTTTTCTTTTTTTTTTTTTCTCTCTCTTTTTTTTTGAATTTGGACTCAAGGCTTCCTTTGCGGGTTTTCACCTTGACCCTTTCTTTTCAGGTAAAATCCTTCTTGATTGAATCTAAATTCTCCAGATTGGGCAAGTCTTTGGCATCTATCTCGGTCAATATCAATGCTCATCCAAAATAGGTCTTTTCAACATAAGGTATTTCCCAGTTCAGAATATGCTTTCCTCTGAAATCGTTTTGTAGGAAAAGAATTTGTTTCAACATCAGGTTCCCCATTATGGAATTCTCTAGGATGAACCTCTTTGTCGTAAACTCGCATCATCTGACTGTGATGGATAGCTTTTAACCTTTTCTTCTATTAAGTTCAATTGATGAAAACACTTCCAATCTATAAACCAATATGTAAGATGTTGCCCCGGCAAAGATCCTAGCCAATAATCATAGAGAGTAGTGATAGCTTCTTATGCCAATCCTTACAAGTCTTAGCCCTTTTTCTTTTTTGAATTTGATGACTTTGACCTTGTAACATTGACATATGAAGCTACTTCCACCCTCTTAGTGAAGTAAACGACAACCACGAAAATGAATCAATATTGGTTAAAAGCTTTTGATGAGATTGGCCCCATCATATCCATGCCCCACATATGGAAAATTTGTGAAGAACTGGAGTAGGCATATGAATCTTCTCTTTATGTTCGGCATAGCTGATACCACCCCTTTCTATATAGATCGGCAGTGTTTGATTCTCATGTTTAGCCCGCATCTTAGTATCCCAAGCATGTCCTGAAATCATCGTGCAAAACATCTTTAAGTCTTTTTCAAAATAACTCAGTGATGTCTCACATTATTTCTATGGTAAGCTGGGCTTCGATCTTCACCCATTTCATAGGCTTGTAATATCTAATGACCCTTTATAGAGTAAGGTCTATTTTTCATCTTGTCAAACCATTCTTAACAAGTCAGAAGATATGTCACAATCTCTGTCATCTTCAAAGTCCTGAGATCCCCTAGACCCATATCTCGTTCAAAAAGGGAGTCAGTAACAATGTCGCTCATATCGTTGATATTTGGGCACCTTGGTACGAAGGCGACATCCAAAGAATAAATGATTCTAAGGATGATTATTTGGATAGTATGATCACAAATAAAGAATGAAAGAATATTGGTAAAAGATGTACAGTATGAAATGTAAAGAATAAAAGAATATGTATTCAAATAGATGCATTTTATTGAAATAAAATTTTGAACATAACCCTATTTCACAAAAGGGCTCTTATTGCCTCTAGACTTAAGGCAACAAGCATGTTTTGAATATTACTTTAGGTCTGCTTCTAAAAATACAAGAATCTCTTCCTCAGTCCCATTATTCAAAACACTCCCAAGTACACAAGGTTTGGAAACATTATTCCCCGATTTCTTCAAGAAGTCGCAACTCTCCTACCCCCTCCTTCAATTATCACTACTCCGTTCAACTTATCAAACTTTACAACCCCTATTTTAATAAGCCTTTCAACAAATTTCTTAAATGCCATGCAGTTATCAATTGAGTGACCTGTTATTCCAGTGTGATACTCACATTGAGCATTCAAATCATACCATTTAGGGTACGGGGGTTGTATTGGTTCCATGTAATGAGAAGCCACCACATGTTCATCAAATAGACTTTGATACAACTCCCTATATGTCATTGGAATTGGTGTAAAATAGAGTTGCTCATTGCTTTGTCTTGTGCCAGATTCTTTTCTTGATGAACCTTGATACCTAGTAGTCACTGTTTTTGGCTGTTTAACAGCAATCGACTTTGAGCACCCCATGCTTGTATTATCCACTTCATTTTCTCTCTTCCTTGTGGCCATTCTTTTGTTACTTTCTCCCGCCTCGATCTTTCCACTTTTTATGGCATTCTCGATCATTTCTCCTGCCATAACTATATCCGCAAAGCTCTTAGTGGTGCTTCCTATCATATGGGTGATAAATGGCGCTTTTAGAGTATTGATGAACAACATAATGGTTTCCTTCTCTAGGAGAGGTGGTTGAGCCTGCATGGCTATTTCGCTCCATCTCTGCGCATACTGCCTAAAGCTTTCATTTAGTTTCTTCTCCATGTTTTGCAAAGTAATTCTGTCAGGCGTCATGTCCGTGACATGGTTGTATTGCTTCATGAAGGCTTGAGCTAAGTCTCTCCAGGAGCTAATGTTAGCGCGGTTGAGTTGATTATACCACCTAGACGCTGCTCCCACCAAACTGTCTTGGAAACAATGAATCAGAAGTTGATCATTGTTCACATAACCAGTCATCCGTCTACAAAACATAGTGATGTGGGCTTCAGGGCAACTAGTCCCGTTGTACTTCTCAAACTCTGGTATCTTGAATTTATGAGGAAGCACTAAATCTGGAACCAAACTTAAGTACTTAGCGTCAATACCCTTATGATGGTCAGCATTTTCCAAAGCCTGGAACTTTTCTTCTAACCATCTGCAGCGATCCTCCAATTTCCTTGAAGATTCAATTCTTTTTCCCTCTTTTTCTGCTATGTCCAAATCATGGATAACTGGATTGGCAGGTTTGTCTCCTGTTTTAGATCCTGAACCCATTTGAAAGTTCATAGGCGGTCTATTATCAGCTTGCCCCTGTTGAGGCCCAACCGTGACAGGTGGTCTTTGGGGATACTCTTCCGGTTGTACATGCGGTGGGGTGGAACCTCGAGGAAAATCTTCATTGTCATCAGCATTTATTATGAGACCCTTTTTATTGTCCATTGCCCCACTCAACATCTGGGTCATTTGGGCCAGCTTATTCTTTTGGGCTTCCAACATCTGGTCCCTCATCTCTTGTTGAAGCTTTGCCATTTGTTCCCACATCTGGTCTTGCATATCTCTTTGAAATTGCTCCATGCTCTAGTCCATTTTCCTTGATATACCATAAGGGTATTCCGTTTTCAGATTTTCTTTCTCTCTCTCTCCTATAATTTAAACTAATTAGACTCTCTCTATAGATTTAAATGCATATGATGTTATGTAATGCAAATGCATGAATGAAAAGAGGCATCGATTCTGATAAACTTTATTGTAGAAAACATTATTAGAAAATAAATTCTTTTACATAAAATGGACTACAAATAAACTTTCGCCCTAAATCCTAAAGTTCTGACTTTCCTACACAACAAAGCCAACTCTTGACCACGATCTGACTGTAGCTCATACTTCGTGCTCAATGTATCAGCCTGTGATGCTAAAATCTAAAGATGATCAACTACCTCTCAAATCTGAGCCGTTGCTTGACCCATAAAGTAATCCCAACTTCTAACTTGGTCATGGAAATGATGAAGCTCTTCTTTCCAATGCTCCTTTCTTATTTCCAGAAACTCGATCCGAAGTTCACAACTACTGATTCTAATCCTACCCTTCATTTTCTCAATCTTGTTCAGACTTGACTTCAACTTGATTGTAGAATTACAGCTTTGATGGTAGTGAAGAGACTGTCCAACCTTAGCATCGATTCTTCAGAAAAGTATTAATCATTCACCCTAGCTAGCGCCATACTCAAAGAGATTCTTCCGCTTCTATGGCTCATAAAGCAAATGAAATAAAACACACCTATCAAGGTAACTACTAAAGTTTGGAATAGCTCTACCTAAGGTGGGTTCTTAGGTTCTCTACATGTGGTTCAGCTCTAAAGTTGAGGTACCCGAACCAGCAGATTCCTCGATCCTCACCCATAGTAAATAAAATTTTTCATCATCATAGGCAAAATTCTTTCCATCCAAATCATTCTTGTAGGTTTCATGTACTCTGTCAGTCACTTTCCTTCCAGAGGGTGACCATCTTGATATGAAAGAGAAATGTTGTACTAGTAGAAGTGTCTATCCGTAATCCCCACGCTCACTTTGAAACGATTGGTGAGTATAGTTACCTTTTGCCCTTCAGCTCCAACACCACGCCTTGCCATAGGGTGTCGTACAACCTTCTTCGCATCCGACTCTACTTTGATCAGAACAACATCAGGAGGTACATGTAGCTGAAATACTAGCGCTGCCCTATTTCCCTCTTGCTCAAACGAATCCATACCCTGAAATCTTCTTTCTAATTGGTTTTGCTCCAACCATATATGAACGATTGCATTGTCTTCCACTTTATTAAGGAACCCGTTCTCCATAGCCAGCTTTCTAACTTAGAAACTGATCGTGAATTGACACCTCTTAATGTATGAAATGATGTGCTCAAAAGAATAAAACACAACAAGTTAGTGTCATGAAATAGAATATAAAGCAAATGAAATAAAACACACCTATCAAGGTAACTACTAAAGTTTGGAATAGCTCTACCTAAGGTGGGTTCTTAGGTTCTCTACATGTGGTTCAGCTCTAAAGTTGAGGCACCCGAACCAGCAGATTCCTCAATCCTCACCCATTATAGGCTCATATGGTCCAAGTTCGGTTCAGGGGAATACATTTCCCTATGGCCATGAGAAAGTGAAAACTTCACGAAGACATAGGTACGAATATACTCTGGAAGCAATCCACTAGCCCATGCGGAGGTGAAAACCTCACGAAGGCATAGTTTCTTGCTCCCACTTAAGGGTGTAACCACGACGGTCATGCAGTGCAATGCAGAAATATATATTAAAACCACATGCAATAAAAGGATCATATTTTTAAAATTAGAATTTTAAATTCGAGCAAAAGAACATGAAATTATCAATTTTACGGCTTGACTCTCTTATTAGTCCCCAGTGGAGTCGCCAAGCTGTCGAAACCATTTTAAAAATCGGTTTATAAAAACGGGGATCGACTTTGAAAACAAAATGGGAGTCCCACCAATCCCTTTTTACTTAGGTGTGATTGGATCACATTAAAAACGTTTTATTTCAAAATATTGATTTTGGTCTACAAAAAACAAAAAAGTAGGTTCGGGAGTCGATTACGTATGAGGAAGGGTTAGCACCCTCATAACGCCTAAAAAATTGGTACCAAATTGATAAAATCATGTCCAAATGTTTGAAATTTAAAAGTATTTAAAAATATGATTTCTTTTAAAAACACTTCGAGCACTTTAAGTGAAAATTTGACATTTTCTTGTTCCAAAGGAATATAAATATCACATCCAACACGTTAGGACATGATATTTTAAAACCTTCGTAATCAAAATCGTCTCATGATTTACAAAACTTGTTAAAAGGATATTTGGTTATTTAGCCAAACGGAAAATCGTATCCAACACGTTAGGGCACTATTTTCCAAATTTCTAAATACCTAAACATTGCCTTATTTTTTAAAAAAAAAAACTTTAAATAAAATATAGTAATTTTAAAAAAAAATGTATTTTATACTTCAAATAATTATGATCCATGTGACAATATTACATTTATACATTATTGAACATAAATATTTATAACATGCTAATATTTAAGATAGGCAATAATAATATAAAATACAACAAATAATAATTCTCACACTAAGCAATTGCAAATATATGATGCAATATAGACAAATATAATAGACAATAAAATCAACTATGAACATATTTCATGCAAATTTAAATAATAGATAAAAGGACTTACATATGATATAAACAATATAAACATGTATTAAAAAATAGTATATAATGATTTTTAAAAAATATAAAAATATTGCAAATATAATATATTATAAATAATTTTAGTTTAAAAATAATATACGATATGATATTATATAATATACAAAATTTTAAAATATGATATAATAACTAATATATAAATACTAAAACAGTTTTGTAAATAAAAAATTAAACTAAAATAAATTAATAAAATAATAATAATTAGAAATATAAAATATAATAAATAATATGTTGATTTATATAATATAAGTAATAAATAATAATAATAATAATAATAATAATAATAATAATAATAGGAATACTAATATTAAAAGTAATAAGAATAATAGTAAAATAAAAATATTAGTAATAAAATAATAAAATAATAATAGTAAAATAATAATAATGTGATAATAAAATAAAATTAACAAATACGATAATAAAATTAATAATGAAAATTATAAAGGAAATAAAAAAAGATGAAATTGAATATGCAAATGAAAATTTAGGGTAAATTTAAAATACAAAAGAACTGAATTAAAAAAAAAACTAAAAATGCGGAAGGGCTTGATGCGCAAATAGCCCATTTTACTAAAAAACACGCAGATCCTGTAGGCTGGGTCGGGTCGGATTCGGGCCATAGGTGAAACGACGTCGTTTTGGCACTGATGCTTAGGTCCCAAAACGGCACCGTTTTGAATCCTATATAAATAGTTAAAATCAGAAAAAAAAATAGCTTCTTATTTATTTTTTAAAAAAACAATTTTGAGAGCCCTCAGTCTCTCTCTTACTGGCGATTTTTAGCGCTTCCCTCCGTCGTCCGCCACCATCGCCGGCCACCGCGCGCGGTGGCTGGAATTTCAAAAGGTTAGTTTTTTTTTTCTTTTTAATATTTAAAGCATTTATATGTAAAAAAAAGAAAAATTAAAACAAAAGAAATAAATAAATAAAATGGACAGATTCGGGAATGAAAGAAATAAAGAAAAAACCTTTTCGTGATTCTCTTTATTTCGTTTGTGTATCTCCCTGTATATTTTTTCTCTCCTCTATTTCGTATCCCCCTTTTACAAGTTTGGTCCAGGGTTTTTTATACCCGAAAAATGAAAGAACAAAAAAAAGAAAAAAATCTCTATTTGCTTCTGTTTCCCTATTTTTGCTGTTGGTTTGTTTCCTTTTGCAGGTTTGGGCGAAGATCCTGGTGATGATTGCAGCGCGCTAATGGCGGGGTGACTCGCGTGCGGAGGCGTGATCGAAGGCTAGACAGGGATTGCGGCGTGACGATCGGTCTGGGTGCGAGGCTGCGGCGCGAGGGTTTCCTGGAAACCCTAAGCTGCTGAATCTGTTTTAAGTTAGGGCCCCTTTAGGCCAATTTAGGTTCTGGGTCTGTTCAGGGTTTTGGGCTAATGGGTTATTAGTCCGGTGGGGTAAGTCTCCGGTAGGGTAAGTCTAGTCTGGGTCAAATGGTTTGTAAATGGGTTATGGGCAAAAATGGGCCATTATAGGGTAGATGATTTAAAATTAAAAAAAATGTTGCTCAAGGACGAATATATTTAGACTTAACCAATATTCCTTTATCAAATTATGAAAAAACTATAGATGATTGGGTACAATCTATGACTATTGTTGTAAACAATAACAATACTGTTTGGTCAAAAGAACAGTTTTTAAATTATTTTGTAGGAACATTTCAAGGTGATGTTCTATAATTTCTTAGACGATGGGAAGAATCTGAAAAAGGAAATGAACAAAAGGGTCAACTTATTAATCAAATAGGAACCCCTAATGATTTACTAAAAGGGTTAACTTTAATTCTAAAAACAGAAATTTGTGGTTATACTAATAAAATAGATCAAGATAGCCAATCTAGTTATATCTTGTCAAAATTAAAATTATGTGATATAAGATATTTAGAAGAATTTTCTAAAAATTTCTTAATGAATATCAAAAGTTAAAAATGATAGTATAGAATTTTAGAAAACCAATATTTTCATAAATTACCACCACCTTGGGATGAAATTTGTATTAATAAATATGCTTCTTATATAGAAAAACACAAGAGAGATTCTAGAATAAATTTAGCAAATATAGCTTCTATTGGCAATAGAATTAATTTTGCTAAAGAAAGAATAATATTACATTGTTTACAAAGTAAAGTCGCTAACAAGTTAAGCATAAATTAAGTCATAAATATTGTACAAAGATATTAGAAAATGAATGGGAGTTTGGATGTAAACCTATACGTCCTATTTCTTATAAAAACACAAAAATATAAATTAGCTAGATGGAAACCGTAATAAAAACTATACTGTAATAATAATAAAAAGAAAAATTTGTTAGGAGAAAAACTTCTAATAAACCTAAAAACAAATATGTAAATGTTTTATATGTGGTGAAGAAGGTCACATAGCAACAAATTGTCCTAACAAAGGAAAAAATGCTAGGAAAATGATTAAAAATCTTGAAGAACAAGATTTGGAAATATGTTTCAGTGAAGAAATAAATCCTGCTGAAATATTATATGAATTAATATCAGAAACAGATTCTGACACAGATTCTTAAGAATATATTTTTATGTTAGGAAGCAGTTCTAATAATCAATTAGAAGCAATTCCTAAATCTGAACAACAGGATATTAAATTAGGAAATTTAATCGGAGAAGAAACAAACTTTTCTGATGAAATGATAGAAAAATTACTAAAAACCATATTTCTAAAGAAGAAATTTATAAAATATCTAAGTTTAAAATATGGTCACAAAGACATATAGAAAAAATTAGCGGTAACACAGTCACTAAGGACACTAAAGGTGGATTAACAGAAATCCCATTATTTACTAATGATAGAATAAAGAGGATTAAGAAAAAATATCCTCAGGTTAGATATATACATTTAGGAATAATTATGATAACAATCAGAGCCTTATTCAGAAAAGGTCATGATATTCCTATTATAGCAGTATTATTAGATAAAAGATTTGAGAATCCAATAAAAGTACTTATTGGAGGAATTCAATTTAATTTACATAAAGGAGTTATAGGATTTAAAGTTAAACCAAATTACTTTATATCCATAACAGACCCTCTAATAGAAGAGTGTCTATGTCTTAGAATTCAGACAAAAAATTTTGATATTAGTGATTTAGTAGAAGACTTAACAATAAGCTGGACTTCTATTAATGAATATACTAATACGGCAGAAGTAAAAATAAAAAAAAATAAATAATAAAATAATTCAGCTTTTTGAGCCCAATAAGTTTACTACGGAAATTCAACCAAAATTATTACATTTAAAAGACCTATCAATTCCAAAAGATTGGATGATAGAAAAAATTAATAATGCAAATACTTCTAAACCAGTAAGTACTATAGAATATAAGTCATCCGGAGATAAGTTATATTTTAAAAATAATATGATAACTAATACTAATGATAATTTAGTTTTACCTCTAATTCTCAACTAGAAGAAGACAAGGAAAATATAAGTACTTCTACACCAATAGGTATGAAAAGAGTTCATATTCTTATTTTTCCTACTACACCTAGTAGAAATTCTAGAAACACTAGAATGGAATATATACAATCCTCAATAGAAGATATTATTAATTTTCAATCATGAAAAATAATACATATATTAAAATTACATTACATAATAAAGAATATAAATCATATTCTTTACATGCTTTATTAGATATAGGAGCTACAACCAAGAGCTGTAAAAGAATGTTATTCTTGTAGAACATTGAGAACCTCAAAAAAAATTAATAGAATAAATGATAATAAAACTACTATTTATTTGATAATTATCATATGGTGCCTAAAATACCATGAACTCAATTAGTAAATCAATTAATCATCAAGCCAGTGTGGCCCTATGAATGTATCAACCAAAGCAAATAAAGACAAAAGTAGCGACAGTGATCCTAGGTACATGCCCTTTAAAAGTTTAATTTTGTAAAATTAATTACAATTGCGAGTGTGAAAACTTGAATTGGTTGCTGCCACGGACTTCCTTGTCACTGCCTCGGATTTGCGCATGACAAAAACAAAACTGATGCGCTGAGCGAAATCGCTCAATGTTGATTCATTGTATTTTAAAATTTATTCAGAGCACGTTTCGTTAGCATGAATAATTATTCTATTTACACCTTATTTAGCGCAACAATTTTATTTCATTGTTTAGTTTAATTAAATGAGTGAAACGGTCAGGTAGTATTGCAGCCCCATTTCAGCCTCTCACAGAATACTCATTCCGTGCTGTAACCAAATAATAGCCGCCAAATATTTTTCTATTAAAAAATACCCTAAACTAAAAACATTATATTAGCCATAATTTCAGTTTATGAATTATAGCTATGGAAGAAAAATCAAGAAGAAACAAAAATTGAAACCCAATCATTACGATTAAATGCTTTCCCAACTTCAAACTCATCCAACAATGCTATTTTCACAGCATCAACATAAGGTCTCCTTCACTCTGACATGTTCTAAACCCAGTAATGAAATTTTAAAAAATAAAACAAAACAAAACAACCCAAATCAGAGAAAAAAAAACTGTGATGGACAATGGGAGATTAACAGGGGGAGATTTGAATGTATGGATCTATAGGTTTTGGTGAGCTTTTAGGACAAACTAAACAAAAAATTGAAAGAGTAGGTGGAGATAAAGCTTTGGAGAGAAAGATACATGAGAAAAAAAAGAGGACCAGAGGAAAAAAAAAAAAAAAAGAAAATGAGAGAACTAGATAAAACTCTAGAGAAAAGAAAGAGATAAAATCTCTAGAAAGCTTTAATGGTTTTAAGATCAATTGGATTGTGAATACTGGGGCAATTAGTGTCCCTAGAAAGCTATAATGGTTTTATTTATTATTGCATTTATTTTTCTTTATTATAATCTTTATTTTATTTTATTTTATTTTCGGTAAGGCTGTTCTTGTTGGTAAAATAACCAAGAAAGAATGCTCAGAGAAGAGTAAATGGCAGAATAGAAAATGCACTATTTATTTCTCAGTGAAAGACCATAGTACATGGTTTAAATAATGCTAGTGGTAACTAAAAAAAGCTAAAAATTAGGAACACTAACCCATGATTAGATTTGGTGCCAGATAAAACTAACAACTCAACAACTAAATCAGAATAACATTTTCTTAATACCCACTAACTGATAAAGATAAAAACATATACTAATTATAGCAGCAAAAAACATTTTGAATCATTATTTTTTCAACACTTCCCCCTTAATTCAAAATCACATACTCCAAGCTGTGATATGAAAAAATGATGCTTAGCCTGAGTAAGAGAGTTGGTAAATACATCAGCCATCTGTTCATTTGTGCTGCAAAATTTCAGTACTATTTGTTGATCACCTACAAGCCTCCGAATAAAATGATGAAGCATATCAATGTGCTTAGTCCTTCCATGAAAAACGGGATTCTTTGTCATTGTAATTGTGGATCGATTGTCACAAAAGATTTCAGTTGCTTCTCTTTGCTCAAAACTAAAATCACTAAGTTTTCTCAGCCATAAAGCTTGTCGTGCCACTACTGTTGCTGTTGCATATTCTACTTCAGATGATGATAAAGCTATTATTTCTTGCTTCTTTGAACTCCATGTTACTGCTCTAGAACCAAAGCTAAACACATTGCCAGAAGTGCTTTTTCGATCATCTAAACAACCTGCCCAATCACTGTCAGTGAAACAAATTAATTTAAAATTTGATACTTTGCAGTACCAAATTCCAAAATTCACAGTTCCTGCAACATAACGAAGGATTCTTTTTGCTGCTCCAAAGTGTTGTTTTGTAGGACTTTGCATAAATATGGACACAACACTAACAAAAAAAAGTAATATAGGGCTTGATGTTTGTAAGATAATTCAAACCACCAATTAAACTTCTGAACAATGTTAAATTAACTTTGTCAGTCCCATCTTCATGCTGCAACTTTTCATTGATGTTCATTAGTGTGGATGCCACCTCAAAATCCACCATACCAAACTTCTTTAAAAGGATCTGTAGCATATTTGGCGAAGTCACATTACGCATTAATTTCTATAAGAGACCTGAACCTTATTGGTGGTGTTTAGCTTTCGCTACTGTTGTTGGAGGCATGTGTTGCTATAGAATCAGAACTAGAAGTTTAGTAGCATTAGGAGAGGAAGGAGTTGAATTTGCAGGTGATGAAGGAACTGAATTTGCAAGCTATTCAACTTCAAAATCTGCTAGTGCTGGAATTTCATTCATTATGCCTCCCTTGTCACAATTTAGATTTACATCCATCTCTTCATTAAATACAACATCCTTGCTAATTATCATTTTGCCACTTATAGGATTATATAAACGATATGCTTTAGATTGAGAACTATAGCCAATGAAAATACATTTTTTGGGATTTTTCATCAAGTTTAGATCGAGAAGTAACTAAAGCATACTCTACATAACGAAAGACTTTTAAGTGGCTTACCCAAGGTTTCTTACCCATCCAAGCTTTAGAAGGTGTCTGATTAAGAATAGCCCTTGTTTGCGAGATGTTCAAAAGGTACACAGCTGTTGCAACTGCTTCTCCCCAAAACTGATTTGGGAGTTTTTCGCTTTCAACAAGCTTTTGGCCATTTCTACAACAGTACGATTTTTTTATTCCACAACTCCATTCTGTTCTGGTGTGTATGGTGCTGTAAGTTCCCTGCAAATCCCATTCGCATCACAAAAAACATTGAAATCATTAGATAAAAATTCACCACCACGATCACTTCGAAGTGCTTTTACGCTTCTCCCACTTTGCTTCTCCACCAACACCTTTAAATTTCTTAAAATTCTCAAAGGTTTCAGATTTGAAGTCATCTGTAAACAACAAAAAATAGCGATTGCCACCAAGTGACTCTGTTTTCATAGGTCCACATAAGTCAGTATGCACAAGTTCAAGACAATTAGATGCCCTCAAAGATTTTACAATGGAAATGACTTTCTATTCAGCTTCCCATAAACACACCCTCCACAAAAATTAAGTTCCCGAATGTTTGTTAAGCCAAGAACCATTTCCTTTTTTTAAAGAAGTTTCAAGCCATTCAGATGCAAATGTTCATAACGTAAATACCACAAATTAGCCTCATTATCCCTCCTAGCAATTAAGGCCTTATTAACTACATTTGAGACATCAAGAGGAAACATCCTATTTTGAGTCATATGGACGGTCTCTATGATCTGACCAGATTTTTTATCACGAATAGCACATGAATCACCATCAAACACAACAGAATACCCACTAGTCGTTAACTGTCCAATGCTCAATAAGTTATGAGCTAAACTAGGCACAAATTGCACATTAAAAAGAAGTTTGACATCACTTTGCACGGTTTTAATGGCAACTGTACCTTTTTCTTCCACTTTCATCTACTTGTTGCCTCCAAGTCGAATTTCACTTTTCTGTGATTCACCAAGCTCTTTGAATAGTGATTTATTTCTGGACATATGATCAAAGCAACCACTATCTAAAAACCACACATCATTGCTATTGTTGTCATATTGAATTGAACAACGGACCATGAACAATGAGGTTTCCTCTTCTACATTCTCGATAAATTAGTAGGCTTATAATTAGTTGCCTGAAATCTTATATCAAAATGGGCCTACTAGTCTGGTGGTTAAGTTGAGTGTTAGATTGCTGGAGGTCTTATGTTCGAATATTTGTGCGAGCTAGGGTGTTTATTTTTTTCAGGTTCGGTAGGAGAGCTTGATGGAATTTAGAACTCTGAGAAGTGGGTTAGTGGGAGAGTAAATTTAGGGATTTTGGGGTTATTTGGGATTTATATCCTTTCTTTTTGAAGAATTTTTCTCTTTCTCCTCCTAAGGAAAATTTCTAATGTTAGCCTTCTCTGCTATTCTTTCTTTATCCCACATTCGATTTTTATTTACTCTTATCGACTGTTGCACCTTCGTTCTTGTTATATCGATTTTCTACGTACGTTGGGTAAGTAAGGCTTTATTTTGTCTATAACTTGCGTCTTTCCATCGTTCATTAGGGTTGTATGGTGTTTTGGGCAGCGGAATATCATGTTTCTTCTCCTACAAAATTGTATTCAGTCATTCGGAGAGCTAGGGTAAGCGAAAAGTGTTGTTTTGAATTATGGTTGGGTTCAAATTCTCGATTGAACTGTGTTTTTAAGTGTGATTTTGAGCTTTGATATTTTGATTATAGGTTCTGGTGGACTCGAGATTATTTTTTAATGAATAGATACCGGTGTGTAACCGAAATACAGAAATCAAGCTTTCGACAAAAGCCAAAACAGGCCACTGTCGATGCCACACGGGCTTGTGATCACCCGTGTGGTAGGCTGTATGCGACAACACGACCGTATGATCGACGAAGGCTAGGCCGTGCGTAAGACACGACCGTGTGATAGCCGGAGTGTGGCCATGTGGGCCACACGAACTGAACCGAATTGGGCGTGTGGGCCACATGGGCAAGCCACGCAGGCGTGTGATAACTGGGCCAGGCCGTGTGATCCACACAGGCTTGGCCATTTTGGGCGTGTGGGCTGACACGGGTAAACCATATGAGTGTGGAGGCCCATTTAACTAAAATGTTTCCTAGTGTTGCACGGGTCATCCAAGTCGACTATGAACCTACTGTAGGGTCAGTAAGTGCTACTTAGACCCTAAGTTGTGTGATCTAATTATACCGTATGTATTGAGCATGTTAAATTTATGCATGTTTGCTGTTCTGTATGTATGACTGATGACTGAGTTGTAACATGTAAGCATGTGATTCTGTATGTCTGCATTGAGCATGTTTAGTTGCATCCGCATTGGGGTGGGATGATTGATTATTAGAGGAAGTGTACTAAAAGGCTTTCATGTCTATTATCTGGAAGCTCAGCTGCAATATTACTGATATGTGCCGCATTCGGTATGACTTGGTGTGTAAGGCTGGGTGGGTGTTTTAAACCCCACATGATGTGTAGGGATGGTCGGAGATGGTATGTAAAGGCTGGTGAGTAGGATACTGATTTCTGTTACTGTATGCATTCTGTATCTGAGATGGGCTAAGGCCCTAATTTATATCTGATACTGCATCTGAGATGGGCTAAGGCCCTAATTTATATCTAATACTGTATCTGAAATGGGCTAAGGCCCTAATTTATATCTAAGACTGTATCTGAATAGGCTAAGGCCTAAACTGAATCTGAATCTGTATTGAGCTTAGGCCCAGACTGTATTTGACTGATAACCATTATTTGACTGTATGCATATTTTTTGTGGGAATTACACACTGAGTTTACGTAAACTCACCCCTTTTTTGTTTATTTGTACAGGTAATCCCTAGTCTTAGACGGATCGGTGCAGCAGAGGACTCAATGGTGACCACATGTCTATTAAACTGCGTAAATTCCATTTATGATTTTTATTTCCTATTTTTCTGGGGTTTTTGTTGTAATTTGGGACTTTTTGACTGTTTACATTTATTTTGGTTTTTAATTGTTTTCATGGACTTTTAAACTGCAAAACTCAACGAAAACTCGATTTCATTTAAAACAACGTTTTTCTAAACGTGAACGGTTTTCTTTAAATAACACGGTTTTAAAAGCATCTGCTACAGAATATGTTTTTAAATGAATCACATTAACGAGAAAATAATTATGAAATAGATGAGAGATAAATAAAAGCTAATAAACGGAACGATTTTAACTTGATAAATTCGATTTCAAATCCCATTCCATGTGACATCGCCAGATTCGGCCATAACGTCTGGGCAGGGTTTGGAGTGTTACATTTAGTGGTATCAGAGTCAGGTTACAAAACTTGGATGTGGATTTTGGGTTTTAAAACTTGGTTTTTAAAGAACTGATTTTCAATGATTTGACTGAGAATGTGGTACACCGAGTCTCTGACACTGATCCTGTAAGTATTCTGATAAACTGTTATGATATTATAGATAGTCTATTCTGAAAACACTCTAGTTAGTGTATATTGAAACTGTAGTGAAACTGAAACTGTTAGAGACTGTACTTGCAAAAAACAAACACTGAATTTATGATACTACTTACGTAAAACATCTGTTAATAAATATTGAAACTGTAACTGATTCATAAAATTCGTAATACGGATAAAATTAAATAGACATGAGCGCACGTGGTATTTATGGACGTGGTACTAGTGGTCGAGGTAGAGGCCATAGGGGGTTTGAGCTGAATCATCTTCTCTGGGCAGCATGTCAAATCTAGACACGAGTGAGATACTTGTAACATCCTAAATTTAGGGGCTTGTGCATTTTGTGTAGTGTATGCTTAAAAATATTAATTTAAGGATTTGAGGTGCAAATGGGGCTCAAAGTTGGGCTGAGGCCTTATTTTAAAAATTCTATTTAGACATACTTAGGTTTAAATAAAGTTTTAATAATTAAATTGACATGTTGGGCTTGTGGCCCAACAACTAGGGGCTCAGTCAGGGGAAGCTATAGGTGGCGTTTTAGTAGATGGAAAAGGGCCCAAATTTTTGGTTGCTTAAAGCCCAAGATTAGGGCCACATTTCGGCACTTGAATGGGGACTAGGAGGGGACGGCACAAGGTTTTTTTTAAGAATTTTATTATGTTTAAATTGTGTGGATAATAAGCAGATAAAGGGGGAAGGAGTTGGTGATAGTTAAGGCTATTTCTGAGGAGATAACATATTAAGATAAGGGAAAGAAGGAGGGGCTATCTAGGAGCCTAAGTGATGACCGAAATTCCATCACCTAGAGGGGTGAAGAATTCGGCTACTACATAGGAAAAGGGGTGCCGAATTTTCCCTATTATTTGCTTAAGCTTTAGAGATTATGAAGGGCACTTTCGGTTTTTAATAGGTAGGTGCCAAAAATCCTATAAATAGGAGAGTATCTCTTCAAATTTTGGTATTTGAACCCTAACTTCTTTCTCTCCCATTGTGTCGAAATTTGATATTAAAGTTCTCATCTTTTCTCTTTCCTCTACCGAAATTTCAACTCTATTCTCCTTCTCTTTTCTTTTCTTCTGTTGGCCGAAACCTCTGACAGATCCCTTTCTTATCTTTTTTTGACACTCTAGCCGAATCTTTAAGTCTCTCTTTGCTCTCTTTTCACTTTTATTTTTAGCCGAAACTATATCAGTTCATCATTCCGAGATTTTCATAAAAAGCCAAAATCACTAAGATCTCACCTTCTGAAGTTGCCGAATTTTCTTCAGTGGAGTTTGCTTGTACCGAATCTTGAAGGAAACAATAGGTAAGTGTCGATTTTGAGATTCCAATATTTCTCCAACTTTTAGAAACCTTAGCCGAATGGCCATTTGGAAACTAATCTCGGCTTTCTTTTTATTTTGTGACATATCGGGATTTAAAGGAGATCTCAATCGTCAAGGTTTTCATCGGTAGCGTTCAAACCATCCTACTTCCGGGATCTAATCAATTTAGGTGAGGAGAATTGTTTATTTTTAAATACATAAAATCGGGTAGAACACTAACTATGGCCGAATATAGGAGAGGCCATATTTTCACATCTTTTCGGCTTTTTGAGTAAAGTTGTAGATCGGTTTAGCAAGGGTATCGACAATAATTAGGTGTGTAACCTTTCACACTATTAGATTGAGTGCTAATATGTTATACTCTGTTAGATGCCGAAATCCCGGCATTATGATTGAAAACTCGAGGAGGGTAAAGGCTAATCATCAAGTTAGTGATTTCTGTCCTTCTTCAGTAATATACTCTGTATGTCGATTTCTCTGTATGCTTGGGGTTGGGTAATTGATGAAAAGGGGAAGTACTCTGTTTCTGGTGGCTTATGCCATTTTAGCCCGGTGACTCTGTCACAACTTTATTTCTGGTGGCTTATGCCATTTCAGCCTGGTGACTATGTCACAACTTGACAATGAGCAGCTAACTGTAGCATGACTACCATCGATGGTGTGTAGCGGTGTGGGTTGATTGTAGAAATCCCCAATGGTGTGACCGGCAAGTAAAGGTGGCTTGTAGCGGATGGAAACCTAGGATTGAGTTGGGTTTTATGTATGTTATCTGCTATATTATGTTTTATATTTTGATCTGTGGGCTAAGGCCCAATCTAATGGTGCACGAGGGTTGCACACTGAGTTTCACGACTCACCCTGTTATTTTAACAAGTTCAGGTAGCACCTAGTGCAACGAAGCAGGCTGGAGAGGAGAGCAAGGTGGCCATGCAAAAGAACATTTGGATTCAGCAAAAAGACTCTAAGCTATTATTTTATATTTTTATTTAATGTGTTTTAAATCTCGTTGTAATAAGGCCATGGGCCACTAGACTATTATACTCTGTTTTGGGTTTTATTTTGGGCTTTCATTACTGCCAGGCACTTAAACTTTAATTAAACTAAGGCATATATTAAGATTTTGGTTTTTAATTCATAAAAACATCTCATAGAATTTATAGCTTATCTAAATTAACAACCTATTAATTTTTTCCGAATAAAAGGTTAAACTCAAGGAAAAATATTTCCCGAAAATTTTGACATCTTTTACAGAATCTTTTAGTGACATGCCAGATCTGACTATAGTGTTTGGGCCGGGTTTAGGGTGTTACAGATTGGTATCAGAGCCCGGTTCAAAACTCGACCCTAGGGTTTTTGGGCTCAAAACGTTTTCTAAAAATAGGTTTTCAAGTATGCATGTTTTATAAATGTTACAGATGGGTTCTTCAAAGATGGCACTGCCTCCTACCAAGTCCGCTGTAAGTATTCTAAACCATTGTATGATATATATATATGTGGGCTTGATGGGCTTTTGGGACGTAAATTATTTTAGTTAGAATCTGATGGACCTTAGGCTTAGCTTAAACTACTTCTTGAATCTCATAAGACTTAAACTCACTAAACAAACCCGTGAATGACTCCAAGACTAGGGTGTGGCAATGACATATACGCATGTCAGGATTGGATCCCAAGAGCACGGTACTTAAGCAGTCCTAGTGACTCACCTCCTCTTCACTGGAACCTTACCTAGTGTGTAGTGACTGTTCACCTTAGCCGAGATAGGATGTGGCAATGGGCATACGCATGTCTAGGAGTGGATTCAGAGAGAGCTTGGTATTTAAGTAGTCCTAGCGACTCACCTCCTCTTCACTGGAATCTTACCTGGTGCGTAGTGACCGTTCACCCTAATCATGAGGACTTGTTGACAGACTAAACCCTATAATTAAAACTCGAAAGGGACTAGCCATCTTGTTTTTACAAAATTGCTGAAATACTCTTATTTTGGAAAAAAAATGCCAAGATGTGCAAATATACCCCGATTTACAAAATCAACGAAATTTTTCCTTAAAAAAAAACAACAAAACTCACACAACATGACAACAACCAAAAACACCTGAACACTACTATATTTAAAAAAAAAATCAAATTCTCCAAGATACTCTCTTAGTTTTGTAAAATTTTGAAAAAAATTTTGAAAACACCCTTGATTTACAAAAGTTACCAAATTACCCCTAATGTGTAAAATGACCGAAATACCCTTAGATTTCAAAATTATCAAAATACCCCTGGATTTCTGAACTACCCTTATTTCACGAAATCACTAAGGAACCCTATTTTGGAAAAATTACGAAAATACCCCTGTAGGATAAAATTACGAAAATACCCCTAGGTAGTGAAATAATAAAAACACCTTTATTTGATGAATGTAAGTTCATGGATGTTCTTTGTATGTTGATTGAATGTATGTGTTTCTTAGAACTAGGGGATACGAACGTGAGACTGAATTGTGAATGCGAATTCAAAAAAATTACTCCTAAAACTATTATTCATAAGATTGTTCGTAGTTAATCGGTGGAACGAATTAATGATTCATAAAACTCTTAATCAAATAAACATCAATCGGAAGAATGAGTACAAGAGGTAGAGGACGTCTGCCGCATAGATGTGGTAGGGGTAGGATGACCGTGTCAAAGCCAGTAGGGTCTGGCCACGGGTCAGGAAACGAGATGCCAAAACTGCCAGCTGTGGAGGGAGAATTTTAGGACCAAACAGGTAGAGACGATGCAGTGTCTCAGGCAATGTTGTGGATTCTGGAGAGAGTGGCTGGAGTAGGCACAGGTTCAGGGGCTCGGAAGTCTATGTCTGAACGACTCCGAGCCAATAGGGCGGAGGTGTTTAGGGGAGTTTCTAGCGTAGCCCTTAACACAGCTGAGTATTGGATGGAAGCAACTGAGCGCATAATGGATGACTTAGATTTCACGGTGGAGGAGAAGTTGAAAGGGGTTGTGTCTTTTCTACGAGACGAGGCTTATCAGTGGTGGCTCACGGTGAAGGAGGGTACTGCCACAGATCGAATTGACTGGGACTTCTTTAAGGAGTCATTCCAGGGAAAGTATGTTGGGGCCAGCTATGTGGATGCACAGAGGAAGGCATTCCTGAATTTGGTACAAGAAAGTAAATCTGTGGCTGAATATGAGGCAGAGTTCTTACGCTTGAGCCGCTACGCTCGAGGAATAGTAGCAACTGAATATGAACGTTGTGTTCGATTCAAGGATGGATTGCGGAATGAGTTAAGGGTCTTGATAGCACCGTAGAGAGAGAGATTTTACTATTCTGGTGGAGAATGTTAAGATAGCTGAGGAGGTAAAACGGACGGAAAGACAGGAAAGAGATAAGGAGCGGGGAAGGAATAAGAGAAATTTTGGGCCGGTAGGAGCATCTGGGAATTCGCAGAAAAGGCCTAGGTCTGATGGGCCAGCTCGTGCTTCGACACCTGCTGGGGGGATCAGAATCGATTATGTAATTGGTGCGAAAAAGTACATTCTGGAAAGTGTAGAAAAAAATCGGTGGATGTTTCAAGTGTGGATCCACAGAACATATGATTAAGGACTGTCTACAGAAGAAACAGGTGCAGCCAGTTGGACGAGATTCTGATCAGGCTGGAAGAGGTGGTCAGCCAGTACCAAGGGGTCGTGGCCCAGGTAGAGGAGGAAATGGGGTTGGTCGCCGTCATGGAGTGCCTGGTAGAGGTGCAAGTAATGTAGATGCGAGACAGCCGGGTCTAGTTTATGTAGTTTGTCGACAGGAGGATGGTGACGCACCGGATGTCATAACAGGTACATTTCTTATTGCTGATAACCCTTTTCTTGCCTTGATTGATATTGGGTCAACCCACTCCTATGTTGCATGTTCGATATCTGAGAACCTAAGTATAGACTCTAAAATAACTACTAGGAAGATGACTGTGGTTAGTCCCCTAGGACAATCTAGGGTAGTGGACAAGCTATTTAAGGATGTACCGTTAGATACTCAAGGGGTAGTATTTCCGGCAGACTTAATGGAATTGCCATTTGGAGATTTCGATCTTATCCTAGGAATAGATTGGTTTACTAAGCATCGTGCTAAGTTGGATTGTGAGACCAAGTGTGTGATGTTGAGTACCCCGAAAGGCGGGGAGGTGCTTGTGTTAGGGAAAAGAAGGAACTATTTGTCCAACGTAGTATTGGCATTGAGGGCTGTTAAAATGATTCGAAAAGGATGCAACGCATTCCTAGCTTTTATTAGTGCCTTGGATGCTAAGGAGGTAACTGTCGATAAGGTTCGAACAGTCAAGGAATTCATGGATGTCTTCCCGGAGGAGTTACCAGGGTTACCTCCAGATCGCGAAATGGAGTATAGAATAGAGCTATTTCCAGGAACAGCTCCGGTGTCTATTGTTTCGTATCGAATGGCACGAAAGGAGTTGGTGGAGCTCAAAGCCCAGATCCAAGAACTGTTGGATCGTGGATTTATCCGACTGAGTGTGTCTCCATCGGGAGCGCCGGTCCTATTCGTGAAAAAGAAGGACGGATCCATGCGTATGTGCGTGGACTATCATCAACTGAATAAGTTGACGATTAAGAATAAGTACCCATTACCAAAAATCGACGACCTATTTGATCAGCTTAAAGGAGCTTTGATCTTTTTAAAGATTGATCTAAGGTTGGGGTACAATCAGTTAAAGGTGAAGGAATGGGACATTCATAAGACGACGTTTCAAATACGCTATGGTCATTATGAGTTCTTGGTAATGCCGTTTGGTTTGACGAATGCGCCAGTAACATTTATGGATATGATGAACCGGGTGTTTCAACCATACCTGGATCGGTTCGTGGTGGTGTTTATCGACGATATTTTGGTTTACTCCAAGTCGGAGGAGGAGCATGATGCACATCTTCGTTTGGTGTTACAAATTCTGAGGGAGAAATAGCTGTACGCAAAGTTCAGTAAGTGTGAGTTCTGGCTGAAGGAAGTGACTTTCTTAGGGCATGTAGTTTCTGCAGAGGGAATTAGGGTAGACCCTCGGAAGATAGAAGCTGTACTAGGTTGAAAACCGCCGAAGTCCGTGGCAGAAATTTGAAGTTTCTTGGGATTGGCGGGGTATTACAGGAGGTTTATTGAGGCACCTTTAACCAAGTTGTTAAGGAAGGGAGTATTGTTTGTACGGACTGAAAAATAATAAGAGAGTTTTGATAAGCTGAAGAGAATCTTGACGAAAGCGCCGGTGTTAATTCAGCCAGAGGCGGGAAAAGAATTTACCATCTACTGTGATGCGTCACACACAGGTTTGGGGCGTATGTTGATGCAAGAGGGAAAATTTGTTGCATATGCGTCTCGACAGTTATGACCGCATGAATTGAACTAGCTTACGCACGATTTAGAATTGGCGGCGGTAGTTTTTGCTTTGAAGATTTAGAGGCATTACCTGTATGGGGAGAAGTCGATTATTTACACTGACCATAAGAGCCTGAAGTATATCCTTACCCAGAAGGAGTTGAATCTGAGGCAACGTAGGTGGATTGAACTCTTGAAGGACTATGACTGTTCGATCGAGTATCATCCGGGTAAGGCTAACGTGGTGGCGGATGCGTTGAGTAGGAAGGCGATAGCGGATTTGAGGGCAATGTTAGCTCATCTTAGTCTGTATGAGGATGGCAGTTTGGTAGCTGAACTTCAAGTAAGACCTATATGGAAAATCAAATCAAGGAGAAGTAGCTTCTGGATGATGTCTTATGTACTCAAATCCGACAAGTACAGAATGGTGAAGGAGAAGATTATAGTTGGAATAGTGATGGAGTCTTGTGTTTCCGTGGGAAGATTTGTATGCCAAAAGATGTGGAGTTAAGGAAGATGATTCTTCAGGAGTCGTATAGTAGCCCTTATGCTATGCATCCAATAGGGGTTAAAATGTATCGGGACTTACGAGAACAATTTTGGTGGCCAGGTCTGAAGCGAGAGATAACGGAATTCGTAGGAAAGTGCTTGACGTGCCAATAGGTAAAAGCGAAGCACCAGTTGCCTTTAGGGTTGCTGCAACCGGTAAAGATTTAGCAGTGGAAATGGGAGAGAATTACGATGGATTTTATTAGTGGGTTACCCCTTACGCCCACTAAGAAGGACTCGATTTGGGTGATTGTGGATCGGTTGAAGAAGTTTGCCCATTTCATACCGGTTCGGGTCGACTATTCTCTACCAAGGTTGGCTAAGCTGTACGTGGATGAGGTCGTAAGATTACATGGTGTACCGGTGTCGATAATATCCGATAGGGATCCTAGGTTCATGTCATGATTCTGGAAGGCTCTTCATCAAGCAATGGGAACAAGGTTAGACTTTAGTACCGCTTTTCACCCACAGACTGATGGTCAGTCTGAGTGGGTAATTCAGATCTTGGAGGATATGCTAAGGGGTTGCATCATCGATTTTAGGGGTAGTTGGGAGGAATATTTACCTTTGGCAGAATTTGCATACAATAATAGTTATCAAGCTAGTATTCAAATGGCGCCGTACGAAGCGTTATATGGAAGGAGATGTCATACCCCTACTTGTTAGACAGAGTTGGGTGAACGTCAGGTGTTGGGTCCAGAACTAGTTTCAAAAACGGAAGAGAAAGTTAAGTTAATACGGGCTCGATTTAAGGAAGCGTCTGATCAGCAGAAGTCTTATGCAGATCTAAAGGGGAAGGAGATGGAATTTGCAGTAGGAGACCAAGTCTTTTTGAAGGTATCCCCATGGAAGAAGGTAATGAGGTTTGGACGGAAGGGTAAGCTAAGTCCTCGGTTTATTGGGCCTTATCGGGTATTGGAACGCATGGGGCTAGAGGCTTATCGCTTGGAGTTGCCTTCAGAGTTGGAGCAGATACATGACGTATTTCATGTCTCGATGCTGAGACGTTATCATTTTGATCCATCACATGTGGTGCCGGTGGAAGATATTGAAGTAAGGCCAGATTTATCCTTTGAGGAGGAACCAGTGCAAATTTTGGATCGAGACGTAAAAGTGTTGAGAAGAAAGTCCGTCCCTTTGGTCAAAGTTTTGTGGCGAAATCACGGCGCAGAAGAGGCGACATGAGAGCCAGAGGATGTTATACGACAGCAGTATCCCCATCTCTTTTGATCAGGTAAATTTTAAGGTCGAAATTTATTTTAAGCGGGGTAGAACGTAACATCCTGAATTTAGGGGCTTGTGCATTTTGTATAGTGTATGCTTAAAAATATTAATTTAAGGATTTGAGGTGCAAATAGGGCTCAAAGTTGGGCTGAGGCCTTGTTTTAAATATTCTGTTTAGACATACTTGGGTTTAAATAAAGTTTTAATAATTAAATTGACATGTTGGCCTTGTGGCCCAGCAACTAGGGGATCAGTAAGGAAAAGCTATAGGTGGCGTTTTAGTAGATGGAAAAGGGCCCAAATTTTTGGTTGCTTAAAGCCCAAGCTTAGGGCCATATTTTGGCACTTGAATGGGGACTAGGAGGGGACAGCACAAGGGTTTTTTTAGGAATTTTATTATTTTTAAATTGTAAGGATAATAAATAGATAAAGGGGGAAGGAGTTGGTGATAGTTAAGGCTATTTCTGAGGAGATAACAGATTAAGATTAGGGAAAGAAGGAGGGGCTATCTAGGAGACTAAGTATGGCCGAAATTCCATCACCTAGAGGGGTGAAGAATTCGACTACTACATAGGAAAAGGGGTGCCGAATTTTCCCTATTATTTGCTTAACCTTTAGAGATTATGAAGGGCACTTTTGGTTTTTAATAGGTAGGTGCCGAAAATCCTATAAATAGGAGAGTATCTCTTCAAATTTCGGCCTTTGAACCCTAACTTCTTTCTCTTCCATTGTGCCAAAATTTTCTGTTAAAGCTCTCATCTTTTCTCTTTTCTCTGCCAAAATTTCTACCCTATTCCCCCTCTCTTTTCTTTTCTTCAGTTGGCCGAAACCTCTGACAGATCCCTTTCTCATCTTTTTTTGACACTCTAGCCGAATCTTCAAGTCTCTCTTTGCTCTCTTTTCTCTTTTCTTTTTAGCCGAAACCATATCAGTTCATCCTTCCGGGATTTTCATAAAAAGCCGAAATCACTAAGATCTCACCTTCTGAAGTTATCGAATTTTCTTCAGTGGAGTATGCTTGTGCCGAATCTTGAAGGAAACAATAGGTAAGTGTCGATTTTGAGATTCCAATATTTCTCCAGCTTTTAGAAACCTTAGTCGAATGGCCATTTGGAAACTAATCCCGAGTTTCTTTTTCTTTTGCGGCACATCGGGATTTAAAGGAGATCTTAATCATCAAGGTTTTCACCGGTAGCATTCAAAACATCCTACTTTCGGGATCTAATCAGTTTAGGTGAGGAGAATTATTTATTTTTAAATACATAAAATCGGGTAGAACACTAACCATGGTCGAATATAAGAGAGGCCCTATTTTCACATCTTTTTGGCTATTTGAGCAAAGTTGTAGATCGATTTAGCAAGGGAATCGACAATAATCAGGTGTGTAACCTTTCACACTATTAGATTGAGTACTAATATATATATATATATATGTAGAAATCTGTTATACTCTGTTAGATGTCGAAATCCCAGCATTATGATTGAAAACCCGAGGAGGGTAAAGGCTAATCATCAGGTTAGTGATTTTTGTCATTCTTTAGTAATATGCTCTGTATGTCAATTTCTCTGTATGCTTGGGGTTGGGTAATTGATGAAAAAGGGAAGTACTGCTTCGGTGGCTTATGCCATTTCACTGGTGACTCGCTCGAACTCGCTTCGGTGGCTTATGTCATTTCAGCCTGGTGACTATGTCACAACTTGACGATGAGCAGCTAACTGCAGCATGACTGCCATCGATGGTGTGTAGTAATGTGGGTTGATTGTAGAAATCCCCAATGGTGTGATCGGCAGGTAAGGGTGGCGTGTAGCAGATGGAAACCTAGGATTGAGTTGGGTTTTATGTATGTTATCTCGCTATATTATGTTTTATATTTTGATTTGTGGGCTAAGGCCAAATCTAATGGTGCACGAGGTTGCACATCGAGTTTCATGACTCACCACATTATTTTAAAATTTCGGTAGCACCTAGTGCAACGGACCGGGCTGGAGAGGAGAGCAAGGAGGCCATGCAAAAGAACATTTGGATTCAGCAAAAAGACTCTAAGCTATTATTTTATATTTTTATTTAATGGGTTTTAAATCTCGTTGTAATAAGGCCCTGGGCCACTAGACTATTATACTCTGTTTTGGGTTTTATTTTGGGGTTTCATTACTGCCAGGCACTTAAACTTTAATTAAACTAAGGCATATATTAAGATTTTGGTTTTTAATTCATAAAAACATCTCATAGAATTTATAGCTTATCTAAATTAACAACCTATTAATTTTTCCTGAATAAAAGGTTAAACTCAAGGAAAAATATTTCCCGAAAATTTTGACATCTTTTACAGAGTCTTTTTAGTGACATGCCAGATCCAGCTATAGTGTTTGGGTCGGGTTTGGGGTGTTACAATACTAGTTTCGCCTACTACTGAGATTGGGTCTCAAAGTCATTCGGTTGGGGACGACGCATTGTCTCTGGCTATGTTAAGGATACTGGAGAGGGTCGCTGCGCCCAATACTAGATCTGGGGTCGAGGTCGGTTGCGGAACGACTCCAGTCCAATAGAGCTAAACTTTTTATGGGTGTCACTAGAGTCGCCCATAATGTGGCTGGGTACTGGATGGAGGTGACTAAGAGGATAATGTATTATTTAAACTGTACCCCTAAAAAGAAATTGAAGGGTGCGATCTCGTTGCTTCGCGATGAGGCCTATCAGTGGTGGCTGACCGTTAAGGAGGGTGCTCAGCCTGATCATCTATTTGAGAGTTCTTTAAGTCAAACTTCCAAAAGAAGTATGTGGGAGCAAGTTACATTGATGCTCGTAAGCGTGAGTTTCTGAACCTCACTTAGGGAGACAGATCAGTGGCCGAGTATGAGGCTGAATTTATGAGACTGAGCCGTTATGTACGAGGTATGGTGGCGACTGAATATAAGAGATGCGTTCATTTTAAGGATGGTCTCAGGGATAATTTTAAAGTATTGATAGCTCCGAGGGAGCAAGAGTTCTCTGTTCTTGTAGAGAAGATGAAGATCGTCGAAGAGGTTAAGCGCGCTGAGTGCCAAAACAGGGATCGTGAGAGGGGTAAGAACATGAGGGATTTGGAGCCCTTGAGTTCAGTGTAGAGGCCTAAGAAAAAGGCCAGGACTGATGGGTCGGTTAGAGTTGAGTCCCCTGTTGCTCCTACTGGATTGCAACTGTATGGAGATTGTAGGGGACGCCATCAGGACGAGTGTTGGAGGAGGACTGGGGCGTGTCTGAGGTGTGTGTCGTTAGAGCACCGCATTCGAGAGTGTCCGCTGAGGGCCGATCAGGTGCAAGCTCCAGGTTCTAGTACTGCGCAGCCACAGAGAGAAGTTCAGCAGCCACCGATAGGCCGTAGCCAAGCTAAGGTAGTAACGATATAAGTCATGGTAAGAGAGCACCAGGTAGAGGTGCTGGATAGACTGAGGCGAGAAAGCCTGCTCTTGTTTATGCTACTCGTTTTCGAGATGACAGAGATGTTCCAGACATTATTACCGGTACGTTCTTTATTTATGAAGTAGCTTACTTTGCTTTGATAGACATAGGTTCCACACATTCCTATGTAGCTAGTACTGTGTCTGAAAACTTAGGGATTTTGGTTGAGAGTACTTCTAGTGAGGTGACTGTGTTGAGTCCACTGGGGCAATCGGTTCGGCTTAGCAAACTGTATAGAGATGTTTCGCTAGAGGTTCAAGTGTTGATATTTTTGGCTAATCTGATAGAGCTTCTGTTTAGGGAGTTTGACCTGATTCTGGGGATAGACTAGTTGGTCAAGCACCGTGTCAGTCTAGACTGTGCGACTAAGAATGTCATCTTGAGAACTGATGAGGATAATAAGGTAGTCATGATTGGAGAATGTCGAAATTATTTGGCTAATGTAATCTCTGCACTGGTGGCTAGGAAACTGGTTCGTAAGGGATATGAGGCGTTCTTGGCCTATATTAGTGTTTCTATTTTTGGGGTCTCTACGGTAAAGGACATCATAACTGTAAGAAATTTTCTGGATATTTTTCTGAGGAGCTATCGGGTTTACCTCCGAATCAGAAAGTGGAATTTAGGATTGAGCTTCTTCTTGGTAAAACTCCAGTGTCTATCGCCCTCTATCGAATGGCACTGAAGGAGCTTACAGAGCTTAAGGCTCAACTGTAGGAACTTTTGGACCTTAGTTTCATCCATCCTAGTGTGTCTCCATAGGGAGCACCGATTTTGTTTGTTAAGAAGAAGGATAAGGCTACGAAGATGTGTATTGACTATCGACAGTTGAACAAGTTGACCATTAAGAACAAGTATCCACTTCCAAGGATTGACGACTTATTTGATCAATTCCGAGGGGCTTCTGTATTCTCTAAGATTGATCTCTGGTCAGGGTATCATCAGTTGAAGGTTAAGGATTTAGATATTTATAAGACTGCTTTTAAGACTCGTTATGGGCATTACGAGTTCCTAGTTATACCTTTCGGGTTGACGAATGCACCGGCTGTATTTATGGATCTGATGAATCGAGTGTTTTAGCCCTATCTAGATCGGTTCATCGTGGTCTTCATCGACAACATCTTGGTTTACTCTAAGATGAAGAGGAGCATGATGAGCATTTTAGAGTAGTGTTTCAGATTCTATGGGAGAATGAACTTTACGCTAAGCTAAGCAAGTGTGAGTTCTGGCTTCGTGAAGTAACTTTTCTGGGGCATGTGGTTTATGCTGAGGGGATTCGTGTTGAACCTTGAAAGATTGAGGCTGTACTAGATTGGAAACAGTCCAAGAATGTGTCTGAGATCCACAGTTTTCTGGGTTTAGCGGGTTATTATCAGAGTTTGTGAAAGGGTTTTCATTGATTCCAGCACCCTTAACTAAACTGCTACGTAAGGGGTTTTTGTTTTTCTGGACTGATGCATAGCAAGAGAGCTTTGAAAAGCTCAAGACTGTTCTGACTTAAGCTCCTGTTTGATACAGCCTGAACTTGAAAAGGAGTTATGGTATACAGTGATGTGTCACATGTGGGCTTAGGTTGTATTCTGATACAGGATGGTAAGGTTATGGTGTATACGTCTCGTCAGCTGACGCATAGGCAAACTATCTGATGCATGATTTAGAATTGGCCGCCGTATTCTTTGCTTTGAAAATTTAGAGGCACTATTTTTACTGTGAGAGGTGTAATATCTACACTGATCACAAAAGCCTCAAGTACCTTCTGATTCGGAAGGAATTGAATCTTAGGCAGCGTAGATGAATTGAGCTGCTTAAGGACTACGACTGTACTATTAGGTACCATCCTAGCAAGGCCAATGCGTTAAGCCGTAGCACGATGACTGATTTGAGAGCGATGTTCACTCGACTTAGCTTGTTCGACGATGGAAGTTTGTTGGCTGAGTTGCAGGTTAAGCCGACTTGGATAGAATAGATTCGAGATAAGGAGTTAGAGGATGAGTCGTTAGGTCTTCGATTCCGTCAGATTGAGAGTGGCAGCACTACGGACTTTGGGTTAAATAATGATGGTGTACTTTATTTTCGTGGTTAGATTTGTGTATCGAATGATACTGATCTGAGGTACTCTATTCTGAGAGAGGCGCATAATAGCCCTTATGCTATACACCCCAGTGGGAATAAGATGTATCGAGATCTTCGAGAACTGTACTGGTGGCCGGGACTAAAATGGGAGGTTACTGATTTTGTGGCACGATGTCTGACATACCAGCAGATTAAGGCTGAGCATCAATTACCTTCGAGTTTGCTACAACCAGTTAAGATTTCGCTATGAAAGTGGGAGCGAGTAACGATGGACTTCGTTAGTGGGTTACCTCAAACACCCATAAAGAAGGATTTTGTTTGGGTCATCGTGGATTGATTGACCATGTCTGTGCACTTCATTCCAGTTAGGATCGAATATTTTCTTCAAAAGTTAGCGAAGCTCTACATTTCTGAGATAGTGAGACTGCATGGGGTACCGGTCTCAATCATTTCTGATAGGGATCCTCGTTTCACGTCTGGATTCTGAAAAGTTACATGAGGCTCTGGGTTCGAGATTGGATTTCAGTACTGTGTTCCATCCTCAAACTGATGGTCAATTTGAAAGGGTGATTTAGATACTGGAGGATATGCTGAGGAGTTGTGTTATTGATTTTTGAGGCAGTTGGGAGGATTATTTGCCGTTAGTCGAGTTCACCTACAATAACAGTTTCCAGTCGAGTATTCAGATGGCACCTTACGAGGCCTTATATGGTTATAAGTGTCGTACTCCTTTGTGTTGGACCGAGTTGGGCAAACGGCGAGTTTTGGGTCTGGAGTTGGTTTCTAAGACTGAGGATAAAGTTCAATTGATTCGGGATCGTCTGAAGGCTGCTTCTAACAGACAGAAGTCTTATGCTTATCTGAATAGACGTGAGATTGAGTATTCTATGGGAGACTTTGTGTTTCTTAAGGTCTCTCCATGGAAGAAGGTTTTGAGGTTCGGTCGCAAGGGCAAGTTGAGCTCTAGGATTATTGGGCCTTACCGAATTTTAAAGCGAGTGGGACCGGTCCCTTATCAGTTGGAGCTACCTCCAGAGTAAAATCGCATCCACGATGTCTTTCATGTTTCGATGTTGAGGCGTTACCACTCTGATCTTACTCATATTGTCTCTATTGAGGAGATTGAGGTTAGGCCAGATTTGACCTTCGAGAAGGAGTCGGTTTAGATTCTGGATCATGATGTAAAGGTTCTTCAAAAGAAGTCTATTCCTTTAGTGAAGGTGCTGTGGCGGAATCATAGCACTAAAGAGGCCACGTGGGAGCCTGAGGATGCGATGCATCAGTAGTATCCTCATCTGTTCTGATTAGGTAAATTTTGAGGCTGAAATTTTCTTTTAGGGGTAGAGTTGTAATGCCAAAAAATTCTTATTTCTTTTTTTTGGTGAAAAAGTGACACAATTATGTATCTGCTTCAGTGGTTAAGTGTTCTGGGAGTGTGTGAGGGGTCCCAAGTTCAAGCTTTAGCTTTAGCAATTTTTGTTATATTTGGAATTAACCCCTATCTTTGTTTAGTAGACTTATAATTAGTTGCTTGAAATCTTATATCAGAATGGGACTGCTGGTCTAGTGGTTATGTTGAGTGTTAGATTGCTGGAGGTATTATGTTCGAATACCTGCGCGAGCGAGGGTGTTTATTTTTGTCCAGTTCGGTAGAAGAGTTTGATGGAATTTGGAACTCTGAGAAGTGGGTTAGTGGGAGAGTAAATTTAGGGATTTGGGGGTTATCTGAGATTTCTATCCTTTCTTTTTAAAGAGTTTTTCTCTTTCTCCTCCTAAGGAAAATTTCTGACGTTAGCCTTCTCTACTGTTCTTTCTTTGTCCCACTTTCGATTTTTATTTTCTTTTGTAGGTTGTTGCACCTTCGTTCTTGTTATATCAGTTTTTTACGTGCGTTGGGTAAGTAAGGCTTTATTTTGTCTATAACTTGCGTCTTTCCATCGTTCATTGGGGTTGTATGGTTTTTTGGGCAGCGGCATATTAGGAAGATCGTGTTTCTTCTCCTGCAGAATCGTAGTCAGTCGCTCCGAGAGTTGGGGTAAGCGAAAAGCGTTGTTTTGAATTATGTTGGGTTCAAATTTTGGATTTAACCGTGTTTTTAAGTCTGATTCTGAGCTTTGATATTTCGATTATAGGTTCTGGTGGTCTCGGGATTGTTTTTGCAGTGAACCGATACTAGGTGTGTACCCAAAACGTAGAAATTGAGCTTTCGACAAAAGTCAAAAAAGGACACTATCGACGCCACACTAGCATGTGGTCACCTGTATGGTAGGCCGTATGCGACAACATGGCCGTGTGATCGATAAAGGCTAGGCCGTGCATAAGATACGACCGTGTGATGGTCAGAGTGTGGCCATGTGGGCCACACGGGCTGAACCGAACTGGGCATGTGGGCCACACGGGCACGCCACGTGGGCGTGTGATAACTGGGCCAGACCGTGTGATCCACACGGGCATGTGGGCCCACACGAGCAAACCACATGGGCATGTGGGCCCATTTCGCTAAAATGTTTAGTGTTGCACGGGTCGTCCAAGTCGATTGTGAACCTACTGTAATGTCGGTAAGCGTTACTTAGACCCTAAGTCGTGTGATCTAGTTATACTGTATGTATTGAGCATGTTAATTTTATGCATGTTTACTGTTCTGTATGTATGACTGATGACTGAGTTGTAGCATGTAAGCATGTGATTCTATATGTCTGCATTGAACACGTTTAGTTGCATCTGCATTAGGGTGGGATGATTGATTATTGGAGGAAGTGTATTGAAAGGCTTTCATGCATATTATCTGGTAGCTCAGCTGCAATATTACTGATGTGTCGCATTTGGTACGACTTGGTGTGTAGGGATGCGTGGGTGTTTTAAACCCCACATGGTGTGTAGGGATGGGCGGAGATGGTGTGTAGAGGCTGGTGGGTAGGATACTGATTTCTGTTACTATATGCATACTGTATTTGAGATGGGCTAAGGCCCTAATTTATATCTAATACTGTATTTGAGATGGGCTAAGGCTTGATACTATATCTGAAATGGGCTAAGGCCCTAATTTATATCTGAGACTGTATCTGAATGGGCTAAGGCTTAAACTGAATCTGAATCTATATTGAGCTTAGGCCCAGACTGTATTTGACTGATAACCGTTGTTTGACTGTATGCATATTTTCTGTGGGGATTACACACTAAGTTTACGTAAACTCACCCCTTTTCTGTTTATCTGTACAGGTAATCCCTAGTCTTAGATGGATCGGTGCGGCGGAGGACTCAATAGTGACCACATGTCTATTGAACTGCGTAAATTCCATTTATGATTTTTATTTCCTATTTTTCTGGGGTTTTTGTTGTAATTGGGGACTTTTGGACTGTTTACATTTACTTTGGTTTTTAACTGTTTTCATAGACTTTTAAACTGCAAAACTCAATGAAAACTCGATTTCATTTAAATAACGTTTTTCTACACGCGAACGATTTTCTTTAAATAATACGGTTTTAAAAGCTTTCGCTACAGAATATGTTTTTAAATGAATCACATTAACGAGAAAATAATTATGAAATAGACGAGAGATAATTAGAAGCTAATAAACGGAACGATTTTAACTTGATAAATTCGCTTTCAAATCCCATTCCATGTGAAATCGCCAAATTCGACCATAACATCTAGGCCGGGTTTGGGGTGTTACACCATGAATCACTCAATTTGGGTTTGAAACTTGATTTACCGATACCACAAATGTTGGTAAAACAACCAATAAAGAATGCTCAGAGAAAAGTAAATGACAGAATAGAAAATGCACAATTTATTTCTCAGTGAAAAAGAACAGAGTACATGGTTTAAATAATGCAAGTGGTAACTAAAAAAAGTTAAAAATTAGGAATACTAACCCATGATCAGATTTGGTGCCAGATAAAACTAACAACTAAACAACCAAATCAGAATAAGATTTTCTTAATACCCACTAACTGATAAAGATAAAAACATATACTAATTATAGCCGTAAATAATATTTTGAATCATTATTTTTTCAACAGTTCTTTTGTTGTTATGTTTTGTTTGGCTGTATTTTTTCCATTTTATATTAAATAAATCCAGTTTGTTATATTCAAAAGAAAATATATAATAAAATAATTTCAAATATAATTTTATTTCTAAATTTAGAAAATTAAATTTATTTTTAAATAATGTTTTTATTATTAAATATAAAATGTTAAATTACTTATATTCAAATATTATTTTTGACATAATATTTATAAAGTTTTTAGAAATAAGTCATATTTTGCAAATAATATATTAATTATACTATTTGATATATTTATAGTATACGTTACTAAATTATTAGCATTTAATTATAATATTAAAATTTTCTAGATATTATTTTATTATTTTATGAATTATATTAATTAAATTAAACTTATACGAACATTTAACAATAATTGAATCATAAAATAATATTATTAAATTTTATTTAATAATAATTATGTTAAAATATAATTAAATTATTTATTACTATAATTCTATTAAAATTTAATAACAATAACAATAATCATCTACTTAAAAAAAATTCTACTAAGGGTACTCTGGTTATTTCAACTTTTTCCTTTATGCTATTACAACACCTATTCCATTTAACCAAACACAAGAATACTATTACAACTCTATTTCATTCCATTTAACCAAACAATTGAATTACTGATTACAGCTCTATTCCGTTATAACTCTATTCTATTACAACCCTATTCCATTCCTTCCAACCAAATGTGCTGTTAGACTTCGTTTGTCTCGTTGAAAATGGTTTCCAGAAAAATAATTTATTTTTTTGAAAAAGCTAATATTTTCTGGTGTTTAGATGAATTTGTATAAAATATTTTCTTTTATTTGGCAGATTTCTAAAAATATTTCATAAAAATTGTTTTCAATGAAACAAACGTACATTTGAGATTTTCTTATCTTTTATTGTTTATATTTATAAATTTTTACGTTGTTCTTTGTAAAACAAACACGACATAGAAATATTTGTTATAAAATATTATAATGCAATTTCCTTTTAACAATCGAAATTTATTTTATAACAAAAAATATTTTGTAATAATCAATGTCATATATAAACTTAATAATAAATAATGCTTAATTAAAAGTTAATTTAAATTACATATATGAGAGTACATATTGACACATTAGAGTTGTAAGGATAAATGAAACTAAGCATTATTTAAACAAATACTCATATTTATATAATTAAAATATTCATATTTTTATACTAGGTTAAAATATATCATAAGTCATTGTACTCTTTATAAATTTGAAATTAAATCCATGTACTTTTATTTTAGTTAGTCCTACTTTTTAGATATCAAAATTCAAGTTCAGCTATTAGCATTATTAAATTTATTTTGTTAAATTCATAGTTATTATAATGTCATTTTTAGTTACTTGAATATTGAGTATTTTATTTAAAATGTGACATCAACAAAATTGACAAAAACAAATTAATAATGTTATCAATTGGACTTGATTTTAAATCAAAAAGTAGAGGACTAAATTCTTGAAAATAAAATTTCATGGACTAAATTCTAAAATTGTGAAGAGTATATAGACTTATGACATATTTTAACCTTTATACTACAAAATATTTATTATTAATATTAGTATAATTGTAATAAATATTTATTATTAAAATATTAATATTAAATATTTTTCAATAATATTAATTTTAAAATAAAAACTATTATTAGTATAATATTATTAAACTTCACTTAAGTTAATTTTATATAAAATAAAATCACCCATAAAAGAGTTATCTTTTGAAAATGACTTATACTTTTAAAAAGGGTAAGTCATTTACCAATAAAAATGGCTTATTCTTCATAACTATAAATCATTTTCCGTTGATCAAGTTGATTTCCATGAAACAAATAAAGAGAAATGCGAAAAATATTTTTCGAAAACTATTTTCAATGAAACAAACGGAATCTTAGTATAAGTATTTAATTTTTGGTTTTACAAATTATAAAAAAAAACATTGAGATAATAATAAATCATTCTCGAAGAATTCAATAGGTAGCAATAACATTCAGACACACAAGTGTCCAATCAAACTCCCAATAACAATCGATGAATAATAGTGAAAACACAACAATGATAATACTCCATTACATGTTAAAAGACAATTTAATCAATAACCAACCGAATACTGAATGCACAAAGTGCAATAAGGACAATACTCCAAATGCTCAAGACAAAATGCACAATAAACAAAAAAGCAATGGTGGAACCCCTTATACATTACGATATGCCAACTATATTCGAAGAATTTCTAACTAGTTTTATCGGTTTTTTTTTTTTCATTTTATAAATGTAACAATTTAAATAAAACATCATTAATCATTTAAAAAAATAATTATATCAATTACTTCACAAAATAAATTCTAGAATGCAAAGAAGTTTCTAAGCGAGCTTGACTAAGACTATTCAATCTTCAATGATTTTGGCTTTCCCTTCACCTTTGGTGTTTCAGCGTCTTTAACGAATCATTCTGAAAAAATTCTAATAATTAATCAAATGCCTATAAATATATTGGATATCGACTAACTTCATTCAATTACTCGAAATGGAAAATCGTAACGAATAACTTTATGACTAATTCGAAATTGATTTTAATCCATTAACACTCAAATTAGCAACATATAATTCAATAGTATATTCATATAACGATGTTTTCGTCTTTAATATTTTGATATGTACTAAATTAGAAAATTTAATTCAATTATACTCAAAATAAAATTAAAATAAAATAATTTTAAGTATTACATAATGAATAAATAAATAAAATGATAATTTTGTCTCGAAAATAAATAAAATGATTATTCATTATGTAATACTTTTTCGTCGCAAAATACTTAAAATTATTTAATTTTATTTTTATTTTAAGTACAATTGAATTAAATTTTAAATTATATTCTAATTTAGTACATATGAAATATTTAAAATTTATTTTGAGTTTAACCATATATTTAATGAGATAAATATATTAATTTTTTATTTATATATTTAATATGATTAAAAATAAATAGATTAAACTACTTGTTTGTTTTTTTAGAGTAAATATCGAGGCACCTCTTGAACTAATAATAAAAACAAACCACACCAAACCTAAACACACGTGTTCGTCTACACATCCTTTAACGGCAAGCAAAATTGACAAAACAATAAATAAAGCATACTAAATAAAGAGAAAAAAAAGAAAAGAGAAAAAACATAAAAACTGCCTCGATGAGAGTAGAAAAAACTGATCAAACCACAAAAGAAGCCTTTCATCTTCTCCTTTGTGTACCAGTCATCTAAATTCAAAACTCTGATCGTCTTCCAGAAAAACTCAAGCAATGATCGATCTAGCCTGGTCAGGCTGTTGCATCAAATGTCGATCCTTTTCAGTAACCGCAACAGCATCAAGAGGTACTTCTTCAACCTAGTATTGAGAGTTTCCTATTTTGAAACCTATGCTTGCTATTGTATGAGCAACTAAATTAGATTCTCGATCTGCATGTTGAAAAGAAATAGAATCACAATTAAGAACCATCATTCTTGTAACACCCTTAACCTATATCTGTCGCCGGAATAGAGTTTTGAAGTATTACCGATATTTACCGATCAAATAGACATAAATTTCAAACATTTCCTATCATATAATATTCAGATTTGAAGCCAATTAAATTCATACACACTGTCACTTATTTGAGCCCTTAAGGCCTAAAATACGTGTTAGAAACAAATCGGGACTAATTTAGAAACTCAAAGAATTTTTCAAAAAAATATTAAAAATTTTCAAAGCTGTAGGGTTCACACGGCCATGTGGCCAGATTGTGTGTCTCACACGGCCCAGTCACACGCCCTTGTGTCTGGCCGTGTGGATTCAAAATGTAACTTAAACAACAAGTTTACAATTCCCTGCAAAATTGGGCAATAAGCAACTCAAAAATCATTCGTTTAACCAATTCAAAACACAATTAAACACATCCAAATCATATCAAAACAAACATCCTAGGTGCCTAACCAATGTACCCTCATAGGTACCACAATTATATCATCCATTCTTATTAATAAAACATCATTCAAGTCCAATTTGTAAACATGCCAACTTCATTCTATTTTGCCTAATTCTTGATCACTTAAACATTAAATTAATTTCACATGTTTATATTTATATATATACCAAACTAACATTATATTTATAACCTCATTTACAATCAATTCACAAAATAATTAATAGTTAGACACCCTAGGTACATATCGACACAAAAGGATAGGCATCTCCACGTTTGAGTTCGGGATCGTTGTTGGATGCTGAATCGGTGATCAAAATTAAGTTCCTAACCTGTGCACGGAAAACAAAATCGTACGCTGAGTAAAACTCAATGGTATTTCTATAATTCAAAAATTTAAAGATAAGAAATTACAAATATACAATTGAAATATAAACACATATTAATATTTAAATATTACAACCACCATATTGTATTTCATTTGTTTCACAAATATCTCAATTCTCATATTTGCTATATAAATAGTTTTTCATAATTTATTTCACATTCCATTATACAATTGCATTATCCATTACATATTCATTTCATGAGTATATAACTCATATATTCCATATATTTGCAACATATTTCACATTCTATTTTCAATTCACTATTTCACTTCCATTTCTCATACCATGCCATTTCATATCAATTATAAAACTTTATTATTCATTTACCCCTATTAACACGGCTCGGACTCAAACGGATACACGGATCCAACCAAAACACACCAGTTTGGCACCCGGTGCCTCATCGGATAATTCGAAGTAATAATTTGACACCCAGTGTCTCATCGGCTAAACCGAAGTAAATTGACACCCAATGCCTCATCGAATTAATCCGAAGTAGTAAATTGACACTGAAACACCCCAAACCCGGCCCACGAGCCTTGACCGGATCTGGTATGCTCCCCGGTATAAACCGTTTCAAATTCTTTTGTTACTTAGGAAAAACTTGTGTGTTTTGAAAGAAAGATTGTTTTGGGTTGGGCTTGAGTTGAAAACAAGTTTATTTCATTATTAAAGTCCTTTACTTTAAGTGACAAAACGTTTAGGCTTTGTTTTAAAATAAATTTACTTAATCTTTTAATAAATAAAAGTTTGTAAGCTTAATAAATAAAAGCAAAGTAAAGTAGTTCTACTATGGCCTTATTACATCAATTAAATCCCAAAAATTAAAACCAAAGTACAAAATAAAATAGAGATCCAAATTAAATAAATTCCCTGCTGAGCATGGCCATCCCTAAGCTCCTGCCGACCCGGTCCCTTACTGATCATCACTTGAAAAATGTTCCCACAACGGGGTGAGTCAAACAGACTCAATGTGTACACGAACACTAAGTCTTAACAATTTCGCATTTTAAATCATACATATACATAAAGCATTTAAACAATATGATGCAACCCGAACCCAAACCTAGATGCCATCCGCTACACATCACCCGCATTAACTCACTTTGTACAAGTGGGGACTACTAAGTCAACCCTCCATCCGCTACACACCATCGAAGGCGTCATTGCAATCGACGTGCTCACCGCCTCTTATAAAATTCGTGGTCTTAGGTCACCACATTCGAGATATCGTGGTCTTAGGTCACCACATTCAGCTTATCGTGGTCTTAGGTCACCACATTCGGATATTGTGGTCTTAGGTCACCACATTCACTTCCCTTTTCATATAACCCATATGCCCCATATCATACATATCATGCATTAACATGCCAAATTCTTATTTCACATTCTTATAATGTCATATGTGTGTCGTAACAGATATTTAACATAATCCTAGTAGGAGTAGGAAACGTACCTGAGTACTTTGTACCATAACATGGTACCTTAGCCATATTCAGATTCTTATACACATACTTATATTAAACATTGCCATAAAATTTATTAAGAAATAATGTGGGGTACACACCTGATTTACTTATCGAATTTACTAAAATCCCGAAAACTCGTTCTATCGCTTTAGATCTTTAATTCCTATATTCGTCCACCCTAACATGTTAGTAAAAAGCCATTCGGCTATAAACCCATATCCTAGTAGGATTGTTGTAATCAAATTCTTACCTTGGTGCCGATTGGATTAAAAATCAAATCCCGAAACTTTATGATGCTTCTTTATTGCAATCGGCTATACCCTTAATCATTGAACTAGTTAGTTTCAACTTTTTAAACAAATAAGAATTAGATCTAAATACCACAATAGGGCCTTGGCCGAATGTTAGATTCACTTACCTTTATGAATCTAAATTCCCGGAAACCTCAGCTTACTTCTGTCGCCTTCCTCCTAAAAACCAAAGTCACCTAATTTTTTACCTACATTCGGCAATCTTCCACTTATTCAACAAACTGAAATTCTCAATTATCTTAGCCCATATGGCATTCAGCCAAAAAGAAAAGAATAGAAAAGGGCCATTCGACCACCTAGCATTAATTACTCACCTTCGGCTTTTCCAAAATCGGCACTTCTGGCTTATTATAAAGCAGGATTCGGCTTCTAGGGCTAAAGAAGAGAAATTGATAGGCATAGACAATTGATTCGGGTTAGATCTTGATGAGAAGAGAGGAAGAAATCGTGAGGAAAAGAAATCCTGAAACTTACCGAATCACTAAAGAACATGTGGCTTATGGTGCACCTTCGGGAAACTAAAACACCCTTGTAGATTCGGCTTTGAGGCTTAGAGAGATTCGGCTATAGGCTTGAAACTTATCTTCAGCTTTTGATTGGTTTTGCAAAGGAAAAAGAATTGATGATGGGAAGCACAAGGTATTTCGGTTTTACAAGGAAAGAAAAGGAAGATATAGAACTTAGAGAAATTCGGCAAGACTAGGGGATTTTGTTTTCGGCTTTGTGGAGAATTGAAAAGAAAAAAGAAGAATAATGGCAGAGAGAATTCGGCAGAGATTTAAAAAAGAGAAGAAAGAATGTTGAATGGCCTTAGTTTTCCTCCTTTTGCAGAAATTACTAAGCCTAGAGATTCCCCTTTCTTGGCTATCACTCTCATATCTTTATTTTCCTAGCTTAGCTGAAATTCTAAAAGAATTTGACTTCAACTTAAACTCCTACCTTAGTCTCCCTATGCTGTCCATCTCCATACCTTAGGAGTGCCGAATTTTAACCCATTATTTTGGGCTTCATGTGGCCATACTAGGCCCAAGTTATCCTAGCATATGGCGTCATTTCCAGAGCCCTAAGTGGTGTCTCCGGGCCATTTTTCCAAGCCTGATTTTGTCACATTTCCAAGGTTCCTTACATTTCCTTACATTTCCTTACATTTCCAAGCTTCCTCTTAAGAGTTAATATTTTCTAAAGCATTTCCTTACATTTCCTTACATTTCCAAGCTTCCTCTTAAGACTTAATATTTTCTAAAGCATTTCCTTACATTTCCTTACATTTCCTTACATTTCCAAGCTTCCTCTTAAGACTTAATATTTTCTAAAGCATTTCCTTACATTGCCTTACATTTCCTTACATTTCCTTACATTTCCAAGCTTCCCCTTAAGAATTAATATTTTCTAAAGCATTTCCTTACATTTCCTTACATTTCTTACATTTCCTTACATTTCCAAGCTTCCTCTTAAGACTTAATATTTTCTAAAGCATTTCCTTACATTTCCTTACATTTCCTTACATTTCCAAGCTTCCTAAAATGCACACAACACATTCACAACACATAAGGCATACTATTTCATAAAATTTTAGCCATAGTGCATAAGCCCTAATCTGGGATATTACAGACACCTAGTGTCTCATCGACTCGAAGTCGAAGAAATCTCTGAACTCTTCCAATCCATGACATGCCATCTATATCCGACTCAGTTTGATACAGTTAATAGGGTTTCAATTCACTTTCCAAAAACAACAAATATCCAAATTTCACATTAGCACATTTACTCATATATATATTCATTTCAATTCAAATAATCAGTACATTCATAATATATCACTTCAATCCATTCAATCAACTTTAATTCAATTCAATATCAAAGTGCCAAATACTCACCTCAGAACTTACCATATGCATTAAATTGAGTTATAACAAATTAACAACTAAGTTCGAATTATAGAAATACAAACCAAAAATTTCGAGCTATCCCTCGTTGACTATATCTTTCCCCTTTTTAGTCGAGGGTTCCGGTACAACATTAGCTACGGAATTAAAACAATTAAAAATCATCAATACAACACTATTCAATTTCATATTGAATATTTCAATTTTTACTCAAATTTTGCCTAAATTTCAATTTAGTCCCTAAACCGAGACTAATTTTATTTCTTCACATTTAATCTTATATTTTCATAAAAATTCTACTTTAAACTAAATTTAACTCCCTATTTTCACTTAAATTCCTAAATTTTTAATTTTCACAATTTAGTCCCTATTACTCAAAATTTACAATTTATTCTACAATTTAATTCTTTTTCATTTCTAACTTAAAAATCTATCAATTTCATCCCTAGTACTAAAATTATTCAACATAGACAATGTAACGCCCCTAACCCATGTCCATCGCCGGATTAGAGTTATGAGGCATTTTTAAGTAGACCAAATTCGAATAGACTCTCATCATCACGAGACAATCATACTTGAGTATACCGAAAATATTTAACCAAAATAATCAACGACACCTCTTGTGGACGAAATTTAATTATCAATGCATTTACTCATATAAACCTTTTTATAAGTGTATAGGTTTCACTTCTATTCACCACTTTTCTTCTTCTACTTATGGTTGACATATAATTTAAAACTATGAATGCATTTGTAACGTTTCACTAGCTATAATAAGCATTACCACATATATGTAGTTATTCAAACAATCATGCCATCTTCTTACCTAATTCATTTCAATTCAATCACCATATATATAGACATTTGTTCCTTATTATATCATCGAGTGATATTGCATATCATTCATCAAAACATATCCACTCATAGTAGTATTCGACCATGGCCTCATTCATACAAGTTCAAATGACCTATTTAAGTTAATTACAAGACTTCTATATATATACGTTCCTACCCAAAAGAAAATATAAAGTGTCTAAGCTTATACATGCCATGATTTCATAAATTAAAAGCTAATAATATTAATGCCCAAAAGTAGGCGATAATGTGCTTGACTTCGATAAGGATTCCCGAGTGCGAGCTTGCTCCAAAATCTATACTCAATCAAACAATATACAATGGTAAGCTATATAAATCTTAGTAAGTCCTAAACCAAGTTTATAGCTACTGAATAATTTAACTACCATTTTATCATAGCATTCAACAACAATAACATACATTCGGCCATCATTTACTAAATTAGTACTTACTTACCAATCAGAATAAAACGAAATATTTACATGCTACTCATTCGAACTCAAAATAACTTATCTAGTTCAAATCATTCGTACCTGTCGTACCGATCCCGTAACGTATCGCTCACATAGAGTCGTTACTTACACTTTCACACACATAGTGCCAACCTTTCGTAACGTATTGCTCACTTAGAGCCGTTACTTAATCCTTCGCAACACAGTGCTAACCTTTCGTAACGTATCGCTCACTTAGAGCCGTTACTTAATCCTTCGCACACACAGTGCTAACCTTTCGTAACGTATCGCTTACTTAGAGCCGTTACCGAATCATTCCGCACACACAATGCCAATTTGCATTGTATTTTAAACATCATATACAACTTCACATCTTAATACATTTAGCATACATAATCATTCATATTCGATCCTTAAGTCTTTCCTTTAATACTTACCATTATATTCGGCCTTATGCTTTTAAAGTCATGATAGTTTATTTAATCAATACTATTCGTTAATTCATACTTTCTAATTATCTACAAATCAACCCAAAACGTTCATTCATTCCAATACATACACCTTTCACATCTACGGCATCATATCATTTAACCTATCCCAACCGTCCAAACCATTCATATATTTATTTGTACATATACACATTCACATGATATTATCACATTCGGCCCAGAACAAAATTTGGAGACATTTATATTACTAAGATATGTATGTACATATACATGTACATAGAGAAATTTCACATTAATCCAATTGCTTAGGGACTTACTTGGAAGTCGATGAATTCGAATTTCCCGGCTATTCGTTCACTTTAGCTTTTCCCCGATCTAGCTCCTTTTCTTTTTGATCACGATCTAAGAAATGTCAAATAACATTTATTCAATGCATTTCCAATGAATTCAATTCAACCGCAAGATTATATAATCATTACAAATTTACCCCTATAACTTCACAACCTATTCAATTAAGTCCTAAACATACCATTCACAAACAATTATACTTGCTTATACTTCAACTTCCCCATAGCTGAATGCCCTTTACTACTATAAGAATTCATACAATTCAATTTTTTATATAATTCAATCTTTCTTTACTACGAATAGGTCATTCCCATCCATATTTACATAATTGTTTAATTGCAATTTACCCCTCCTAAATTTCAGTTTCCTTGCAATTTAGACCTTAAACAAAAATCACTAAATTTTCATGAAATTTGGACTAATCCCCTTAAGTGCCGAACCTTATTCCTTCATTACTAAGTTCATAAAAACCATTCGGTCATGCACTTTAGCTTTCAATCAATTGTTTCCAAAATTTTCAAATCATGACACATACCTATTCTCCTATTTAACATGTTAATATCCTAGGTATAATCAATATTTCTTCACCAAACATGATAAATCCATAGTACTTGTTCATGGCCGAACCTAGGAGGAGCTCTAGTCTCAAAATTTTTACATGTAATTGATAGTATTCAAGATTACCAACATAACCATGCAAAAATTTATCAAAATGGAGCTTGATACCTCACCTTAGAAACACATGCAAGGTCCGACCATGGAGGTTTTAATTGCTTCTTCTTCTTCTCTTTTTGTTTTGTGAGAGTGGTGAGAAAGATGAGAGAAAAGAAATAATAAAAATGTATTTTTTTCTTATTTTATTATTCCTTTATCATTTTCATTACTTAAATTATTCATTTATAATTTCCACTAACATATTTAACTTATTTTATTCATATTTTTCCCATCATTACCGTCCACTACCCAAGCTTTTGGGTTATTTGACATGCAAATCCCTTTCTTTTCATAATACACTTAAGTTAGACCTTTCAATTATTTAATGTCTCTTTTATACTTTATCGATTAGATCCTTTCTCTTAATTCAATCATATCAACAAACAAATTCACACAATTCAGCACACATAGCACATTATATATATATATATATATATATTACAAGATTCCTAAGTTAGATTCGTGGTTCCGAAACCACCGCTCGGTTTAATCGATTTGGCGATTCTGCACAACACTTAAAAATTCAATAATTTCTAAAATTTCGACATGGGCTGGGTAGTATTTAACATAGGGATTCCAAAAACATAAAAATTACAAGAAAAAAGGACTAAATTGACTAACCAATTAAACTTGAAACTTTGAAACCCCTAAGGCCCTTCGTCTTTCTCCTTTCTCCCTTTTCTTTTTCTTTCTTTCTTTATTTTCTGTTTCATTTTACTTTGTTTCCTTTTTCTATTTCTTTTTATTACTTATTTTATTATTATAATATAATATATATAATAAACTTAGCATAATTGCTTATTTAATCCCTCTAACTATTCTTTAATCTATAATTCAACTTTACCCTATATGCAATTTAGTCCTTATACCTAATTACTCTTAATTCATGCAAATTCACCTAACCAAAACCTATTTAACCACACAATTAGCTTTGTAAATATTTATTAAAAACATTTATGAATTCGATTTATGGGAAGGGAGTCTCAGAAATACATTTTTCGACACCCGTGACTATCAAGTCGTTACAGTTCTAATTTCTTTAACATAAACTCCAATCGCAGATCTATCCAAAACCCCTTTTTGCACCTTTATGATTATCATTCTAGAATCCCCTTCCACTACCACCTTCTGGAATCCCATATCTCTAGCAAAAGTAATGGCATGCAAACATGCCAAGGCCTAAGCTACGAAAGCATCTGCGACATGACTATAGAGAACCATTCCACTCCCCATAACCAATCCCAAATTGTTCCTAATGACAACACTAGAGCTGGACTGCTTTAAATGTTGGCAAAATGCTGTATCAAAATTAACCTTCACCACCCTTCTATCTGGGAGTAGCCATTTGGACGACATCGGCCTCTATTTGACAGGTAATTTCTCTTTTATTACAATCATTTCCAACAAAAAGCTCTTAATCTTGGTCCTTGTCTCATTAATTGTTTGTTGTTTCCTTTCCATTACATGTTTATTGTGAGCATACCATATTGACCACATAGTAATCGAAATTCTACTATAATTTCCTACTCCATTTGTTTGGAAAATGTAACATACCCAATCCCAAAAATTATGTAACAGCCCATCTTTCAGTGAAATCAGAATAGTGGTTTCGGGACCACAAATTCGACCCAAAAATAAAATTTATTTTTATTTTATTAGAGGGTCTCTATTATGATAGACATGCCGTGTGAAAATTTTGATACGAAAATTTTATCGATTAAGTGTTTAATTACGAGAAGGACTAAATCGCATAAAATGTGAAAGTTGAATTCTAGTAGCTATAAAGATTAAATAGCTATGGAATTCAAAACTTAAGTCCCTATATGGTAATTAAACTATTAAATAAAAGTATGTAGATTTTTGGTGACTCGTCCATGAAAATTTAAAAAAAAAAGGCAAGGATTAAATTGGAATTTGAAAAAAATAATTAATTAATTAAAAGATGAAAAGAAAAGATCATCTTATTTTCTCATCTTCTTCAACCTAAAATACATGGAAACCCTAGGAGAGAGAGAAGAAACTTTCATGGCCTAATTGAGTAAGTTCCTTTGCCCCGTTTTTAGTAATTTTGATATTTTTGAAACTGGGATAGCTTAAACTATCTATTTGGGGGATTAATTTGAAAAGTTATCAAAGTATGGAAAATAGGTCATAGATGTATATGCTAAAAATTAGAAACTTGTGGTAGAACATAAAAGGTTGTTGATAGATAAACAACTTTTACAAAGTGATTTTTGATGAAAACATGATTAGGGACTAAAATGTAAACTTGTGAAATTTGATGAAAAATTTTGAAATTTGATGAATACGTGTGCTGTAAAATTTGTAATGGAATTTTGGTTAGGCTTGGAATAGGGAGTAAATTGCACAAGTTTCATTTTTCGAGCCTAGGGATGAAATTGGAATTTATGAAAAAGTTAGGGGCAAAATGGTAATTTTTACTAGGACATAAATTGAGTCCAAATAAATATGAAATGTGTCAAATTGATGATTAAAGCTATTTATATAGATCCGGACAACACGAATTCGAGGTTAGACCGAAGAAAAGAAAAGTTTTCGGATTAGTAGATTTTATACGCGAACAAGTGTCGAGGTAAGTTCGTGTAACTTAATTGGGCATGTAAATATGTTTAATTTTAATGTTGTGTTGTATGGAATGTGATTTATATTGATGGACATAACTTGAATGCTATAATAAGAAATTTAATACATGCTTGATATGGGGAAAAAGGGTTAATCACGATTGAATGTTGAATTCCGATGAATATATGCGCTTTCCCGAAATGAATAAGGTCCTGCATTTGTTGCGGACGGGATTTAGCTCGGACGAGTAATCCTATTGACCTTATTATAGAAAGGATTTAGCCCGGACGAGTAATCCTGATACAATACCTCTCGAGTATACGTTACGATTAGAGTTGAACCTGGATTGGTAATCCTAATTGAGCCCTTTTGAGCTTACGTTATATGAAGGATTTAGCCTGGACTGGTAATCCTGTTATATGATATGTGGCTCGAGAGTGTGTTCCTTGAGTGAGTGCCCTAATGGTTACCTTTGAATAAAAATTGACGGATTATGGAACCGTACACCTCGAGTGTACTACTTGAGCATCCATCAAAATTTCAATGATTCAACAGACATAAAAATCTTGACATGGTATGAGAATTTTAAGATGAAATGACAATGACTTGAAAGAATATTGCATGATGAGCTCATTTATGTTTACTTGAATGATATGAAGATTTTGGTGACTAACATGTTTGATTGAATGCATGTGTTTAGGCAATTTTGCTAATGAATGGAAAACATGATATTGTATGCTTAAATTTAATAAACGGGATTGGTAACTTTAGTTTTCGTTATACAAACTTACTAAGCATGTAATGCTTATTCCGTTTTATTTTTCCCTGTTTTATAGTGCTTGGGAGATCGTGAAAGTTGGAGATCAGTGGAGCATCGTCACACTATCATCTAGCTTATTTGGGTATACTTAGTAAAATCATTTTGGTATAATGGCATGTATAGGGCAACTTGGCCAATAGTGGCTTGAAAATGATGTTTTTGTAACCTAGAGATTGGAATGGTTACTAATTGTTTATTTTGGTGTGAATAAAAAGGTTATTATGATATATCACATGTGTTATGTTAAATGGATGTGATCAAATGTTGTTAACGCCTAAGTTAAACCAAGGTAAGTTCATAAACACATATGCATGTAGTAAAATGCCTTGTTGAATTATGGAGTTTGCTTAGTTTAAATGTTTGGAATGGTTGGTATTGGATGTGTGTTTCAAGTGCAAGTTTTGGGTGAAATTTTGAGTGAGAAATAAAGTTAGAAATGGCTTCATTTTGTCCATACGAGCAGACACATGGGCGTGTGTCTAGACCGTGTGTGACACATGACCTGGAAACATGGGCATGTGGTTATACCGTGTGTCCTCTGTACCTTAATTTTGAGAAATAGAATGCTTAGAATTGAGCACATGTGCAGAGACACGGGCGTGTGTCTCAGCCGTGTGTGCTACACGGCCTAGAACACGGGCTTGTGTCTTGACCGTGTGAAAACTATAATAGTTTTTCTTTGAAGGCTATTGATTGGTCATGTTTTTTTGGTTTAGTCACATGGCGTATCTGGAAAAATAGAAATCTTTTTAGTTTTCAGGTTATGTCGTGGAGTGTCGATGGAATAATTAGACGTTTGTATAGTTGGGCTTTATAGTCCAACTCTATGCATAAGATAGTTCATTCTAGGAGTCCAAACACACAGACGTCATCCGATAGGGATAATTGGACCCGACTTTATATTGATCGCATCTTTAACGTTGTATCAAGGGATATTGTGTTAGACCTGGTGCCCTAAGCGTAGTATATTTGTTTGTAAACTTGTAATTTTTTTAAATTGATTGGTTAATAAAAGAAATTCATTGATTACATTAATATACTTTGTATAATTATCCTCACATAGTTTTTGCATGCAAAGCAAAATGGAAGCAAATATTGCTCATTGGTTATCTAAATATTTAACTAATATTAAGTGATATTACGTGGTTAGATCATAGCACGGAAAGACAACTTGTATTAGTAGATGAACCTAAACATGTCTTTAGTTTAATCATAAATGAGCAAACCAATTAAAAGACTAATATGTCATTTATGAAGTCCAACTAGGGAGATGTATTTTCTTAAGCATCGGAGCAGATGACTCCCAAAAGATAGAGACATAAATGTGACTGACTGGATGATAATGCATCGAACAAGACACAAGCAGAATGAATTCTGAATTAGTTTATGGATTTATTCACTTGTGACGTTCATACTGTGATATACTTAATTCCTGAGTGGATGACAGACTATGTATGCATGACTCGTACATTTTGATGTAAGTAAAAGTCTGAGTTTAAATAGATAAGGAATCGAAAGCTGGTGCATTGGGTGTACGACTTCTGTAGCATGTGGCGTCATTCAAAATAGTGGAATTCATAGCCTAAAACATGGTTAAATGATATCCTCTCATTGGCATTACATGGTTGATGAAAAGTAAACGTGGCCACGGGTCGTCTGTCTTTGTGATGGATGACTTGATCACTATTTGATAAGATTGACTTTTCATGAAAGATGTAATGATTGCCATGAGATAAAATAGGATCATATTGGGAGAACGAATATTATCCCAAAGAGATCAAGGATATCCTATGAGGATAACACATTTATGACAAAGTCATTGGACGAGCATTTAGTAGTTGCTTTCGTAATGGTATGTCGATGGGGAGAGCTCAGTTACGATACTATAGTGGAATGACTTCACGGCTAAATGAGTTTATAATTAATAGGCGAAAAGTTGAAACTTAATTATAAATCATTTGAGCCTCAACTACATAATTCCAATAGGTCCTTCCACTAACTCGTTGAAACTAGAAATGACTTGTGTGTTTGAATATAAATGAACGAAATGAATAGGAAAAGAGAAATGAGAAATATTCATGAATGGTTATAGTTTTCTCCAAAATGGAGAAATGAAATCATTTGGAAATAAATATAGGTTTCCAAAAATGGAAATGCAAATGAAAATGGAAATGATCAATTTGTAATCCAATATAGATTACTTAAAAAATGATCGGAAGAATGGGTTTATGTTTTTAGACTGTTTTGATGTCCAAAAATGAAAATAAATCATTTGGTCATAGTGAACATGTTAAGTTGTGAAATATTGAACATATTTTCTTGAAATTTTACCAGGGGCAAAATCGTTAAAATTTTACAGAGGGTAAAATCATCAAAATTTTGTTGGGGGTAAAACAAGGATGAGAAATTTTTTATATATATAAATATTAAAGTTTGTTTTGGGAAATAGAAAAATTGAATCGGGTTGGATCACATTACATGTAACACCCCAAACCCGGTCTATGCATTGAGACTAGATTTGGTTTGTTACATGAATCGAGCTATTTTAAAATCTTCAATAAGTTGAAAACTACAATATTATTTTCAATTACAGGGTTTAATAAAAATCAGAAGAGTATTTTAATTTAATGAATATTAGAAAACGTTAGTTGAAAAAAAACATTATTAACATTGTATTATCAAAAACCCTTAGGTAATTTGTTTAAGAGTTAACAATAATAAAATATTTATAAAGGAATTTCATATATTTGAAAACCCAAATTTATTTTAATAAAACATCATATAACCATAGCCCATATTTAAAAGTCCAAAATATAATTTAAAACCAAACACACATAAAAATCCATAAATTATTTATAGAGGCCCTTATTACATTAACCCAAAATAGTGAAATACTTATTAAAAGTTCGAGTTTAATAAACCCATGTTTTGCAAGATGGCCTCCATGAAGTCATCCTCGCCCAAGTCCACGTCAATTTCCATTACCCGAGATGGAAAAATTTAAAGGGGTGAGTTACTTAGGACTCGAGTATAACTCACTTACTTGTCCACTGGGCCAGATTTTCAAATTACGGATTTGGGCCTTGAGCCCATAAGCAAAATAATACAATGGATAACACAATTAATAGCATGCATGTAAAAAAATGAGTTTTTCCCTCCCAAACCTAATTCCATCCGCTACACACCCCCGTACCAACCATCACACCTGTGGGGATCAAGTCAACCCACCCCGCCATCACACCAATCATAGGCATTAAGCCAAATTATATTTTTGTGGCATAGCCACCGAACTAGATTGTGACAAAGTCACCGAACTAGAGGCATTGAGCCAATTATTATTTTGTGGCGAGCCACCAACTAGAGGCAAATAGCCATTTATAACATTTGTGGCGAGCGAGCCACCGAACTAGAGGCAAATAGCCATTTATAACATTTGTGGCGAGCCAATTTAACTAGATTTTGGCAACAGGCCTTCTTCTCTTCATCATTTCCCAACTCATGCAATATGTATGCAATAGTAAACTATGGTCATACAATAATATTATAAAAAGGCCCATTAACAAGAATTTATATTTTCAAATCTTTATTTAGGCTCAAAAATAACACTTTGGTCTAATTAACTATTTATCAACTTAGGCCTAATTTTACGATCTAGCAAGTATTTTAGCCCATTTATCAATTTAACAGAGTTTACGGCCCATTTATCGATCTAGCAGAGATTTCGGCCCAATTTACATTCATGCAGAGATTTCGGCCCGTTTATCAATTTAACAGAGTTTTCGGCCCAATTATCGATCTAGCAGAGATTTCGGCCCAATTATCAATTTAACAGAGTTTTCGGCCCAATTATCGATCTAGCAGAGATTTCGGCCCAATTATCGATCTAGCATATTTTACGGCCCATTTTCACGAAACATACAATTTACATAATAACAAGTAATTTCTCGAGGGCGTTTTCGTAATTTTCATGATTTAGTCGTTTTTACATATTTTCATCAAAATATCTCTTGTTACGTTTTATACCGATCTAGTCGTTTTTTTACGATTTTACTTTCATACCGAAATTGACATCCAACCCGAGAAAAGTGTGAAGTTACACACCTCGATACCTAGAGTACTAATCCTTCTCGCCCTCGACCTAAAACATATTTCGATCCGTTAGAATACTATTTCAGATAAATATTTTTAATCGATAATAGATCCAAAATCTTACCTCTTGATTTTGAATCACTTGATTTTCGGCTTCTCCTCGTTTATTGATTCGTTAGTCGTAGAATCCACCAACGATAATGGCTCTAAGTTCGTACCACTTGAATAATTGACTCCTTCTAAGATGGTCCGCAACCCGGTGGAAAATCACGGATCGCCGAAGCGCCTTCGTTTAAATGGGGATTTGAGATCCGCCTCTTAACGTGACTAACCACCGCCTTTTCTTCCCTATTTTGAAAGTCTTCAAGATCCAAAGGGATATTAGTTAAATCTAAAATAATATCAAAATAGTACTAGAGGCTTTAAAGGATGTGATTTCCTTACCACAATAAATCGATTCCAACGTTTCTGCGATTCTCCGATCACTTGAGTTCGATCTTCCGTTATTGCACTATATAATAACGAATGAAGCGTTATTAGAACGAACGTTTACTTGATCCAAAAGTCCTTCATAACACCATTAATATTCGCCATAACACTATTAATAAATCAAAAGCGAAAAGAAGAACCCTTACCTATAATCCACGATCAAAAAGAAAGGATTGAGAAAGGTGTTTGTGATGGATGAAGATTTCGGCTATGTATGATCAAAGAAAAAGAGATAAAGATTCGGCTAAGGCACTCTAGCATTCGGCCATGAGAGTGTTTAAATGAAGAACTTTGAGTGAAAAGAAATAAAATATGAAAGAAGAGATGGTGATGATGTTGTTTGATTTCAAAGAGAAGAGAAGAAAAGATGGATTTTAAGAGCTAGGTACATTCACCATGGCAAAAGAAAGGAAAAAGAATGGCTTTGGTGTAGATGATTTGACTTAGAAGAAATACAAAAGAAAACTCACAAGATGAATAAAAGTGACCAAATGGTCAAAAGAATTTGGCTTTACCAAGGTTCAATTTCGGCCAAAAGGAAAATTTGAGAAGAGAAAAGCAAAATTCTGCACAAGGATGCTAGGAATGACTAAAGAGAAAAATGCAATTCTTAGCCAAACTAACACAAAAATTCGGCTCCCTCCCTATACCAAGTTGTCGTCCAAAGACATGGTCAATTGGCCATGATTTTGTTTCCAAAATTTTCCCTTGATATGTGCCTTATGTTCCCCCTATCTTTCCTTAAGTTTTTGATTCCATGCCATAAGTTAACTATTTCCTTAAACCTTTGATACACTAACCAAAAATAACATGGTCAACACTTACCATATATGCTCTTGGCCGACACTTGTTATACATGTGCAGAAAATTAAAAATAAAATTCATCTAGATGCTAAACAAGGGATTCGAACCTCTCCCCTCATGCTATAACTCATACGCCAACTCCACCATGCCATGTACTCAACTTATGTCACTCATTAACACTTAATTTAACTTAAGTATTAATGACACTTGCTTCTCTTCAATAAATTCTCAAATATTAAAATTATTCCGTACTCAAATTATGCTATACTCTTCTTTAGGACTTCAATAAATACGGAAATAAAAGTAAGAAATTTTTTTTCTTCCTTTAAAATCTAAACACCAATTCATGCAATATATAAACACTCGGATTTTTAGGGTGTTACAACTCTACCCTCCTTAAAGAAAATTTCGTCCTCGAAATTTACAGTTGAAAGAGGTGAGGGTATTGTTGCTTGAATTGCATCCTCGAGCTCCCACGTAGCTTCCTCCACTCCGTGGTTACGCCATAGAACTTTGACCAATGGCACGCTTTTCTTTCTTAGCACTTTGACATTTCGGTCTAAGATTTCCACCGGTTCTTCTTCAAAAGACAAATCAATTCACTCCAATTCTTCTCTCAGATAATGTGCGAAGGATCCGATCTATAACGCCTCAACATGGAAACATGAAAACATTATGAATTTGATCCAATTAGGAGGTAACTCAATCGATAAGCCATCGGACCAACACGCTTCAAGATTACGATAAGGTCCAATGTATCTAGGACTTAGCTTGCCTTTCCTTCCGAATCTGAAGATCTTTTTCCAAGGAGAGACCTTCAAGAAAACCTGATCCCCCACATCATACTCAATATCCTTTTGCTTCAGGTCTGCATACGACTTCTGTCTATCTGAGGCTTCTTTCAACCGGGCTCGAATAACTTTTACCTTATCCTCTGTTTCAGATATCATCTCAGGACCTAACATCTGTCGTTCGCTCAACTCAGTCCAACAAATAGGAGAACGACACTTACGACCATACAATGCCTCGTAAGGTGCCATCTGAATGCTAGACTGATAGCTGTTGTTTTACGCGAATTCTGCCAGTGGTAGATAATCCTCCCAACTACCCCTGAAGTCGATTATACATCCTCTTAACATATCTTCCAATATTTGAATTACTCTCTCCGACTGACCATCAGACTGAGGATGAAAAGCCGTACTAAAATTCAACTTTGTCCCCAAGGCTTCATGCAGAGCTTTCCAGAATCGTGATGTAAACCTAGGGTCCCTATCCGATATAATAGATACAGTACCCATGCAACCTCACAATTTCGGATACGTCATAGCCGCCAACTTCAGAATGAATAATCCGTCTGTCGGCAGAAATGAGCGGTCTTACAACCGATCAACAATTACCCAAACGGAATTTTTCTTAGTAGGTGTTAACGGTAACCCACTAACAAAATCCATAGTTATCCTCTCCCATTTCCAAAGAGGAATTTTTATCGGTTGCAACAATCCAGACGGTAATTGATGTTCTGCCTTCACTTGCTGACAAGTCAAACATTTTCCCACAAATTCTGAAATCTCACGCTTCAACCCTGGCCACCAACACTGTTCACGGAGATCTCGATACATCTTATTTCCTCCGGGATGCATAGCATAAGGGCTACTATACGCCTCCCGTAGAATCATTTGCTTCAGGTCTGAGTCCTTAGGCATACATACTCTTCCTCGAAAGCACAACACACCTTCCGTGTTTATTCCAAAATCCTCGATTTCACCATTTTCAACTTGCCAAAGTAAAGGTCCCAACTTCTCATCTGATGTCTGTTTTTCCTTGATTTGTTCCAGCCACAGTGGCTTCATCTGAAGTTCTGCTAACAAACTGCCATCCTCGTACAGACTCAAATGGGCAAACAATGCTCTCAAATCAGATACTGTCTTACGACTTAACGCGTCAGCTACCACGTTAGCCTTTCTAGGATGATATTCGATTGAGAAATCATAATCCTTTAATAATTCTACCCATCTTCTTTGTCTCAAATTTAACTCCTTTTGGGTAAGGAGGTATTTAAGACTCTTGTGATCCGTGTAGATTATAGATTTCTCACCATAGAGATAGTGCCTCCAAATCTTTAGAGCAAAGACAACAGCAGCTAACTCCAAATCATGCGTAGGGTAGTTTACTTCGTGTGGTCTCAATTGACGAGAAGCATAAGCCACCACTTTTCCATTTTGCATCAACACACAACCCAAACCCGTGTGAGACGATCACAATAAATGTGAATTCTTTTCCAAGATCCAATTTGAATCAAAACTAGAGCTTCCACGGGATCTTCTTCAATTTCTCAAACTCTCTTGCTCTTTTAGTCCAAATATACGGAGCTCCTTTCGCAATAGCTTTAGTTAGGTGCAATAATCAACGAAAACCCTCTACAAAACGTCTATAGTATCCACCAAACCCAAGAAACTCAATTTCACTCCGATGTTGGTGGTTTCCAATCCGAATAGCCTCAATTTTCCGAGGATCCACCCTTATTCCTTGGTGATACTACATGACCAAGGAAAGTCACTTCCTTTAGCCAAAATTCGCATTTACTAAATTTGGCATACAATTGCTTATCACGAAGTAGCTGTAATACTATCCGCAAATACTTGTCATGCTCCTCCTCATTTCTCGAATAAACCAATATGTCATCTATGAACACTACCACAAACCGGTCTAAATATGGTTGAAAGACTCGGTTCATCATGTCCATAAATGCAGCTGGTGCATTGGTTAGTCCAAACGGCATCACTACAAACTCATAGTGTCCGTAACGAGTCCGAAATGCCGTCTTATAAATGTTCGCTTCTTTAACCTTGAGTTGGTGATAACCCGACCTCAAATCAATTTTGGAGAAAACTGAAGCTCCTTTAAATTGATCAAATAGGTCGTCAATTCTCGGCAGAGGATACCGATTCTTGATCGTCAATTTATTCAATTGTCTGTAGTCAATGCACATACGCATCGATCCATCCTTCTTCTTGACGAACAAGACTGGTGCTCCCCACGGAGACACACTTGGTCGAATAAATCCCCGATCCAACAATTCTTGAATTTGAGCTTTAAGCTCAGCCAACTCCTTCGGTGCCATTCTATAAGGAGCAATGGACACTGGAGCTGTCCCAGGCAAAAGCTCAATGCCAAATTCTACTTCCCGATCTGGAGGTATACCAGGAAGTTCTTTGGGAAATACATCGGGAAATTCCTTCACCATCCTCACATCATCCACAGATAACTCTTTAGCATCCAAAGCACAGATAAAAGCTAGGAATGCTCCATATCCTTTCCGCACCAACTTCTCCGCCTTTAATGCAGATACCACATTTGCCAAATAGTTCTTTCGCTCGCCAATCATTATGACTTCCTTATCATCCGAGGTTCTTACTGACAATCATTTTTCAGCACAATCCAATTACGCCCGATGTTTAACCAGCCAATCCATGCCCAGAATGAGATCGAACTCGCCAAAAGGTAGTTCCATCAAGTTTGCTAAGAATACCTCCTCTTGAATTTTCAATGGCACGTCTTTAAACATTTTATTAATAATTACCGACTTTCCTAAAGGACTAATTACTGTCATCTCACTATCGATAATTTCAGATTCTAATTTCAGGTTTCCAGATATGGCACTAGATACATATGAATGGGTAGAGCCAATATCTATAAAGGCAATAACAGGTACATCAAAAATGAAGAACGTACCAGTTATCACATCTGGTGCATTACCGTCCTCGCGGCGTCTAATCGATAGACCGATCCAGTCGCCTTGCATCTGCATTTTCTCTAGGACCATTGCCTCGACCCGGTGTACCTTGACCACGTCCAGCCCCATTACCACCACGACCTGGTCCACGACCTCTTGGTGGCTGCTGATTACCTCTGGTGGTGTGCATCATTATTACGAACTTCTTGAGTCGTATCCATACGTCGAGGACAATTTTGTCTTGATGATCCATTGAACCGCATTTGTAGCATGCACCCGCTTTCCTCCAACTTTCTCCAAAATGTCTTTTCCCACACTCGGTGCAATCTCGACTTGATTATTTGCTACCGGGTTCTACCTTGAACCGGTTCATCATTCCTAGGTCTCTTCGGAATCTCTTTGAAGAACGAGATCATGTGTCTCTCTCTTGTTTCAAAATTTTCTTTCTCGCTGCTCAATTCTTAGCCTCCTCGGCAATTTTGGCCTTCTCCACAAGAGTGGAAAATTTCTAACTTGTTGTGGAGCAATCGTAACCCTCACTCATCATTAAGTCCATCCTCAAACGCACACAACGCTCGTGATCTGTTGCTACAATTGTCCGGCATAACGGCTCGAGACGTAAAACTCGACTTCATATGCTGCCACGGTCTTACTTCCTTGGACAAGATTCAGAAATTCTTTCCTTCGAGCGTCTACATAACTCGTTCCAACGTATTTTCCTTGGAAGGCAGCTTTAAAGAATTCCCAATTAATCAGTGCAGCTTCGGTGCCTTCTCGAACAGTGAGCCACCACTGATACGCCTCATCTCTTAACAAGGATACAGCTCCTCTCAGTTTTTGCTCGACAGTACATTCCATATCATCCATAATCCGTTCCACAGCTTCGAGCCAGTATTCAGCCACATTCGGAGCTACACCAGAGACTCCTCTAAAAACTTCTGCATTATTTGACTTAAGTCGCTCTGAAATTGACCCACGAGTTGTTGGCCCAATTCTAGTTCCAGCGACCCTTTCCAAGACTCGCAGCATTGCTTGAGTCAATGCATTATCTTCTTCCATGTGATCGCGTGATCCCGTCTCACTTTCAATTGACGAAAAGCGTCTACCTCCGACATATGATTTGGTGCTTCAACGTAGCACCTCGGCCTCTACCACGGCCACGCTCTACTGGCGTCCACGACCACGTCCTCTAGTGCTCATGATAGCTTGTTCGTTTTTATCTGATTACAAGTTTTATGAATCAGAAAATTTGTTTCGGTGTTTATTAACGATATTTTATGAGATTTGAGATATAAAGTTATTTTTTTCGCAACATATCCTATAGTCTCAATCTCTACGGTTTTTCACATCTAAAACTAGAAGTTCTAGAGTGTTCCTATGATTATATCATAGTAATTATTAAGCAATAAATACTTACTTGACTTGTTGCCGGATGCTTGTGGCGCCATACTGATCTTTAAAATATAATTGAACGATTTCATACAGAAATTATTTGCGAACCCAAACCACAGCCGAGAGTTTTGAAATCGGCTCGATATTATTAAGTGTAACACCCCAAATCCGGTCTATGCATTGAGACTAGATTTGGTTTGTTACATGAATCGAGCTATTTTAAAATCTTCAATAAGTTGAAAACTACAATATTATTTTCAATTACTGAGGTTTAATAAAAATCGGAAGAGTATTTTAATTTAATGAATATTAGAAAACGTTAGTTGAAAAAAAACATTATTAACATTGTATTATCAAAACCCTTAGGTAATTTGTTTAAGAGTTAACAATAATAAAATATTTATAAAGGAATTTCATATATTTAAAACCCAAATTTATTTTAATAAAACATCATATAACCATAGCCCATATTTAAAAGTCCAAAATATAATTTAAAACCAAACACACATAAAAATCCATAAATTATTTATAGAGGCCCTTATTACATTAACCCAAAATAGTGAAATACTTATTAAAAGTTCAGAGTTTAATAAACCCATGTTTTGCAGTATGGCCTCCACGAAGTCATCCTCGGCCCAAGTCCACGTCAATTTCCATTACCTGAGATGGAAAAATTTAAAGGGGGTGAGTTACTTAGAACTCAGTGTATAACTCACTTACTTGTCCACTGGGCCAGATTTTCAAATTACGGATTTGGGCCTTGAGCCCATAAGCAAAATAATACAATGGATAACACAATTAATAGCATGCATGTAAAAAAATGAGTTTTTCCCTCCCAAACCTAATTCCATCCGCTACACACCCCCGTACCAACCATCACACCTGTGGGGATCAAGTCAACCCACCCCGCCATCACACCAATCATAGGCATTAAGCCAAATTATATTTTTGTGGCATAGCCATCGAACTAGATTGTGACAAAGTCACCGAACTAGAGGCATTGAGCCAATTATTATTTTGTGGCGAGCCACCAACTAGAGGCAAATAGCCATTTATAACATTTGTGGCGAGCCACCGAACTAGATTTTGGCAACAGCCTTCTTCTCTTCATCATTTCCCAACCCATGCAATATGTATGCAATAGTAAACTATGGTCATACAATAATTTTATAAAAGGCCCATTAACAAGAATTTATATTTTCAAATCTTTATTTAGGCCCAAAATAACACTTTGGTCTAATTAACTATTTATCAACTTAGGCCCAATTTTACGATCTAGCAAGTATTTTAGCCCATTTATCAATTTAATGAGTTTACTACCCATTTATCGATCTAGCAGAGATTTCGGCCCAATTTACATTCATGCAAAGATTTCGGCCCGTTTATCAATTTAACAGAGTTTTCGGCCCAATTATCGATCTAGCAGAGATTTCGGCCCAATTATCGATCTAGCATATTTTACGGCCCATTTTCACGAAACATACAATTTACATAATAACAAGTAATTTCTCGAGGGCATTTTCGTAATTTTCACGATTTAGTCATTTTTACGTATTTTCTTCAAAATATCTGTTGTTACGTTTTATACCGATCTAGTCATTTTTTTACGATTTTACTTTCATACCGAAATTGACATCCAACCCGAGAAAAAGTGTGAAGTTACACACCTCGATACCGAGAGTACTAATCCTTCTCGCTCCTCGGCACCTAAAACATATTTCGATCCGTTAGAATACTATTTCGTATAAATATTCTTAATCGATAATAGATCCAAAATCTTACCCTCTTGATTTTGAATCACTTCGATTTTCGGCTTCTCCTTGTTTATTGATTCGTTAGTCACCGAGAATCCACCAACGTATAATGGCTCGGAAGTTCGTACCACTTCGAATAATTGACTCCCTTCGGAAGATGGTCCGCAACCCGGTGGAAAATCCCGAACTGCCGAAATCGCCCTTCGTTTAAATGGGGGATTTACAGATCCGCCCCTCTTAACGTGACTAACCACCACCCTTTTCTTCCCTATTTTGAAAGTCTTCAAGATCCAAAGGGATATTAGTTAAATCTAAAATAATATCAAAATAGTACTAGAGGCTTTAAAGGATGTGATTTCCTTACCACAATAAATCGATTCTAACGTTTCTACGATTCTCCCTATCACTTGAGTTCTGATCTTCCATTATTGCACTATATAATAACGAATGAAGCGTTATTAGAACGAACGTTTACTTCGATCCAAAAAGTCCTTCATAACACCATTAATATTCGGCCATAACACTATTAATAAATCGAAAACGAAAAAGAAGAACCCCTTACCTATAATCCATGATCAAAAAGAAAGGATTGAGAAAGGTGTTTGTGATGGATGAAGATTTTGGCTATGTATGATCAAAGAAAAAGAAATAAAGATTCGGCTAAGGGCACTCTAGCATTCGGCCATGAGAGTGTTTAAATGAAGAACTTTGAGTGAAAAGAAATAAAATATGAAAGAAGAGATGGTGATGATGTTGTTTGATTTCAAAGAGAAGAGAAGAAAAAGATGGATTTTTAAGAGCTAGGTACATTCAGCCATGGCAAAAAGCAAGGAAAAAGAATGGCTTTGGTGTAGATGATTTCAGCACTTAGAAGAAATACAAAAGAAAACTCACAAGATGAATAAAAGTGACCAAATGGTCAAAAGAATTTGGCTTTACCAAGGTTCAATTTCGGCCAAAGGGAAAATTTGAGAAGAGAAAAGCAAAATTCTGCACAAGGATGCTAGGAATGACTAAAGAGAAAAATGCAATTCTTAGCCAAACTAACACAAAAATTCGGCCCCTCCCTATACCAAGTTGTCAGTCCAAAGACATGGTCAATTGGCCATGATTTTGTTTCCAAAATTTTCCTTGATATGTGCCTTATGTTCCCCTATCTTTCCTTAAGTTTTGATTCCATGCCATAAGTTAACTATTTCCTTAAACCTTTGATACACTAACCAAAAATAACATGGTCAACACTTACCATATATGCTCTTGGCCGACACTTGCTATACATGTGCGAAAATTAAAATAAAATTCATCTAGATGCTAAACAAGGATTCAACCTCTCCCTCATGCTATAACTCATGCGCCAACTCTACCATGCCATGTACTCAACTTATGTCACTCATTAACACTTAATTTAACTTAAGTATTAATGACACTTGCTTCTCTTCAATAAATTCTCAAATATTAAAATTATTCCGTACTCAAATTATGCTATACTCTTCTTTAGGACTTCAATAAATACGGAAATAAAAGTAAGAAATTTTTTTTTCTTCCTTTAAAATCTAAACACCAATTCATGCAATATATAAACACTCGGATTTTTAGGGTATTACATTACAGAGTACTATGTCAAAAAGGCCTAGGAAGTAATCGTAATTAGACTCGATATGAGAGAGGCCCAACAACCCCTCATGGACATGAAGGAAGCAAAAACCCTAGTAGGAATACTAGGGTGCTCGTCCACCCTAGTCCTATTCTAAGTAGGATGTTTTTTACTTGAAATAAACCACTACAACTCAATAAGGGTTCGGCTTTCTCTTCCTATAAATAGATGGCACCGGTAGAGCTATGAAAACAACTTTAAGAGATTATTATTTTGCCGAAAAATAAAGAGAATTTATTCTCAGTTATTACATATATTTTTTCTGGAATAACAATTCTACCGGTTTCTATAAGAAGAAAGAATTTTCGTTTTCACCTCAAAAAGAGAGAAAACTTTTTCTAGTTCTATGTTTCGATTCAATTGGTTTGAGGCCACACTCGAAGCAGTTCGTGGTATGACAATAGTAGAGACGATTGTTTGGTTGAAAGCCGAGAACAACTAACGTCCGCTAAGCCGAAAACACAGGTACAAATTCAATTAAGGTTTATTTCTATAAATATCACAAATCGGGTTGATTTTCAAAATTTTAATTTTTCGCTATGCAAGAAAACTGTTTTCAAATCGGTTTTTTTCCGACATGCTGTTGTCAAGGGAATGCTTAGAGATCATATAGGAAAGTGGATTCTTGGGTATAATAGGCGGTTGGGACATTGTTCAGTATTTAATGTCGAGCTTTGGGGTATTTTAGACGAATTGATTCTTTTTCAGAATAGGGGATGTAACAAAGTGTTGATTCGGACAGATAGTATAGAGGTTCTTCAAGCCATTCAAGAAACAGTCTCAACGACATCTTATTCAACACTTATCAGACATATTCAACAGCTTCTTTTGGAAATAAGCCAATGGGAAATAGAGCGCATCCCTAGAGAAGAAAACACAGAAGCGGATTGCATTGCCAAGATGGCTTTTGACAGAAGCGAGGGCCCGCTGCTGTTCGTAGAAACCCCGTTGTTTAGTTCTAGATAATTGTGTTTATTTTATCTATTTTTTTCTTATTCACCAAAATAAATAAATAAATATTTTATCTTTTCAAAAATATTTTTTGACAGTAACATAAATACTATCAAAATTTTCAAAAGTATTTTTCAACCTCAATGATAATATCTAATCATTTGACTTTTGCAAAAGTGTCTTTGGTTGAAATTACTTTCCTATCGTTATTAAAGAAGTCCAACATATATTTTACTTTAAAACATTATATTTAAAAGGGAAGAATCTACTTATATCGATGTAAATTAAAATGATTTTACATCATTCCGTAATTTTTATATAATTAATGATATAAAATATTAATCTTATAAAAATTTATTAAATAATTTAAAACCACTTTAATTTACACAAATATAAATGAATCTCTCCTATTTAAATATATATATACTTTTCAAAACTTATTATTATTTTTTTTACAAATATAGTTTTTAAGTTTAATGGTATTCTAGCCTTTTAAGTGCTGTGAAATTCTGTTCAATGATATCAAATTTAAAACATGAAACTAAAACTACAAGAAAAAAAAAAAAGAAAAGAACACCCAATCATAAACTAGGAAATGATGTGTATATATAATATATGTAGCAGCTATGGTATGAGATAGGGATATCTCAGAGTGCAAAGAAGAAAAGCGCTAAATCTTGAGGAGCAAAGAAAGCAATAGGAGTTGTTTGGAATGAGCAATCGGAGAGAAGAAGTCTTTGCTTCTTTGGGGCTGGTGGCATGTCTCCATCTCCGGTATTCGAAACCTTTGAGCTTTGGGTGTTGAGAATGAGTTTCAGCAGTAACTATTTCATCACCTTCACCTCCTTCAGTATCCTCCATTAATGCTGCTGCTGTCTTCTGATTACTGATCTTGCCCTTTACATATGCTTCTCCTTCTTCTTCGTGCTGCTTGCTTTTCTTGTGGCTTTGCTGGTGGTGGGTGCCATTGACGGAGTTTATATGCATGGTTAGTTGAACTACAAAACCATATCATATCATCATCAAACCAAATCCAAGATATATTCATCAGGGGATAAAAACGCAAGGCTTGAAGGGAAAAAGATCAAACCAAAGAATTGATTTACATTAAAGAAAACCAAAGTAGAAGCATTAGCAAAAGTAAGTTACGAAATAGGAAGGGAGGAAACCAGAAATCTAGCAAGGGGACACAAGAAAGGCGGAGAAATATTTTAACAAATTTATGAATGTCATCAAGGGTTAAGAGCAAATGGAAAAATTGTCATATAAGTCCTATTATCTGATTAAATTAAAATTATTTATGGTAAAATTACACTTTGGATTCTCAAAATAAAGAAAATTTTGTTTACGCCCTTCAAAAATGATGAAATCTTAAATTAGTACATTACAAAATTATGTTTTTGATCTCTCAAAATTTATTTATTCAATTTTAACCCCTTAAAAACATTTTAGATTCCCCCGATTTCAATGGAAACTTTTTTTGGAAGGTCTAACCGTGGCCATTTTTCAAATTAATGAAAATATTGGGTTAAAATATGCTCTTAGTTCATGTACTTGGATGAAATTTGAGATTTGTCTCTATACTTAAAAAGTTAAAAATTAAGTCCCTCTACTTTTATAATTAAAAAATTTTAGTCTAATCATTAACATTATTAGTATTTTTGTCAAAATTTGCCAACTTAGTATATTATTAATTAGACTGCCCATATATGACTTGGTATAGGATTGACAAAAAAAATATGTTAAATTGCAAAATTCTTACGGAAACTACTAACAACAATAATAATTTGATCAAGATTTTTTAAACGAAAAAGGGGATAGTATAGAGACTAACAACATATTTCAACCTTGATATTATGGTGTATGCATTGTTTGAAGGGTCGTAGAGTAGGAAAAAATAATATTGGCAGTGCATAGTCGATTGAGTCTTTGCTTGATTGGCACAAATATTGTTGCTAATCCAGGAAGATGAAAGTTCAAATACGCTATTGAGGAGGTGGTATTGTAATTCTAGGTGTTGTGGAGATTTTATAAAATTGAAACAAAGAAGGGACATATTATGTTGGGAAAGAAGAGTGTTTTGTATGTGTACTCTAAATCTTAGCTTCACTACACACTACAGCAAAACTGACTTATAGCGGCGTTTTTAGTGGCGCTTTTATTTAAAACGCCGCAAAATTTATAACTTAGTGGCGCTAACAAAAAAACGCCGCAAAAGATTGCTAACAATGGCGTTTTTTTGACAACGCCGCTAAAGATAATCTTTTGCGTTTTTAACAAAAATGCCACAAAATATTTTTATTTCAAAACAAAAACGACGACGCTTTTAATTGCAATGTAAAATGGGAAAAATTAGCGGCGTTTGTTACAAAAACGCGCTAAATGTGATTTTAGCGCGCTTTTAACAAAACGCCACAAAATATTTTTCTTTCAAAAGTAAACGATACTGCTTTTAATTACAATGTAAAATGGGATAAAGTTAGCGGCGTTTTTAAGGCTGACTTATAGCTGCGTTTGTTATAAAAATGCTGCTAAATGTGATCCTTAGCGGCGTTTTTAACAAAAACGCCACAACATATTTTTTATTTCAAAATAAAAACGACATGGTTTTCATGTAAATAAAAAAAGTGTAAAAAATTTGCGGCGTTTTTATCAAAAACGCCACTAAGGATAGCCTTTATTCAATCTATTTCAAAACAAAAAAAGCGTTGTTTTGATCATTTTATAATAATTCAATTTTAATTTACGTTTAGTGTTTAAATTTTTTGCCTTAGTGTTAAGGGTTTAGCATTTAAGGTGTAAGGTGTGGGTCGTATGGTTTAGGGGTTAATGTTTATACTTTAGTGTTTTAGTGGTTTAGAGTTTTTGATTTAAGGTTTAGTATTTGTGGTTATAGGGTTTATAATTTAGGGTTTTATGGTTTATGGTGTTTAGTGTTTAGAGTTTATAAAGGTTTGTGGTTTAAGGTTTTGGGGTTTATAATGTTTTAGGGTTTAAAGTTTAGGGTTATGTGTTTAGAGTTTTATAGGGTTTAGGGGTTTAAGACTTATGATTTAGGGTTTAAAGTTAAGGGTTAAGGGTTGATAGTTTAGGAGTTATGGTTTAGGGTTTAGGGTTTAAGGTATATGACCCTCAATTCCGAAACCAAAATCCTTGAAATCAGTTTCTTCTAATTCAAAGCCCTAGAATCCTGTAACCCCGAAGCTGTTGGATCCAACATAACCATCGTTTAATCCTTCCTTTTATTGTATTGAAACTGTCTTCCCACAACCTCGAATGGTATATGTATCCATTACCCCAATGTTTATTTCTTTAAAATAGGTTCAAATTTTTATCCTTAATTTATATATTAAATAGTTTATTATATAATTGTAAAATAGACAATATGATTTATAATATTAAAATTATTATATAATTTGGGGTTTGGGATTATGTATTAGATATTAGGGGTTGAAGTTTGGATTTGGGGTTGTATATCGATTTGGGCTTAAGTTTTTAATTTATATATTAAATAATTTATTATATAACCGTAAAAGAGATATTATGAAATTTTTATATAAAATTATTTTTTATTATTAACACTAATACTATTATTTAAAATAATTTTAAAGATTTATGAGTATATAATCGATATATTTTAAATTTATAAATATTTAAAATAAGTAATTGGATTAATTAATAATAGTATAAAAATATATAAATTAAAAGATATTAAAAATTACCGGCGTTTTATACAAAAACGCCACAAAACCCATCAATAGATTCGAAGACGGTGTCGTTTGAAAATTTGTTGTATGAATTAGTGGCATTTGTGAATAAAACGCCACAAAAATATATCAGTACAATGCAATACAGCGTCGTTTAAAGCTCTTTTTACTGGCGCTTCCGTAAAAACGCCACAAATATCTGTCAAGTATTAGTGGCGCTAGTCCTAAAATGCCGCTATAAGTCTATAGTTAGTGGCGTTTTCCTAAAAACGCCGCAAATATATATTTACATTAAGCTTCACGACATCGTTTTATCAACAATATATAACACGCATTAAGGTGGATGACGTCGTTTTATCAACAGTTAGTGGCGCTAGTGTAGAAACGCCGCAAAACATAAATTGAATTTGAGCAAAATGTCGTCGTTTTGCTTTGCTCGGTTTTATCCCCTCCATCCCCGAAATCCCTAAGTGTTTTCTCCTAAAACTTAAACAGAAATCCCTAAATCCTTTTGTTCTCTGCTACAATTTTTCCCTAAATCCCTTAGAACTTCCTAAGTCCCCAACATTTCACCAATTAAAAATTTCCCCATATGCCAAAATACATTTCTGGAATTAGCATTTCCATGAGTCTTGTCTCTCAGAATTCAAAGAAACTTTCTTGCTCAATCAACAGCGACAACAACATTGTGAGCACCATTTGTTCATTGATTTAGGCATTTTTGTTTATTTATATACTTTTGTTTATTATTTTGTTTAACTTCTTTATTTTTCTTCGATGTAAAGGTTTGACGGCTGGAAAGACCGAGGCTAGTCGTTCTCCAGTAGCTTCTTTCTGGGGTTTTTTTTCTCCTTTCCTCCCTTTTTGGTAATATTCTTCTTCTGTTGCATGCTTCTTCCATTGCTATAATTCTGCTGCCCATAATTTTTGGGTTCTGGATTGTTGTCTTTAAGGTTTGATTTCTTGTTGCCCATAATTTTCTTATTTGGTCTTTCGTTGTCCTGAAATTTATAATGTTTATTTGATTAAATGGGATGAATCCCCGATGTTGGTAATGTTAAATCTGAGTCTTTGATTGGGGAAACCTATTGATTCTTGTTGCCCATAATTTTATAATGTTTGAAAATTTATTATAAATATAAAAAATCTTAAAATTTTTTGAAAATTCATTATTTATCTTCTGAAATTATAAAAATATTTTTAAAAATATAATTATTTTAAAAAATAAAAAAATTCATAAAAATTATAATTATGACAACTGGTTTAGTATCAACTGGGGAGTATTTCTAGGAGGAAAATCAAGGTTTGAAGGCAGAAATTCAGTTGGTTTGGGTGGAGACAGACATAAATCTAGAATTGACATGTTTTGTTTTAGAAAATATTAGACTTATCAAACGACTGCAAATGTAAACCTTTTTATTGTCATTTCGTGCCTCGACTCACTTTACATAACAAATGCCCGCTTTCTTGTTTGTCTGTGCCGCATCGTACAATAGTTAGCGTGGCTTAGAAAATTGAATCCTTCTTGGTATGAATATTTTAGTTACATACAATTTCTTTATAGTTCAACTTTTATACTTGTGTTTAAGTAGTGAAAATTGGTTTTTATTGCTTAACATCATATTTGTTATTTTGGCATGCTTTTAATTTTCAATGCAATATTTACCAAAGTTGAAAAAGAAGCTTCTTCGCTTTATGATCCTGTGGTGGTACTATAATGTTTACAATTTCATGACTTTGAAGAAGAAGTCATATCTGTTGAGATTGGAAACACCACGAGTGGCAATGATTTAGAGTAAGTCTTTGTTTAACTGTTATGTAACACGTCCATGTATGGGTAATTTAATTTCTATGTTTACTTTGCATGCATGATTTTCTTTAGGAATTTTGATGCATTCTTCTTGTGTAGATTTTCATCAAATTGGTATAAATTGTTGGCATGTATGACAAACTTCAGAGAAGCATATACTTGCAAAGAAAGACAATTTTTTTCTTTTTGCAAGCAAAGGCTGATTTGGTTCCCCAGATCTTTTGAGTCAATAAAATGCTTTCAAGCATTGTTTTTCAAACCTAAGGCTTATTTATTACTCAAGCTTGATACAAACATGCGCATACATGGACCTGGATAATGAGATAGAAGTGTTGCTGTGATTAAACTGATTTGAGCTTATGTTTAGTTTGCAAAAATTTAGTTTGCTTTTTTGCCTGCAAAAATGCTGCGGGTTTCGTTCATAATGTATCGTTTTAGGATAAATGGTCATTTTGAGATGTAATGTTTTGTTTTATGAGGGATGCCGTGTGATGTCTGGTTGCCTTTCACCATGGATTTCAATTTGTATGCCCGCTTTCTTTGCAGCAAGTTTTTGCAGTTTTCCAGGAGTAGAACATAACAAATGGCCTTTCTATTTCCTTTGTAAGTAAGGAGGGCGAGAAACATTGCTAAGTGAAATTTCAAATACAGGTACTGTATTGTTTTTTGGGGTTTTTTATACTGTGTATTAGTATTGGTGCATATATATTAATTAGTATTGGTGCATTTAAATTTGTATTATATAATACAAATTTGAATTTTGCAAGTTAGCATATATATTAATTAGTATTATGCATTTAAATTTGTATTATATAATACAAATTTGAATTTTGCAAGTTAAGATAAGAGATTAACATAAATTTTATATTTTAATAAATATTTTAACATAAATTTCATATTTTAATAAATATTTTCAAGTTAAGAAGAGATTAACATATTTTAATACAAACTGTCACTATATATATTATATATTATATATTATATATTATATATTATATTAAAGAAATTTTTTTACTCTATCTTCCCTAATAATAACCTATGGTGTAATGATTTAATTAATCTCCTCACAAAGTAGTGGGCTAATAATAGTAATAGCTTTTCAATAAAATGAATTTAATTGTATTTATTTTTAATAAATGTCTTATAAAATAAGAAAAAAACAATTTTTTAAAGAATACTTACATTTATGTGGCTTTTGGTTTATTACTAATTACTAATTACTAATTTTTTATATTAATAATGTTTGATTTTAATATTTAATATTTTCAATATTTTCCAAAATGGTAATAATATTTTGTTATCAAGATAATAATATTATTGATCATTATTTAAATATGTTTTATTATAAAAATAAATTATTTTTAAAAGAAGTAATTTAAAACTTTTAAATTTAAAACTTATAAATATTTTGTTATCAATATAATAATATAGATCATTATTTAAAAGAAGTAAGTTAAAACTTTTTAAATTTAACAACATCACAAAGAAATTTCAATTATAAAAAACATATAATACCATTTTCCAAACTACCTCAAACGAAAAATTAAAACCAATTAATATTTTAAAAAAACTATACTGTAATGCATGCCATATATGTTCACACCTCAACCGATTCTCGATTTGAAATTTGAATTTAACTTACATAATACATAATACATAACTTACATAAAATTATTTAACTTACATAATACATAACTTACATAACTTACATAGCTTTCATCAAATTATTTAACTTACATAATACATAACTTACAGAACTTACATAATACTTGTATAGATTAAAAAAAAAGATTCAAAGTATATAGGCTGAAAACCTGACGGGTTGCCTTATATCTCACTGTTAGATATAATGGAACCTCCTTAGGTGTAACAATGTCACGTATAATGAATCTTAAAGAATACATAACTTACATAATACATAACTTACATAATACTTGTATAGAAAAAAAAAGATTCAAAATATATAGGCTGGAAACCTGACGGGTTGCCTTATATCTCACTGTTAGATATAATGGATCCTCCCCAGGTGTAACAATGCCACGTATGATGAATCTTAAAGAATACTTTAAGATCAAATTTCATAACTTACATAAGTTTAAGATAAAATTTCATAACTTACATAATTTTAAGATCAAACTTCATAACTTACATAATTTACATAACTTACATAGTACTCGGTTATATATATGATCATATCAGTACTTACATAAATTATAAATTAACAATTTAGCCGTGTAATTTATTGTCAACTTCAGACTTCAAGAACTACAAAATGTACAGGACTTGGATGAAATTGTCAAGGGTAAGCAACGGCTATTGAAATGGAGTAGAAACTTTTCTGAATTTCGCATTTCAAAATGCAAGCCAAGAGAATATGATTCTTTGCCCGTGTAAGAAGTGTTGCAATGTTAATTGGCATTATCGTGAAGTTGTCTACGAACATCTAGTTGTTGATGGCTTTGTCCAGGGGTACAAAAAATGGATTTTTCATGGAGAGTGTACATCTAGTGGAGCATATTCATCGATGAATCTAGGTTATCCTCATAGTGCTTACAATGACAATGTTAGAGATGATAACATGGAAGGCATGTTGCGGGATGCTTTTAATATGCGCAGTGATGGTTTCGGGTCATTTCCACCTGACTTGGGTGCAACCAATGATTATAATTTTGGTGGAAATACTTTCACCGAAGGAGGAAGAAGTGTACCTGATGAACAGCCAAATGAAGAAGCGGTGAGGTTCTACACGTTACTTGGTGAAATGAATGAAGAACTGTATGAGGGATCAAAATTTTCCAAACTAACTTTCTATATTCGTCTTTTTCACTTGAAATGTTTGGGAGGATTGTAACATCCTGAAATTGGGCCTAGGAGAATTGAGCCCAATGGACCTTAAGCGTAGTAGCGTTTAAAATTTTTGAGAACAAGAGATCGGCTTAAATGCAAGTTGGACCTATTAGATAAGTGATTTTGGAAAGTTAGGGGGCTTCTATGAAGTCTCGGGATCAAACTTTGGCTTTAGGAAAATTTTGGTTTTAGTTGAAAAAACCCTGGAAGTTGGCAGGTAGGCCTTAAGAATAAAATATGGAGAAAAGTGACACAAGTGGAGTGTGTGGTGTAGTGGCAAAGTGACACCACTTAAGGACAAAGGGGTGACGCTGCAAGGAAGGAAGGAGGTCCAAGGTTCTAGTTGTAGCGCTTGCATTCCTTTTAGATTATTTTTATTAAATGAATTTAGACCTTGGCCATTGGGTTATATTTAGTTGCGCATGGTTTAAGACACAGGAGGAGCTTGTGGCCAAGTGGTTAGAGGTGTGGATTATGTTGCAAGGGAGCCTGGGTTCGAATCTCATGAAAAGTAAGGGAGTATTTATTTTGAGGATTGGACGGTAAGAGTTTCAGTTGGATTTAAACTCTGCTAACGGAGGGATCCCATATCGAAAAGATACAAAGAATGAGGGTGAAGAGCTAGCTATATAAAGAGCATTCTAGGAGGAGAGATAACATACCTTGGTGGACGTTTGGGCGCAGGAGTGGTCGGAGCGTGGATTAGCACCAGATTCCTATCAGGTGTGTAACTTTCTCTACTCTAGCTGTAGAGCGGCAAATGCCGAAGTGCCGGTCACGGCAATAGTAGCCACACGAGCGTGCGAGTGTACGTGTGGGGCTTCAACGCGATAGTTGAGGCTACTTAGGGTCGCAATGGGCCGAAATAGGCCCAATGGGCCCGTGGGCTAAATTGAATAAATTGTATGATGATATAGTATATAGTGAACTAGATTAGGTGGACCTTATATACGTGGCTAGATATGGGTTAGGTGGGCCACACGAGCGTGTGGGCCTGAATGGGCTAAAATCGGGTTTTAGGCCCAATAGTCTGGTAAAGACCGAAAATGGTAGCTGAGTCACTGGGGTGACATTAGGCCTTCGGAAAGGCCATTGCAGGTGCGAATTACTAGAATACCCTCGATAGGTAAATTACGAAAATACCCTTGGTAGGTAAAATTATGGTTATACCCTCAGAGGTTGATTAGCTTGATTATGTGGTATTATGTCTATCTGATTATGATGGTAATTCATGTTATACTTATATTTGATATATGTTTTGCATACATGACATACTGCATACACGAATTATTATGTCATATTGCATGGGATTTGGGATATTATGATTAAAGGGGAAGTGTGTATATATTTATATACGTGGGTGACTCTGTCACGAATAATGATGGCCTTGAGCCTCATTGTGGATTAATGATGGCTTTGAGCCTCATTGTGGATTGATGATGACCTTGAGTCTCATCGTGGATATTTGTGATTTAATCACGTGGATCAGTGGCTAGACCACTTAAGTGGACTTTGAGCAGTATGCCTGTCAGTATAGACTGCCAAAAAGGTATGTAGCAGATGGAGGGTCGATTGTAAAAATCCCCCGGTGTGTGGTGGTTGGATATACGGGTGGTGTGTAGAGGATGGAAAACTAGGTTTGGGCTGGGACATGTTGCATTCATATCTTTTGTATGCCATCTTGAGTGGGCTAAGGCCCAATGTGCACCTGTGGGCTTAAGGCCCAGATTGCGTTTATGGGGATTTACACACTGAGTCTCGATGACTCACCCCTTTGTTAATTTTACAGGCAATCATTAGATCGCGAATTTGGGAGCTGAGGCGGACTCGTGGAGGCCATACATTGTTTACTCGTAAACTTGTTCTCTTATTTCAAACTTATTTTTAATTCGGGTTTTTAAGTTGTAATAAGGCCGCTTAAACTTTATTTTTGGTATTTTATTTGGTTTAGATTTTAATTTGATTACTACCTATTATTATTAAATGTTCAATACGGGAATTTCCTAAACCCTTAATAACCGTTTTCAAAATGTTAACAAGAGGATAACAAGAGAATAAACATTTAACAAACGCACAGTTTTTAAACAACCATTTTATGTGACATGCCAGATCTAATCGTAACGGTTAGGTCGGGTTTAGGGTGTTACAAGGATGGACCGAAAACTCGTTGACAATGCTGTTAGAGTTTCTGCAAGAAATGTTCCCATTTTTGAAAATCCCTCAATCTTCCAAAGACATGAAAAAATTGATAAAGGATTTGGGCCTTGGCTACAACAAAATTCATAGTTGCCCAAATGACTGCATGTTGTATTGGGGCGACCGGATAAACTAACAGTGCTGTCATGTATGCGGTCAATCCCGTTGGATTAATAGAAATACAGAGGATGGTAACGAGAAAAATCACGATACACAATCAAGGAAGCAGCCAGTTAAGATTTTACGGTATTTTTTACTAATACCAAGGCTTCAACGATTTTTCATGTCGTCGAAGATAGCTGAGTCAATGACATGGCACCGTGATGGACGAACCGATGATGGATTGTTAAGGCATCCTACAGATTCTTTAGCTTGGAAATCTTTTGACTCCAAATTTCCAAGATTTACAAAAGATCCTCGGAGTGTGAGGCTTGGGCTAGCATCCGATGGATTTAACCCTTACAAACTCATGAGCACAATGTATAGTACTTGGCCTGTGGTGCTTGTTCCCTATAATTGGCCTCCATGGGTTTGCATGAAAGAATCATCTTTTATCTTGTCTATGATTATACCTAGAGAGAAAGGGCCCGGGAATGATATTGACGTCTATTTGCAGCCACTTGTTGAAGAGTTAAAACAACTATGGGCTGGTGTTCAGACATACGATACAATGAGAAAAGAGAACTTTAATTTACGTGTGACTTTGATGTGGACTATTAATGACTTTCGGCTTATGCTAATTTATCTGGTTGGAGTACCAGGGGACGTTATGCTTGTCCGTGTTGTGCTGCGCAGACATGTTCGCAATGGTTATATATAGGAAGAAGTACTCTTACATGGGGCGTCGTCGGTGGTTACCAAAAAATCATAGATTTAGATTTCAGAGTGCTTAGTTTGACGGTACTGAAGAGTTCAGAGAAGCTCCTTCCAGACTGGTGGATCTGAAATATTGTTAATGTTGAAAGATATGAATTTCATTTATAGGAAGATGAATCAACCGGCCAACCCGCAAAGAAATAGAAGATCTAGGGATGAATCTGATGATGAATCTGATGAAGATGACGATCCTAATAAGGCGGACTTGTGGAAAAAAAGAAGTATTTTTTTTTAGTTGCCTTATTGGGAGCATCAGATTTTACGCCATAATCTTGATGTCATGCACATTGAGAAAAATGTCTGCGAGAACATCATTGGGACTATTTTGAATGTCGATGGAAAATTGAAAGACAATCTTCAGAGTCAACTTGATTTAGTCCACATGGGAATTTGGCGTGAGCTTCATCCTCAAGCACTTCCGAATATGAAATATCGGTTGTCGCCTGCTATTTTTTCAATGTCGAAGATGGAGAAAGAAGTGTTCTGTATGGTGTTGAAGGATATAAAAGTCCCCGATGCGTATGCATCAAATATATCTCGATGTGTGAGTCTTAAGGATCGAAGACTATATGGCTTAAAATCGCATGACTATCACATCTTGATGCAAGACTTACTGTTAGTTGCTATGCGGTGTTGTATGTCGAAAAAGGTGACGTCTTGTGTAATTAAACTGTCAAATATAATGAAAGGCATTTGTGGTAAAGTTTTGAATGTTCAAGAACTTGAGACACTACAAGATCGAGCTGTATTGACTTTATGCAATCTGGAGAAGATCTTTCCGCCTTCCTTCTTCACTATTATGGTGCACCTGTTAATTCATCTCCCGCGTGAAGCAATACTTGGTGGACTCATTTTCTATCGATGGATGTATCCTATTGAAAGGTCTTACTTTATTTGTAAATTATTCCTTCATTCACCTCAATGCCTTTAGTTGCAACTTTTGATAATGTTGTATATCATGTTTAGGTTCCTATCCAAATTGAAGTCTTACTGCCGCAATAAGCGTTATCCGAAAGGATCAATTGCCGAGGGCTACTTGGCAGAGGAATGTATGACTTTCTGTTCGAGGTATTTGGAAGATGTTGAAACAAGAATGAACAGACCAAGTAGAAATGCTGGGCTCACAGATCATAACTTGGCCGAAACTTATTTATTTCAAAGTTTCGGAGAACCGATCGGCAAATTCAAAATTGCAGAATTAGACGATAGATCATGGGTCCAAGCACATCGATACATTCTTTTTCATCACGATTCAATAGAACCATTTCGGAAGTAAGTTCTAGAATTTGATAAATACTCATCAATTATAATTTGTTTGTCTTCTAACAAAGTAATCCTTTTTTAAACGTAGTGAGTACAAACAAATATTGAGAGCTCGTTCACGATCCCGAAGATTAAATCGGCAAGAAATTAATAAGTTGTTCACAGAATCATTCTATGAATGGTTAAGTCAAATGGTATGCAATTTAAGTTTTCATTGGGAAATAATAATGCTTTCTCATAACATTTATAATTACTCGATTTACTTTCGATTCAATAGGTTTGGAGTCAGAATGAAGTTAATGAAAAAGTTAAATGTCTTCCACAAGGTCCAAACAGAATAGTGAAAAGATATAGTGCCTTCCTCATCAACGGATACCTATTTCATACAAGGTATCGCGAGAGATTGAGGAGAACCCAAAATTGTGGAATCGTTGTTAATTCTTCAATTACAAGTTATGCTAATGCTAGGGACAGTAATCCTGTCGAGGGGAATCTGGAGTATTACGGACTTATTACTGACATCATTGAGTTGGATTATTACGGAAAATGCAAAATTGTCTTATTTTGAGGTGATTAGGCTGATGTGAATACGGCTCGCGAAATTAAAAACGATCAATATGGCTTTACAATAGTGAATTTCTCTCAATTGATTCACATCGGAGAACAACTGATAGACGAACCGTATGTGTTTTCTTCTCAAGTTAAACAAGTTTTTTACTTGGAAGATCCAACTGATGAGGGTTGGTACGTTGTACTTCGAAACACCCCTAGAGACTTGTTCAACATTGGCAGTGGAAGTAGAGATGACATAGTTGAAAGATCAGAAACATTGCCTTTTCCAGAACAAAACTTAAATGAAAATATCCCTAGTACTAGTCAACAATTTCAATGGGTTCGTCAGGATGTGGACGAAGATATTTACGAAATATGATTTAGTAAGATTTTACGATTTATTATTTATATGTAATATTATAATATATATATGTTGGGCATGTTATATAATTTAACTATTTTAAATGTACTATTATTATTGTTATTTGTTACTAAAATTTTGAACTATTTCATGTGTATTGCAGGAAAAATGCCTAGAAGACGATTACGAGATTTAAGCATTGTCCACAATACTCCAAATTCAGAAGAAGCAAATAGTGAACAGCAAACAGTTGTTGGATCTTCTAGTCTGCCGGACATAGATGACGAGCCTGTAGAATTTCAAAGTAATGTTAAGTTTATTTTACATGCATGTTGAATTTTATTATTGATTCATTTTTTAATTTTAATATAATAATATATCATATTTCAGCTGAAGGTGGTGGGACGCGAAGAGGTCGGGGACATACATTGCTTAAAGATTTATACGACTTAGAGCCTGCCGAGAGTGTTAAAGTAAGGAGAAACAATCTTGGCCAGCCTGTTGGATTTGAAGCTCGACTGTTAGTAGGCTATTTGGACATTATAGCACGAAATGCTAATATGTTGCCCATTAACTACGAATCATGGCATCACATGTCTGATGCCAATAAAAATCAGGCTCTCAATAATATTAAGGTAACAAGAAGTGAATGTAATTTATAATACTTTGATTTAATATTAACTGTTTAAACTTTTTTTGTTCAGGAGAGATTTGCTTTAGAGGTCTCCGATGACTACGTTAAGAAGACATTGGGTAAAAAATGGAGAGACAATAAAAGCACGCTAAAAAAACAATATTTTAAGAAAGACATAAGCCTCGATGAAAAATTAAGAAATGTTCCGCCGGGAATGTTGAGGTACCAATGGGAAGATCAAGTTAGATTCTGGAATTCAAAGAAAGGAGAGGTATTACGTACTTTTAAAGTCTTATAAATTTTTCAGTTTATAGTATTTATTATATACATAATTCAAATTCCATTATGTAGGACCGTGAGCGAGTTGGAACAAGCAGCAGACAGAAACAAAAATTACACACACGGCAGCGTCCAGAAGTTTTGCTTGTGTAGCTGAGGCCGAGGTATTATAATTTATTATTTCTTTCAAATATTAATGACTTTATACTATTAAATTATATTTTTTCTGCTATAATGTAGGAAGCTTCGTCTGGTCAAAAATTTGGACACCTTCAGCTTTTTGACATTACGCATAGGAAGAAGGACGGATCTTTGATGACATCCGACACTGCAGAAATTTTGGTATATTTACTTAATAATTGATTTATTATAAATATTTATAATTTTTAATTATAATAGTTTAATTTATCATTTGTAGTTTTAAATTTATAATTTTAAGTTATGTTGCATTCCTTTTTATTATATATTTTGTTTCTAACTCTTTCGTTGATTTATTAGGATAAACTAAAGGAGAAGAAGGCAGAGTATGAAGCGGTTGCTTCGAGTGATAGTTCTGTTAATCTCGAGGAGATTGATAACAGAATTAATACTGATGTTTTAGGTCCTGAAAGGTACGACTGCTTCGATTGATAGTTCTGTAAATCTTGAGTATATTTATAACAGAATTATCACTAATGTTTTGGGTCTTAAAAGGTTTGTTCGGGTTCGATGTCAAGGATCTGGGGTTATCCCGACCCAATATTTTCGATCCGGCTCCCAGCAATACATGCCTTCCAAGAGTCAATCTCGTGTTGAAGTTCAGAGACTAAAAGACCAGATAGCTCAGATGAAAGCGAGCACAGCTGAGCAAATTTCTCAACTTAGAGCGGAGGCAGCAGCGAGGGAGGCAGAGCAGAACATAAAGTATGAAGAACTCCAGCTATAGCTTCAGACTATGATGAAGATGTTCCAGCAGTAGCAGAGGCCGCCATCTTAGACATTTGTTTTCTTGTTGTAAGATGATTTTTAACATTGTTACATTAACATTATTGTAAGAATTGTTTGAATTATACTTCATTTATTAATGTATATCACATATCTTTTATTAAATTTGAAGTATCGTTTAGATTTAATGCTTTTGGTGAGATTTAAATGTTTTATTTGTTGTCTTGGGTTGAAATTATATGCAATTGCTGCTGTTTTTGGTTGGTTTTAATGCAGGGAGGGTAGGATATTGGAGAAAATAAGCATTGTAAATCTGTGCAAATTAGCGGCATTTGTGTTAAAAACGCTAAAAAGTCCCCACCTTCATGGCGTTTTTGAAAAGCTACCGCTAAAAGTCCCTCTTTAGCGGCATTTTTAAAAGCGCCGCTAAAGTCCTCGCTTTTAGCGTTTTTAGAAAAGCTTAAAAATCCCTCTTTAGCGGTTTTTTGAAAAGCCGCTAAAAGTCCTCGCTTTTAGCGGCATTTTTTAAAAAAGCGCCGCTAAAAATCCCCTCTTTTAGCGGCTTTTTTTGAAAAGCGCCGCTAAAAGTCACCACCTTTAGCGACGTTTTTTAGAAAAGCGCCGCTAAAAGTCCCCACCTTTAGCGGCGCTTTTCACAATAAACGCCGCTAAAATTTTGCGGCGCTTTATTTAACTGCATTTTTTGCGGCATTTTTGTAAGCGTCGCAAATCCTATTAGTGGCGCTTAAAAACGCCGCTAAAAGCAAAAAAAAAAACGCCGCTAAAAGTCTGTTTTGGTGTAGTGACAATTTTTAATGAATTTCATTGTCTCGTTTTCAACTCTCATTTGTTTTTTTTTTCAAATAAAAAAACTAGTTGTTTAAGGGATCCTATTTGTAGACGAGGCTTGCTTCACAATATTATCATTCCACAATTGAATATTACTCTCTACTTACTACTCAACATTTTTCTTTCTAATTAAGTCTATAATTTTAGATTTTATTACTCATACCTAAATTTAATGATGTCAAATTTTGCTAATGGAAATGAGACAAATGTCTACTTTTTATTACCTTCAATTTTAAATTTAAAAATATTAAAAAAGTATGTATACAAATTTTAAAAATCCAAATATATACTAAAAATTATAAATTTTAAAATATATTTAAATTCTGAAAAATCTAAAATATATTTAAAATGTAAATATCGATTTTAAAATAAAAATAAAAATTATATATAAATTCTAAAAGTATATAAAAATTCAAGCTTAATTATTCTTAATTTTGAATTCCATTTTAAATTTTCTAATTAAAAATATCTAGTTTATCTTTTTATTTTTAAATTAAAATAATTTTTAAAACAATTAGAGATCAAAATTGATTGGTGTTGACTGGCAATAAAGTCCAGTTAACTTTTTTTTTAATTTTTTAGAAAGAATTAACTTAACTTTTATTTTTGGAGATAATTGCACCAAACATCATTAAAATATGACCATTATTTTAAATTGGTCTTTAAACTTCAAATCTTTCTAATTATATCTTTGAGCTTTTGAGATTATATCAATTAGGTCTTTTTGTTACTAAAATTTTAATTTTTCTATTAAATAACATGTCGGTCTTATATGACATAATTTAAAATAAAAAATTAAGAAAAAATGAATGTTTTAAAATATTAGTTTTGAGGTTTTCAAAACTTTTACCAAGCTTTATCATTTGCTCTATTTTTTAGTTTTATTTTATTTTTAGTTTTCTTTAAAAAGTTATGCAGCAACGTTCTATTTATTTAAAATTTTTATTTTAAATTTACCTACATAAGATTTAACACATCATTTAATGGTTAAATTAACTTTTAATAATAAAAGGAATTGAGCGATATAACGTCGATAATTTAATATGTAATTAGAATATTTTCAAGTTTAGAGACCAATTTAAAGTGAGTATCATAATTTAAGAATGTCTAGTGCAATTAATTCTTATTTTTGTATTTAGTTTTTGAATTATATGTTTAAAATTTTAAGTGAAAAGTTTAGCCCTTTTTATACATAATTTTAGATTTTGTACATGTTTTTTCTAGTTTACTGTGGCCCTTACTAACGCTACTAAAATGTAGTGACAAAAAAGGAAAGCGCTGCAAAAAAAGATGTTGGTAAAATTTACACGTAAATATTTAGCAATGTTTGTCTATAAAAATACCGCTAAAGAAATTAAAATACATCATAGCTAAACTTTGCACAGAAACGTTGCAAAAGTACAGGGAATTTGACGGCGTTTGTTTATCAAATAGCCCTAAATTCTACATGTTTTTTGTGATGATTTTGTTATTGCGTTGCTAAATACGGTACTCATTGATTCTTATACTTCTAACAGTGTCTTAAAAAAAACGCCGCAAATTCAGATTTTTTTTTTTTTGCAGTTTTATTATTACAAGTTTTTGGCGTTTCTTACAACAAAGGCCTCAAAATTTTAAAATTTTTTGCATTTTCTATTATTAGCTTAACTTGCAAATAATTTATATTTCCAAACTTAAATTTCAAGAAAACCAATAACAAGATTCTCAAGTTTAGTTAACAACAGAAAAAGCCAAAGTTTAATTGTTATGCTAAAGTACAAATTTAAAGGGGCTAGTTCAGATGCCAAAGTTTAAATCTTCTCAATAGAATAATTGCAAAATAGTATTTTAACAAATTACCAAGAAAAATGAACTATAGAAAACAGTAGTAAAGATCAAAGGCAAACATTTTTAATGCCTCGCAAGACATAGTCCATAATGTTTGCTCTTTTCCGTGACCTTGAAACCTGAATAAATAAACAAGATTGAACTAATTTTATATAACCAAACAAAATTCAATATTAACGCTAAACTTTTACATTAATGTAACATATTACCTAAGATGAGGGATTTTGAAGAAGTTCATCATATCTTGTCCTATCTTCCTCTCACCATTCCGGAAATGCAGCTTCTCTATCCACTTCCCTCACTGTTGCCTCTGTTTCCCGTAATTTTCTCGTGTGTCGCTGCTTCCATCTAAGCCATTTGTTCTTTTAACCTATCGACTTTTGTTTGTGAAGTTTGGCTCTATGAATAGGTGTATTGGTGTAAACTTGAGCCAAAGAACTCGGTTGGACTAACAAAATATCCCTGAAATCAATCCCGCCCATATCTTTCTAGACCAAAAACTTTGGTGATATGCTTCAAGTAAAATTTTAATAAGTTGGATGAAATAAGGAAATGAAATGATAAGCTATATGTGTGTATATGAGAATGGAAATTGAAATTTACAAGTGTGTTATAATTCATCCTAGATATGGAAATTAATTTAACTATGTGACACGAAATTCGTATGTCAAATACAATTATGATATGGATATTATAGCATACGGATAAGTGTAAAATGAGTATAAATACCCACTTGTTAAATGTGCCCATGTAAACTTGGTAGAAAGTTTATGAATTTGTTGACAGGATTATATACGCATGTCTATGCAAGATAGAGATGGAGTTTGTAACAGACTGTTTTTCAGTGGTGTCGAAACCAGTGATTTTGAGGCCATAAATTCAACGTGTGAGTCCGTAAATATTACTATTTAATATTTACGAGTCAAATATAGTATTATAATAAATTTTGATTTGATAATTTATGTTATTTAAATGAATTATCAAGGTCAACTGGTTTTAGAAAATGAGGTATCGGGACCTCGTTTCTATAAACCAAGTCGTAAATATTTTATTAAATATTTACGGAGTGTTATTTAGGTCGTATTAAAATTTGGTTGAGAAATTTTAATGTTTAGATAGTTAATTAAAGAAAAAAGATTAAATCGTATAGAATGCAAAATTTAATCGTTATTAGTTATATGTGTTTAATAGCTAAAAAGTAATTATTAAAGGGCTTTGAATAGAAATTTTACCCTATACTTTTGAGTGGACATATATGTTCATGAAATTTATATATGAAATAAGTTGAAAGTAAGGTTAAAATTGTAATTTAATAATAGTTAAAACATAAAAAAAAAAAAAAAAGAACATGCTATCATCTTCTTTCCTAGGAAATAAACAAACCGAAACAAATAAATGGATGAAGCCATTTTTGAGTGAAGATTCGACCAAACCCCAATTTATGCATGTAAGTCCATTTTGCACATGTTTTTAATGATTTTTATGTTTTTGTTATCATATTAGTTTAATCTATTAGCCTGGGGATCAATTTGTTAAATTGTTAAATGTTTAGAATTTTAACAGGGATGACTTTTTTATGTTCTTCAAATTTTATGATAGATTATTAAGCTTGGTTGTTAAATAAAAGTATTTTGTTAAGTAATTTTTATGATTTTCAAGTTTAGGGACCGATTTATGAAAATGGTTAAATTCAAGAAAAATAATATAATTTGTAGATAAATATGGGATATTATAAGATGGGGTGAAAATCGGCTAGCATGATTTATGGTTAAAAATGGTGAAATTGCAAGTTTGGATTTAGGGACTAAATTGCATAAATGTTTAAATATTAGAGGTAATTTTGTAAAATTTTCATTATTATGGGTTATAAGCTAAATTAATTATTTTAAATGTTGGAATGAGATTAATTGAATAAAAATATTTATCTAGATCAAGAAACGACTCAAACGGGCACTAATCACAAGAAAACCAAAATAACAGATTAGTCATTAGATCACGTTAGGACATCATTTCAGTGCAGGCAAGTTCGTATGAACTATGACTGTTTTAATGTTAGTTAAATTAACTATTTATTATGTTGTTGTAATATAAATGAATTAGATTATAAATGTATCAATGATATGATGATTTGATGGATAACAATTCTCGATTGAATCTTAAGAATTTTTATGATACAAATGACATGTCATTAGGGATTTCATGTTTCGGGTGTTGGCCTTGAATGTCCTATCGATGGCTGAGGTCTTGCATTTGTTGCGGATTCTCCACAACTCGTGTGAGCAGCGTCGCGTAGCTTACATTTCAACCCACAGCTTGTGTAAGCAGACCCATTTCACAGCTCATGTGAGCATTGATGTAAAGGAAAGGTTACAGTTATTGGTAAAGGCACACTTTGTGTGAGCTTTCCAGAGTATCCAATGTAATTCTAGATGGTTCAACAGGTAAGAAAAGGAAATGAAATGGTAAGTATGCAAATGGAAATGAATCATGATCTCATGAAGATATTGATAAATTAAATGTTATGTTTACACATGGAAAACTACTTATCTAATGGTTGAATTCATTTGTATTATGGAAAGTATACTAACTTGTGAGTTGGTGATGTTGTATAGGCTTATCCTAAGCTTATGACATTGGTAACAACTTATGTTTATTCTATGAATTGTATAAATGAAATGGTAAGTTATGTTTGAAGTTTATACGAGCTTACTAAGAACTCATTGCTTACGTAGTTATTTTCCTTTGTTTTATAGATTTTCGGAAGCTCGATAGGTTGAAAGTTCGTCGGATACCTATCACACTATCCAGTAGACAATTTGGTAGTTTTTGAGTAATTTGGATAAGGTTTATAGTGGCATATATAAGGTGATTTGTAGTGGTATTATGGTGTATGTGTTAATGGTTTTTTGGCATGTATAAGCTTTGGAAAGCTATGTTAGTTTGGTACACTTTGATGCCTTAGCAAGTTATATGATTTTGGTTAATTTAAAGTGCTTGTTTATAAGGTTATCTTGGCATGTTGATTATGGCTTGAAAATGGTTACTTGTGACATGTTTTATTTCATATTTGAACTAGGTTATTATGTTTGGAAATGGCAATATTAACATGTATAGGATGCTTGAAATGGTATATTGGTATGTTTGTGCCTTGATGATTATGTAGGGTTGATGGATTTGTAATGTTTGTTATGTTGAGTCCCTTTGATCACTTTTAGACACTTGATATACATGGTCATATGGTTTTGTTGATGTTGGCTTGGAAATGGTCATTTGTGATGTGTTTTAGGCACATAATGGAATTAGGTCTTCATGCTTGAAATAAGGCAATATTGACATGTTTAAGTTAATGATGCTTGGGTGCAATTGTGGTGCCTTTGAATGGCATATTGGGTAGGTGAATTAGGTAGTTTGAAATGGCATATTTATGTATGTTTGGATGATATTTGAACCCCTTGAAAGTGTGCCCAAGTGATAAGAATAGTTAGGTAGGAAATGGTTTTGAAATGGCTTGATTTTAGGTAAATTTTGGGTTCACACGGCCTAGGACACGGGCTGTCACATGGCCGTGTGAGGCACACGGTTTGGCGACACTGCCATGTGTCATCTGAAGATTTCATAGGGTTCAAGCCAGGTGAGGACATAGGCTGGGACAGGGCCGTGTGTCCCTCGTTCGAAAGTTACATGGCCTAGGGTGATTCCACACGGCCGTATGACCCTTGTTTCTAATTTTTGCAACTTTTTCCTAAACTTTCTGTTTTATTTCAAATCAGTCCTGAATTGCCTCAAAGCTATTTTTAGTGCCTCAAGGGCTCGATATAAGGATTGAATGTATGTGATTGAATGGATTATGATATGTTTAATTTACTTAAATATTATGATGTTAAATGTTCCCGATTGTACGGTAATGTTCTGTAACCTTAATCTGGCGATGGAGATAGGTTTGGGGTGTTATAGAGTTAGAGTTCTATCGTGTTATTGATTGGTTAGGCATTTATTGAGGACCATCAGGTGTACACTATCTCTTTAGAGACTACTTAGTGTGGTGGAGATCTGACCCTTATGTGCTATTTATTTTGCCTTCAGGCCATGCATTTATGTGCCCTTGGTGTGGTGTAGTTTTATGCTATCATGAGCTTATTTGGTGTGGTAGTAGTTTCCCATGTGTCTGAGTCCATTTTACTAAGGTTTCATTAGGCAAATTACTTGATATGGAGAAATTGATTATTGAAAATGAGTATGAAAATATTGAATTATAAAATTTAATAAATAGTCATTATCACTACATGTATTTGCATTGCCATGATTGAAATTATGTAACGTCTTTTAAATGACGGTAAATATGTGTATTATGCCACTTGTGTAAAATTAATTATGGCTATGGTTGTAAATGTTTTGCTATACTTAACTTGCCATGTATTTGTCATACATGTTTGTAGTTAGTAATGTTAACGTTCTTATTGTATTTGGTATGCTTACCTCAAGGCAAGGTAAGTATAGTGATTTCCATTTAAGCTTATTAAGCATTTTATACTTACGCGTTGTTGTCTTTGCGCATAGATTATCGACTTTTGGATTTTCGATGTCTTGCTCAACCCTGAACATCTCATTATTATCAAGCCTATCAAGAGTATGAAAGTAGCATATTTGTAACTTGCGGCATGTACTTAAGGTTCCAACATGTATAAATATATTAGTTTCATTAGCTATATAGTACTCTAAAATTTTGTTTAAGTTTCATTGAGTTTGGAGGCCTAGTTGATACTTTTAACATGGGATGCAAAAAATATTTCCTTTGCATGCATGCATGTATATACCTTTGCTTTGTAATAAGCTTTAATTAGTTGAAGATTTAACTTATTTTGAATGATACTATGAAGTTTTGTTATGCTTGTCATGGTATATAAATGAGTTGATGGATGATGATTGAGTTTGAGCATGTTTTATGAATGAGTTTTGGATGTTTATGGTCGTTTTGTAAGCGTGTTTTATGATTGTTATGTTTGGAGGTGTTCTGGTTGTTGTTCATGGTGTTTAAAACTTGAGTTTTGAGTCCTCTGCGCCCATGTTTTGGTACTAGGCTTCCAACTATCGAAATAAGTGAGTTAGAAGTCAATTTTCGGCTTCAGGGGTCTTGGTATCGATAATTGGTCCTTGTGGTATCGCAACAAGTGAAACAGATTACAAATTTCTGTAATTTTAGAGAATTATATCAGTACTTCTCCAAATGTACTTGTACTTCTCCTAAGAAGTACTTGTACTTCACTAGAGGTATCTATACCACTACTTCAATTTTCCCACTGCACTATTTTAGGCCATTTTGATTTTCCAAGGTCCATTTTGGGTTCTAAACACCTCCAATTACCTCTGAACTACTTCAAAATGATTTTAAATTATTTCTAATATCTTTTAAATTATCCTAAACTTGGATTAGCAGTTCTATAAAAATGTTTTAGAGAATAAATTCTTAATTTTTTCTAAGTTTTCTAGTTCATTCATACTTCGTTTATTGGAAAAAAAATCTGGTTCGAAAACGATTTTCTTATACAATGGGAAATTAAAATTTTAAAAATCGAGCTTTGTAATATTTATAGCAATAAAACCTTTACCAAAACTGCACCTTTGTTTTTGGCTAGACGAATCCTTGTTGTTCCTGGCTTTCAACCGAACAACCTTCTCTACTATTCTCGTACCACGAACAACTTCGAATGTGGGCTTGGACGAATTCAAATCAAACACAAAACCAAAACTATTTACTTTACTTTCAGTGGGAAAGCAAAATTCTCTCTTAAATAAAAACCGGTAGAATTTTTATTTCGGAAAATAGAATTTATACTTAGAAATTCGGGCAAAATAACAATATCTCAAAGTTGTGTATTTAGTCCTACTAGTACTACCTATTTATAGGGAGAAGAAGTGAAACTTTTGTTGAATTATTAGAAGTCTATTTCAAAAGTAAAAAAAAAAAAAAAATCCTTGTTAACTATGATTAGGGTTTGTCGTCCCTAGTATTAGAATGAAGGATTTTTGGGCATTGCCCATATCAGGTTAAATTATAAGTATTTCTTGGACTTTTAACCCAATACTTTATAATTCAGTCCAACCTAATACTTGTTTTTCTATTTCTCAAAGTAAACATCATAAATTAATTTAAATAAATAAATTAAATTCCAATTAAATAATTTTAACAACTCGATTCTAATTCGTTAAAATTATGAAAATTTTATCGTAAAAAATCAATGAGGAAATATATTTAATATTTCTACATTCAACGGATTCACTATGATCAATTTATATAATTCCATTTTCAAACTTTAATTATTTAATTATTAAATAATAAATCAAAAACCATAAATTAATTTTTAGGTAATTTTCATTTAGAGAAAACCACATTCATTTTCTAATGTTTCCTATTTCTCTATCTTTACTATTTATATCCATTTTTGTTCATTTGATTCAATATACAATTCATTTTTTGTATCAATGAGCTAGCGGAGGGACCGATTGAACATATGTGATTAGGGCTCAAATGATTTGTAATTAAGTTCTAGCTTTTCACCTATTAATTATAAGCTTATTTAGTCACGAAGTCATTCTGCTATAGTATCGTGATTGAGCTATGCCTAATGACATACCATTGCAAAAGCAACTAGATCAGTACTCATCCAATGACCTTGTGATAAGTGTGTTACCCTCATAGGATATCCTTAATCTCTTTGGGATAAATCCGCTCTCCCAATATGATCCTATTTATCTCATGGTAATCATTTCATCTTCCTTCATGAAAAGTTAATTACTATCAAATAGTGATTAAGTCATTTATCATAATGACGAACAACCCGTGGCCACGTTCACTTTTCATCTATCATGTAATGCCAATAAGAGGATATAATTTACCCGTGCCTTGGGCTATGAATTCCACTATTGCAAATGATGCTATATACTACGAAAGTCGTGTACCCAGTACACCAGCTTTCGGTTCCTTATCTATTTAAACTCAGGCTTTCACTTAAATTAAAGTATACAAGTCACTCATACATAATCCATTATCCACTCAGGATTAGGGTATGTCACATGTTGAACGTGACAACTGAATAAATCTATAAACGGATTCAAGATATATTCTTCTTGGGTCCAGTCTGATATATTGTCAATACAGTCTGTCACATCTATGTCTCTGTCTTCTGAGAGTCATTTCTCTGATGCCCAAGATAAGGCATCTCCCTAATTGGACTTGATAGATGGTATATTAGACTTTGTACCAGTTTGCTTAGTTTCAGTTAGACTAAGGACATGTTTAGGTTCATCTACTAATATAAGATGTCTTTCTGTATTATGATCTGACTACGTAATATTATTTAGTCTTAGTTAAACATTAGACAACCATTGAGCTAATATTTTCTTCTATTTTGCTTTACATACAAAAAGCACATGAGGACAATATACAAAGGGTATTAATGTAATTCATGAATAATTTTAGTAACCAATCTATTCAAAAAAAATACAAGTGTACATGGAAGAAAATACTACATTTAGGGCACCAGATCCAACACCGGTAGCATTTCTCATTCGTACTGATCGTTAGAACGGATAAAAGCTGTTACAAAATAAGAGGCATAATTGTGAAATGTAGTACAACATCACGGCATTATAGTAGTTGAAGTCGTGATGTAACTGACTGTTACCATGGAACTGAGGTATACAAAGGAAATTTTGTGACGTTTCTTACTAAGCTAGAGGGTCATGTTGGGCATTGTAACCAATGAGGTCACGACATCAGATGCCAAAGTCACGAGATCATATACTTAAAAGTTTTTCCATCAAATTCCATAATCAAACATCATTCTCCAAAATAGCAAGAACAAAGGGGTATTCATTTATCTTTTGCAAGGTTATATACTTTGTACTTAACTCAATAGTCCTAGACTCTTGCCTTTCATACCATGACTTTCTAGGACCATCAATGAAAATCCCTGCAAGGTAATCATAGTTAAGTTTATATGGTATCTCATGGCTTATATGTTTCAAAAGTTTGTTAATAATAGCTATGTTAAATTAAACGTAATGGCCATACATATATGCCTTCATGTAAAAATTTGAGTTATTATCCTTATGGACTTCTTTAGATTAGAGTAAATTTTGAGAACAATTACTCTCACATATGTTTCAAAATAACTACAATATAGTAGAATTTTTAAGGCTCAACAATTGTGTCGATGTCATGTCTATGAAAGTTTTTCTCACGAATGTTCTTTTCATTGATGAAGCCTTTTTGTTTTACGATCTTCATCCTATTCTTGCAAGAATCAAGAAACTTTGGTTTCTTTAGTTTAATGGAGTATTCAATTTCAAAGTTGGCACACCTATCATCTTCAACCTTTTATTGCAGTCCTTGACAGTAAGAGGCACATTAAGTCTCCTAATTCTCTTTATTACATTGTCATCATATTCATCTACAATGGTCATTACCTTCCCTTTATCAATTGCTTTCTTTTCTGCACATATCAATTTTCTTTCCAATCTAGCCAACACAACTTGAGTGGATTTTTAAGACAGTACACATATCATAATATTAGATCATATATATTATACATATTCATTTTTAGAGGCTTTTTCTTTAAAAATATAGGCAAAAAGATTAAAAAAATCCTTTAATAAAAATTTTTTTAAAAAAAATCAATTGAGCCCTTAGGAAAAAGTGCACCCAAATGAGCCCTTAGTGATGAAAAAAATCAATTAAGCCCTTTAGTTAATAGAAAACATAGTTGATCAATAATGGATGTTGATGTGGTTGACGGAAGCAACGAGAAAATAGCACATGGTGTAACACCCCAAACCCGGCCTAGAAGTTAGGCCCAAATCTGGCGTGCCACATTGAAGTGTTTTTTGAAAACCATATTTTATAGAAAAACCCTTTTGCGAATCAAAGCTATCTATCTTTTAAAAATCTCGATTTTCATTGCTTATTAACAAAACACAATTTGCTCAAAGCCATTCTCTTGCAAAAACCTTATTACTTTCAAAACCTTGTTTGTTGCGAAAGTTTGATTCAAACATTTGCGAATACGTGATATTTTAAAAACAGTGGTTATAGTTTTAAAACCCGTGTTTAAAAGACCAGTAGTTTGTAATTTAAAGAAATACCAAGTAAAAGTTAAAAATAAAACCCAATGACCTTATTACAAAAATTATTAACCCAATAATTTTAAAATAACTAAATTAAACTAAAATTTCTAAGTTTAGTCTTTAAACCATATCCGACGTGTGGCCACCACCGAGTCCTCCGCAGCTCCAAATCCTCTAAGGCTGGGGGTTACCTGCACGGTTAAAAGAAAGGGGTGAGTTACGAGAACTCAGTGTGTAATCCCCTATTATGGTCATAGTCTAGGCCTAAGCCCTACTCGATAACGGTCTGGGCCTAAGCCTTATTCGATAACAATTTGGGCCTAAGCCCCAAAATCATATCAATGCAATGAACATGTACCTACCCCAATCCTATCCATCCAACTAACTCTCCACCTGTACCAACCAACACACCATGTGGGGACCATGTCGACCCACCCAGCCAAAACTCTCCAATAATGCAGTCAAGCTGCTAATAACAGTATATGTGGCTGAGCCACTAAATTAAGAACATGTGGCGAAGCCACTATATTGGTATGTGGCGATGCCACTAGAATGGTATGTGGCAGAGCCACTAAAACAGTACTTCCTCCAATCAGCAAACCTAACCCAACGCAATACGTTATGTATGCAGTGTATGTCATGCTCAATCATTACACATGTATGCAAAATGACCATGCTTAGTAATAGACATTTCAACACATATTAACAGCATATCAAACACACACCTATAGCCTCAGTTAAAACATAGTCATACGATCACAGCCAAATCGGTCAAATCATAACACAAGTCAGTCATTTACCTACAAGGGCAAATAAGTCATTTTATCCTATAAGGGTATGTCGATAATCCTACCCCTTAGGGATAATTGGTAATTCTACTCTATGGGTAATTCGGTGATTCTACCCTATAGGGGTAATTCGGTAATTCTACCCTACAGGAGTAATTCGATAATTTTACCTTACAGGGGTATTTTAGTAATTTGTAAACCAAGGGTATTTCAATAATTTCATAAATCACGGGTCTTTCGATAATTTTACCCTACAGGGGTATTTCAGTAACTTTACCCATAGAGGGTATTTCGGTAATCTTAGTCATCTAACGACCTTTTCGGAGGTCTACTACCGCCTCGAGCGACACATGTTCCCTTTTGTGGTCAAAACAGTGCAATTGGGCCTAAAGTCCAATTTTGACCCGAGTGGGGCCCACACGTTCGTATGGCCTATTCAGCCATTCTCAGTCACGGTTCTGCAAACTTTACAGCCCATTCAGCCCATGGATTTTTTCCCTATGTGCCCATTAGCCCATTAGGCCCACTCAGTCCACGTCGATTCAACAAGGCCCATTACAACCTCAGTCCCACGAGAGAGTTCATGACACTCTCAACAGTCTATCGCCAACACTTGTGGCTTGGTTTATCTTAAATGCCGATATTTTAGCCTTTCAGTATTTCGACTTTTAGCCGATTCACAGAACATCGCATTAACAGAACAACAGGGGTGTGAGATTACACACCTTGATTACGAGTGTGCCGCCAATACCTTAGCACCGATCCTTATCACGTAGAGTACTGAATAATCACGAGCGCCATCACCTTCACTAGAGCGATCAAACTACGATTTGTCCAGTTAAACTAAAGTATTCTAAACAGGGATAATGATGCGGATGGGCTTATGGCCCATTCTCGGCCCAAATGGACCCACACGCTCGTGTGGCCTATTTAGCCCAAATCTAGCCATAGATATGAGATTCACATAGACTAATCCAATATCTACTATACAATCATACAATTTATTCATATGGGCCCATGGGCCCAAAGCAGCCTAAACCCATGAGTACACTCATGATGGCCTCAACTATCGCGTCGAAGCTCCCACACATGAGCTCGCACGGTCGTGTGGCTACCATCGTCGTGTGACCGATATTTCGACATTTGCCGCTCTACAACTAGAGTAGTCCGAAATACACACCTGATAGGAATCCGAAGCTAATCCGCGCTCCGAACACTCCTATGCCCAAACGCTAACCAAGGTGTGCCTACTCTCCTCATAGATTGCTCTATTTAAAGCCAGCTTCTCACCTTCCCTCATGCTAGCTTCCTTATGTGGGATCCCTCCTTCAGCAGAGTTTAATTCCATCACAAACACTTGCCGCCCAAACTTAGCAAAATAAATATCCCTTTTTGCTTGCAATGGGATTCGAACCCTTTCCCTCTCCTATGCTCCAGACGCTACATGCCACCACAACATAAGCTCCTTTTGTGACTTAAAACATGTGCAACTAAATATAAGCCTATGGGCCAAAGTCTAAGTTCATTTAAAAAGAAATCAAAATGAACTGCAAGCGTCAAGACTTGAACCTTGGACCCCTTGCTTCCTCTATGGTGTACCCTTATCCCCCATGTGGCGCCATTTGCCACTAGACCAGAACTCCTTTTGTGTCATATTTCTCCATATTTTATTCTTAAAGCCTACTTACTAACTCCCAGGGTTTTGTTCACCTAAAACCAAAATTTTCCTAAAGCCCAAATTTGATCCCGGGACTTCATGGAAGCCCCCTAACCTTCCAAAATCACTCACCTACCTAATAGATCCAACTTGCATTAGTGCCATTCTCTTATTCTCAAAAATTTTAAACGCTCCTATGCCCAAGGCCCAATAGGCCCAATTCTACTAGGCCCAAATTCGGGGCGTTACACATGGCAACCATATGGATAAGCATGTCATGTCAGCATATATTTAAAAAATATTAAAATTTATGAAAAATGCATGTTTAGAATGAATCTGGACAAATAAATGTCTAGATTTATCTGAACGTGGATATCTTTGTTGAGGCTCATTCTAGATGTGTTTTAGATATTATAAACAAATATTGGAACATTGTAAAATTTGCTAACAATTGTAAAAATTATTGTTAAAATTTATAATAATTATTAATATATATATAGGAATAACAGCAAGCTAAGCCTAAAGGATATATGAATAAGGAAAGGTTGATACTTTGTTATTTAAGGTAAACTACATAAATGTTCACTTGATTATTAGAAATTTTCTTGTTAGGTCATTTGACTTTAAAAAGTTATAAAATGATTACCCGACTTATTCTTTCTTATTTTTTAAATTTTAAACCTTTAAATTGCTAAGAGCCGACTGATGTGGTTGTTAACTTAATGATTTTTTTAACCTTTATTTTTATTCCACATAATTTCCATATCATATTATAAACAAATCATTTTAACCCAAAACTACAACGTTTTCATCTCCTCCTTACTGATAGTAACAAGGAATCATCATTTTCAAGAATTTTGAAATATTTTTTTCATGTTGAAAATCATGGGTTTTTGGATCAAAGTCGATTGAAATAGGTTCACTTTTTTTGTAAGGAATCATTGAAGCTCTCCAAAATAACTCATTATCTGATAATTTATGCTTTAAATTCATTATATGAATAAAAGCATCCATTGAAAAGTTAAGGCTAGTTTAGCAATGCTTCTAAGAAGCTCTTTTGAGACAAAAGGCGCTTTTGAGATAAAATTTTCTTAAAGAAGACGCTTTTGAGAGAAATTTTTTTTTCTCAAACACCAAAAATTGGCCAAATGTAGAAGTAGAAAATTTGAGCTTTTGTTGCAACCAAAATCACTTTTGGGTGTTGAATTACTTTTTCACCCTCATTTAAACACGTCAACGGTGTTTTTATTATTATTACCACACACCAACCAAAACAACTTTTTCTTTGGTTCTTTCAACTTTTGTAGTAGTTCTTTGAACTACTTTCCCAACTTTTCCTTTCTCTGGTTCTTCAACTTTTGCAGCAATTCTTTAAACTATTTTCCCTTCTTTCATTTTCTTTGAATAGAAGTCTAATTTGTGAAGTAGCAATGGAAGAGGATGTAACAGTCCGATTTAGAACCTATTCAAAATAGTTATTTCAGGACCACAAGTTCAAGTCAGAAAAATATTTTAAAATTATTTTTGGTGTTTACAGTATGTGAATTTATATATGTGAAAATTTCATGTGAAAATTTTATCGTTTGTGGGCTCGATTTAATAAAAGGACTTAATCGCGTAAAATATAAAAGTGGCTAATTATTTGTTAAAGTGATAAAGTGCTATGTTCTTTTTAATGTGGGGTCCTTATGTTGATATTATACCATTGAAATATTGGATGGACATAAAAACCAATGATTAGTGGAATTTAAATGAAAATAAAAAGGCTAAAATGGTAATTAGTGTATTAATATGTAATAAAATAAAATAAAACAAAAATGCCATGCATTTTATGTTCATCTTAGCCGAAATTTGAAAGAAAAAGAAAAGAAAAGAGAGTTCTTAGGTTCGGCCTTGTCCTAGTCCAATTAAGGTATGTATTTAGCTCGATTTTTGATAATTTTTACGTTTTTGAAATCGTTGTATCAAGCCCATGTCTCAATTTCTGAATTTGATGATGATTTTGAGTTTTGTCATTGTTCAAAGCTTGATGAATCTTGTGTTTGATGATGGAAAATAAATATATGTTGTTAGATTAATATATTTTGTATTTGAATTTTTGATGAATTTGTGTAATTTGCGCTAAATTGTGAAAATAATAAATTGAGGGACTAAAATGTGAAATAAATGAAATGTGTGGACTTATATGACCTTATTGAACATTTGGCCAAGCTATAGTGTGGTCAAATTTTGAATATTTTATATTTTGTGAAATAGGTACTAATTTTTGAAAATGTGAAATGTCAGGGAAAAAGTGTAATTTTCCCATTTATGTGTTTTTGGATGAATATTGATTGAATATGCGATTTAATAAGTTTAATTTATACTAATTTAGATCAAGAAAAGAGGAAATTAGAATTGGATCGGAGGAAATCTAAAGTTGTTGAATAGTTGTCTTAGTTCGTCCGTCTTTGTCGAGGTAAGTTCATAAGTAAATAAATTTCATTAAATTCGATTGTATATATTTTATTTGTGCCGAATTGAATTATTACTTGTATATATGTTCAAACCGAATTTGAATAAGTATGGGAGAAGTATTTACGAGCTTGAATTGATCGAGTTACAATGTCCAAAATCCCCGTACGAACCTTAGGAATAGTTAGGATACATATGTCATGACATAGGATTTTCGATATGTGATTTCGTGTAAGACCATGTCTGGGACGTTGGCATCGACTTGTGATTTACGTGTAAGACCCTGTCTGGGATAGTGGCATCGATGTGTGAATACATGTAAGACCACGTCTGGGACGTTGGCATTGTACGAGCTTTTCGACTAACCGAGTATCCTTTTTAATTTTGAATGGTTCAACGGGCAATATCGAGTTAAGATCGAATGTGAAATCGAGCTAAAAAGGTCAGGTATGTTTTAAGTTAAATGATTGGAAAAGTAAGGTAAGTATATACTTGAAATGAATATGTGAAATATGCATTATGAAAGTGAGAATTATATATGCTTATGAATATATGTGTATTCGGCCAAGTTAATATATTTTGATATTGTTCATTGATGGTATATGAGTTTCAAGCATGAAAAATGTGTATTTGATTAAAGGTTTTCTTGATTTGGCCTAGTTGATTTTAATGTTAATGAATATTAAATGAATTACTTGCTTATGACTTACTAAGCTGTTCAAGCTTATTGTGTGTGTTGGTCATTGTTTTATAGATTTTGGAAGCTAGTTACGCTCGAGGATCGTCAGAAAAATCCGTCACACTACTGATCATTTATTTTTCGGTATTTTTAAGTTGAACTTTGAACCTATGGCATGTATAGGCTAGCCTTCGTTTTGGTTGATTTGGAAACGTATATATGTATAAGCTAGCTTTAATGAGTATGAGTTTGAAAATGTGTATATATAAAGCCATGCGAAAATGGCTTAATTTCTATGCTTGAGGTCGGATATGTTTGATTATGGTTTAAGCTTATTTAGTAAGTAATATCATGTATATATAATGTGATGCTTGGTTATGTGTTTCGACAATAAGGTAAGTAATGGATGTTATTTGAGTTAAGGTATGTTATGTGCTAGTTAAGTAATAGGCATGTTATATATATATATATATATATATATATATATATGTGGTGTACTTGATATATGTTTGATTTGCATATGTGAGTGATCTTATGATTTGGCCTAGTAATGAAGTAAAATAAAGAATATATATATTTGGTTGTTGTAACATCCTGAATTTTTGGGCCTATGCGTTTAACGGGTGACTAAGTGTAATGAGTTAATTTAAGTGATAGGGGTCCAAATTGGGCTCAGGATTAGGCAAAGGCCTTGGTTAAATTATTAGAGTGGGCATTATAGAGTTAAAAGGTGGTAATTATGTTTAAAATGCCAACATGGGCTTGTGGCCCAACAATAAGTGGCACTGTAAGGGAATTAGAAGTGACGCCACACACAAGGGTTTTAGGGGCCCAAAATTTTAAGTTTAATAAAGCCCAAATCTTTTAATTTAAGTGAGTTAAATTTCGGCAATTAGATTTAATGAGGTGGACGGCTACAAGGCTTGAAAATGGGAGAAATTATGTGGATTTTATAAGTGATAATATCACGATAAAAAGAGAGAAGTTAGGAGCTTATCTTCAAAGGAAGTGTTGGCAGAAAATCCACCACCTAGAGGAGTGTAAAATTCGGCTACTGCATGGCAAAGAGGGTGCCGAATTTCCCCTCTCTTTTAGCTTGAATTTAAGGGCGTTTTCAATTTTTAGCAGTAGGTGCAGAAATATCGATAAATAGGAGGGGCTAGCTCCTTGATTCTAACACTGAAAACCCTAAATTCCTCTCCCATTGTGCCAAATTTCCCTAGCTTCTCCCTCTCCAATTTCTTTTCTCCAATTTCTTCAAAAGTCGAAACTCTTCTCCACTTTTTCCTCCTTGTGCCGATTTCTCTAAAAAGTCGAAGCATCCATAGTCTTCTCTTTTATTCATCTTATTTGAGAATTAGTTCTATACTTCCGGCATTTAAATCTTCCATTGGCATTGCCGAATCCTCTTCTTAGTGCTAGCTGAATCTCCTATGCTAAGGTAAGTGTCGATTTTGAGTTTCCAATATTTCTCCGGCTTTTCAAAGTCTCTAGCCGAATAGCTATTCAAGTGACTAATCAAAGGTTTTTCTTATTTTTCGGTATTTTGGGATCCGAAGAGGAGTCCAACGCCTAGATCTTTAAAGTCAAGGATTCAGTAACCTTTGAGTCGTGATTATTTTCGGGATTCCAAGGTAAGAGATCTATTAGTTTAAACGTGTGATTTGGGACTTATTTAACCTTGGCCGATTGTTGAAGGGGCTAAATCTTTGTGTATTTTTCGGCTTTTGAGCAAGACTATAGATTGAGGATAATAGATCCGGATAGCAAGGACATCGACTAAGAATATTGGATTTCGCGATATCAGGTGTGTAATTCTCCACACTATCTAGATATGTTTGATTAATATATGATTATAAGTCTTATATGTTTTGATATATGCTGAAATCCTGGCATGATGACGGAAACCCAAAGAGGATAAAGGCAAATCACCAGCTTAGTGAATGTCTTGATTAAATGATATAATAATATTGATTTTATGTGATTGCATGGGTCGGGTTTGATGAAAGGAGGAACTTATATGTTGTAGCGGTCTTTACTGTTATCTGTTGTAGCGGTTCCTTACCGTGATCTGTTGTAGTTGCTTCCGTCGTGATCTGTTGTAGTGGCTACGGCCATGATCTGATGATGAGCAGCACGACTACCATCAAGGCGTGTAGCAGTGTGGGTTGATTGTAGAAATCCCCAATGGTGTGAAAGGCTGGTACAAGGGCGTGTAGCGGATGGAAACCTAGGATTTGGGTTGGGCTTTACATAATTTTTGTTATGTATATTAATTTTTTTTATATTCTGTTTTATGGGGCTAAAGCCCAAATCTAATGGTGCCCGAGGGTTGCACACTGAGTCTCGCGACTCACCCTTTTAATTTAACAATTTTAGGTGACACCTAGTGCATCGGACCGGGCTGGAAAGGAACGCGAGGTGGCCATGCAAAAGAGCAATTGGATTCAGCTAAAAGACTTTAGTTTGTTATTTTTATATTTTGCGGATTTTTAAAAATGGTTGTAATAAGGCCACGGGCCACTAGACTATTATTTTTGTTTTGGGTTTTATGCTGGGCTTTTAAGTTTTATGTTTCCAATTAAGTTAAGACATGTACGAAATTTTAGTTTTTATTTAAAATCCACCAAGATAATTTATAACTTAATATTTTACACTTTAATGGATTCTTAAGCTTTTGGAATAAAGGTTTAAACCTAGTAATTGTTTTCCAATATGCGACATGTTTTGTAAAATCCCTTAAGTGGCATATCGGATCCGGTTGTAGCATTTATGCCGGGTTTGGGGGTGTTACAGTTGTAAAATGGTTATTTATGTCATTTTGAAATGGTAAACTTACATGGATATTTGGTTTAGAATTGGTGAATAGTTGTGTATGAACATATTCGGCTATGGCATTGAATATATATTGATAAGTATGCAAAATGGTATATGGTGTATATGTAATTGCCGAATACTCTTGGTTGAATTGATAGAAAGGTTTTATTGATTAAATGATTAATGTTGTGAAAAATGGATTTGATGTATTTGGTATGGAAGTAGATTAGATGATCGAGTATAGAGTTTAATGATATGATTGAGTATTTGAAAGTTAACTTGTTATATAGCCTACAAATTTGGTAGGTTGAATTGGTTATTGAATATGCAAATTGAGTATATTATAATTTGTATTTAGTGTATTAAACAAATAGTTCATTTTAATATGGTGATATGCGCATAATGGTGAAATGGTTAAAATTTATAATTGACCATTTTGTGAAAAATGATAATGCATATGTTAATTGACTATAAGTCATGTTATATGGATTGTTTAGTTAATATACACCGTGAAGATATATGAAGCAAAATGTTTGATGTTTAATCTATGAATTAATCATATGGATACATATAATATTTATATACATATATTTGGTGTATAAAATGATAAGACATATGCTTGAATGCCTTAATGTATGCGCATGGTATTTATAATGTAATGAATTATATTATTAATTTGATATTTTGAATGCTTTGAATGAAGTGTATATAAGATTCTAATAGTGGGATTTATGAAGCATGTAAATTATGACTATTTGACATGTGCTTTGGTTAGTAACGCCTCGTAACCCTAATCCGGCGACGGATACGGGTTAGGGGTGTTACAGAGGACTTGCCCTTCTTCTTCAAAAATACATCTTTTGATCTTTGTTCCTTCAAGGTATTTTTAAAAAAAAAAATTCTTTGTACTTTTATACTTTCTCCGTGAGAGGTATGTAACATCCTGAATTAGGGGTTGTTTGCAATTTTATTATTTCAATGTGCTTGCTTGAAAAGAAATGAATACTATGATCACTTGATATGTTTTAGGGTCTAGTCATAACCCCGGGCTAGGTCTGACTTAGGGCTGAAATTTCTTTCTAGTGCTTTAGAGGAGGAAGCAAGGTGAGATAGGGGTTAAGAGAAATTTCGGGAGAAGCATGACACAAGGAATAAATTGGCATAGTGGCTTGAGGCGCTGAGGTGCAAGGAGTGAAGGAGGACTCACGTTCGAGTCCCGTGAAAGCGCAAGAATGTTTTATTTTGCCTTTGGCGTTAAGGCAAAAGGAGTTAAGGAAGGAGCGCTTAAAAGGGATTGTAAGGGGTTTATGTCACGAAATGAGTCATGAGAAAAGTGGCTTTCATCGCCACTTAAGAGCTTGAGGTGACGATAGGCAGGTCTTGGGTTCGAGTCCGAGTTTGCGCATTGGGAGTTTTTTTTTTTTGTGTTATGTATAGGGTGATGGGCTAGGAAGGCCTTAAAAATAAATGGCGAGGATTATGGACATGAAAGTCAATGTGGTAGAGTGGCATGGAATGTTGTAAGGGGCTGCGGCAGTGAAGTCCCATGTTCGAGTAGCATGGGCAGCAATGGGTGTTCCTTTTTTTTTATGCATGCTGGCGTTAGGGGGGGAGTGAGCTAATGACCTGCATGTGGAACTCTTAATGTGATAAGGATAAACTTGTTTTTCCTTTTAATTTTTGGCTGGAAGAGTAGTGTTATTAATTTTATTTCTTCTTTTATTTTGAAGAGGTGGCTAGGAGATAAAATAGAAGATAAATGTTATTTTATGGGTGATAATTAAAAGCTAAAAAAATTATCACAAAAAGAGGGGAGATGGCTGAATATAGGACTCCTTGGGCCCATCCACAATCGGTTTTATCACATTAGGGAGGTGCCAAAAATTCATCAAAATTATTTCTTTTTTTTTTTCTCTTCAATTGTTGCTGGTCGAATTCTCCCTAGTCACATTGCCAAAATTCTTCAAAATTCCTTGCTTCTTTTTCTTCTACTTGGCCGAACCTACCCCCTCTTCTACTAAAAATTTCACCTTCCATTTGTGTTGCTAGCCGAATATCCCCTACCATAAAGGGCATAAGCCGAATCCCCCTAAGGAAGGTGCTATCGATTTCAAAGGTTGGTAAGTGTCTCTCTTTAGTATTCGGTTTCTCTTCTCTTCCTTTTTGTGTGCCGAAAGCTGGAGAAACAAGCCTCGGTAAGTTGGCCGAATGTGATTATGGTTCTAATAGTGTACGTTTTGTGTGTAGTTAACGTTAAGGTATATTGAGGGAGCCTAACGGGATTTGATTCTTCAAGGTAAGGCATATATATCATTCGGCCAAGGGCCCTGATTATGGATAAGTGTGCAAGCCGATTCTAACAAATGTTTGGTAGGGATCTCGACAAGACAGGTGACAATTTCGGGATTTCGGTAGGATTGGTAAGTGGTTAAGCATATTCGGCCAAAGGCCATATTTCAGGTACAATTGATCCTTCGGGATTATTAGTTTAGCCAAATAGGCCTATGTCACTAACCTTGTTGTTGGCCGAATATAGGGTCAAAGGATCTAGCACAGTAGATCGAATCTTCGGGATCTAGGATTTGCGTTAGTAACAGGTGTGTAAAACTCTTTACACACTTTATTAGTTAGCATTGCTATTATGTTGCCTTTTAATCATTGTGGTAGTGATTTGCTTGTGGACATGAGCATGGATTCCGGGTAAGTCCCCTATTACGAGATCTATGATGTATGTTTGTGTATGCCATCATATGCTGTTGAATGCTATGCTATACATAAATGCATGATATATGGGATTATGATATTTGTTATGTAAGCATGATGATGGTGGGATTAATGAGAGGAGGGGGATGATCTCTATGGACTGTCACTAGTGGTTTTGACCACAAGATGGGTTGGCCCCATCAGTTTATTTGTGACTCCGGTCACCAGTGGTTTTGACCACACCGTTGATAAATTGTGACTAAGTCCTAGTGGTTTGGTACCACCAGTGGTTTTGACCACATTATGATAATTGTGACCTATGGTCATCAGTGGTTTTGACCACACGATGGGTTGGCCCCATCACTTGATTTGTGACTCTAGTCACCAGTGGTTTTGACCACCAGTGGTTTTGACCACATGGGGTAGTTAAAGGAGTACGGATGGTTAGTTGGGTTGCATGTTTGCATGTCTATTAATAATTTGTGTATGAGTTGCACTTCCGGGTGGGGGAATTACACACTGAGTCTTGGTGACTCATCCCTTCCCATATTATTTTGCAGATGAGTAGATCGCGGAGATGGAGCCGGAGAGGACTCGAGGTGGCCATGATTGTTCCTTGGATTTGGATTTATTTAATACAGTTTAAGTCTGTTTATTTACTAAATTCTTATTTTGGGTTGTAATAAGGCCGCTAATTATTATTTGGATGTTTATATAGTTGTTTTATTTTACTTATACTATATTACAAATGAAATTATAAATGTTAAGTGAATCGGTTAAAAGTAACATTTTCAAATTTAATAACTTCTACGGGTTTTCAAAGATGTTACCATCGGGTAGCAAAATTCTCCAAGTCAACCATGGTTTTGAAAGTTCTTTAAATTTTGAATGATCAAATGTTTTCAAAGGTTTTCAACACAACCAAGTTTGAAAAAAATCAATCCCTCCTGAGTTTTATCAAACACTGTTTTATAACTTTAACATATTTTCTTCAGATTTTCACCACACATCAAAATCTTTCGAAACGTTTTTACCCTGTGACATACCAGATCCGGTCAGGGCTCATGGGCCGGGTTTGGGGTGTTACATTTTTGGTATCAGAGCCCGATTTAAAACTCGGCTGTGGGGGGCCCAAGGCCCAAAATGTTTTGTTTATGTTCGTAGGCCTTATTGGAATGTTTTGGGAAACTATTTATGGCTTGAACAGCATGGCACCGAGTCTCCGGCACCAATTTGCCCAGGTAAGTAATTCTATCCATTTCTGTGAATACTTGATAAGGGTAAATAGGTAACTTGGGAACGTAGAATAGAATGATAGGTACTTGAACTCTAGGACTAGTCTACCCCAACTACTACATAAGACTTAATCGCTTAATTAAACAAACCTATGTCCAGGTCGTCGAGTTAGGGTGTGGTAACCACGGTGCGCATGTCTAGGATTGGTATTCAGTGGGAGCTTGGTATTTAAGCAGTCCACGTGACTCACCTCCTCTCCACTCGAATCCTACCTGGTGCGTAGCTTCGGTTCACCCTAACCGGGAGGACTTATTCATGGGCTAAACCCTAACTAAAACCCGAAAGGGAACTAGCCGTATTTCCATAAAAAAACCCTAGTTTTAAAGAAACTCTAAAAAAAATTGATTTGTAGAATTACTAAAATACCCTTAGTGGTAAAATTACAAAAACGCCTTTGGTTTATGAAATTCCCAAAATACCCACAGTTTTAATCAAAAAAAAAATTCCATTACTTATAAAAGTGGCCAAAAACCTTAATTTGCAAAATATCGAAAATATCATGATTTTGGAAAATTACGAAATTGCCCCTAACCAACAAAATTACCAAAATAACCCTGGGTTTCAAAATTTTTGCAACACCATCAACTTGGAAAACAAATTCTCAAAAAGAACCCTTAAAGTTTTGCAACGGTTGGAAACACCCCGGAATCATCAAACTTTACAAATTTACCCTAGTTTATTACCAAAATACCCCCGAGCTTCAAAAACACCGAAATATTCTCGAATTTTAAAATTTTTCAAAATACCCCGGGAATTTAAAAGTCCCAAAATATTTTTTTTGACAAAATCATCCGAGAACTTCTATTTTTGGAAAAATTACAAAAATACCCCTGTAGGTTAAAATGACAAAAATACCCTCGGGTAGTGAAATGACAAAAATGCCCCTACACGTTAGATTATGGTCTATGAATGTTGTTTGTGTGATGGATGTACTTAGAACTAGGAGATAAGTCTGAAACTGGAACTATAGGTAGATTCGATTCCGGAAGAATTACATCGAAAACTTTATCTCATAAAAATTACTCGTGGGTAAACAGTGAACAGTATTAATAATACATAAAATTCTTAATCAGATAAACGTGAACGAGAAGAATGAGTTCAAGAGGTCGTGGACGTCCGTCGTATGACCGTGGTAGGGGTAGGATGACCTTGTCGGAGCCAGCAGGGTCTAGTCATGGGTCTGGAAATGTGATGCCAGATCTGTCGGCGGTGGAAACTGAGTTTCAAGATCAGACCGATGGTAACGATGTAGTATCCCAAGCTGTACTACGGGTATTGAAACGAGTTGCTGAGGCAGGCGCGCAGGTGCAGGAGCCCATAAATCTGTGGTTGAACGACTCCGAGCTAACGGAGCAGAGGTGTTTAGAGGAGTTTCTGGAGTGGCACCCAGTGCGGCGGAGTATTGGTTGGAATCAACTGAGAGGATCATGGATGACCTGGATTTTACAGCTGAGGAGAAGTTGAAGGGCATAATCTCTCTGCTTCGGGATGAGTCATATCAGTGGTGGCTCACCGTAAGGGATGGGGCAATAGCAGAGGACCTCACATGGGAGTTCTTTAAGGCTGCCTACCAAAAAAAGTACATAGGATCTAGCTACATGGATGCGCAGCGGAAGGCTTTCTTGAACCTGGTTCAGGGTAATAAGACAGTGGCGGAGTATGAGGCCGAATTTCTCCAGTTGAGCAGGTATGCTCGTGGTATTGTGAGTACCAAGCATGAACGCTGTGTTAGATTTGAAGATGGGCTGAGAGATGAGCTGAGGATGATGATAGCTCCACAACAGGAACGAGAGTTTACTGTCTTAGTGGAGAAATCGAAGGTTGCTGAAAGGGTAAGGCAGTCAGTTAGGCGGAATCAGGATAGGAGTTGGAATAAGAGGAGCTCTGGATCTTCGAGGTTCTCTGGTAATCAGTAGAAGAGGACGAGGTTTGGTGGGTCAGATCAAGCTACTAGGCCTACTGTTGCTAATCCTCAATGGCTGCCACGGTGTGTTTGGTGTGGGAAGTCTCACACGGGGGAGTGTTGGAATGGTAATCGGGGATACTTTGAATGTGGGTCCATGGAACATCGAGTTAGAGATTGTCCGAAAAAGGCAGCTAGGCTGAGATCAGAGGGTCAGGATCGTGCACCGGATAGGAGGGATAACTAATAGCCACCGAGAGGTCGTGGTGCAGGAAGATGAGGTAATGGTGCTGGCAGAGGTCGTGGGGCACCGAGGGGAGGTACCGTGGGTACTGAGGCTAGGCAACCTGGTTTGGTCTATGCCGTGAGGTGTCAGGAGGAGGGCGACGCACCGGACGTCATAACCGATATGTTTTTGATCTTTGGAGTACCCTATAGTACCTTAATTGACATTGGCTCAACTCACTCGTACATTGCTAGTAGCGTAGTGAAAACTCTACACTTAGACTCTGAGCTTACTTCTAGGAAGATGACTGTATTAAGCCCTCTAGGTCAATCTGTAGAAGTAAGTAAACTCTATAGGAGCGTACCCCTAGAACTCCAAGGGGTTGTGTTCTTGGCTGACTTGATGGAACTACCGTTTTGGGAGTTCGATCTAATCCTCGGGATGGATTAGCTAGTAAAGTATCAGGCTAGCCTGGATTGCGCAGCTAAGCGCATGGTAATAAAGACCGTGGAAGGTGATGAGGTGGTGATGATAGGTAAAAGGAGAGATTACCTATCTAATCTGGTTTCTGCATTGAAGGCGGAAAAGATGGTTAGGAAGGGTTGTGAAGCATATGTAGTGCATGTCTGTGCTTTGGAAGCTAAGGGTGCTACTGTGAGAGATGTCCGGACCGTAAGGGATTACGTAGATGTGTTTCCAGAGGAACTTCCGGGTCTACCTCCGGACCGTGAGGTTGAATTTGGTATAGACTTGTTACCCGGAACCGCGCCAGTATCTATAGCTCCGTATCGGATGGCACCAAAAGAATTGGTAGAGTTGAAGGCTCAGATCCAGGAATTGTTGGATAGAGGGTTCATCCGACCAAGTGTATCGCCTTGGGGAGCTCCAGTGCTTTTTGTCAAGAAGAAGGATGGGACAATGAGAATGTGCATAGACTATCGACAACTGAACAAGCTGACAATAAAGAATAGGTATCCTTTGCCTAGGATTAATGATTTGTTTGATCAACTCAAGGGTGCATCGGTGTTCTCTAAGATTGACCTTAGGTCAGGGTACCATCAGCTTAAGGTGAAGGAGGCTGATGTCCACAAGACGGTATTCCGTACTCGGTATGGGCACTACGAGTTTCTGGTAATGCCTTTTGGTTTGACGAATGCACCGGTCGCGTTTATGGACATGATGAATCGGGTTTTTTAACCCTATCTGGATCGGTTCGTCGTGGTATTCATAGATGACATTTTGGTGTACTCGAAGTCTGAAAAGGAGCATGACGTACATCTTCATGAGGTTTTGCAAGTTTTAAGGGAGAAATAATTGTACGCCAAATTCAACAAGTGTGAGTTCTGGCTTAATGAGGTAACTTTTCTAGGGCATGTTGTTTCAGCCGAGGGAATCAGGGTATATCCATGTAAGAATAAGGCAGTATTGGAGTGGAAACCACCGAGGTCAGTTACGAAAATTTAGAGTTTTCTGGGGTTGGCAGGATATTACCGAAGATTTGTGGGAAATTTCTCCTTAATCACAGCACCGTTGACTAAACTACTGAGAAAAGGAGTTCCGTTTGTGTGGTCTGAGAAGCAGCAAGAGAGTTTCGATAAGCTGAAGAGGATCTTGACAGAAGCACCAGTCTTAATTCAGCCGGAGGCAGGAAAGGAATTCATTGTGTATTACGATGCATCGCATACTGGTTTAGGGTGTGTGTTGATGCAAGAAGGGAAGGTGGTTACTTATGCGTCATGGCAGTTGAGGCCTCACGAAGCTAACTATCCGACACATGATTTGGAATTGACTGCTGTGGTTTTTGCCTTGAAGATTTAGAGGCACTATCTGTATGGGGAGAAGTCGGTAGTGTACACAGATCACAAGAGTCTGAAGTACCTCTTGACTCAGAAAGATTTAAACCTGAGGCAGCGGAGGTGGATTGAGTTGTTGAAGGACTACGACTGCTCAATCGAATACCATCCGGGTAAGGCTAATGTGGTAGCTGATGCATTGAGCCGAAAGGTGGTAGCAGATTTGCGAGCAATGTTTGCTCACCTAAGTCTCTATGAGGACGGGAGCCTTTTGGCAGAGTTGCAAGTGAAGCCGTCTTGGATTGATGAGGTCAAAGAAAGGCAGATGACCGATGAAGTTTTGACTACTCGGAGGTTGCAAGTACAGAGCGGTGAGGCCGAAGGGTTCAGCTTAGGTAGTGATGGAGTGTTTTATTTTCAAGTGAGAGTATGTATACCTAAGGATGATGATTTGAGGCAGCAAATTCTTAAAGAAGCTCATAGCAGTTCGTACGCTATGCACCCGGGAAGCAGCAAGATGTATCGGGATTTAAGGGAGCAGTTTTGGTGGCCGGGTCTTAAGCGGGAAGTAACCGAGTTAGTGGGCAAGTGTTTGACATGCCAGCAAGTTAAGGCTGAGCATCAGTTGCCATCAGGGCTATTATAGCCGATAAAGATCCCACAGTGGAAATGGGAGGAGATTACTATGGATTTCGTGAATGGGCTTCCCCTTACGCCCAGTAAGAAAGATGCAGTTTGGGTGATAGTGGATCGGTTGACCAAGTCGGCCCATTTTATACCGGTAAGGGTTGACTACTCGCTTCAAAGGTTAGCCAAGCTGTATATAGCAGAGATAGTACGGTTGCATGGAGTACTAGTGTTTATTATATTAGATCGAGATCCCCATTTACGTCGAGATTCTGGAAGGCTTTACATCAGGAGTTAGGCACGAAGTTGAATTTTAGCACGGCTTTTCACCCGATCGATGGACAATCGAGAGGTAATCCGTGTTGGAAGATATGTTAAGGGCATGTTTTGAACTTCCGTGGTAGTTGGGAGGAGTACCTACCTTTGGCAGAATTCACTTATAACAATAGTTATCAAGCGAGTATTCAGATGGCACCATATGAGGCGCTGTATGGTCGAAAATGTCGTACTCCTACATGTTGGACGGAACTAGGAGAGCGACAGATGTTGGGTCCAGAGTTAGTGGCAGAGACGAAGGATAAGGTTAGAGTAATTCGGGCTCGTCTTAAGGAGGCGTCGGACAGGCAGAAATCCTATGCTGATCTTAAGCGTAGAGAGGTTGAATATGCAGTGGGTGATAAGGTCTTCTTGAAGGTATCACCTTGGAAGAAGGTGCTGAGGTTTAGCCGGAAGGGTAAGCTAAGCCCTAGGTTCACCGGACCGTACACGGTGTTGAAACGTATGGGACCGGTAGCTTACCAGCTTGAGTTGCCAGCAGAATTGAGCCAGATACATAACGTCTTCCATGTTTCGATGCTGAGGCGCTATCGATCAGATCCCTCACACGTAGTGCCGGTTGCAAAAATTGAGGTGAACTCGGACATGTCTTTCGAGGAGGAGCCAGTACAGATTTTGGATCGAGATGTCAAGGTTTTGAGGAGGAAGTCAGTGCCTTTGGTAAAAGTGCTATGGCGAAACCATGGTACGGAGGAGGCCACATGGGAACCCGAGGATGTGATGCGACAGCAATACCCCCAACTCTTCTGATCCAGGTAATTTCGGGGCCGAAATTATTTTTAAGGGAGGTAGAACTGTAACATCCTGAATTAGGGGTTGTTTGCAATTTTATTATTTTCATGTGCTTGCTTGAAAAGAAATGAATAGTATGATCACTTGATATGTTTTAGGGTCTAGTCATAACCCCGAGCTAGGTCTGACTTAGGGCTGAAATTTCTTTTTAGTGCTTTAGAGGAGGAAGCAAGGTGAGATAGGGGTTAAGAGAAATTTCGGGAGAAGCATGACACAAGGAATAAATTGGCATAGTGGCTTGAGGCGCTGAGGTGCAAGGGAGTGCAGGAGGGAGGACTCACGTTCGAGTCCTGGTGAAAGCGCAAGATTGTTTTATTTTTTCCTTTGGCATTAAGGCAAAAGGGAGTTAAGGAAGGAGCGCTTAAAAGGGATTGTAAGGGGTTTATGTCACGAAATGAGTCAGTAGCAAAGTGGCTTTCATGCGCCACTTAAGAGCTTGGAGGTGACGATGGTAGCAGTCTTGGGTTCGAGCTGCGAGTTTGCGCATTGGGAGTTTTATTTTCTTTTGCGTTATGTATAGGGTGATGGGCTAGGAAGGCCTTAAAAATAAATGGCGAGGATTATGGACATGAAAGTCGATGTGGTAGAGTGGCATGGAACGTTGTAAGGGGCTGCAGCAGTGAGGTCCCATGTTCGAGTAGCATGGGCAGCAATGGGTGTTTTTTTTTATGCATGCTGGCGTTAGGGGGGAGTGAGCTAATGGCCTGCATGTGGGACTCTTAATGTGATAAGGATAAACTTGTTTTTCCTTTTAATTTTCGGCTGGAAGTGTAGTGTTATTAATTTTATTTCTTCTTTTATTTTGAAGAGGTGGCTAGGAGATAAAATAGAAGATAAATGTTATTTTATGGGTGATAATTAAAAGCTAAAAAAATTATCACAAAAAGAGGGGAGATGGCCGAATATAGGACTTCTTGGGGCCACCCACAATTGATTTTATCACATTAGGGAGGTGCCAAAAATTCATCAAAATTATTTCTTTTCTTTTTCTCTTCAATTGTTGCTGGCTGAATTCTCCCGAGCCACATTGCCAAAATTCTTCAAAATTCCTTGCTTCTTTTTCTTCTACTTGGCCGAACCTACCCCCTTCTTCTACTAAAAATTTCACCTTCCATTTGTGTTGCTAGTCGAATATCCCCTACCATAAAGGGCATGTCGAATCCCCTAAGGAAGGTCTTGTCGATTTCAAAGGTTGGTAAGTGTCTCTCTTTAGCATTCGGTTTCTCTTCTCTTCTTTTTTGTGTGCCGAAAGCTGGAGAAACAAGCCTTGGTAAGTTGGCCGAATGTGGTTATGGTTATAATAGTGTACGTTTTGTGTGTAGTTAACGTTAAGGTACATTGAGGGAGCCTAACGGGATTTAATTCTTCAAGGTAAGGCATATATATCATTCGGCCAAGGGCCTTGATTACGGATAAGTGTGCAAGCCGATTCTAACAAATGTTTGGTAGGGATCTCGACAAGACAAGTGACAATTTCGGGATTTCGGTAGGATTGGTAAGTGGTTAAGCATATTCGGCCAAAAGCCATATTTCAGGTACAATTGATCCTTCGGGATTATTAGTTTAGCCAAATAGGCCTATGTCACTAACCTTGTTGTTGGCGAATATAGGGTCAAAGGATCTAGCACGATGAGATCGAATCTTGGGATCTAGGATTCATTAGTAACAGGTGTGTAAAACTCTTTACACACTTTATTAGTTAACATTGCTATTATGTTGCCTTTTAATCATTGTGGTAGTGATTTGCTTGTGGACATGAGCATGGATTCCGGTAAGTCCCCTATTACGAGATCTATGATGTATGTTTGTGTATGCCATCATATGCTGTTGAATGCTATGCTATACATAAATGCATGATATATGGGATTATGATATTTGTTATGTAAGCATGATGATGGTGGGATTAATGAGAGGAGGGGGATGATCTCTATGGACTGTCACCAGTGGTTTTGACCACAAGATGGGTTGGCCCCATCAGTTTAGTTGTGACTCCGGTCACCAGTGGTTTTGACCACACCGTTGATAAATTGTGACTAAGTCCCAGTGGTTTGGTACCACCAGTGGTTTTGACCACATTATGATAATTGTGACCTATGGTCATCAGTGGTTTTGACCACACGATGGGTTGGCCCTATCACTTGATTTGTGACTCTAGTCACCAGTGGTTTTGACCACCAGTGGTTTTGACCACACGGGGTAGTTAAAGGAGTACGGATGGTTAGTTGGGTTGCATGTTTGCATGTCTATTAATAATTTGTGTATGAGTTGCACTTCCGAGTGGGGGAATTACACACTGAGTCTTGGTGACTCACCCCTTCCCATATTATTTTACAGATGAGTAGACCGCGGAGATGGAGCCAGAGAGGACTCGAGGTGGCCATGCTTGTTCCTTGGATTTGGATTTATTTAATACAGTTTAAGTTTGTTTATTTACTAAATTCTTATTTTGGGTTGTAATAAGGCCGCTAATTATTATTTGGATGTTTATGTAGTTGTTTTATTTTACTTATACTATATTACAAATGAAATTATAAATGTTAAGTGAATCGGTTAAAAGTAACATTTTCAAATTTAATAACTTCCGGGTTTTCAAAGATGTTACCATCGGGTAGCAAAATTCTCCAAGTCAACCATGGTTTTGAAAGTTCTTTAAATTTTGAATGATCAAATGTTTTCAAAGGTTTTCAACACAACCAAGTTTGAAAAAAAAAAAATCCATCCCTCCTGAGTTTTATCAAACACTGTTTTATAACTTTAACATATTTTCTTCAGATTTTCACCACACATCAAAATCTTTCAAAAAGTTTTTACCCTGTGACATACCAGATCCGGTCAGGGCTCATGGGCCGGGTTTGGGGTGTTGCAAGGTAAATGGCTTTGGTCTCCATCTAAAAATGTGTTTTGTTTGGTCTCTTTCTATTCACTTTGTTGTTCTTAACTCTTGACAAGCTGTATAGGATTTGCTTTTGTGTTCATTGATAGTATAATATACAGTAATTTGTTGATTATTCCCTTTTAAATTCCTCATTGAATGCTTAACTTTACTACTGATTTTGACCTATAAATGAATATCAGTAGTGAATTTACCTGAGCTATTTGAGAATTCCCTGTCAAATTTCTATGATTTGCTTGTTTGCTTGAATAAGCATGTCCACCAAAAGCATGAACCCAACTAAACTCTCACTTGTACGCTTTTAGATATATGTCCATATACATAATGTTTAACTTGTAAAATACTTATCTAAAAAAATTTGTGAATTTCATGAACAAACATAAATAATATTGACTTATGTATGGGATGATTGATGTATACAAAATACATTTAAAGATTATTTATTTATATTTTAAGAATTTTTGTAATATTGATTTTCAATTTTTCTATATGTGATCATATATATATATATATATAATAGCTGGAAAGGACTTTGGTCGTTGAAGTTAGTGGTGAAAAGGTCAAAGCAATATGGGATAAGAGATTGACAGAAATATTTTGTGATCTTTGTATTAAAGAGATATTGGAAGGCTATAGACCTGATACTCATTTCACAAAAGATAATTTAAAAAATAGTGGTAAACTTCGAGATTGAAACAGGCAAGACTTATTCACCAAGACAATTTAAAAATAGGTGGGATGCCTTGAAAAAAGAATGGAAGACTTGGAAAAGCTTAAAGGAGAAGATACTAATCTAGGGTAGAATCTTATAAAAGGAACCATTGATACATCAGATGATTGGTGAGAGAGTAGGCTAAAGGTAATTAATAATTCTTATCATTTTTGTTTTTTTTTCCTTATTTATGAGGTTATTTGAAACACCCCAAACCAGACCCACGAGCCTTGACCGGATCTGGTATGTTCCCCGGTGTAAACCATTTCAAATTCTTTTGTTACTTAGGAAAAACTTGTGTGTTTTGAAAGAAAGATTGTTTTGGGTTGGGCTTGAGTTGAAAACAAGTTTATTTCATTATTAAAATCCTTTACTTTAGGTGACAAAACGTTTAGGCTTTGTTTTAAAATAAATTTACTTAATTTTTTAATAAATAAAAGTTTGTAAGCTTAACAAATAAAAGCAAAGTAAAGTAGTTCTACTATGGCCTTGTTACATCAAATAAATCCCAAAAAAAAATAAATACAAAGTACTTAATAAAATAAAAATCCAATTTAAATAAATTCCTTGCTGTGCATGGCCACCTTTAAGCTCCTGTCAACCCGGTCTATTACTGATCGTCACCTGAAAAAGGTTCCCACAACGGGGTGAGTCAATAGACTCAATGTGTAACCACAACACTAAGTCATAACAAATTCAGACATTTCAGAGCATACATATTCTTATATCATTAAAATGATGCAACCCGAACCCAAACCTAGACAGCCATCCGCTACACGTCCCCCATACCAACCTGCACACTGTGGGGACTACTAAGTCAACCCTCCATCCGCTACACACCATCGAAGGCAGTCGCTGCAGTCGACATGCTCATCGCCCTTATAAAATTCGTGGTCTTAGGTCACCACATTCAGATATAGTGGTTTTAGGTCACCACATTTAGATATCGTGGTCTTAGGTCACCACATTCAGTTATCGTGGTCTTAGGTCACCACATTCACTTCCCCTTAAAATAATATCCCATATGCCCCCATATATCATACACATTATGCAATATCATGCCTTAATTCACATTCTTATCACTTTTCACATGTTAAAAATAGCATATATTCATAATCCTAGTAGGAGTAGGAAACGTACCTGGGTACTCTGTACCATTGCATGGTACCGTAGCCATATTTTCACATTCTTAACAACACATTTAACTTAATCATTGTCATAAATCTATTAAGACTTAAGGAAGGGTACACACCTGATTCACTTAACAAATTTGCTGAAATCTCGAAATCCGATCTACTGCCTTAGATCTTTAACTCCCTACATTCGGCCCATATTAGAGATTTAATGAAACGCATTCAGCCCCAAATCCAAATCCCAATAGGATTAGTACACTTAAATCCTTATCTTGCTGCCGATTGATGTCTAATCAAATGCCGGAAACTTTGTATCCTTCTTTTTTGAAATCGGCAATCATTAGATTACTTGAATAGATTAGTTTCGGCTTTTAAATATTAATGAAACACATCTATTTACTCAACATGGCCTTGGCCGAATGCTATAGATACTTACCTTGTGGATTTTAAATCCCGAAACTTACCGAATAACTAGGGAACACGCGGCCTATGGTGTACCTTCGGGAAAAGAATTTCTCCTTCCTTGTAGTCGACACTTAGTAAATCCCGAAAGATCTCTTCAAAGTTTCGGCAACAAGATATTAATGGGGTTAGTCCTAGATTTCGACAAATCTTAAAAGAAAAAGGATGAAACTGAATGAGATCTTACCCTTACTTGAAGAAATCGACAACCCCCTTCGCTTTAAGTCCTTCAAAGATTCGGCTATAAGGAAACAATGATAAAGGGTTTTGGCTTTTGTGACTTACGGCAAGGAGGAGGATTATAGCCTCTTGATATTCGCTAAGGCTTCAAAGGGATTAGAATTGGATTTGGTGTTGAAAGAGTGAAGAGAAGAGTAGGGGAAAGTGAAAGAAATTTTGGCAACTCACCTAATACCCATTGACCGAATCTTGCAGAGAAAATCAAAAGAGTGAAAGCTAGTTCATTAATTAAGAATTTCGGCTAGGCAAGAATTGAGAGAATAAAAGAGAAGATGGACACTTGCTTCACAATTTCGGCTAGCCTCTGCTTGTTGATTTTCCTCTTATCCCCTTATTTTAAGATAATTGATTAAATCTTAACTTTCACCTCCCTTAGCCGAAATCTAAAAAATTAACTAAAATTTCTTCCAAATGAAGTCCCTATACCGTCCACCTCTCCCCTATTTTGTCGAAAATAAATAAAAATAAAACCCTCCAAGTGCTTCCCACTCTACTCGATCCCTGGCCCCTTGATAATGGCATCACTTGCTAAGGCCCTAAGTGGCGCCTTGTAGCCACTTTACCAAGCCAACTTCATGTCATAAACCCCTCGTGTATTTCCCTTAAAGCCTCCTTAGCCCAATCCCCCTTGTTGGTGCAAAAATTAAAAGTCTAAATTGCTTCCTACGTTGCTCGAACCTAGGCCCATTTGCATAGCTTGTGGCGTCACTTACCTGGGCTTTAAGTGGTGCCTCCAAGCCACTTAAACAAGCCTATGTTTGTGTCAAATTTCTTCTATTAATTTTCTTAAGGCTACCTTGTTTTAGTTTCCTCTTTTAAACTTAACATTTCCTTACATTTCCAAGTTTCCAAAAATGTTCACTTTCCTCTTTTAAACTTAACATTTCCAAGTTTTCAAAAATGTTCACCATACATTCATAATTCATAAGACATGCCATTTCGTATAATTAAATTAAGAATGCACAGGCCCATTTTCAGGGTGTTACATTATTAGTAATTTTTTATTAAACTATCAATTTATATATAGGTTGTGCCTGAAGCTCAAAAATTTAGAACTTTGAGCATTGATCCTAAATTCGAAGGGAAGTTGGATCAAATGTTCATGAGGATAGTTATCACTGGTGATAAAGCATGGACACCTTCTTCGGGTATACTTCCTAGTGACTTTTTTGAAGATTTTGGCAACGACATACTTGGAGAGAATGAGGAAGAAAATGCGATAAATGATGTTCACATTTCAAGTCAAGTGGGACGTGACTTTCATGAAAACACTCAAAAAAGAAAAACAACTGAAACAGGAACTTCACATTTTAAAATTGGAATGAAGAAATCCTCAAGGAAAATTGGAGAGGCTGTAAGATTGTCTAGTCAAATTGATAAATTATGCAGTGTAACTGACAATTTGAGTCAAGCCACATCTAGTTTGACTCATGTTATGGATCCATATAGTATTCTACAAGCAATCAAAGTGCTTGATAATTTGTCAGAGGAAGTTCCAGAAGCTAGTTCACTATATTTTTTTCTCACTGAAATTATTAATCAATAAGGACAAGCAAACTGTGTTTTTATCAATTAATCCCAAGATTGGATCTTGGTGACTTAAGACGGAAATGGAGGAGAGTTCAAAATTTTCTAGGGTCTTGAGATATCTACTACGTGACTTATTAATGTCATCCATGTGTAATCTTTGTTTAACTATTTATTTATGTATAATCTAGTTTTATCAATAGTTTTTTGTGTTTGGTTTTTGGATATAGAATTTGTTTAAAGGTGATGAGTATGGTTGACAATTCCAGTGGTGATGGAAGTGATGATTAAAGGGAAAACAAAGAGATTTTATAATGCATGGAAAGTTTTAACCGATTATTTCATGTTGCATCTTCTTCTGTGCAATGATATTATGAGAAATATATATTGAAGCAACCATACATGGATTCAAAACAATCAGGTGAGTCATGGATCCGAAAGATCCTTGACGGTCATGAATCACATTGCATGGTTAATTTTAGGATGTCAAAAATTGTATTCACAAGCTTGTTGAGAGTTTTGGAGACAAGATACAATTTGCAAACTTTAAGAAACATATCTTCTCGTGAAATGTTGAGAATTTTTTTTGTACATCTTGGGTACCAGTGCAAAAGTTTCCCAATGTCGAGAAATATTTCAAAGGTTTGGAGCAACAATAAGTCGATACTTTGCAATTGTACTTGAGAAAGTTTCAAGGATGACCATTGATATAATTGCATCTGATGATCATTCTTTAAGCTCAATACTCGAACAAATACGTAACTATTCTAGATATATGTCGCATTTTTAAGGTAAAAATTTAAAATTATATTGTTATATTTTAATATTTTATAACTAAAAATATGCATGAGACTAGTATGATTATTTGTTCAGGATTGCATAGATGCAATTGATGGTATACATATTGCGGCTATTTTTCCACCAAATGAACAAATTCCCTACATTGGAAGAAAATGTGTCCCAACTTAGAATGATATGGCAGTATGTGATTTTAATATGTGTTTCACATTTGTTATGGCTGGATGGGAAGGATTGGCGCATGACACTAGAATATTTCTTGATGCAATTCGAGATCTAAAATACAAATTTCCGCACCCATCAAATGGTAAGATATTTCATTTATTTCTTTTTTAAATAATAAAGTATAAGTTCTTTAATTGTTAATTTTAAAAATAAACAACTCTTGAGTTAATTGTTTATCATATTATGATATATAGGAAAATATTATCTTGTTGATTCTGGATATCCTCAAATGAATAGTTATTTTGGACCATATAGAGGACAACAATATCCTTTACCTAACTTTCGTAGAGCTAGACCTATATCTGGTAAAGAAAATATATTCAATCATTTACATCCATAATTATGTAGTGTGATTGAATAAACTTTTGGTGTTTTGAAAAAAAAATGTGTCATTTTAAGAGATATGCCAAGTTATGGTTTTGAAAAACAAACTATTATTGTTTTTGTTACAATGGCGATACACAATTTTATCTAAAAAATATGTCGGTTGAAATGATACAGATTTTATGGAATATGAAAATATTGACAGGGCATTAGAGAAGATTATTAATCCAGAAGATGTGCATAATGGAGAAAGTGATGATGATTGTAAATCAAACAATTCAAGTGATTATGAAATGAAATTAATAAGAGATGTTATAGCTTGTAGTTTAATGAATTCACTTTAAATTGCAAATACTAATATAAAATTTTAATATTTATATTAAGCATACAATTATTACCCTTTTTAAACTTAATTGAATTTGTTAAGTTTATGTTTTTAATGTTATGTTAATATCTACTATAGTTTATATATTCAAATTACATTTTACAAAAAAATAATACAAATTATTTTAAATATATTTAAATTTTCTAATTCATGTATTAAAATATTAATAAAAATTATAATATTTTTATTTTTATTTTAATCTAATTTGATGTATTTCAGTATATAATAACATTAACGAAATTTAATATCATTTAAATATATTTTTCTTCCTTAACATTATTAGGTCCGAAATAAACGTTTTATCTTTTAAAAGCTCCTTTTCACAATAATGCTAATCACTTAAATCTTAAACCAAACATTTCAAATTTACTTTTCTAATAAGCACTTTTTCATAACACTTTTTAAAAGCACTTTTCACTTTTTTAATAGTCACGTTTAGAGGTGTGCATGGGCTGGGCCGAGTCGGGTCGGGTCGGGTTTGGGTCGGGCCCAACTAAAAATTTAGGCCCGTTCATTGGGCTAGGGTCGGGCCGGGCCCAAAAAATGGGCCTAAAATTTTTCTCAAGTCCGGCCCATATAAAAATGCTAAAACAGGGGCCCGGCCCGGCCCGCCCTTATTAATTTTTTATAATATTTTATACAATTTTTAAATATATATAATACATCAAAAATACTAAAAAAATCAAAATAAATATTTTTCAACAAATTGAAAATAAATTTTAAAAAATATGTAGACTTAAATAACACTAAAATAGATGCAACTTAACAAGTAAATGCCTCTAAAGTAATAACAAAATTAACAAATGTCTTTAAAATAATAACAAAATTAACAATAAAATAAGTTTTATATAATATCTAAACAATAACAACAAAATAATATAAACATAATAGTAAAATGGTAGTAAAATAAGGAGAAAAACAATAAGAAAATATTATTAAAAAAACAATTTTTTTATTTAATGAATTCAGTAGGACCAATGGCCAGGTCAGTCTTGAGCCATTTTTTAACGGGCTTTATTTTTTTGTCCAAGCTCATTTTTTCGGGCCTATATTTTTGTCCAAACCCTCCCACATTTCGGGCGAGCCTTCAGACCGGGCCGGGCCGCCCGGCCCATGCACACCTCTAGTCACGTTTGATAATTGTTAGTAATTTAACAATTTTAGATTTAAAAAAAGAGAAACAATATGTCAAATGATATTTTTGTATTTTTTAAAGTAAGATGATCTAATAAAAATAATTTAATAATTGAGTCATCATTTATATAATTTATATTTTTATTAAAAAGATATTGTAAAAATAAACAAATCAAAACAATAATTTTGTAATCTTTGGTCTTAAAGTGAATTCTTGCTAAACATATGGTTTCTTAGTTTTTGTTTTGTTTTTCTCAAGTTGGTTTATTTTTCATTTCAAATCTTTTAATTTTTTTCTCCTGATATAAAAATAAATTTAGTTTTCAACATTTATTTATTTTAATTTATTTTGGATTATTTTAACTTTTGACCTTTAATTTTAGTTAATTTACTTGTTTTTGGATGAAAAATTAATTAAAATATTAAAATTTTAACGATATTGATGCGACCACTAACGTAATAGTTTATGTATATTTCATAAAATTCAAAAAAATTTAAAATCACCAAATTTTTTTAAAAATAAAAAGCTTATAAAAATTATTTATTTTAGCTGTGAAGTATATGTAAAATATCACATGAGCTGCCACATCAATGCTATTAAATTTTAACAATTCAGTCAATTTTTTATAAAAGAATAATTTAACTAAAATTTAAGGGTAAGGGCTAAAATAACCTTAAAAAAATCAAAAGAATAAAAAGAATAATTTATTGTTATGATTTTTTTTCCAATTTATTTCTTCGATATGTAAGTCTTAGCTTGATAAATTTTTTTTACGCACTTTAAATTTTCTTTTAATGATTTTGGAGTACTTTGTTCATAGAAAGCGTAGAATAATTGAATCCATTAGACTAGGCTATCTGCAAGTGAAGTCGGATGGTGATGGACGGATATACCTAAAAAGGCTCATTTTTTAAGTATATTTATGAAATAGGTTAATTTTTGTATTATTTACGAGAAAGAGTTGATTTTGATAATTTTAAAGGGAAATTTCTAGCAAATAGTGTCATTAAGGAAGCGTTTTTGCCATATCAGCACAAAACGTGCTGACGTGGACACGTTTTATCCCGTGTCAGCAAAAACATGTCGACATGGACGTGCTTTTACCCGTTCTCGAATTAAAATTAAAAAAAAGTCATTTTTAAAAAAAAATATAAAAATAGACTAATTTTTTTGAAAATTTACAAGAATAAGTCTTTATAAAGACCAAAAGTGGCAACAACATTTTTTTTAAGGTGTTACCAATTAATATATAAATAAAATTAACAAAACAGATCTTTATATAAACCCAAAGTCTCATTTCTTTTGTTTTCTTAAACAATGTGGGATGTGACACATTGTGTATATATAGACTCATGAATAGATTTGGAGCCTGTTCCTAATCAATATAGGATTCCTTCCTCTTTTAACTAATAATATAAGTTTAAAAGCTACACTATATTTTATATTTTTTACAAAAGTTAACATTTGTTACATTATAAATAAAATTTTAAACTCTATAAGTAAAAAAATTATAAAACATAAAATAAGTATAGTAAAATATTAAAAATAAATATTTAAAAATTACTAATAGTTGAGTGATCATTTTGTAAGTTTTATAATTCGATAGCCAAAAATCATAGTTAAGTGACTACTAATATAATTTAAGCTAGATATAAAATTATGATAAATAATTATTATTTTTATGTATATTATATATTTCTATAAAAAACTTATTTAACATAATTATATACTATGTTTAAATAGATTAACTATCTAGTCAAAATACATTTGAAATAAATTTATAAGCATTCATTAGGTGATGAAAATTAAATTAAAATTAGAATTAAAAATTAATGAGTATAGTAAAATACTAAAACAAATAAATATTTAAAAAGATATATCAATTTTTAAAATTACAAAAAATATACTATTTGAGTACCAAATACTCATCATTTATTTATTAATCAAACATTCATAATATAGAATAAAATAAATAATAAAAATTAAAAGTATAACTCCTAAATTTAAATAATGAAAATTATTTTAAAATTTGAATTGCATGGATATTAACTTCAAACATTTAAAATTGAATAGAAGATTATTGCATGTACAAGTTTCATATGTGTAATTTATTCTTTTTTAATAGTCATTTTGTATATGTTAACAATTCAAAATGCAACAAGATTAAATATCTCAAAATATAATTTTATAATATGAGAAAATGTTAACAAAATATAAAAAAATAGAAATTATTTTGTAAAAAAATTATAAAATATAGTGTAACATATTATGTTGTTAGTTAAAAGAGGAAGGAATCCCACATTACTTAGGAATAAGCTGCAAACCTATTCATGAGTCTATATATACACGTGTCATATCTCACATTGCTTAAAAAAAAGTGAAATGATACTTTGGGTCTATATAAAGATTTGTTTTATTAATTTTATTTCCATATTAATTGGTGACACCTTAAAAATAAAAAAAAAATGGTGTTGCCACTTTGGGTCTTTATAAAGACTTATTCTTATAAATTTTCAAAAAAAAAAGGTTTATTTTTATATATATTTTTTAAAAAATGACCTTTTTTGAAAATTTAATTTGAGAACGAACAAAAGCGCATTCATGTTAGCGCGCTTTTGCTAACAATGGATAAAGCGCGTCCATATCAGCGTGTTTTGTGCTGACATGGCAAAAACGCTTCCCCAGAGATGCGATTTGTTAGAACTTTCCCCTTAAAACGCTCATATGTGGATGCGTTTTTGCCAAAATCAGCCTTTTCCTATAAATAATATAGGAATCGGCTCAATTCCGTAAATATGCTTGGAAATGGACTTTTTTGAATAAATCGGTCATATATTATATATATATATATATATATATATAAAATTTCATTTAGTAATTGATTAGTTTATATTCTTGTAATATGTGCAGTGAGTTGTATATATTAAATTTATAACATTTTATAATATTAGTTTTTATTTTAGTAAATTAAAAAACATTAATAAGTTAAAAAGTAATTTCATTATAAAATATATATTTTAAAATATTTAACAAATTTAGAATAATTTATATTTATTTTATTTATTTTAAAATAATATAAAATTCATCATGATTTGAATATTAAATATATTATAATATAAATGATATTATTAATAATTTATTACATGTTATTTGTTATAGATATATTGTTAATTTAATTTATTTTAATGTTAAATTTATCAATATTCAATTTTTGTAATTTTATATTTATCTTTATTTTGCTTTACTTTAAGCAATGATATAATTAACTTTTATTATATTTCAAAAATATAAATTTAATTTGATAAATGTTATTAATATGTGTCTTTCTTTATAACCATGATTTTAGGTTATTGGCATCGATATTGTTTTTAGTGTAAGAGGACGTGAGTTCGAGTGCGTTGAAGCACGCTATCCTTCTATTTAAAGATTGAGAGAGAGGCTATGGATAGTTTTAATCAATGATATTTTGATTCGGTTACATTTGTAGTAAATGATTTTGGCAATTTTTAATAAATATTTAACTTTATAATTTCTTAATATTTTTAATAATTATTATAATTTATATTTTTACCATTTTTATAATTATTAATAATTATTTATGATTTTTTAATATTTTCCTATATTCTACACTATAGAAAAGAATTTGGACAAATATATATATGTTCAAAATGAACTTGAACATCAATTTGTCCATGTTCATTTTGGACGAGCATATTTAAATCTTTTTTAATTTTTAAATATGTGTGGACGCAATATGCTTATTCACATGGTATAACAGATGCCAATTTTTTGTTGCTTCCATCAATTACATCGATGTCTATTAATAGTCAAACCAATCAACGCCACTTTTTGTTACTGAGATGGCCTAATTTTTTTTTTGTTGTTATTGAAGGCTTTATTAAGTGCACTTTTTCCTTAATAACTCAATTAATTTTTTAAATATTTTACTAAAGACTTTTATGCCCTTTTGTCATATATATATATATATATATATATATAATAATAGAACTCTTGATTGAGTTAGTGTTACAATTTAATCCCTTAATTAGAAAATTATTATTATTTTTAAAAACAACAATTATAGTTACTGAAGGCGATTGTTATTCAATATTTTTATTTATCTTTGAAAAATTAAACTGATTGTTATTTTTGAAGTATTTAATCATTTGTGTTTTTTATTAAAAAAACCATAAAAAATTAGAAAGTTGTGCAAAGAAAGCTTTCAAATACTTGAATTTGAATGTAATTGTTTGTAATTACATATTTGTGGTATGTTTGGGTAATTATTGTAATTAGTTAATCCATAAATTGAGTATAATTGGAGCACTCAAATTACATCATCCATTTCTTACAAGCGAGGCTGAGAATTGGTATAGTTATGCGAGAAAGGATTGAATGAAACAGTGACGCCACGTCATCTGTATCCCTTTTCAATAGATTTACGTCACATCAGTATTTTTATCCTGAATTTCAACATTTTATCCTGAATTTCAGGATTTTAATTTGGATTTGATTTTTTTTAGGATAAAAATGCGAAAATTTAGGATAAAAATACTGATGTGGCATAATCTATTGGAAATGGATACAGATGATATGACGTCACTGTTTTATACAATCCTTTCCCTAGTTATGCAAGTAATTATAGTTAATTACACTCAAATTCAATTACCTCGTGGCTTTTCAAGCACATCCTAAATAATTTAAATTTAAGAAAATTATTTTATACCATAACAATAATATTTTAATTTTAGGACATGCATTTTACTTTTAAGATAAATCTATATGTTATTTTATTAATCTCATTTAAATAATATAAAAAATTATTGACGTAAGATAATTTCACTTATATTTAATTTACTAAGTATCTAACTAAATTACATAATACCTATTAATATGGAATGTTAAAATAATTTGATAAAATTGTATAAAATGTTCATTTTCTAGTTAGCTTCATTAGTAATTCTATTGCCGAATGGTTTTGGATTAACATGTTACATATGATTTGGTTTTAGGTTTTACTTGTTTAGAGAATTTTTTCTTTAAGTATTATGGATAATTTTTTATAATAATTAATATTTAAAATTTAAATTATATAATTATATAATTATAATTTATACTATTAAACACGTTAAAATTACGACATATTTATACTACATCAATAAAAGTGAATTGAAATTTCTTATAATTAAAAAAATGTAATAATTACCCTAATATTTTAATCCAATTAATCTATAAATCTCTAATCACATATGAAAATAACTACTCACTTTGCATAAAAACTAATTAAAAATAAATAAAATTTCCCTCTGATAACAAACTTAAAGCATCAATAATCAAAGCAAGTGAAAGATTTGCTTTTGACTAATTTGACTTTGTTAACGACGACGTTGAATGGAAAGCAGCACTAACCCGACATCCGCTCCACCCAAGGCTCCGATCCACTGGGCCCCGCTTAAATAAACAAACAAATAGGGAGGTCACTGTCCACCGCTTTATCAGGTCACGTAAATCCCCACTTCTCACTCACCAACTCCCCTCTCTACCACCTCCTCTCCCGGTCACCCTCCCCCTATCCATTAAAAATTTAAATGCAGCCCCCTCCCCCCTCCCGTTCCTTCAATTTCGTGCCTAATCTTCCATTGATACCCTTCTTATTTTCACTTCCTTTCTCTCGCTTGTTTGTTTCTTCTTCTCGCATTCTCTGCTGTTATCTCCCTACATTTTGGTACAGTTTCCAACTCAGTATCTGGGATTCTCTATCGTTCTTTTGGTTTTGAATTTTGTTTATGATTCCTTTAATTTAATTCTTATATGATTGTTGCAAAGTTGAATGATTTCTTGACCACTTCCTTCATTCTTTGCTTTTAAATATGCTTGGTTGGCAAGAAAATCTGGAAAAGGTCAAAGCAACTTGAATTTCAAATTAGATTTTCTTTTTCTTGGTTTGTATGCTATGCAATGTTGGCATGACTCAGCCTGATATGAAATTTATTTGTTAACTCTTAACCATTGTTTATGTAATCTCGGTCAAACATTTTATAGTTCATTTCTTTTCTATTGCCAATCACAATAAGTTCCCTGCCTATGAAATCTTCATCATTTTAAGAAATTCAATTTCTAGAAGTTATATATTTTTAAGAAATACTATTAGATTATACTTTATGTTTTTTTTTCCTCTTCTGCGTTAAATCCTGAAAATTAAGTATTGATTTATTGCTAAAAGGTTGGAATCTATTTTTCCAAAATGAGTATTTCTTTTTTCTGATTTTTTGGCCGGAAATTGAGGAATCTGTAGGGTTTTTTTTTCCTGTTCAAAGAAATATTTAGTAAACTCCAAAGGTTTCCTTGTTATAAAATTTTATTTAAAAGTTAATTTCCCCTCTTCTGCTCATTTCATACTCCTTTCCCTATAAATTTACATATACATACATGCATATATACGTACATACTGATAGCTTTCTCATACTTTTCTTTCAGTATCAAAGTTAGTCTACATTTTTTTAAAGAAAACTCTTCTGTTTCATTAATAACATGAACTGTTCTTTTTGGCTTATCTTATTTATTCCTTTTTCGGTTTCCTTATTCAAGAGAAGTGTTATTCGGACTTCTATATGTTCTACAGTTTGTTCTTCTGTTCGGTGTTGTTGTTGTTGTTGCATTTCCTTCACATATTTTAGATTTTTTTCTTTACAGGTTGTGTTCTAACCAGTCCAATTGAAGTATGTGTGGCAACTTGGATATACCATCCTCATCTGAGGAAACCAAGACAATGGACTGTCTAACTGGAGCGGTAGGTAATAATTGTTCGTTCTCTGTTTTGCTTGAGTTTGCTGCTGATAATGATGTTGAGGGTTTTCAAAGATATATGATTGCAAGTGATGTTTCTTTGGTTGGTGAGGTTGGACTTTGGTATGGTTGCCGGAAGAGCTCCAAACAGATGGTCGTGGAGCAGAGAACTCCGTTAATGATTGCTGCTAGGTACGGTAGCGTCGATGTAGTGAAGTTAATTCTTTCCCTGTCAGAGGTAGATGTCAATCTCTCATGTGGCCCAGATAAGAGAACTGCTCTTCACTGTGCTGCTTCGGGCGGGTCTATTGGAGCTGTAGAGGTTGTCAAGTTGCTTTTACTTGCTGCTGCTGATCCTTGTGTCACTGATGCCTATGGATATCGCCCTTCTGATGTTATTGTTGCTCCTTGGAATATGCCCCAGATAAAAGTAGCCCTTGAAGAGCTCTTAAACAATCATGATCCTGTTTGTCTTGAGAAATTACATGATAGCGGTTCATCATCCCTTGTATCAGATGTAAAGATAACTGCAGTTACATGTAAGACCACTTATAATATTGTTTCTTCTGCTCAAGAGAAGGAGTACCCTGTTGATCCATCTTTTCCTGATATTAATAGCAGTATTTACAGCACTGATGAGTTTCGTATGTTCTCGTTTAAGATCCGGCTTTGTTCCCGAGCTTATTCCCATGATTGGACTGAGTGTCCTTTTGTGCACCCAGGTGAAAATGCTCGAAGAAGAGACCTAAGAAAGTTTCATTACAGTTGTGCACCATGTCCTGATTTTCGTAAAGGGAGCTGTAAGCAGGGAGATTTATGTGAATATGCTCATGGTGTTTTTGAATCCTGGCTGCACCCTGCTCAGTACAGAACTCGAATCTGCAAGGATGGCACAACTTGCCAACGTCGCGTCTGCTTCTTTGCCCATAGACCTGAGGAACTGCGACCACTTTATTTATCCTCTGGATTAGGCATTCAGTCTCCGCAATCTGCTGCCTCTTCTGTGATTACAATGGATAAGATGGGAGTTCTGAACCTTTTGCCTGGTTCTCCGTCAGCGTTGACAGCAATATCAGTATCTCCATTTTCTCCAGCCATGTCACCTTCTGCTAATGTTATTTCTCAAGCACCAACGGGTTGGCCTCAACATGTTCCAACTTTGCATCTGTCCGGAAGCAATCTTCAAGGAAGCCGTTTGAGGTCCTCCCTCAATGCAAAAGACATGTCAGCCATGGAGCTTAACATGTCACGGGATTTTGAAGCGCATCAGCGGCTCTATCTCAGTAATTTGTCCTGTTTTTCACGACCACACTTGGGGCATAAGTCTTCAAATTTAGATGGGCTTTTTTCTTCTGAGGTCTCTTCTACTCGATGTCCTAATCAAGTGACTGCTATGCCTATTTTATCTCCTGTGCCTTCAGACAAGCTAGAGCAACAACAAAGAGTGTTATCTCCAATTGAAATAAACATCTTCTCTCCCAAGAATGATCACCCTCTCTTGCAGTCTGCATTTGACGCTTCCTTGTCAGAAAGAATTTCAACTTGGAATGTGGAGCCTTTATCCCCGTTGAACTCCCTATTATCTGCTTCTACTAACCTTGAGAAGCAGCAGCAATCACTTCACAACTTAAGCACACAGGAACTTGGATATAAGCTCTCAAACGATCTCGAATCAAAAGGTGTCATCGGTTCCCTTTTAAATTCTTGGCCAAAAAGGAAGACGCCCAATTGCAAAGTAGATTGGCCAGTTCAAGAAGATGAATTTAGTCAGTTTCATAAATCATGTTCTATTTTGCATCATGGCATGGAACCTGCAGTTTCATTGGTTCAATCAATGGTGAAAGAATCTCCATCTGTTCCGACCACACTGGCAACCTCAAGCAGGACTCTTCCTGTTGAGGGTTCTAATTCTAACTTCAGTGGCAAACTCGGTGATCCTGAAATATTTCTGGCATTGTGTAAACAGTTGCAGCTTGACAAGATTATGGCTTAGTGAAGACATTGGTTTTGCCAAGCTGGTCTATTAAAAGGGAAATTGTTTATTATTTTGATTGGTGATGGTATGGGAAGTTTAACAAGATAGAGAAAGAGAATGTACAGTGAAAATAATAGTTATTGGCTCCATTTATTTATTGTTATCACAGAACAAGTCAAGAGGGGGGGGGGGGGGTGAGAAATTGAGATTACCTGTCTGAGTTACTTGTGAATAGCCAGCTCTAGCACGGCAATATTCTCACTTCCTTTAGTTTCATTTGTTCGTGGAATAAGTTACATATTTCATTCAGATAAAGTTTGCCACCCATAATTCTTTTTATTATTTGAATTATTTGTTTTTACATATAAATTTTCAATGGATTATTCCCATTTTAGTAGTAATATGTTTTTAAAGTGTTTGGTCCTCTCTACATTTCCTTGTTTGTTTCTCCATTTTTGATATATTAAATCTTAGCCATGGATCGCCATATTTATTGTGGGGATTACTGATGTGAATATGGAAGTATTTTTGTTTACAACCCCTGCTCTTTTTTTGTCTATAATAAGGAATTTTGTATTCTTTGTTTGAACGATATATGATTATTGACCAAAGAAAAGAGGGAGGTATACATAACCTACTTTCCAGAGGATAGTGCTTTATCCTTTTAAGGTACATGTAGAATTCGGATATGATGTCTACAGACACAATAATAACATCATTGCAGGGCAGGGATTTGATGATATTCATAGGACAACTTGCTTGTTAATAGTTTTCCTAGCATTGTTTCATGTTTTAGGTTTTGTCTTCGTTTGAATGAAATGATCAGGTTCAACAAGAACTGCAAGATAAAAGGGTGAGATGCCCATGGTGAGTCTTGGAAGGAGATCAATCATCATTATTCTTTTGGGACCATTTTTTTTCTTGAGGAACTCCATTTTTACTTATGCCAGGTTCGAGTGCCCTTTTGTTTCTTTGTTTTTTTCTATTTTCATCAAATGCATTTTGATTCAAACTCAAGACTTTACAAGGCAAGTCTATTATATCTCTTCAAACAATAAACCAGTTGCAGTTAGCATTTTCAACATTTTGCTTATATCATTTTTATGAATTTCATGGAACATTTTCATATTCTACTCCTTGAATAGGTTAATTGTAAGATGAAAACTCATTAGACTATCTCTTCTTCAGTTCCTACTTTGGATTTAGATGATTTTTCCATTTTAGAGGGGTTAACAGATTAATCAGAATTAGAGTTAAATTAGGCATAGAAACAATCAATAAACAGAGGAAATGGATGTCAAGTAGTTTCTCATTTACATTACAACCTGAAAATGATTGAAAATACAGAATGTTCGTGAACAAACATGAAAACTACATAAAAAAATGGATTTTTAAAAAAAATCACGGTATATTAAAAATAACCTAATTATATTTTTATATCTATTTTTTATAGATTTAATTGGAGTTTTTTAATTTTATTAAAATTTATAACATATACTTGGTGGTTTTTTTGTTTAACAGGGTATGCTTCGAACAAAATTCAAGATGAAGAAGCTCGCAGATGGATAGAAAATAGAGTTTCAGAAACAAACAGCCACAAAAGAAAGAACTCAAGACATCAAAAAAATGGTAAATATATTCATGTTTCTCTGTTATGTACAATGAATAAGCAAGTTCATCATAGTATTTTTATATCCTAAGCAACTAGAGAAGCCATATAACAAGGACTAACATCAGGATTAAGGCCTTGTATTAGTAAGTGAATAGTTCCATTGTGTGGACATGAAACAGTAACTTCTTCCTGCCAATTTCCATCTCGGATTTATGGACTTTCAGGATCTTGCAAGTACTTCATCAACGTTTGATGTCCGCATCTGATACATATCTAGTCTTGAGAAAATGTAGATATTATCCGTATTGAAGCAAAACCTATTGTCCAACACAAACACGGAACCAGGTCATCATCCCCAAAAATATCAGCAACCAAAGGTCATGATCAACACCATGCTTCGTACAATAGATGATAACATTGCACCTCTCGTTTCTCATAAAGTGGTCATTTTAAGGCCAAATTTTACTAGTCATGAACTGTGCCGGAATTTAGATGTACTCATCATCGTGCAATATCCAACGAAGATCAGGAACATATCCTATTTCCTTAATTGACTGCAACAAGGAATTCAAATTTGCATAGATTTTGTCTGCCATTGCGTGTGATCTATCTCCAGCAGCAAAAGAGTGAATCTGGCTTCTAACAACGATCCAACTGATTCCAGGAGGCTTTCTTAAGCCCTTAGCTCTAAGATGTTTTCTCATTTCTCTGACCTCTGGCCAAAGACCTGCAGCAGCATATACATTACAAAGCAAGACATAGTTTCCTGGGTTCATTGGATCCAATTCAACAAGTTTTTCAAAAATGGCCTTGGCATCTTTAGTGTAACAATGATCTCTATAAGCACTAAGCAGAGATCTCCAGATTGAAGCATCTGGTTTGATGGGCATTGATTCAATGAACTCTCTAGCCTTGTCTAACCTGCCCGCACGACCAAGCAAATCAACTACACATCCATAATGAGCAAGCTGAGGGGTGATGTTAAAATCATGAACCATTGAATCAAAAAGCTGCAGTCCTCCCTCTATCATACCAGAATGGCTGCAAGCTGATAAAATAGATATGAAAGTTACTTCATTTGGTTGGAAACCATCCTCTAGCATTTGCGAGAAGGCAAGAATAGCATCATAACCATGACCGTGCATTCCGTAACCCGTTATGATAGCATTCCACGAGATAATATTTCTCCTTGTTAAGGTTTCAAAGATTTTTTCAGCATTTCTCATGCTTCCACACCTTGCATACATTGTTATAAAAGCATTTTGAAGAGACAAATTGCGACCTAAAGAGGATTCCCTCCGTATCATGTAAGCATGCAAACAACGACCCTGAGGCAAATGAGCAAGATGGGTGCATGACAAGAGGATATTTATTATTGTAACTGAGTTGGGCTCCACTTCAGAAACCATGCGGCTAAATACTAAAAAAGCTTCATGAGCTTGGTTATTTTTAACATAGGTGGAAATCAAAGCATTCCATGAGATCAAATCTCTACCGTGCGAACTTTCAAAAAGATTCATAGCTGTAGTTTCATCACCGCAGTTAATATACATATCTGTTAATGCGGTGTTCAAGGGTGCATTCACCTCTATCCCTTGCTTTATAACAAAACCATGAAGTGACCTCCCAATGTTCAGACAAGTTTCGTCTTTGCATGCAGCAAGGATTGAAATAATTGTATAAGAGTTAGATTTAACATCAGATTCTCGCATTATACCAAAGGTTTCCCATGCCTCAATACTCAAATTGTTCCGAGCCAGAACTAGGATCAATGTGTTATACGAGATTACATCTACATTACTCATCTGACCAAAAACCTTTCTGACAGAATCCATACAATTTTGTTCAGCATACATATTTAAAATTGCATTCCCAATATTAATATCCATCCCCATCCCAGTCTTGCACGCATGTGCATGTAAGCTTCTACCTTTTCTTAAAGCATCAGTTGACTCAGCACATAAAGAAAGCATAAGAACAGTAGTTCTCTCATCCTCCTTGTTGCCTTCAGTTCGCATTTTAATAAACAAGTTAATGGCTTCCCCATGATAGCTGTAGTCAATATATGCAGATATCATAGAATTCCAAAGAGCAACATCACGTGTGGGAATACCATCAAATAGTTTACATGCTGACTTCAAACATCCAATCTCTGCATACATGTTAATCAATGCATTTACTATGAACAGGTCATTGCTATAACTGCACTTAATAGCCATTTGATGAATTTGATCACCTAATTCAAGAGATCCAAATTCTGCAGAGGCCTGAATAAGAGCCAACACTGTAACAGAATCAAATTCGACTCCATCCATGAGCATTTGCTCAAAAAGTCTCAAAGCTTTAGAGGATTCTCCAACATCAAAATACCCCATAATCATAGCATTCCAGCAAACTGTATTCCGAATGGCCATCAAATCAAACACAAGATGAGAAGCCCTCACATCAAAAAAACTCAGGTAAAAGCCAATCAAAGCAGTACCAACATGAGCATCCAAATCAAACAACCCATTTCTCAAACAATAACCATGAATCGCCTTTCCTAACCTCACTTCCGCAACCTTGTCACAGACTAAAATCATCGCTACCAATGTACGAGCATTCGGCCTAAAACCCTCTCTTTGCATCGTCATCACCAAAAAGACCACCTCCTCAAATTCCTCACACCCCGCATACCCTGATATCATTGCGTTCCATGAGACCAAATCCTTCTCACTCATTTCATCGAACACCTTACGCGCATCTTCAAGGAAACCACACTTACTATAAAAGTCAATAAGGGCAGTCCCAACTCGAACATCCTCGATCAAGTTAGTGTCCCGAATACTCGAGTGTATTCTCTTGCCAGTTTCAATGGCATTGAGCTTCCCGCAGGCCTTTAAAACCAAAGACAAAGTGGCCTTATCGGGTGTTAAACCCAGAGATTGCATATGGGTAAATGTAGAGAGAATTGCATGGTCATTTTTGAGCTTGGCTTGGTGTTTGATTATTGAATTCCAAGCCTTGTTGGTTTCATTCTTGGGAGTAAAATGGAGGGTTTGGAGGCTTATCAGCATCTCATTTATGATTTTTAGTTGGAGATAAGGGAAAAGGAAGAGAAATGGAGTCCAAGCAGAAGATACACCTTGAAGAGAGGTTCAGGGATAGGCTATTCAGTTGTAAGCTTAGCAAAATGTTCTGTCAAAGTACAGAAGAGAAAAGTGGAGACAATAAAATAGCATTTTATCCATATACTTTTTTTAGTAAATTAATATATCTATGATTAAACAGCAAAGTAATTTGTTCTGGTAAAAAAAAAAATTATTCACTTCTATATTTAAAAATTTAGTGTAGTTGATGGAAAAATCAGATTGTTAGACATAGTATGTTAAGTGTATTTTATATTGACATATAATAACTAATTTTTACCTATAGAAATAAATGAAAATTTTAATAAAAAGAAAAAATTATTATTTGATCTAACATACATGAATTAAGTTGTTCATTTTTTGTGTAAATGGCAGCAAACATAATCTGACTCTTAATATAAGTGTCACGGGTCACGGATCAAAACCCGACAAGTGCACACCAAATGTCTTATGCAGGTCAATTGATTAAATATGATTCATTTGACCTATATGAATGGGCTCAAATTCGTGTAATACATAAAGAAGCTCATTTACTTGAAGCTTTAGTGGCCTAGTTAAGTACTCCAGTAAAACCAATCATCGATGCCTACTTCACTACCTTAGCATTTCACTACTAAGGATTTTCTCAAATTCACTAATTTGATAATCTTTGAAGACTAAGTTTAAACCTCTTACAAACTTCCTTAAGGTTTTTATCCCAACCTTAAGACACAAACCCTTCTTAAAGAAATACAAATGAGAAAATAAAGAAATAACCCTTAAAAATTAGAATGTTTGCAAATTAAGCTCAATCACAAAGAGAAACATTTGAGCTGAATGAAAATAATGAAAGTTCACAAGTGTTTATAGAAAATTATAGAGAATGGTAAGCATAAGGTTATCTTTTTATTAATCTTTAAGCTTGATAACCTCTCTTGTGTTGTAGAACCTTTGGAATATGATATTTATACCCCTAATTAATTTCTATTTGTTGTGGTTGTTGGATACATGAATATATATGTTGGGGATGAAATATCCAGTGTATTTAATTCATCTGCAACTATGAGTATCAATACTGGCTAAAGAGGTACCGATGTTTTTTGCATTTAATGTAAAATTCAGTGACCATTGGAGCTAAAGATATCAATACTAGTGGGCTTTTATCGATACCATATGAAAAAAGTATCTATAATGAATCGATACTTAGCTGAATTAGTTGAGAAACAAAATGTCAATTTGGTACTGATTTTTAAAGGGTATCGATATTTTTGAAACTATTTATACTTGGCCAAAAGATATCGATACTTTTTGGTCTGGAGCTATTCTGACTTGTTTTAAAAACTGTTTAACTGATTAGCAAAATTTTAACTTGATTGAAATCATTTTGACTTGATTTAAAAGTTGATTTAAATTTTTTTTAAAAGTTTAAAATATAAGATTCAAAATTTCATCTCCCATATTTCATTTGAAATATCATTTTACCAATTTTGTTAAACTTTAATTTTTTATTTTAAAATTATTTTAATTTATTATATCAAATCTTATTATTAAATAAAGTTTGGTTTAACAAGATGGAAAGGAAATTGAAACTTAGAAGTTCATAAAATGGGATCAATTAACCAAACAGAAAACGTATGCATAATTGGATTTGATAATAAATAGTTGGACTAAAGTTGAGCCTAACTTGACAAGTGTGTATGAATGGGTTAAAACCATTAAATGTGGCTTAAGTGAACTTAATTGGACGAATCTTTTAAAGAGTTCAATGTTACTAAAATCTTAAGATAAGTTTGATTATTCTTATTACTGAGCTTTATAGCTCATGCGTTAATTATTTAAAATATGTAGGTACAAATTTATCGAGAAGTTGCTAGGTCGCATCACCTGACAAACTTTTAAGGTTGTATTTTCTAACATTTGAATGTTATTTGAGTTCAATTAGGTGGCATGTATGCAAATATGTAAGGTTGTAAAGTCTTCTTAACCATTTTGAATGACATTCTGTATTTGGGTTTAGATGAATTTACATTTAAATTTAAATATTATGATTCATAATGAAATAATATAGTGATGTTTTGATATGTTTTCAAGTGTTTTAGGTTCTGAGCACCTTTATTCACCTCCCAACATTTTTAAAATGATTTAAAATATTGTCTCTAAAGTTTTTTTAATTGTCCTAAATTTGGATTATTGATTAATAAAAAATATTTTGATCAGCTCCCAGTTTCCTGAACCAAAAAGATTCTGATTTAAGCCGATAAGCTTTAAAACATTGTTTTACGATTCTAAGAAGTTGAAACATATTTTCAAATGTTAAGAATGAAGTGGTTAAGTTCTAAATACCACAGAAAATATTCATTTTCTTAAAGAGAGTCAAGTATTTTGCTCTAGAAGTATTTTAGTGACATTTCCCATCCGTATCAGTCAGCGGATGGGTGAAAGATGTTATAGTAACAATGCAACTGTCGTGGGACCTTAACAAATTTGGAAGGAAACGTGCATGGTCCATGCAATGAATCTGTTCCTTGTCACGCTACGTTGAAAAATTGTTTAAATGGATATTGAAGCAGTCAGGAAACGATCACGAGAAGTTGGGCTTGGGAATTCATATGATCGGGGGTTGGTGAGTTGATGGATCAACAAGGTGATTTGTCATCTTTATCTCTTTTGGTATCAACTAGTCCCGACTCTGAGTCCCACTGGGAACAATGATTTGTCTTGCTTGGAGGAGGAGGTCCGTGTTAGTTTATAGATTGGGAATCAGTGTTGGTTTTTCCTTTTTTAGGAATAATGGCTCGAATGTTTCAATAATTGGTTTCTCTAGGAATAATATAGATGTGATTATGAATGATGGTAATCTGGGCAAATGGCGCCTCACTGGGTTCTATTGATTTCTTGAGTCTGCTTGTAAATCTGCTAGTTGGGAGCTGTTGCATCTTACACTGACCTTGAGGTTGCCTTGTGTCTGTATTGGTGACTTTAATAACCTTCTCTCTTTGGATGATATGTGGGGCGGGGGTGATTATCCAGTGGGCTGGCTAGATGGTTTTCAGAGTTGTATTCTTGATTGTGCTCTTCTTGAGATTCCTTTGATTGGGTACTAGTTCATGTGTGAGGGGGGTCGAGGATCTGATTTATTTATTCACGAACGGCTCAATCAAACTTTTTATAATATTGATTGGGCGCATTTATTCTAGTATCACAAGTTGTTTATTTTTTCATCTTGACATCGGATCATAGTTTAATTAAACTAGTTGCCCTTTGGGATTGCTTCTTTGCATAGAGACTGGAGATTTTGTTTTGAAAATAAATGGTTGACTACCGATGGTTTTAGAGTCGTGGTAACTAAATGTGGAGAGGGATTAGCGTAGAGGCCTGTCCTTGAAAAGGAGGTGACTTGTGGCGTCTGTTTTGTGAGATTGGTAAAGGGCTAGTGATGTTAAGACGATCTAAGGAACTTAAAGATCAACTGGCAACTTTCCATTCTTCGAACGCCGACCCTGCTGAGGTTCAGAATGTGTGAGCTGAACTTAATTTCCTTTTGGCGCAAGATGCCATTTACTGAAAACAATGATCAAAAGGTTTTTCGTTACGATACGGGGAGGTTAATACCAAACATTTTCTTGCACAAGCATTGAAAAGGAAGCGGCTCAGCTATATTCATATGTTACTTGACGTGAAGAGGCAGCCTTGCTCGGACCTAACTGGTATGTCTACCATTATTTCGAATTATTTTGTATCATTATTTTCTTTGTCTACTGATGGACATTTCTTTAGCTTTGATGATATGTGTTCCGCCATTGACTCTGCTGATAATGATATTTTGTTGGCGCCATTTACTGTTGACGAATTCCATCATGCGGTTTTTAATATGCATCCTGATAAAGTCCCGAGGCCGGACGACATTAATCTGACTATGTTGGTCTATCGTGGGTGAGGATATATTTGCAGTGTTGTGCTTTGAGAATGGTGCTTCTCCTGATTCTTTTAATGACACGTTGGTTATTCTAACCTCTAAAAAGGATCAAATGAGTTGTATTCAGGATTTTCGGCCTATTGCAATGTGTAATGTGTTGTACAAGATTGTGGCCAAAGTCCTTGCTAGTCAATTGAAAGTCATCTTGGCTTTTGAAATAATTCACCATAAGAAAAAACAAAGTTGGGGTTAGAAGGGTTATGTTGCAATGAAGATTGATATCAGTAAGGCCTACGATAAGGTGGATTGGAACTACATGTACATTTTGCTAAAACTGGAGTTTGTTGCGAGATGGGTTCACTGGATAATGCTTTGTGAGACCTTTTTTCAGTATTCAGTTTTGCTTAATGACTGAGAGTTTGGCCCGATTGTGTCAAAGGGTGAATTCTACAAGGAGACCCGTTTTCACCTTATCTTTATATCCTATGTGATGGAGGGCTATTTTCTTGTTCTGAAAGGCAAAAGATTGTGGTGGTTTGCATGGGATTTCTGTGAGTAAGGGAGGTCTTTCGGTTACTCACTTGCTTTTCATTGACGACCATTTTTTTTCTTTTTCTATGTTAGAGAAAGTGAATGCAGGACCATGTGACATATTTTGCATACTTACGAAAAGGCTTCGATTTAAACAGTTAATTATTAGAAGTCAGGGGTTATGTTCAGTTCTAGCACAAAGCTAGTTGATAAGCATGTGGCTTTTGCTTTACTAGGGTGGAGGCGCCTATCTCTTGGGTTCTTATTTGGGGTTCCCCTCCCTTGTTAGTAGGAATAAGAGGCAAATATTTCATTTTATCCGTGAGAGACTTGTTGTAAAAAAATGGAATATCGGTAATGATAATATATCGCAAAGAAAAAAGAAAGAAAAAAAATAAAGAACACAGATTTTTTATATGGAAACCCTTTGGAAAAAAATCACTGGCAGAGGAGAAGAAAATTCAGTATGTCGAATTCAAATGATTACAAGAGGAGTAGACTATGTCTATTTATAGGCTTGTAAAACCATATTCTAATAGGAGTGTAGTAAGATTGAAACACCTTATTCTAATCAATATTAAATAGATAGAGTTTAATAAGTTTTTAAAACCCTATTCTAAAATAAAATAAAAGAAGTTCTATATGGATTTTACTTTTATTTTATTTTACCATTGTATTTTATTTAAATAAGGATTTGAGTCACTCAATTTTAACAATCTCCACTTTGACACGAATTCTTAATGAACAAGTTCTTCATCGCGAACACTCAATGAACAAGTTCTCCATCTCTTCCATAAAACCCCTTAAAGGTTTAAATTCAACAATGAACACCAACCAAGTTTCAACAATGCTCAAACTTGGTTATAGGAAGTGACTTAGTCATCATATCTGTAGGATTTTCATGAGTACTAATTTTGCTCACAACAATATCACGAACAAAATGATACCGAACATCAATGTGTTCTCTCATGAAACATTTGATCTTTTATAAGGAAGATGGCACTCTGACTGTCACAAAATACTATACTGATTTGAAGGTCTTCATTGAGTTCACTAAAGATTCCTTTCAACCAAATGGCTTCTTTACAAGCCTCAATAATCGCCATGTACCCAACTTCAGTAGTAGACAAAGCGAATGTAGTTTGCAAAGTGGCTCTCCAACTGGTTGCACAGCCTTCGATTGTAAAAACATAACTTGTGAGAGATCTTCTTCTATCAAGGTCTCCAGCAAAATCAGCATCAACATACCCAATGACTCCATCTCTAGTTCTTCCAAACTATAAGCAAACATCAGTAGTACCTCGTAAGTATCTTAAAATCCACTGAACTGCTTTCCAGTGTTCTTTACCAGGATTCGCCATGTATCTTCTAACTGCACTGACTGCATAGGATAAATCCAGACGTGAACAAATCATAACATATATGAGAGATCCCACTACATTAGAATATAGAACATGTGACATGTACTCAATCTCATCATCTGATTCTAAAGACAAATTTGATCAAAGTCTAAAATGGGCTACAAAAGGAGTACTAACAGGTTTAACACTCTACATATTGAACCTACAAAGAACTTTCTCAATGTACCCCATCTGACTTAGGTACAATTTACTTGCTTTTCTATCTCTAAGAATCTCTATACCAAGTATCTTCTTTGTTGGTCCCAAATCTTTCATCTCAAATTCTTCACTTAGTTGGACTTTGGCCTTTCTTATCTCTCCTTTATCTTTCACTGCTATCAACATGTCATCAACATAAAGGAGTAGATACACAAAAGAACCATCACTGTCTTTCTTAAAGTAAACATAACTGTCAAAGCTACTTCTTTTGAAATCATGAGATGTCATAAAGGAATCAAATATCCTGTACCACAGTCTTGGTGACTGTTTCAAACCTTAAAAGGGACTTTTTCAGCAAGCAAACATAGTCTTCTTTTTCTGAGATTGTGAAATTCTCTAGTTGTTGCATGTAAATATCCTCTTTAAGTTCTCCATGCAAAAATATAGTTTTTACATCTAACTGCTGAAGCTCCAAATCATGTATAGCCACAAACCAAAGAAAGCTCGAATCAAACTATGCTTCACAATTGGGGAGAACACATCTGTGAAGTCCACTCCTGGAATTTGACTGTAACGCTTTGCAACAAGCCTTGCTTTATATATGGGTTCTTCAACTCCTAGAGTCCTTTCTGTATTTTTAAACACCCATTTTCAATGAACAACCTTTTTACCTTTAAGAAGTTTCACAAGATCCCGTGTTCTATTTTTGTGGAGTGATTCCATCTTCTCTTGCATAGCAAACATCCACTTTTATGAGTCTTCACAGCTAACCACCTTAGAATAATTAGATGGCTCTTGGTTTGCATCTATATCTTCAGCCAGGTTTAAAACATAAGCAACTAGATCAGCTTCGGCATACTTCTTTGGAGGTTTAATTTCTCTTCTAGCTTTGTTTGGCGATGGAGTATTGTGGTGAAGAAGCTGCTCTATTCTGAATTTTTGTACTGGCTTGAAGAGTCGACTCTATTATAGATTCTGGATTAATCTGATGCTCCACCTATTTTGGAATTTTTTTATTGAAAGAGTCTTTAAGAGATAAGTTAGGTAGCATAACAGTTTCATAAAAAATAACATCTCTGCTAGTCACAACTTTTCTATTTCAAGACACCATAACTTATACCCTTTTACACCAGCTTTATAACTAAGAAAAACACATTTAATGGATCTCGGTTCCAATTTTCCATTATTAACATGAGCATACATAGAACACCCAAAGACCTTTAAATTAGAATAATCAGTAGGATTACCAGACCATACCTCTTATGGAGTTTTTTTTTCTCAATGGTAATGGATGGAGATTGGTTGATAAAAAATATACAGTAGAGGCTATTTCAGCCTAAAACGACTTCGGTAAGTTAGCATTTGACAACATACATCGAACTTTCTCTATGATCGTTCTGCAACACCGTTCTATTATGGAGTATGATGAACTGTCAAGTGTCTCACGACTAACTTGCAAAGTTCATTAAACTCATCAAAACAGAATTCTAAGACATTGTCTATGCGGAGGTATTTTATTTGTTTTCCCGTATGTTTTTCAATCATAGTTTTTCAAGACTTAAATGTGAAAAACACATCGCTTTTCTGCTCTAGGAAGAATGCCCAAACATTTCTGGCAAAATCATCAATAAAAGTTAGCATATAATTAGCTCCACCTCTCGAAGACACTCTAGATGGCCTCCACAGATCAGAATGAATATACTCCAATGTTCCCTTCATGTTATGGATTCCTCAGGTGAATTGAACTCTCTTTTGCTTCCCAAAAACGCAGTGCTCACAGAACTTTAGTTTGCAAATTCCTTGCCCATCAAGAAATCCTCTTTTGATCAATTCTTCCATGCCATTCTCACTCATATGCCCTAGGTGCATATGCCAAAGTTTAGTAATATCATCATTTGACAAGGAAGAGGAAGCGACAACTACATCACCAGTAACAGTAGAACCTTGCAAAACATATAACTTGGCAGTCTTTCCTTACCATTTCATCACAACGAGGAAACCTTTGGAAATCTTCAAAACCCTACTTTTAGCTGTGTATTTGTACCTTTTTGAATCAATAGTACTCAACGAAATTAAATTTCTTTTCAATTTTGGAACATGTCACGCGTCACTAAGTGTTTTGACAACTCCGTCAAACATCTTAACTTTAATCGTTCCAACATCTGTATTTTTACACGAAGCATTATTTCCCATCAAAACAACACCTTCAGACATTGTTTCGTAAGTTGTAAACCAATCCCGATTGGGACTCATGTGGAAGGTGCAGCTCGAATCAATGATCCACTCCTCGCTCATTTTAGAATTGTTGACAGACGCGACTAAAGTTTAACCATTGCTGTAATCTTCTACAACATCAGCTTCACCGAATTTTTGTGGTTATTTTTCCTTTTAATTCACAACCTCCCTTTTGATCTTTTTCTGCAGCTTATATGTAACAGCCCAATTACGACCCTAATCGAAACAGTGGTTCCGGGACCACAAATCTGAGTTAGAAAATAAAATTTTATATTTTATTTAATATTTATGATATATGTTTAAGCATGTGCTAGAATATGGTGAGATAATTTGATTGTTCATATGTGTTACTTAAGAATGAGGATTAAATTGGTTAAGAGTTAAAAATAGCCTTTATTTAGATTGGAAGGGCTTAATTGAAATGTTTCTTGCATGCATGGGCTTGCATGTCAAACTGGCCTAAAAGAATGATAGTGGATGGTAATCATGATAAGAAATTATTACTTTATAAGTTATAATAATAATAAAATGTAATAATAATTTAATAAGGTGATATAATATCATAATGAAATAAAGAAAACAAGAAAAAAAAATAGTTTCATCATCTTTCTTTCTCACCACTGAAACTTGAAGAAAAGAAAGGGGAAAACTTAAGCTTAATATTCGGCCATTGCATGTTCATTTGAGGTTAGTTTTTGAGTTTGATTTTTTTTTACAATTTATACATCTTTGAGTTAGTCATCTTAAATGCTATCAAACCCATGTGAAAATTTTAGAGTTTGAAGCATGATTTAAGTTCGGCCATGGTTGAGTACTCTTGTTTTGTGGTGCTTGAAGGAAGAATAGAAATATATGCTTGAAATCTACATGTTTAAAGTATGGAAATTTACATGAGAAGGAGTGTGATAGCTTAAATTCAAAATTTTATAATTGAAGGATTGAATTGCTAATAAGTGATTTGTAAAGATTTAGATGGGCAAGAAGAAGAACATTCGGCCTTAAGGGAAGATAACTAAATTTTAGATATTTGATGAGTTTTGGCATTAGGGACTAAATTGTTTATATTGTAAAGGTTAGGGCTAAATTCGTAAATGAATTAAATCATGTGTTTATGGATCAAATTGAATGGAAATGATTTTAAATGAGCTTAATTGAACTTGTTTAGATCAAGGTTCAAAGGAAAAGGGGTTGGACAAAGGAAAGGCTAAATTAAGCGAATAGCCGGGACACTCAAATTCATCGACTACAGACGTAAGTTATAAGCAATTGGAGAACTTAAAATTTTTTTTATCTATATTATTAATTATAAGTTGAATGAAGGAAAATGTGGTTAGAAACTTTGTTGGCCGAATGAGCTAATGATATATATATATATATACATGAATATGTATGTTTAATTCATTTTGGGTTTGATATAAGTATGAGCATATATGTATAATTATATTCGGAGATTGTATATATGGAAATAAATAGAGAGGGATCATGGTTGTATTGAAATTGGTGATTTGGCTTTTGTATTATATGTTAGTCGAATGAGATGGAAATCAATAATGAACAAGAGTTAACTTTGATATATATATATATATATATATATATATATATATGCATATATAATTGTATGTGTGTTGATGGTTGCCGAATATGGTGGGTTAAGATGGGATCATGAATTACGATTAATAGATGTTTTAATGGGGCATAGATAATATGGATAGTGAATATATATATGTTTTATGTGGTTGAGGAAAAGATCGGTAGAATGGCACTGTGTGTGCGGATTCATTACCAAGCACTTTGTGTGCGAGTTATCGTTTTTCATCTCTTCAAGGACCGAAATACCTAATAAAGGTAAATGAAAGTGTCAGGTAAGTATCTATTGAATAATAGTTCATTATCTCAGTGAAATAAAGATTAGGTTAAACATTTTGATATGGGTATGGAGCCTATGAATATTTGGTTTGTATGTTTGAGATTAAAGAGGTAAATTATTGATGAATGATAACCTACTATGTGTTCGATAATATGACTTATTCAATAGTTAGATTGAATATAATATTTAGAGAAATTGGTGAGTTGCTTGGTTTGTATGTTTTACCTTATTGTTTATAACTTACTAAGCTATTTAAGCTTACATGGTGTAGTTGTTGCATTGTTTTATAGATCTTTAAAGTCGAAGTGCAAGCTCGAGGATCCTTGTCAAAGTCAAGCACACTATCAACTTTTGGTACCCCTTTTTGTAAATGAACTTAATATTATGGCATGTATAAGCTAGCTTTCCTAGAATAGGCTCACATGTTATTTTGCTAATGTCTATACAAATGCCATACGAAAATGGCTATATTTCTGTGCTTGGGTTTGAATTGGTTATGTTTGATCATGTTGTTAGTATTTATGTATGTTCGGCCTTGATATAAACTTAATATGGAAATTCATTTCATGGTATTTATATATGTATGAGTGATGCATTTAGTATATGCACGATGAAATAGTCTTGAAACTTGGTATGAATTGTGAATGGAGTGGATATAAATCGTTTCGAATGGTTTTGGTTAGGTTGATGAATGAGCTTTAGTTGATGATTATAAATTGATAGTAATGTATGGAATAAAATGCTTAGCTTGTATATTAATTTTGAATTTCATCACATTTGATAAGTGCGGTTTTGTTATGACTTAGTATTTTAACTTTTAAGATTGATGGATAATAAATCATATGAACATTCGAATAGAGTGTGCCATACTTAGGTATATATGGATGATGTATATTTGATGTGTTTTGCATTATGAAATGTCTTAAAATTTAACTTGGCGTTAGGTGTGATAATGGACTTATTGGTAAGTCAAATGTATAATACATGGTGGTTTAAATATAAGATCTAGTATGAACTAGTTGATATTAGTGGTATGAATGAAAATTCAACATCGTTTAATACTGTAAAATTTTGGGTAGTTATGATTCGGTCAATGCTTTTAGAAATGGGAAAAAGTTGATTATTGATTTATTTAAATGATTTGGTTATCTTTGCTAAGTCCTTCAAAGCATAGTTGAAATAGATGTATTCTTTATGAAAAGAAGTATGCATGTAAACAAAGTGTTTGCATATCATGCATGAAGATTTTGTCTAACATGTGTTATTTGGTTTATTATGCGCATGCATTGATTGTGTTAGGCCTGTTGTTAACTTATGAAGTCTTTATTCTTTAATATGCATGAAGAAAAGCTAAGATTTGAATGTGGAACAGAATAAGTGTATTGACTTAGCAAATAAATGAGACTTGAAAAGAAATGATTGCTTGATTTTGGTTGTATAGGTTAAGGTAATGCCCCGTGACCCTAATTCGACGATAGATGCGAGTTAGGGGTGTTACATTTTAGCACTCAGATTTAATGTGTTGTTTCTTCTTCCAGAAGTTATAAGTTTTACCTCTATTTGAAAAGTTTGATCTACCTTTAGATTTACCGTGAGGATTCTGTTCTTGTGTCCTTCCACGATCATTATCAACATTCCGATCTTGTTTTCCATGAACAATTAGACCCTCTCTCTGAGAATCGGGTTTAACCACAAGATGCTTTATCTTATCATACGACGTCAATGAATCATAAACCTCATCAACTGTGAGAGACTCACGGCTATATAAAATCGTGTCTCTGAAGGTTGAATAAGACGGGGGCAACGAATAAAGTAAAATCAACCCTAGATCTTTCTTATCATACTAAACCTCCGTGGCCTCCAAGTTTGAGAGAATTTCTTTAAACACTGTTAAGTGTTTGTGCACAAGCACACATTCTTTCAAACAATGAGCTTAAAGACGATGCTTCATATGCAACTTACTGGTTAGAGTTTTTGACATACATATTTGTTCCAGCCTCTTCTATAATGCAACGACGGTCTTCTCCTTTATCACATCCTTTAAAATTTTGTTAGACAAATGCAGATGTAACTGTGTTAACACCTTTCGATCCTCACGCTTCTTCTCTTCCTCCGTCAATGTCAAACGCATCTTATCTATCCCTAGCAGGGCATCCTTTAAGTTCATCTGTGCAAGAATTGCCTGCATTTTTATCTGCCACAATGTGAATCTGGTGTTATGATCCAAAAGCGAAATTTCATACTTCAAAGACGCCATTATCGTGATTGAGATGAACAACCCGGAAGCTCGGATACTAATTTGTAAAAAAATAGAATGTCAGTAATGACAATATATCATAAAGAAAATAGAAAGAAAAAATAAAGAACATACTAATTTTTTACGTGGAAACCCTTTCGGGGAAAAAACAACGGGTAGAGGAAAAAGAAATTCACTATGTCAAATTCAAATGATTACAAGAGGAGCAAACTATGTCTATTTATAAGCTAGTAAAACCATATTCTAATAGGAGTGTAATAAGATTGAAAATCCTTATTCTAATCAATATCAAATAGATGGAGTTTAATAAGGCTTAAAAAAAATCTTATTCTCAAATAAAATAAAAGAAATGTAGTTCTATATGAATTTTACTTTTATTTTATTTTACCATTGTATTTTATATAAATAAAGATTTGAGTTATTCAATTCTAACACTTGCAAACGTATATTTAGTTGGAAGAATAGATTATTATCGAGACCGAGTAAGGAGGTAGTGCTCAAAACTATTACTCAGGCAATACCTATTTATTGCATGAGTGTCTTTATGATTCCCACCAGTATGTGTGATGAGCTACAATGTATGATGAACTTGTTTTGGTGGGGTTCGGGTTCTAGTACTGGTAGGGGAACGCTGTGGACATCTTGAGACTAGCTATGTATGTCTAAGAAGTTTGGGGGAATGGGTTTTCGGAATCCCTATTGTTTCAATTTGGCAATGCTTGGAAAGTAAAGATGGTGTTTCGTGCTTAACCTGGATTCACTATAGCAAAACAGACTTTTAGCGGCGTTTTTTTTGGCATTTAGCGGCGTTCATAAGCGCCACTAAAAGTGTTTGCGGCGCTTTTATAAGCGCCACAAAAAACGCCGCCAATACAACCGCCGAAAATTTTTACGGCGTTTATGAGAAAAAAACGCCGCAAAGACCATGACTTTTCCAAAAAGCCATGGCCTTTAGCGGCGCTTTTTTTACAAACGCCGCTAAAAGCCATGGCCTTTAGCGGCGCTTTTCTTTACAAACGCCGCTAAAAAGTCTTGACATTTAGCGGCGCTTTTATACAAACGCCGCTAATTTGTATAGATTTTCGAAGTGCAATTTTTTCAATATTATACCCCTCCTGCACTAAAACCAACCAATAACAGTATATAATTCCAACCCAAAACAGCAAATTTAGCATAAAAATCACACCAAATACATTAATTCTAAATGATACTTGAAATTTAATAAATTAAATGAATGATAACTGAAAATATTGTAACAATAATGTTAAATGTAATAATGTCAAAACTTCTTACAACGAGAAACTAAATGTCTAAGATGGCGGTTTATCATCTGAAACATCTGCATCATATCTTTGAAGTGGTCTTTGGAGCTCTTCGTACTTTCTATTCTGCTCTGCTAGCATCGATGCTGCCTCTGCCTCCCTTGCATTTATTCTTTGCCTCTCTCTCTCTTCTTCTTTGCCTCCTCGCTGCTTGCCGCTTTGCATCCGCTCTAAGTCATTCTTGGAGTTCTTCATATTTTCTTTGAACATCAGCAATTTACTGCCTCTGCTCAACCGTGCTCTCTTGCATCTGAGCTATCTGGTTTTGTAGCCTCTGAACTTCAGCACGAGATTGACCCCCAGAAGGCATGTACTGCTGGGAAGCGTATCCAAAATATTGGGTCGGGGTAACACCGGATCCTTTAAATCGAACCCGACCATACCTTTCAAGACCAAAAAAATCAGTGATAATTCTATTAAAAATATACTAAAGATTAACAGAACTATCAGTCGAAGCAGTCGTACCTTTGTAACACCCTAAACCCGGCCCATGAGCCTTGACCGGATCTGGTATGTCACTGCGAAAAACGTTTGAAAAGAATTTGACTTAAAGGTGAAAACGTATAAATTTATTGTCTTTGGAAAAAACATTGTATAATTAAAAGCCCATTAAAATTTAGTTGTTATAAAATATCCGACTTGAAAACTTTATTATATATTCTAAAGATGTAAGTTGCCGAAAATAAGAACATTTTCAAATAATAATTTAAACGCCAATCCAACCAAAACACCGTAAAAATCCTTAAATACTTTAGGAGGCCCTTATTACATCAAATAAATTCCCAAATACTGATAATATAAATTTCGTAAATCAATTAAATCATCTTTCGCATGGGCCACCTCGTATCCACTCCAACCCGGTCCAAGCTTTATGCATCACCTGCAATGTTGGTAAAAATTTGGGTGAGTCACACAGACTCAGTGTGCAATTAGTCCACTGAATTCCACCCACATGTCAAACCACATATTTACCCACATGTCAGACATTAATGCAACGTTATTCACATAATTTCACTTATTGGGCTTGGCCCATAACCAGATCACATTCTTATAATAGGGTAATTAACCACATGTTTCCACATACTGGGCTTGTCCCATTACCACATTAATTCACATACACAATTATGCAATTATGAAACCCAACCCAGCCTAGGGTCCATCCTCTACACACCCCCGTATCCAGCCTACCACACACCAGGGGATTTTTAAATCACCCTCTCCTTTTTACTCCAATATGGCAACAAATGCCGTCCACGCGAACTTAATCGCAATTAGTCCACAAAGCGTCCTCAGTCAGCGCCAATCCACGATGTAGCCAAAGCTATCATCAAAACCACGATGAGCACAAAGCCATCAATAACCACGATATGGCACATAGCCTATATCAATCACGATGAGGCACAGAGCCATTCATCAAACCACGTACTCGAAGTACACCCTGTCCTTCTTTCATATCCCACCCATGCATATGCAACATAAAATAGTGCCATGCATGTACATGTTATTTCACATATTATCACATATTCATAACAATAGTCACATTTCATCAGATTCGATACTTACCCGATTATCGACATACCCCTTGAGGGTATCCACATCACAATTTCCATTGCACTAGTTAGCACATTCATAACACACATACGAATATCACATACAATCATAAACCCAGAAAACAATAGGCTAACTACACACCTGCCTATTAGTGAAATCCGGAACCACTCGAATCTAACACGATCTCGAAACGTGGTTCTTCCTTCTCCCTAAATGTTGATTTGGTCTCCTACCAAATCTCGAATCACACTCTAAGTTCCCTTTGCAATCGGCCACCCACTGGTACCTACAAATAATTAGCCTTCGGCTATTGAACGAATACGGAGTAGATCTAAACTTACTAAGTATCCTTACCAAAACGATCTAGAATCCTGAAGCCTCTGTTACCTCTGTCGATTAGCCCCTAAAAATCATAATACACAATCGGTCACCACTTAAACCTATAATATGGCCTATGGCCGAATGTTATCAATCACTTACCTTGATGTTCCAAAACCCGATAGATCTCTTTTAAGGCTCCTTAGCGTCGGCTACACACAAAAGAACACATAATCATGGCTTAAAGAATATTCGGCCATCCCTAGGCCTATCCTTACAATTTTGGCACACTAGCAAAAAGAGCTCAAAACCGAATGATAAAGAAAGAACTTACCACTGCACGTTGAAGAGAATAAAAGATCACAAGCACGTAGTCGACAGCCCCTCCAATAAAGATTCGACTATGGTGTTTCGACACTTTTAATAATGGAGAAATAGAGTAGAAAATGAGGCTTTATGGTTCGGCTATGGCCCTTCAAAAGGTAATTCAATATTCGGCTATCAAAAGGGAAAGAAAGAGTTTGGGAAAGGAGATAGATTCGGCCAAGCTAGAAAATAGAGAGAAGAAGAAAACGCTAGTGACCTTAATGGTCTTTGAAGTTTCAAACACAAAACTAAGAGAAGGGTAACCGAAACTAAATGGCTTATGCACAAGAACGGCACTTAGAGAGAAAAGAAAACTCTAATTTTCGACACAAATGAAAAAGATGAGAAAAGAATCTATTTTGACACACCTAACCTACTATTACCAAACCGAAAATGCTATCCTTCCAAGCCCCAAATTTGGCCATTACTCCTTCCCCTATCATGTCCCATTTTTCTCTCCTCATTAAACTCTTATCCTATCATTTCCCTTAATTCTTCCTAATCACATTCAAAATTAAGCCAACCCCCCTAGCCATCTATGTGTCCACATTCATAGTCAAAATGACCATAAAAATATTTCCAAAACAACACTCCATACTTCAAGCCCTATGTCCCCTTAACCTACCTTAACTTCTTGATTCCATACCTTAAATAAACACTTGCCTTTTTCCTTAGAACACTATCCAAAAATGAAAAAGTCTATCCTACCATAACTAAAATTTGACCAACACATGCCATACAAAAACAAAAGTAAAAGTCACCTTATTGCCATCCATAGGATTTGAACCTAAGATCATTAATACACTCTACACTCCACTTGACACTTTACCAATTGACTCCTTGTGTGATGAACTCCTAACAATTTCTCTTAAGACCTCCCTTGGCCTAGCTCCCTTAACTAACACTTAAAAATCCAAAATTTTCCAAGACATTCCCTTTTTATCCTAGAGTTTTAAGAACCCCTAAAGCACATCCAAACCACTCACTGAGCCTATTAACACTTGAATTATGCACTAAATGCATAACCCCTAAATCTAGGATATTACAGTTCTACCCTCCTTAAAAATAATTTCGTCCTTGAAATTACTTACTATCGAACAATCGTGTATCCTTAACTCATCACACTACTCTACTGCTGCGCGCTCTGATTTAATAAAACTAACACATTTCTTTTGTAAAATCCCAAAGTTCACAGTCAAGATTCCATATACTTCGCAAACATCACAAGAACGAACTAGCTTTATAACAACCAAAGTAATAAAGAAATTCCAGGATTAGGGAACATACCCGATCCTATCTGGGCCATCTTCCTCCTTGCTATGACTGATTGCCTAAGCCAACCTTGGTTGCCTTGCATCCGAACCTTCAGCACCTCTGCTTGGTGTTCCACGTCCTTGGCCTCGAGCCCTATCCATCACTTGAGGACATTTCTTAACCAAATGAGCCTTAGACCCACACCGAAAACATTCCTTGCTATTTCCTCAACATTCTCCTACATGAGCTCTCCCACATTGGGCACATAGACGACTCCGATTCTCCGCAACACGTACAAAATTCTCAATCCTTCGCCTTTTCTAAAAACCTTCAGATGATTCTGACGATCCAAAACTTCTCTTATTTCGATTCCTATTCTTTTCTCGGTTTTGCCTCACAGTCTTCTTAACTTCTTCAGCTATCCGAGCTTTCTCTACTAGAATTGTAAAATCTTGTTCTTTCTGCGGAGCGATCAATACTCGCAGCTCATCCCGCAAACCATCTTCGAATTGGACACACCTTTCGTAATCAGTGGCCACGATTCCTTTAGCATACTGACTTAACCGTACAAATTCTGCTTCATACTCCGCTACCGACATACTTCCTTGTACCAAATTTAGAAACGCCTTCCTTTACGAGTCTAAATAACTAGCTCCAACATATTTCCCGTCGAACTTAACCTTAAAGTACTCCCAATCTACTCGATCTGCAGGGGTACCTTGTTTAACAGTGAGCCACCATCGATAAGCTTCATCCCGGAGCAACGAGACAGTACCTTTCAACTTTTCTTCCGCCGTTAGATCCAAATCATCCATAATCCTTTCAACTGCTTCTAGCCAATACTCTGCCATATTCGGAGCTACACCAAACACTCCTCTAAAAATCTCAGCTCCGTTTGACTTAAGTCTTTCAGGCACTGATTTTTGAGCTCCATTGTTCACATTAGCTCCTGCCACTCACTCTAGCACTCGCAACATGGCCAACGATACTGCGTCATCTCCTCCAGTCTGATCTTGATCCTCTGCGCCATTCTTTGGCGACAAAGACATCATTTTCTGACCCATGGCCAGACCCTATTGGTTCTGATACTGACATTCTACCTCGACCACGTTCACTAGAACTCATTACTAATGTCGTGATTTAATTTGATTAAAAAGTTTTATGCATTAGAAATTTTTGTTTCATTGTTTATCCACGAGCAAATTTTATGAAAAGAAGTTTCTAGAATTAGTTCTTTCGATCAATCAAAGTTTCAGTTCAAGTTCACTATTCTAATTCAGAGAATCACATTCACATTCACATTCATCCACAACATTCACTTCACTACTTTGGGCATTTCTGATCATTCCCTACCCCATGGGTAATTTCGTCATTTTTCCTATAGGGGTATTTCGGTAATAAATCGGGGTTAATTTGAAAATCACAAAAGTCATTTAAAAATTTTTCCAAACTCATGGGTATTTTTGAAAGAAAGATTTTCCAAATCAAGGTATTGCAAAAATTTTGGAAATCGGGGTTATTTTGGTAATTTCGTAAACCAGGGGTAATTTGGTAAATTTCCAAATCAGGGTACTTTGAATTTTCGCAAAATAGGGTTTTTGGACACTTTTGCAAAACAAGAAAATTTTATTAAAATTGAGGGTAGTATGGTAATAAATTTTTTTTCAAGCCAGGGGCATTTTAGTAATTTTACAACCAGGGGCATTTTTGTAATTTTACCACTAGGGGTATTTTAGTAAATTTGTAAATTGGAAATATTTCAAAAAATTTTCAAGTCTAAAAGGATTTTATAAATCAGAGGGGTAATTTGGTAAATTTAAAACTAAGATCTTTATGAAACAATATGGCTAGTCTCTTTCGGGTTTTAGTTATCGGGTTTAGCCCGTGAATAGGTCCTCTTGGTTAGGGTGAACCGTAGCTACGCACCAGGTAGGATTCGAGTAAAGAGGAGGTGAGTCGCTAGGACTGCTTAAATACCAAGCTCTTACTGAATCCACTCCTAGACATGCGTACAATGGTTGCCACACCCTAACTCGGCGTCTTACTTCACAGGTTTGTTCGGTTGTTCTTAAGTCTTATGCATGTGTTTGAGTGCACTAGCCCTAGTGTTCAATATCCCTAATATTTGAATCTACGAGCCTAAATATGCCCATAACATTCACATATAAATCACTTCAATAGTCAGAGGTACTTACCTGGTGGACTTCGGGTCGGAGATACAGGTTCCATGCCAGAATAAACCTGAAAAATTTATGGAAGCCCAAATCTTTGAAAAGCCCATCTTAAAAAAAATGTTTTTGGGCCTAAAACCCTCAAAGCCGAGTATTGAACCGGGCTCTGATACCAAATTGTAACACCCCAAACTCGGCCCACGAGCCTTGACTGGATCTGGTATGTCACTGCAAAAAACGTTTGAAAAGAATTTGACTTAAAGGTGAAAACGTATAAATTTATTGTCTTTGGAAAAACATTGTATAATTAAAAGCCCATTAAAATTTAGTTGTTGTAAAATATCCGACTTGAAAACTTTATTATATATTCTAAAGATGTAAGTTGCCAAAAATAAGAACATTTTCAAATAATAATTTAAACGCCAATCCAACCAAAACACCGTAAAAGTCCTTAAATACTTTAGGAGGCCCTTATTACATCAAATAAATTCCCAAATACTGATAATATAAAATTCGTAAATCAATTAAATCATCTTCCGCATGGGCCACCTCTTATCCACTCCAACCCGGTCCAAGCTTTATGCATCACCTGCAGTGTTGGTAAAAATTTGGGTGAGTCACACAGCCTCAGTGTGCAATTAGTCCACTGAATTCCACCCACATGTCAAACCACATATTTACCCACATGTCAGACATTAATGCAACTTATTCACATAATTTCACTTATTGAGCTTGGCCCATAACCAGATCACATTCTTATAATAGGGTAATTAACCACATGTTTCCACATACTGGGCTTGGCCCATTACCACATTAATTCACATACACAATTATGCAATTAGGAAACCCAACCCAGCCTAGGGTCCATCCTCTACACACCCCCGTATCCAGCCTACCACACACCAGGGGATTTTTAAATCACCCTCTCCTTTTTACTCCAATATGGCAACAAATGCCGTCCACGCGAACTTAATCGCAATTAGTCCACAACGCGTCCTCAGTCAGCGCCAATCCACGATGTAGCTGAAGCTATCATCAAAACCACGATGAGTACAAAGCCATCAATAACCACGATATGGCACATAGCCTATATCAATCACGATGAGGCACAGAGCCATTCATCAAACCACGTACTCGAAGTACACCCTGTCCTTCTTTCATATCCCACCCATGTACAAGCAACATAAAATAGTGCCATGCATGTACATGTTATTTCACATATTATCACATATTCATAACAATAGTCACATTTCATCAGATTCGATACTTACCCGATTATCGACATACCCCTTGAGGGTATCCACATCACAATTTCCATTGCACTAGTTAGCACATTCATAGCACACATACAAATATCACATACAATCATAAACCCGAAAAATAGTAGGCTAACTACACACCTGCCTATTAGCGAAATCCCGAACCACTCGAATCTAACACGATCTCGAAATGTGGTTCTTCCTTCTCCCTAAATGCCAATTTGGTCTCCTACCAAATCCCGAATCACACTCTGAGTTCCCTTTGCAATCGGTCACCCACTGGTACCTACAAATAATTAGCCTTCGGCTATTGAATGAATACGGAGTAGATCTAAACTTACTTAGTATCCTTACCGAAACAATCTAGAATCCTGAAGCCTCTGTTACCTCTGTCGATTAGCCCCTAAAAATCATAATACACAATCGGTCACCACTTAAACCCATAATATGGCCTATGGCCGAATGTTATCAATCACTTACCTTGATGTTCCAAAACCCGATAGATCTCTTTTAAGGCTCCTTAATGTCGGCTACACACAAAAGAACACATAATCATGGCTTAAAGAATATTCGGCCATCCCTAGGCCTATCCTCATGATTTCGGCACACTAGCAAAAAGAGCTCAAAATCGAATGATAAAGAAAGAACTTACCACTACACGTTGAAGAGAATAAAAGATCACAAGCACGTAGTCGACAACCCCTCCAATAAAGATTCGACTATGGTGTTTCGGCACTTTTAATAATTGAGAAATAGAGTAGAAAATGAGGCTTTATGGTTCGGCTATGGCCCTTCAAAAGGTAATTCAATATTCGGCTATCAAAAGGAGAAGAAGGAGTTTGGGAAAGGAGATAGATTCGGCCAAGCTAGCAAATAGAGAGAAGAAAACGCTAGTGACCTTAATGGTCTTTAAAGTTTCGAACACAAAACTAAGAGAAGGGTAACCAAAACTAAATGGCTTATGCACAAGAACGGCACACAGAGAGAAAAAAAAAACTCCAATTTTCGGCACAAATGAAAAAGATGAGAAAAGAATCTATTTTGACACACCTAACCTACTATTACCAAACCGAAAATGCTATCCTTCCAAGCCCCAAATTCGGCCATTACTCCTTCCCCTATCATGTCCCATTTTTCTCTCCTCATTAAACTCTTATCCTATCATTTCCCTTAATTCTTCCTAATCACATTCAAAATTAAGCCAACCCCGTAGCCATCTATGCGTCCACATTCATGGTCAAAATGACCATAAAAATGTTTCCAAAACAACACTCCATACTTCAAGCCCTATATCCCCTTAACCTACCTTAACTTCTTGATTCCATACCTTAAATAAACACTTGCCTTTTTCCTTAGTCCACTATCCAAAAATGAAAAAGTCTATCCTACCATAACTAAAATTTGCCCAACACATGCCATACAAAAACAAAAGTAAAAGTCACCTTATTGCCATCCACAGGATTCGAACCTAAGATCATTAATACACTCCACACTCCACTTGCCACTTTACCAATTGACTCCTTGTATCATGAACTCCCAACAATTTCTCTTAAGACCTCCCTTGGCCTAGCTCCCTTAACTAACACTTATAAATCCAAAATTTTCCAAGACATTCCCTTTTTATCCTAGAGTTTTAAGAACCCCTAAAGCACATCCAAACCACTCACTGAGCCTATTAACACTTGAATTATGCACTAAATGCATACCCCTAAATCCAGGATATTACAACCTTTCAGGACCCAAAACATCTGTAATAATTCTGTTATCAATCTCCTCAAGATTAACAGAACTATCAGTCGAAACAGCCGCTTCATTCTCCGCCTTCTTCTCCTTTAATTTATCCTAATAAATCAATGAAAGAGTTAGAAATGAAATATATAACTAAAAAAGAATGCAACATAATTTAACATTATAAATTTAAAACTATAAACGATGAACTAAACTATTATAATTAAACATTAGAAGTATTTATAAAAAATAAAATTTTATTAAGTAAATATACCAAAATTTCTGTAGCTTCGGATGTCATCGGAGATCTATCCTTCTTTCTATATGTAATGTCAAAAAGTGAATCGTCCAACTTTTGACCAAATGATGTTTCCTACATTTTAGCAGAAAAATATAATTTAATAATATAAAGTAATTAAGATTTGACAGAATTAATAAATTATAATACCTCGGCCTCAACTACACAAGCAAAACTTCTAGAACTCCGGTAAAAGTGAATTTACTTTCATCTGCTTATTCCAACTCGCTCACGGTCCTACATAATGCAATTTGAATTATATATATAGTAAATACTATAAACCAAACAATTTATAAGATTTTAGAAGTACGTAATACCTCTCCTTTTTTTGAATTCTAAAATCTAACTTGATCTTCCCATTGGTACCTCAACATTCCCGGTGGAACATTTCTTAATTTTTCGTCGAGGCTTATGTCTTTCTTAAAATATTATTTTTGAGCGTGCTTTTATTGTCTCTCAATTTTTACCCAATGTCTTCTTAACATAGTCATCGAGACCTCTAAATTAAATCTACCTCAAGAAAAAAGTATAAAAGTTAATATAAATGAAAATTAAATTGAAGTATTATAAATTACATTCACGTTTTCTTACCTTAATATTTTCGAAAGCCCGATTTTTGTTGGCATCAGGCATGTGATGCCATGATTCGTAGTTAATGGGCAACATATTGGCATTTCGTGCTATAATGCCCAAATAGCCTCCTAATAGTCGAGCTTCAGATCCAACAGGCTGGCCATGATTGTTTCTCCTTACTTTAACACGATCGGTAGGCTCTAAGTCCTATAAATCTTTAAGTAATGTACGTCCCTAACCTCTGCGTGTCCCACCACATTCAACTGAAAAATGATATATTATTATATTAAAATTGAAAAATGAATCAATAATAAAATTCAACTTGCATGTAAAATAAACTTAACATTACTTTCAAATTCTCCAGGCTCGTCATCTATGTCCGGCAGAGTAGAAGATCCAACAACTGTTTGCTGTTCACTATTAGCTTCTTCTGGATTTAGAGTATCGCGGACAATATTTAAATCTTGTAATCGTCTTCTAGGCATTTTTCCTGCAATACACATAAAATAGTTCAAAATTTTAGTAACAAATAACAACAATAATAGGACATTTAAAATAGTTAAATTATATAACATGCCCAACATTAAAATTATAATATTACATATAAATAATAAATCGTAAAATCTTACTAAATCATATTTCAGTAAATATCTTCGTCCACATCTTGACGAACCCATTGAAATTGTTGACTAGTACTAGGATATTTTCATTTAAGTTTTGTTCGAAAAGGCAATGTTTTTGATCTTTCGACTATGTCATCTCTACTTCCACCGCCAATGTCGAAGAAGTCTCTAGGGTGTTTCAAGTACAACGTACTAACCTCGTCAATTGGATCTTCCGAGTAAAAACTTGTTTAACTTGAGAAGAAAACACATACGGCTCGTCCATCAGTTGTTCTCCGGTGTGAATTAATCGAGAGAAATTCACCATTGTAAAGCCATATTGATCGTTTTCCACGAGTCGTATTCACATCAGCCCAATCACCTCGAAATAAGACAACTTTGCATTTGCTGTAATAATCCAACTCAATGATGTTAGTAATAAGTCCGTAATACTCCAGATTCCCCTCGACCGGATTACTGTCCCTAGCACTAGCATAACTTGTAATCGAAGAATTAACAACAATTCCGCAATTTTGGGTTCTCCTCAATCTCTCGCGATACTTTGTATGAAATCTGTATCCGTTGATAAGGAAGCCACTATATCTTTTAACTAATCTGTTTGGACCTTGTGAAAGCCATTTAACGTCGTCATTTACTTTATTCCGACTCCAAACCTATCGAGTCGAAAGTAAATCGAGTAATTATGAATGTTATGAGAAAACCTTATTACTTGTCAATGAAAACTTAAATTGCATACCATTTGGCTTAACCATTCATGGAATGATTCTGTGAACAACTTATTACTTTCTCATCGATTTAATCTTCAAGATCGTGAACGAGCTCTCAATATTTGTTTGTACTCACTATAGTAAAAAAGTTTTTACTTTGTTAGAAGACAAACAAATCATAATTGATGAGTATTTATCAAATTGTAAAACTTACTTCCGAAATGGTTCCATTGAATCGTGATGAAAAAGAACGTATCGATGTGCTTGGACCCACGATCTATCGTCTAATTCTGTAATTTTGACTTTGCTGATCGGTTCTCCGAAACTTTGAAATAAATAACTTTCAGCCAAATTATGATCTGTGAGCCCAGCATTTCTACTTGGTCTGTTCATTCTTGTTTCAACATCTTCCAAATACCTCAAATAGAAAGTCATACATTCCTCTGCCAAGTAGCCCTCGGCAATTGATCCTTCCGGATAACGCTTATTGCGGCAGTATAACTTCAATTTGGAAAGGAACCTAAACACGATATACAACATTATCAAAAGTTGCAACTAAAGGCATTGAGCTGAATGAAGGAATATTTTGCAAATAAAGTAAGACCTTTCAATGGGATACATCCATCGATAGAAAATGGGTCCACCAAGAAGTGCTTCACGCGGGAGATGAATTAACAAGTGCACCATAATAGTGAAGAAGGAAGACGGGAATATCTTCTCCAGATTGCATAAAGTCAATACGGCTCGATCTTATAGTCTCTCAAGTTCTTGAACATTCAAAACTTTACCACAAATGCCTTTCATTATATTTGACAGTTCAATTACAAGAGCAGTCACCTTTTTCGACATACAACACCGCATAGCAACTGGCAGTAAGTCTTACATCAATATGTGATAGTCATGCGATAAGCCATATAATCTCCGATCCTTAAGACTCACAAATCGCGATATATTTGATGCATACGCATCCGGGACCTTTATATCCTTCAACACCGTACAGAACATTTCTTTCTCCGTCTTCGACATTGAAAAAATAGCAGGCGACAACTGATATTTCATATTCGGGAGTGCTCGGGGATGAAGCTCACGCCGAATTCCCATGTGGACTAAATCAAGTCGACTCTGAAGATTATCTTTTGATTTTCTATCGACATTCAAAATAGTCCCAATGATGTTCTCGCAGACATTTTTCTCTACGTGCATGACATCAAGATTATGGCGTAAAATCTGATGCTCCCAATAAGCCAACTCGAAAAAAATACTTCTTTTTTTCCACAAGTCCACCTCATTAGGATCATCCTCTTCATCAGATTCATCATCAGATTCATCCTTAGATCTTCTATTTCTATGCGGGTTTGCCGGTTGATTCATCTTCCCATAAATGAAATTCATATCTTTCAACATTAACAATATTTCGGATCCACCGGTCTGCGAAGGAGCTGGTCTGAACTCTTCAGTACCATTAAACTGAGTGCTTTGAAATCTAAATGTATGATTTTTCGGTAACCACCGACGATGCCCCATGTAACAAAACTTCTTCCCATTATATAACCATTGCGAACATGTTTGCGAAGCACAACACGGACAAGCATAACGTCCCTTGGTACTCCAACCAGATAAATTAGCATAACCTAGAAAGTCGTTAATAGTCCACATTAAAGCCGCACGTAAATTAAAGTTCTCTTTTCTCATTGCATTGTATGTCTGAACACCATCCCATAGTTGTTTTAACTCGTCAACAAGTGGCTACAAATAGACGTCAATATCATTCCCCGGCCCTTTCTCTCCAGTTATAATCATAGACAAGATAAAAGAAGATTGTTTCATGCAAACCCATGGAGGTAAATTGTAGGGAACAAGTACTACAGGCCAAGTACTGTACGTTGTGCTCATGAGTTTGTAAGGGTTAAATCCATCGGATGCTAGCCCAAGCCTCACACTCCGAGGATTGCCTGCAAAGCTTGGAAATTTGGAGTCAAAACATTTCCAAGCTAAAGAATCTGCAGGATGCCTTAACAACCCATCATCGGTTCGTCCATCACGGTGCCACGTCATTGATTCGGCTGTCTTCGACGACATGAAAAGCCGTTGAAGCCTTGGTATTAGCGAAAAATACTGCAAAATCTTAATTGGCTACTTCTTTGACTGTGTATCGTGTTCATCTTTGTTACCGTCCTCTGTATTTCTATTAATCCAACGGGATTGGCCGCATACATGACAGCACTGTTGGTTTATGCGGTCGCCCAATACAACATGCGATCATGTGGGCAATCGTGAATTTTGTTGTATCCAAGGCCCAAATCGTTTATCAATTTCTTCATGTCTTTGAAAGATTGAGGATTTTTGCAAACGGAACATTTCTTGCGAAACTCTAACAAAGATTGTCAACGAGTTTCCGGTCCACCCCCAAACATTTCAAGTGAAAAGACGAATACGTAATGACAGCTTTGGAAAATTTTGATCCTCATACGCTTCTTCATTCATTTCACCAAGTAACGTAGAACCTCGTCGCTTCTTCATTTGGCTGTTCATCCGGTACACGTCTTTCTTCTTCGGTGAAAGTATTTCCACCAAAATTATGATCATCAGTTGCACCCAAGTCAGGTAGAAATGACCCGAAACCATCACTGCGCATATTAAAAGCATCCCGCAACATGTTTTCTATGTTATCGTCACTAACATTCTGATTGAAAGTACTATGAGGATACCCGAGATTCATCGATGAAGTGCTCCACTAGATGTACACTCTCCATGAAAAAACCATATTTTGTACCCCCGGACAAAGCCATCAACAACTAGATGTTCGTAGACCACTTCACGATAATGCCAGTTAATATTGCAACACTTCTTACACGGGCAAAGAATCATATTCTCTTGGCTTGCATTTTGAAATGCGAAATTCAGAAAAGTTTCTACTCCATTTCGATAGCCGTTGCTTACCATTGACAATTTCATCCAACTCCTATCCATTTCGTAGTTGTTGAAGTCTAAAGTTGACAATAAATTATACTGCTAAATTGTTAATTAATAATTTATGTAAATAATGCTATGAAATTTGATCTTAAAATTAAATAAGTTATGTATTCTTTAAGATCCATCATACGCATTGTTACACCTAGGAGGATCCATTATATCTAATAAGAGATGTAAGGCAACCCGTCAAAGTTTTCAAATATATACTTTGAATCTTATTTTTCTATACAAGTATTATGTAAGTTATGAAATTTAATCGTAAACTTATATAAGTTATGAAATTTGATCTTAAAATTAGGTAAGTTATGTATTCTTTAAGATCCATCATACGCGGCATTGTTACACCTAGGAGGATCCATTATATCTAATGTTGAGATATAAGGCAACCCGTCAGTTTCCAACCTATATACTTTGAATCTTATTTTTCTATACAAGTATTATGTAAGTTATGAAATTTAATCGTAAACTTATGTAAGTTATGAAATTTTATCTTAAAATTAGGTAAGTTATGTATTCTTTAAGATCCATCATACGCGCATTGTTACACCTAGGAGGATCCATTATATCTTACAAGAAGATATAAGGCAACCCGTCAGTTTCCAAATTTATATACTTTGAATCTTATTTTTCTATACAAGTATTATGTAAGTTATGAAATTTAATCGTAAACTTATGTAAGTTATGAAATTTGATCTTAAAATTAGGTAAGTTATGTATTCTTTAAGATCCATCATACGCGTATTGTTACACCTAGAAAGGATCCATTATATCTAATCATGAGATATAAGGCAACCCGTCAAGTTTCCAAATTATATACTTTGAATCTTATTTTTCTATACAAGTATTATGTAAGTTATGAAATTTAATCGTAAACTTATATAAGTTATGAAATTTGATCTTAAAATTAGGTAAGTTATGTATTCTTTAAGATCCATCATACGCGGTATTGTTATACCTAGGGATGATCCATTATATCTAACAGTGAGATATAAGGCAACCCGTTAGGTTTCCAGCCTATATACTTTGAATCTTTTTCTTTTATCTATACAAGTATTATGTAAGTTATGAAGTTTGATATTAACTTAAAATTATGTAAGTTATGAAATTTGATCGTAAACTTATGTAATTTATGAAATTTTGATCTTAAAATTAGGTAAGTTTTGTATTCTTTTAGATTCATCATACGTGGCATTGTTACACCTAGGGTTTAGGGTTTAGGGTTTATGGTTATGGTTTAGGGTTTAGGGTTTATGATTTAGGGCTTAGGGTTTTAGGTTTAGGGTTTTAGTGTTTTATGGTTTAGAGTTTAGGGTTTTAGGGTTTTAGGGTTTATAGTTTAAAGTTTAGGGTTTAAGGTTTAAAGTTTAAGGTTTAGGGTTTATAGTTTAAGGTTTAGGGTTTATAGTTTAGGGTTTAAGGTTTAAGGTTTAATGTTTAGGGTTTAGAGTTTATGGTTTAGGGTTTAGGGTTTAAGGTTTAAGGCTTAAGTGTTTTAAGGTTTCAAGGTTTATGATTTTAAGGCTTTAGGGTTTAGGATTTAAGGGTTAAGGTTTTAGGGTTTAAAGTTTAGGGTTTAAGGCTTTAGGGTTTTAAGATTTTAAGGTTTACGTGTTAGGGGTTAGGGGTTAGGGTTTAGGGTTTAGGGTTTAAGGTTTAGGGCTTTAAGTTTTTAGGGTTTAGCATAAACCACAAATACAACTTAGCAACTAATTCAATTATTACAATTTAAATATAAAATAATAGAATTCAAATACATGAAAAAGTTATTACTATCTTTTAGATAAGTTTTGTATTCTTTTAGATTAGGTAAGTTGAGATGTTGTGAGGGTGCTTAGAAAATAAATATTATTAAATATTATTATTTACTATTATATTGGTTGAAATATGCTATAAGTCTCTATACTTTTCGTGTATTTGAAAATTATCCTCCTACTATATTATATAGTGTTATATCATATCATATAATAAATTAGTAATTTATATATATACATCGATAATTAAACATTATAATATCACTTAATACTATATATTTTATTATAATCTATAGTATAATAATAGTTATATATGTATTAATATTTTTAGGAATAATTATATGTTATATTTTGTGTTAGTAATACTAATACATTATAATACATTATTGTATTATGTATTAGTAATATATCAATTTAGTATTGGTTTAAGGTCGGGTTTAGGTAATCGGTTTAAATTTTTGAAAATAGTTGTATAATATATTACTATATTATTATTAAAGCTTAATTTTATATATTTTAATAATTATTATTTTTATATATTTTTTATACATATATAATTATAGTATTCAAATTATTTGTATTAAATTGATGTTTTTAAAAATTATTTCACTTTATAATTTAATATAATAAAATTATTATTAATTATTTTTCCTATTAATAAATTTTAATATAAGAATACAATGCTTATGAAACACTTTCAAAAATATAGTCATTTATTTACATTTTATTTTTATTTTAAGTAATATTATAAAATTATATTAATTATTAATACTTATTATGATTGTTCAATTATAAATTGAGATTTTTTGGGCTTTGGATTTAATTTATCTTGAAGTCGTCGATTGAATTTGTCCAAAGTCGATAGTTGTATGATATAGCAAGCATCCATATATAATAGCAAGCATAGACATAAAAAGATGGTCATGGAATGGGAAGGGTACTCACGAATTGTTCCTAAAGTGCCGAGGACGAATGAGAAGGGTAAATCCAAAACCAAATGTCAAGCTTCGACCAAAACCAAAAGGCCCTATGAAAACAAAGTCATCGCTTAAACATCGAGGACAAGACACCAAGTTCCCAAGATCTTATGGCTAAAAAGTCAAAAAAGCATAAAATTAAAAGCGATTAGTAATAAAACACTAAATTATTCCAACACCAAGAAATAAGAGTGCAACTAATTGAAATATAAATATACTTGTATAGGTATCTAATTAAAATATAATTATATTCATATAAGCGTGTATCTAGACACACAACAACTTAATGATCTTCACATATTTGGCATTAGAACACTAAAGCACCATAAAATACCAAAAGACAGAATGCATTACAATCACATTCTTTATTATAGTTAACTAGAACAAAAAGAATGTAAAATGAAGAACTCAATTATAATGATAGGATAAAGATTAAAAAACTTGGAGATAAGTCCTATCTGCTAACCAGCTTAAAAAGCTTGGAGATAAGTCCCTATTTTCTTTTGTTATAACATAAATATTGGATGAATATGGTTATAAAAACTAGAAACATTTGTGCAAGAAACTTCATGGTCTCTCTTAGCAATAGAGCCTGATTGCTAAAGTAGACACAGAAATATAGTCTGCCCCCAAACACCACAGTGTAATCACTAGAAAAATCCATATTGAAATTAAAAATTATATCAATTTGCTATATGTCTTCTTGTCATGCCCTTGAACCAATCAAAATTAAGAACTTCCTAAGGTCTATACTGGAGCAAAGCAATAAGATACGTAAAGTTTTAACTAGGATTGGAACAGGATGAAGAAAAATATCATTGAAAATGAGAGACTTCTCCCATTTTTCTTATACTTAGAAACATTTGAGCAAGACAACTGTTATTCCTCCCATGCATTAAAGAAACATATGAATAGGACAACTGTTATTCCTCCCATGCTAAATGATTACTCAAACAAAACGAGTAATCGAAATCTTTGTAGATAGCAAAAAAATCAATGCTGTTAGCCTCCTATTCATATATTACATTTAAGTTTCTTTCGTTTCAAGAGAAAAGAAATGGGTTTGTTTCAATATTTCATTAGGTTCACACAAATGGAGTAATCATACTATCTAAACAAGCTAGAGAACAAAAGAAAATGGGATTCTTGTTGGCTTGTCTATTCATAACTCTTTAACATATTTTCTATTTCATGCAACTTACTCGCTCAACATTTTGGGGGGTTATACAAATTTACGAAATTGATGAATTTTATACAATTCATACTTCACTTAAACCTGCATTTACTTCCACTCAATTAGAACAATCTGATTCGAAAGGAACCAACACGATTAAATAACAAAAAGAAAAAGGTTGTTTACTCGTCATCCAATTTTTTTCAAGATCGCGTTGATTGATTAATTTCATGACAGGAATATGAGACCTAAAAAAAAGGGGTAATGGTTCATATTTTAGGGGGAAAGTTCATTTGTAACATTGTTTTCAGCAAACAAACTTAAACAACATACAAATCGAAAAATAACTAACCACATTCAAACCAAAACCCAAACAACAAATAAATAAAGAAATCGAATTATTGATTAAGATTACCTTTGAATTGGTAAAGGCTTGGATTTCGGACAACGATTAATCTCGCCTGCGATGCAAAATCAAAATGGAAATCGGAGAGGACTAAAAAGCTAGACCTCAGAAAAAACCAGCAACGTGAGATTATCAAATCGGAGATTTTAGAGGACTAAAATCAGAGATGCAAAATCAATTTAGGGATTTCAGAGAGCAAAACGTGATGTTTTTCCTAAAATAATTCAAGCATTGCGGCGTTTATCAAATCGCGCCGCTAAAAACATACATATTGCGGCATTTATCTAAAAACACCACTAAAAAACTATAAAACAACGCTGTTTTAATTAAAGTACAGTAACATTTTTTGCGGCATTTTGGTTTAGCGCCACTATAACATACACTATTGCGCGTTTTTTGATAAAACGCCACTAAAAAATAAGCAAATAATTTGCGGCGTTTCTTAACAAATGCCACTATAACATACACTATTGCGGCGTTTTTGTTAAAACGCCACTAAAAAATAAACAAATAATTTGCGGCCACTAAAAAATAAACAAATAATTTGCGGTGTTTCTTAACAAACGCCACTATAACATACACTATTGCGCGCGTTTTGTTAAAACGCCACTAAAAATAAACAATAATTTGCGCGCTTTCTTAACAAACGCCACTATAACATATATACTATTGCGGCGTTTTTGTTAAAACGCCACTAAAAATAAACAAATAATTTGCGCGTTTCTTAACAAACGCCACTATAACATATACTATTATTGCGTTTTGTTAAACGCCACTAAAATCTGATAAAACGCCAGCGTTTTTAGTCTCGAGAACATATTAGCGCTTTTTATGAAAACGCCACTATTCTCAATTTTAATTTTTTCATTTTTACTTATTTTTTCTTTCAAAATTTTTGTGCTTAGATTATCATTTTTTGAATTTTTATTTTTTAAATTTTGAATATTAAACTTTTAAGAAAATTTCAAATTTTTTGAAGATTTTTATAATTTTAAATTAACATATAAAATTTTACTTTTAATTTTTTCCAATTTTAATTTTAATTTTTTCAATTTTAATTTTAATTTTAAAATATAAATACATCAATATATTTTTATATTGAATAAATATAACTTTTTCTATATGTATGCAATATATAACCCCTAAACACCTAACTATCCCATTAACCCCTAAACCCTAACCTTCGTCCTCTTAACACTTAAACTTTTAACATCTAACACCTAAACCAGAAACCCTAAACCCATAGCATTTAAACCATAATCCTTAACCAATAACCCCTAAACATTAAATCGTAGACTCTAAACCTTAAACCTTCAATCTTGAAATCTAAACCCTAAACCCATAACATTTTAAACTTATAAACCTTAAACCATAAACCCTCGACCCTCAGCCCTAAATCACTAAATTATGAACCTTATAACCCTAAACCCTAAACCTTAAACCCTAAACCTTAAAATCCTAAACACCTAAATCCATAGACCCTAAAAATGTATCCTTCAACCCTTATTCCCCAACGAATAACCCCTAAACCTTAAATCATGGACTATAAACCTTAAACCTTAAGTCATGAACTCTAAACCCTAAACTCATAACCTTTTAAACTTATAAACCCTAAACATTAAACAATTGAACCACTAAATTATAAACACTAATGCTGAGTTTTTTTTTCCAATTTTTATATTGATACCAAAACGGTGTCGTTTATATTCTGGAATAAAATAGGTATTTGCGGCGTTTTTAGGCAAAACGCTATTTCTAAATATTTGTTGGCGTTTTTAGAAAAATGCCACTATTTTATTTTTATATTGATACCAAAACGGCGCCGTTCTATTTAGAAACTGATTTCAAGGATTTTGGTTTCGGAACTGAGGGTCATATACCTTAAACCCTAAATCCTTGCCCTTAAACCCTAAACCCTATATCATAACTCCTAAACTATCAATCCTTAACCCTTAACTGATCTAAACCCTAAACTATAAGCCTTAAACCCTTAAACCCTATAAAACTCTAAATACATAACACCAAACTCTAAACCCTAAAACATCCTAAACCCAAAACCTTAAACCACAAACCTTTATAAACTTAAACCCTAAACACCATAAACCATAAAACCCTAAATCATAAACCCTTACAAATATATAAACCTTATAACCACAAATACTAAACCTTAAATCAAAAACTCTAAACCACTAAAACACTAAAGTATAAACATTAACCCCTAAACCATATGACCCACATCTTACACCCTAAATGCTAAACCCTTAACACTAAGGCAAAAATTTTCAACACTCAACGTAAATTAAAATTGAATTAATTATTATAAAATGATCAAAACAACGCTTTTTTTGTTTTGAAATAGATTGAATAAAAAAAAACGCCGTAAATTTTTTACACTTTTTATATTTACATGAAAACGACGTCATTTTTGTTTTGAAATAAAAATTATGTTGTGGCGTTTTTGTCAAAAACGCCATTAGAGATAACATTTAGCGGCGTTTTTATAACAAATGCCGCTATAAGTCAGACTTTAGCGGTATTTTTTTTAAAACGCCGCTAAATTTATCCCATTTTTACACTGTAATTAAAACGGCGTAGTTTCTGTTTTGAAAAAAAATTTAGTGGCATTTTGTTAAAAACGCCGCTAAAGATACATTTTGCGGCCTTTTTTTGTAAAAAACACCACTAGTTTTTTCTCATTTTCCAATTAAAACGTCGTCGTTTTTGTTTTGAAATAAAAAATATTTTCTGGCGTTTGGTACAAAGCGTCGCTAAAGGTCCAAGCATTAGCGGCGTTTTATAAAAAACGCCGTTATAGGTTGGAGATATAGCGGCATTTCCTCAAAAGCGCCGCTATAGGTCGGAGCATTAGTGGCGTTTTCTTAAAAGCGCCGCTATACGTTGGAGATTTAGCGGCGTTTTCTCAAATGCGCCGCTATATATAGTTTTTAGCGGCGTTTATTATAAAAACGCCGCTATTGATCGCTTTGTTACGGCATTTTCCTTCAAACGCCACTATTGTGTAATATTGGTGGCGTTTTTGTTTAAAACGCCACTAAAAACGCCACTAAAAGTCTAATTTGGTGTAGTGATTCTCTTCACTGTCGCATATTCAAAGCCAGATATTTTCCCTAGTGCAAGTTCCTTGAATCTGTAGAAGGTAATAACCCTTTGTTTGTTTGGAGGAGCATACATGCGGCCAAGCTGTTCTTGTTGAAAAGGATTCGGTGGAGGTTTCGGTACGGGTCATAGCATTAGAGTTTTTGCTTCCGCATGAAACAAATTTTTATGTTGAGTTGATTCGATTCTGCTTGATGGCATGGATGATCTTTGGGTGAGTGATCTTTTAAATGCTTGGGTTGACAGTTGGGATGTTAAGCTGGTAGAAGGTAATTTGGCTCCGTATGATTCTAAGAGAATCTTGAAACTTCCTATTCCGCAAATAAGCCGACTGATCAGTTTGTGTGGCACTCCACACGTTCAGGGATTTATGAAGTTAAGTAGGGTTATGCGTTGGCAGTTAACTCTATGTCCACGGTTATGGGGCTAAAGGTGGAGGGTCCTTGGTCCTTGTTGTGGAATGTGGATGTACCTCTCAAGGTTAAGGAGTTTTTGTGGAGATGTTTGCGTCGGTTCATCCCTTGCAATGGACGCTTAGCCGAGAGGGGTTGCCCTATTGACTCATTGTGCCCTCGTTGTGGAGGAGTTGAAAGATCGAAAATATCTTACTTAAATGTCCTATAACGCTAGATGCGTGGAGGGTTCTTGGACTTGTAGAGACTGCCTCGGATGATGTATTTTTACGTTCTGTTCTCTCCATGGTCAGTGTCCTGACTAAGTACCGTATTATGACAGTTACGTGGAGTTTGTAGTTGTATAGCAATTTCTTTGTTTGGCAGGCTACAGACGTCACCTCCTTCACTATTGTTTCGGCAGCCGATCATTTCTTGCAGAACTGGAAGGAAGCCCGCAACGTTTTTGCTGGGGTGCAACAGGCTACTGCTAGGACGATTGCTCACGATCAACACTGGATTCAGCCAGCTAGAAACTTTTATAAATGCAAGCGCATGCTGAGCAAGATGTTTTCTCTTTTGCTGCTGTCATTCAGGATCACGCAGGTGCTTTTATCTAAGGTTCTTCAAGTTTGTGTCCCTTTAATTTGGAGCCACGTATAGCCGAGTTGCTGGGCATTCACGAGGTTCTTGCCTGGCTTAAGTCTGAACAGTTTGACCATTTTCTTATTTAATCAGACTGTAAATATGTTATTATAGCTCTTACTTCATCGACCTTGGATTTATCTGAATTTGGTGCTATTGTTTAAGATTGTATATCGTTGAATTCGTCTGTTCGACATTTGTCCTTTCATTGGACACGATGTGCTACTAATAAGGCAGTTCATGAGTTTGTTCGGGAAAAAGGATTGAATGAAACAGTGACGTCACGTGATTTGTATCTTTTTTCAATAGATTTATGCCACATTAATATTTTTATCTTAAATTTCAGTATTTTATCCTGAATTTCAGGGTCAAATCTAAATTAAAATCTTGAAATTCAGGATAAAAATGCTAATGTAATATAAATCTATTGGAAAAAGATATAAATGACATGACGTCACTGTATCATACAATCCTTTCCCTCGTTCTGGTAACTTTATTATATGCTAATTATCAAACGTGAGATAATCTTCTCCATTTTTTTTTGTCTTTTTTAAATAGGGATTGCTCTTTTATCTTCTTCCACAACCGTTGAAGTACATAGGATTGACTATATTGGATAAATTTATTGGAATATAAGCATTCCTTGGGATTTTGGCTATGACTATTTTTGTACTTTTCCCCTATATATTTATAAATATTTTTCTTTTTAAAATAAAATCAAAATGAAATTGGTTAAAATAATAAAGGATTGATGATAATGTTATATTTAATTTTAAATTTTAAATTTGATAGATTATTTTAGATAATTAACAAAAATATTTTAAAATTTGAAATTGATTATGAATATTTATAAAATTAAGATAAAATTTTAATACTTTTCCAATTTCCAATTTAATATTTTTAAAATTTGGGATATTTTAACATAATAAAAATAAATGGTATTATATTTTAAATTTAAACATTCAGTAAGTAATTGAAGGTTAAGTAGATCAAATATTGAAATGTAAAATTTAAAAGTTGGATGTTGTGTGTTTTCCATTTTGAAAATTTTAATGTTAAATGAACAAATAAATATAATTTGCATGTCTTATATGTTGTTAAATGGAATTGTTTATGGTAAAAGCGAAACAATTTTTAGGGCGAGGATGAATTTTAATTTTTATAGTTTATATCTTTATAATTTGTAAATGATTAAATCAATTTTTATAATTTTAGTGGAGGCAAAATACAATTTTACCTTTACTAATTTAAGATTTTTAAAAATTTTAAGGGCCTAAATAATAATTTTATATTTTAGGGGGGCCGGGGCCCATGCCAACCCCCTTAGCTTCGCCCCTAAAATTGTCTACATAGACACTCAAATCAGCATCATTTACTGTATCCCCTACAAATAATTTAATGCACGTCATTTTTTTTCTAAATTTTAATATTTTCAATTAGATTTGAGTTTTTAGAAAAAATAATGAAATTTAAGAGAAAAATTGATATGTCATTAAACTATTAAAATAAAATACAAATGACATGACATCTAAATTTCATACAATCCCTTCACCAATTAAAATATTTTAGATACCTATTACCCATGTTGTAAAACTAAAAAAAAAAAAAAAAATTTACACTTTAATGGTTAGTCTGGTAAAACGTTACTTTTAATATTCAAACCAAAGAAGTACCAGGATTATTTCTTTAAAACAAAAAAAAAAAAAAAAAAATCAAATTACCATAATTGTACTAAAATTTTATTACAAGATTTATATCAATAGCGTTGACGCCTACCGTAAAAGACGCTTTGGCCGAGTGGTTAAGGCGTGTGCCTGCTAAGTACATGGGGTTTCCCCGCGAGAGTTCGAATCTCTCAGGCGTCGAAACATTTTTTTGTCATTTGTATTATCCAATATTACCAAAATGGCCTTCCCCTCTGACTGCAAACTGGAAACAAGCTTATTTGTTTGAGAACGTAATTAAACAGGATTTCTTTTCTTTTAACTATACGAGGAGGTAAAACAGTGTCATATGTCATATATTCTTTTATACATTTTATGAATTATGAATTATTTTTATCAATTTTATTTATAAAATTAAAAAACTTCTCTATTTAATATTAGTATATTTCTATCATTCGAAAACACTTTTAAAAAAAAATCTCTCATTTGCTCTCATGAGATCCTTACTTACTTTTTGGACACACATTCTTCGGCTCTATAGCCACGTGAGCACATATGAGATCATATTTATTAACTGTTACTTTTACTTTCAACAATCAATTCCATTCGAAGTGACTAAAAAAAGTTACATCGTCACATTATCTAAATCTATGACAACAAACCACTTGACCACTTAAACTCTACTTGCCTATGGAAGGTGACACATAGCACCTCAGGATTATAACTAAGTGTATATGAACCCTTAGTCCTGACTAAAGAAAGGTCTCTCTCTGAGACACTAATTTTTCTCTTCTTTAATATCCGATTCAACCATCACCATAACTTAAACTCTAGTTTCGACCGATCTAATCACTAATCTAACTCGTTTACTGAGAAAAGAAGCATATAATATAAATATTATTAACAAATAATAACTCATAACACATAACCAAAAATCCAAAACCTTAATATTGAGCTAAAAAAGAAGAGAACAAGATATCACCTCGATGGCCGGTGGTAGTAGGGACGGTGGAGGAAGCAGACTCGGCAACAAAACAAACAGCAACGATGGCTGAAGGCTAAAGCAGATATGGCACAAAAAGTGGAAGGCTAAGGGTAAAGGAGTGGGGAGAAAAAGATTATATGAATTGTATTTCTTACCTATGATTTTCTTTGAATTTTTTAAGACTTCTATCATATTATCAAAATTATTATTCATTGGTTCATTCACAAGTAAGGATACAAATTGACTTCGTATTCATCTGTTGGATGGCCCAGTTTACGTCCAAACTAATAAAAAGTGAACCAAACCATAGCTCTGGTTCTCTCCAAGCTATCAGCCGAGATGTAGAATTGGGTAAAAAAAATTATTAGCAAAATATAAGCTTAAAAAAAAAATTTAAAAATTTTGAAATTATTTTTGAAATGTTAGCGATTGTAATTGTTTGAAAAAAAAAGTTTATCGGAATTTTATAAATTTAAAATAATTATAAAAGATGGATAATTTTATTAAAATAAACAATATAAAATATTTAATAAGAATATCGTTATATTTGTAAAAATTATAAATATTTTAATAATTTAAAATTTTAAAATATATATTAGAAATAAAAAAACAAATTTTGGAAGCTGTTTAAGTTTTATTATTATTATTATCATATAGCAGGATGATTGGTATTAAATGAAATAAAATTACAAAATTTTTGAAAAGTAACTTTTTAAGTGAAATTTTAGAAAGGATATTGAACTACTAAAATTCTCCTATAGTTTTATCCTAACAAAATAAATTCAATTTTAAAAGTTTTAAAAATTGATACATTTATAAAATTGTCTTTCATCAAGGCTTTATAACCATCATTTGACCAATTCTCTTTGATCACTTGCATATTTAACATTCACATATTATACTTAATGTTCAATATTCAAATTAGACTTTCATGCAACATATTTCTTTTTTCCATTTCGTCGCTTTCTAGTTTTACCAATAATAGTTTTCATGACAATTAATCACTTTGATCTCATATCACCAAATTTTCACTTTATACCACATACCACTTCGTTAACTCATTTCCACTTAACTTAAGCCAAGTTTTATTGATAATAACAAAATCAAATTAATTATCCATTCTCCACTTTAACCCATGGTTTCAATCTTTCAGCACATATTTTACTTCAACTGTTTATTACCTTCATTAATCATAATTAATAAAGGATTTTTACCTCTTGGATGCACCAAGGCTTACAATCAAGCTTCACTACCCTTTCTTAGAACTTGAATCCATTAATCCTTTGCCTACAACCTTTTTATCCACCAAATTTCTCTTTTCATGATACAAAAATATAAACAAAATATCAATACACATTCTCAAACAACTTTTTCTTACTAAATTTCTCAAAAAAGTAAGTCGGAGATGAAGAAAACATGATTTCTTACTTTGATTGAAAGTTTCTCTCATTAACTCAAATTTTCTCTCAGTACCCATAAAAAACCCTAGATTTGAAAGAATGAATTTGATGGAGAAATGAAGTTTAGAAAAAGGATTTTCTACTCGTTTTTAGTGAGAATTCAAAGATTTGAGTAAAATTTAAGCTTGAATTTGAAGAAAAATAAAAAGGAAAGGAACGAGAGAAGCTCTCTCTTCCATCCCATAGTAGACAACAAAGAGTGAGGAAGGAAGAGCAAAAGAATGCTCTCTTTTTGTGGAAACTTACATATTAGCCCCTTATCACTTATTACTTTTCTCTTTTCCCATTCACTGCACTTAAAACATCAAAATTCCCACTTGTCATCCATAATTATCAATTATTGATGCAAAAAAAAAAAAAATTCATTTGCGCCATTTTTTGACAAAATGGAAAAATTACATTTGGTCCCTATACTTTTCACTTTCATTCAATTTAGTCCAATTGAGACTCACTTGGTTTTATTCATATTCTTTGTCATTCTCATGCAAAATAATTATTAATAACTTATATTTCTCTATTTGGTCTAATTAACTTTAGTCCTTGCATTAATGCAACCTTTCCAATTTAGTTTTTTTTTTTTCTCAATATTCCAATCCTCGCTCAGCTTACAAATTTTCTTCTCCAAAAATGTAATTGATCCTTTAAAACTTCATTTAATACATTAACTTTAGAATTTTCTCATATTTTATTATATCAGAACCTGGAACAATACCAATTACAGTATAAAAAATTTTAGGGTGTTTTAATGAGGCAAAATTAAATTGTGAGCATTCCTTTTTTTCACTTGCTAATAAAAGCAATGAATTAGTTCTTTTATTTGCCGTAATATCTATAACCACATGGGTAGATATAGTAAGATTATTCCTTGATAAAAATTTCCCTCCTTCTCATGCTACCTTTATTAGGAACGAAATCTACGCCATAAAACAAAAGGACATGGATTCTCTTTATGAGTATTGGGAAATATTCAAACAACTTTGTGGTAGTTTTACCTTAGCATGGAATTTCATAACAATTTCTTATGAAGTACTTTTGCAAAGGACTTTTTCCTATGGAGAGAAAAATGATTGATGTACCAAATGAAGATGCAATTGTCGACAAACTTCTCGAGCGGCTAGAGTGTTTATTTCCATCACGATTTCCAATTGACAACAATTTGAATTTAGATATGACTCTTTAAAAGGGGACAATGAGGTAAGAAACCAAATATCTCAACTAACTTCCCTTATTCAACAAATGGCCACATGAAATATATAACAAGTTAAGGCATATGAAATTTGTGCTATCATTAGACACCCAATTGACATGTTCTTGGTAAATTGGTCTTGTTGTTGTTAACAATTTTGTAAGCAGTAGAATAAGGATAAGGAAACTTGAAGAGCATAATAAAACCTTCCTTCTAAAGATTGGCTTTAGTTTGTTAACTAATGCCAATGCCTTATAGGTGGAGATTTTTCATACCAAATAGAGAATTAAAGAGGGTTTGGCCTAGTACAATTAAAAGGCACGCAACATCTTATGTTTGGAAATCTCTCGCCCTAGGTCTAGACTTTTTAATGCAAAATATTTTCTAGGATATACATAGGAGACGACAAAGACACATGCTTTTGGGAAGATGTAGGGATCCTAATATGATTGTATCTAGTATTCATATAAGTGATATGGTTCATGAAGTTAATAACTGGAAGTGGGAAAATTTTAAAGATCAATTCGACCAATCCCCTATTTTAAAAATTGCTGCCATTCGACTTCCTAATAACTTTGCAGGTAAGGACGGTTACATTTGGAGTTGGGTGAGAAATGGTCGGTTCTCAATGATTATTCTTATAAAGCTTTTGTAAAGGTTAGTCGATCACCACTAGGGGAATTTTGGAAAAATTTTGGAAACTAAAAGACCTTTAAAAAGTCAAACACTTATTGTGACTAGTCTTAAAAGATAGACTACTTACAAATAGTGAGAGACATTGAAAAGGTATGATTTCAATCTTGCTTGCTTGCTTTGCTAGCACAACTATGAGACTATCATTCACACAATAAGAGACAGTCAAGTTGCTCGAGCTGTCTAGACATGACTAATTCCTAGACATATCATAGACAGGTTTTTTGATGTTCTTTTATCAATTTGGATCTCTAAAATCTTGATAAGACTTTTAATTTGTAGTTTGATGTTATTGAGTGGCGCCTAACAACTTTTGCAACCCTTTGTTGGTTCACTTGGAAACAACATAACAATTTTGTTTTGCAAATGAGAGTTTTAAGGTAGACAATATTATCCTACTAAGTTGGACCTAGGTGACAACTATAATGCCCCAAAATTTTGGTACAACGAATAGTACTATTTTTGAAGAGTACATAGTAAAATTTTGAGGAAAAATTTTCAAAAAAATTGCACTACACCAAAACAGGCTTTTAGCGGCGTTTTTTTTTTTTTTACTTTTAGCGGCGTTTTTAAGCGCCACTAATAGTATTTGCGGCGCTTTAAACGCCGCTAAAGATAGCGCCGCAAAAGTTAGCGGTTTATTGTGAAAAAATGCCGCTAAAGATGGGGTCTTTTAGCGGCACTTTTCTAAAAAATGCCGCTAAAGGTGGGCACGTATAGCGACGCTTTTCTAAAAAACGCCGCTAAAGGTGGGCACTTTTAGCGGCGCTTTTCTAAAAAACGCCGCTAAAGGTGAATACTTTTAGCGGCGCTTTTCTAAGAAACGCCGCTAAAGGTTGGGACTTTTAGCGGCATTTTTTAGAAAAACGCCGCTAAAGATGGGGACTTTTAGTGGCGCTTCTATAAAAAACGCCGCTAACACGGATTTTTAGCGCTTTTTTAAAACGCCGCTAAAGATGTGGATTTTAAGCGCTTTTCTAAAAACGCTAAAGGTAGGGACTTTTAGCGGCATTTTTTATAAAAGCGCCGCTAAAAGTGGGGTCTTTTTGCGGCGCTTCTATAAAAAACGTCGCTATAATTTGGTACTTTTAGCGGCATTTTTAACACAAACGCCGCTAATTTGCATAGATTTGCAATGCTCTTTTTTTCTAATATTCTACCCTCCATGCATTAAAACCAACCAAAAACAGTAGCAATTGCACATAATTTCTACCCAAGACAGCAAATAAACATTTAAATCTCATCAAAAGCATTAAATCTAAACGGTACTTCAAATTTAATAAAGGATATATGATATACATTAATAAATGAAGTATAGTTCAAACAATTCTTACAATAATGTTAATTGTAACAATATTAAAAATCATCTTACTGAAAGAAAAGAAATGTCTAATATGGTCGCCTCTGCATTCTGGAACAACTTCATCATAGTCTGAAGTCATTGGTGGAGTTCTTCATACTTTTGTTTTGCTCCTCCTCGCCTCGCCTCCTTTCCTCCTCCGCTCAAGTTGAGCATTATGCTACACCTCCTCGCTCTTGCCTCAGTAGCCGAGAAATTTGCTCAGCTGTGCTCGCTTCCATCTGAGATATCTGGTCTTTTAGTCTCTGAACTTCAACACGAGATTAATTCCCGAAAGGCATGTATTGCTGGGAGCCGGATCCAAAATATTGGGTCGGGGTAACACCAGATCCTTGACATCGAACTCGACCATACCTTTTAGTACCTAAAACATTAGTGATAATTCTGTTATAAATATACTCAAGATTAATGTAGTATCAATCAAAGCAATCGTACCTTTTCGGGACCCAAAACATCGATAATAGTTCATTATCAATCTCCTCGAGATTAACAGAACTATCGAATAAGCAACCGCTTCAAACTCCGCCTTCTTCTCCTTTAGTTTATCCTAATAAATCAATTAAAGAGTTAGAAACGAAATATATAATAAAAAGGAATGTAACATAACTTAAAATTATAAATTTAAAACTACAAACGATGAATTAAACTATTGTAATTAAACATTATAAATATTTATAATAATCAAATTTTATTAAGTAAATATACCAAAATTTCTGCAGCTTCGGATGTCATCAGAGATCCATCCTTCTTCCTATGCGTAATGTCAAAAAGCTGAAGGCATCCAACTTTTTGACCAGATGAAGCTTCCTACATTATAGTAGAAAAAATATAATTTAATAGTATAAAGTCATTATATATGAAAGAAATAATAAATTATAATACCTCGGCCTCAGCTACACGAGCAAAACTTTTGGAACCTGTCGTGTGCGTGAATTTTTGTTTTTGTCTGCTGCTCGTTCCAACTCGCTCACGGTCCTACATAATGGAATTTGAATTATGTATATAATAAATATTATAAAACGAAAAATTTATAAGACTTTAAAAGTACGTAATACCTCTCCTTTCTTTGAATTCCAAAATCTAACTTGATCTTCCCATTGGTACCTCAACATTCCCGGCGGAACATTGCTTAATTTTTCGTCGAGGCTTATTTCTTTCTTAAAATATTGTTTTTTCAGTGTGCTTTTATTGTCTCTCCATTTTTTACCCAAAGTCATCTTAACATAGTCATCGGAGACCTGTAAAGCAAATCTCTCCTGAACAAAAATAGTTTAAAAAGTTAATATAAACGAAAGTTAAATCAAAGTATTATAAATTACATTCACGTTTTGTTACCTTAGTATTATCCAGAGCCTGATTTTTGTTGGCAGCAGGCATGTGATGCCATGATTCGTAATTAATGGGCAACATATTGACATTTCGTGCTAAAATGCCCAAATAGCCTGCTAACAGTCGAGCTTCAGATCCAACAGGCTGGCCATGATTATTTCTCCTTACTTTAACACGCCGATGTGCTCTAAGTCGATAAATCTTTAAGCAAAGTACGTCCCCGACCTCTGCGCCTCCCACCACCTTCAGCTGAAAAATGATATATTATTCCATTAAAATTAAAAAATGAATCAATAATAAAATTCAACATGCATGAAAAATAAACTTAACATTACTTTGAAATTCTGCAGGCTCGTCATCTATGTCCGGCAGAGTAGAAGATCCAACAACTATTTGCTCTTCACTATTTGGTTCTTCTGAATTTGGAGTATTGTGGACAATATTTAAATCTCGTAATCGTCTTCTAGGCATTTTTCCTGCAATACAAATGAAATAGTTCAAAATTTTAGTAACAAATAACAATAATAATAGTACATTTAAAATAGTTAAATTATATAACATGATAAACATTAAAATTATAATATTACATATAAATAATAAATCGTAAAATCTTACTAAATCATATTTCGTAAATATCTTCGTCCACATCCTGACGAACCCATTGAAATTGTTGACTAGTACTAGGGATATTTTCATTTAAGTTTTGTTCTGGAAAAGGCAAAGTTTTTGATCTTTCGACTATGTCATCTCTACTTCCACTGCCAATGTCGAACAAGTCTCTAGGGGTGTTTCGAAGTACAACGTACCAACCCTCATCAGTTGGATCTTCAGAGTAAAAAACTTGTTTAACTTGAGAAGAAAACACATACGACTCGTCCATCAGTTGTTCTCCGGTGTGAATCAATCGAGAGAAATTCACCATTGTAAAGCCATATTGATCGTTTTTAATTTCGCGAGTCGTATTCACATCAACCCAATCACCTCGAAATAAGACAACTTTGCATTTGCCATAATAATCCAACTCAATGATGTCAGTAATAAGTCCGTAATACTCCAGATTCCCTCGACGTGATTATCGTCCCTAGCACTAGCATAACTTGTAATTGAAGAATTAACCACAATTCCACAATTTTGGGTTCTCTTCAATCTCTCGCGATACCTTGTATGAAATCTGTATCCGTTGATGAGGAAGGCACTATATCTTTTCACTATTCTGTTTGGACCTTGTGAAAGCCATGTAACTTCGTCATTTCATTCCGACTCCAAACCTATGGAATTAAAAGTAAATCGAGTAATTATGAATGTTCTGAGAAAACATTGTTACTTGTCAATGAAAACTTAAATTGCATACCATTTGGCTTAACCATTCATGGAATGATTCTGCGAACAACTTATTAATTTCTTGTCGATTTAATCTTCGGGATCTTGAACGAGCTCTTAATATTTGTTTGTACTCACTACGGTCAAAAATCCATTTTTACTTTGTTAGAAGATAAACAAATTATAATTGATGAGTATTTATCAAATTCTAGAACTTACTTCCGAAATGGTTCCATTGAATCGTGATGAAAAAGAATGTATCGATGTGCTTGGACCTACGATCTATCCTCTAATTCTGCAATTTCGACTTTGCGGATCGGTTCTCCGAAACTTTGAAATAAATAAGTTTCGACCAAATTATGATCTGTGAGCCTAGCATTGTCCCTTGTATAATTATCTTCATTCAATTTAATTTAAAAGAAAAAGAAATAAAGAAAATATTGGCTCACTTGTTACCTCGTGTTTAACTAATACTAAGTTGCATTATAGAGATCGATAATGATGCGAGAAGATAACTTATATTAGTAAGTAATCTAAATAGTCTGTAGTTTGAGGAATCAAAATAGATGAGTTAATTCAAGGGACTATTATGTCGTCTATCAAGTCCAATTGGGGAGATACCTTGTCTTAAGTATCGAAGCAAATGACTCCTAAAAAGATAGAGACGTAGGTGTGATTGTCTAGATTGACAATACATCGGATATGGCCCAAGTTGAATTTATCCTAAATTTTTTTGTGGATTTATTCACTTGTGATGTTCATAGTGTGACTTACCTCAGTCCTGAGTAAGTGACTAGTTTTGTGTATGTAGCTCATATACTTGATATATTGAAAGCATGTGCTAAGTTGGTATTAGAGTCAAAAGTTGGTATGTTAGGTATATGACTTATTTATGGCATGACTTTACTTAAAATAGTTGACTTCATAGCTCATACAAAGAGTAAATGGTATCCTCTCACTGGCATTGCATATATTATGGAAAATGTGTAATCTCATCAACCCGAACTAAACGTTATGGCCATATCGCGAAGACTACATTAGTCACCGAAATGACTGAGTAACCCTATGAACAATAAAAACCCTAATTCGACTCACTTTGGAAAACCACGATCAAACTTGAGTTATTTTGGAAAAAATATACATTTATTAAGTCGTCTATTCTTAAGTCTCATTTTGTCATTGATAGCGACGTTTCTAGAAACCCGTTGTTTGTTGTCTTGTTTTGCAAAGTTTTATAATCTTTTAATGCAGTGGAAAACACAATTCATGTTAAATTTTAATTGGGTTGAGTAACATGTATTTTTTGGTTAACATATGTTTCAGTGTGTTGAATAGTGCATGCATAAAACAAAAATCCAAAAACCACAAACCACGGTCCAAAATAAGGCTTTACAGTCCAAAAATCACATAAAAACTTATAGAAAAATATTTAAAGTAAAAATAGCTCGAAGTCCATAATACATTTACATGCCGGGTACGATCCTAGTCTCGATCGTTACCTGATAAGTTAAGGCTAGGGGGAGAACTTAAAATAGCTCAGTGTGAGTAAAAAAAAAATATAAACAATCAAGAATTTCATTACAATACGATACATATCAAACTTCAATAACGCATGAGTTTGTTATGAGTATGACGCAATGCAAAAAGGTTTCTACCCATCCATCCACTACACACTACGAGTTGCCCAGAACTCTTTTTCCAAACATTAAACAATACAAGCCGAAGCTCGATGTGGATAAACCACTGGTATAGTAGTACAGATAAATTGCCAATAAATATGTAGACAAGCTGCCAATATCGTGGATGAGCCACCAATAATACGATAAAATCGCCAATCTACTCGGTACTCCCGGTGTAGTGTACTGGCAACAATAATGCGGACTTTAATTGTCGCCAGTACTCCATAGACCCCCTCCGTCAATCACATTAACCCACCCCCTGTTGGAAAGAACCTAATTTGAAAACAATTTTTTTGCACAACGAAAAATTAAAATTTTGAAAACTGACTCGGTTTGTGATAGTTATAGCAATAAACCCTAACCGAATTCATACCTGTGTTTTTGGATAAGTGAATCCATAATATTTTTTGACTTTTAACCAAACGATCTTCTTTGATATTCTCGTACCACGAACTGCTTCGAGGGTGGCTTAGAATCAATTAAATCAAAAACACAAAACTAGAAAAAGTTTTCCTTTTGGGGTGAAAACGAAAATTCTCTCTTCTTTAATAGAAACCAGTAAAATTGTTATTCTGAAAATATGTTTATAAGTTACGAATAAACTCTCTCTATTTTTCGGCAATATATCAATCAATATAATATGTAACAGTTGAGGGTTAAATTTGTTATTATATTAATTTTTTATTACCTAAATTTGTTATTATACCATTTGTGATTTTAATGGGAGTGACCAAAATGGCTGAACTATGTAGCACAGGTGCTTAAATTATAAACTTTTTATTTTTGGTGCCTAAAATGAATTTTTTTTATAGTTGGGTGACTATTTTATAGTTTATCCTTTTTTTTTAGATCAAACTTAGCATTCCATTGAAGGTAAAAGGTCAGAAATCCATACGAGACAAAAAATCAAAAGGCTTTAGGATTGCTGGACTAAAAAGCAAAAAAGCTCACAGTTAAGCACATACAAAACCCGAAAAGTCTGAAGAGGTCCATCAAGAGTCAAATATCAAAAATTGGTGGCATTGACGCCCACAAAAGTAATTGTCACAACAACCTCTAAGGAGAACCAAAAACTCATCTATGGAAGTGGAGAGGGAACCTAAGATTGACAAGAAGCCCCAAGAGATGTGATGGTAAGAAACTCAGCCTATGGCTATTGGTGGTCAAGAGAAGATAAGGCGGTTGTCGAAAACATAATTAAGATGAAAAATGTAAATGGACGAAAGAAATAACTAGATGAAAACAGGGAGAAAAGGTGAGGGTAGGGAGGAATGGCTAACGACCGGATGTGGCACTTTCTTGGTAAAGAGGTAGACGATGGGAAAGAGGCAAAGGAGAGAAAGAAAAAGAGAGAAGTATATGCAGGAAAAAAAGAGGAAATGATAAATGAGTAGGAGAAGAAGAGAAGAGAAGAGAAGGGCAGAAGACCGTCCTGGAGCAAAGCCAGAAAATGTCAAGACGGGGGCCGAGATAATGAACAAAAATAATATTTTTAAAATAAAAACTAATTAAAGAAAAATAATTTAATAAATAAAAAAAGCTAGAAAGAAATTTTAAAATTTATTTGAATTGCACTCTTCGATCCTTGATCTCACTAAAATCATCAATTATTTCGTTTACATTAAATTTTGCTGCAATTTCTTTCTCAATGTACACAACTGAAGAACTTCTCAAAAAATCATCTTCCATCTTGCTATGAAGTCAAGTCTTCACAATCTTCATAGCGAAAAAAAACACGTTCTGAGGATGCAGTTGAAAATGAAAGAGTCAATATAATAAGAATCAATCTATCAACAAATGGGTACATGACTGACTTTCCACGCCCAACTAAGCTTATACAAAGTTCAAAAAGTGTTGATATTTTTTTCAAATCAGGATGCTTACATACATCAAGTTCATAATGCTTCAACTCATATGGGAGACTTTCTTTCTCTTGTTGAGAAAAATCTTTTGGTTAGAACTTGTTTACAAGAATACAAATTTTATCAATATCAAATAACTTGAAAAACTCATTGGGATCTAACGTTTTAGTAAGAATGAGAAGCTCGACAACATGTTCGTTAAATTTTCTCTTCAATTCTTGCAACTGAGTATCTATTGTAGCAAAAAAAATATATTCACTCGATAGTGATGCTCCACTATAATATCTTCCTTCTTGTTACGGCTACGGCCCACATTGTATTGAGAATTCATATTTGGAAAATTCAACTCCCAAGATTCACAATAAGATATCACATTTTTCAACAAATCATTCCATCCATCATGTCTCAAATTTTGAATTAAATCTTTTGTTGTCGAAACTAAACTCATGAAATTTAATATATCTTGAGAACGATGTTACAAAGCTTAACAAAGATTATCAGTAACCCCTAAAACTTCCTTCATTATATGCAATGTAGAAATAAACTCAAAAGATCTCAATCTATTTTATGCATTATGAGCATCTCCTCACTGAAAATAGTTAGGAGTGGTATTTTTTTAGATTTTCAAGAACCATTCTAGTAGCATTATACATTGTCAGTAAACCTGCAACTGAATTTAAATGAGAACTCCATTGAGTCTCACTAGGACGTTGTAAAGTGTCAATTTGATTCGTTCCTATTCCAGTTGCTAACTCATTGATGGATACCAAACAAGTTATTTCAGATGCTTGGGCTTTTTGTAATTCATTGTGCCGTTTGGAAAAAGAAGAAGCAATACTAAAAATATTAGACAAGTCTTTAAAAAATTGATGCACTTCAACCACTTCTCTATCTGCTGCAACCAATCCTAATTGAAGACAATGAGAAAAATAGTGAACATAATAAGAATATCAACAATCATTCAAAATCAAAGCTTGCAAGCCGTTAAATTCCCCACTCATATTGCTTCCTCCATCATAGCCTTGACCTCAGATATTTTGTATGTCAAAGCTATGTTGCAAGAGAACATTAAAAGTCTCATTCTTCAAAGTCAATGATGCAATATATTTTATATTAAAAAAATCATTCTTTTACCAATCCTTGTTTATCAACAAATCTCAAAACAATTGCCATTTGCTTTTTTCTTGACTCACATCTCGTTTCATCCATAATAATACTGAACTTTCTATCAATAATTTCTAAACGAATTACATTACGAACTCTACTGGTATAAATTTGCAGTATATCTTTTTGTATTGTTGAAGTATAAGTAGCATTCTATGGAGCACTTTTCAAAACATCTTCAAGTTTCTCATTATAAGATGCTGATAGTGATAACAATTCAAGAAAGTTCCCATGATTTTTTCATCTCGAGCTTTCATCATGACCTTTAAAAGCACACCTTCGAAATGTCAACCATCGAACAACATCTATACTAGTTTTCAGGCGTAGACGCTTAGGTAAAATTTTGTAACACCCCAAACCCTGCCCAGACACCACGACCGAATCTGGCATGTCACTAAGAAGATTTAGTAAAACATGTCGCATTTTTGGATAACATTTGTCGAGTTTAACATGTATTCCGGAAAACTTTACGATTTGACAGTTTATAAAAGATATAAATTTTATATGATGCCTTAACTTAATTAAGATGTAAAATCTAAATGTCTAATAGTAATAAAAGCCCAAAATAAAATCAAAAAAAAAAAAAGCTAGTGGCCCGTGGCCTTATTACAACGAAATTTAGAACCCATTAATTAAAAATAATAAAAATAAATAAACTAAGTAAAGTCTTTTACTGAATCAAAATATTCTCTCGCATGGCCACCTTGCGCTCCTCCCCAGCCCGGTCTGATGCACTAGATGCTACCTGAAAGATGTTAAATAATAGGGTGAGTCACGAGACTCAGTGTGCAACCCTCGTGCACCATCAGATTGGGCCTTAGCCCCACGTAATGATAGCAAAATATAATATGTCGAATTATGCAAAGCCCAACCCAATCCTAGGTTTCCATCCGCTATACACCACCCTTACCTGCCAATCACACCATTGGGGATTTCTACAATCAACCCACACCGCTACACACCATCGATGGCAGACATGCTGCAATTAGCTGCTCATCGTCAGATCATGGCAAAAAGCCACTACAACAGATCATGGCAAAAAGCCACTACAACAGATCATGGCAAAAGCCACTACAACAGAACACTTCTCCTTTCATCAATTTCCCAACCCCGTGCTATCACAGAAATTGGCATACATATAAAACATATCATCTCAATAGAAACATTCATTTATGAATTACAGAATTCACTAACCTGGGGATTTGCCTTTATCCTCTTCGGGTTTCAACCGTTATGCCGGGATTTTGACATTTAACAAAATATAGAAGATTTATAACCATATTATAACAGGCAATCTAAATGGTGTGGAAGTGTTACACACCTGATAAATGTGTAGGACTACCCTCTACGTCGATACCCTCGCTAATTAGATCTACTGCCCTTTGTCTACAACTTTGCTCAAAAGCCGGAAGAACACAAAGATAATGCCTTCCTACATTCGGCCAAGGGTTAGAGTATACCCGAATCTACACGCTTAAAATTAACAGATCTCCTTACCTTGAATTCTCGAAAGTAGCACGATTCGAGTGCTACTAAAGTCTGACTTAGAAATCTAAGCGATTGACTCCTCTTCAAATCTCGGAATGCCGCAAATAAGAGAAAAACACAAGATTAGTTTCCATATAGCCATTTGGATAGAGTCTCTAAAAAGCCGAAAAAGACTAAAATATCACGAATCGACACTTACCCTAAATTTTCTTTAAGATTCGGCACAAGTAGACACCTTAGAGAGAATTCGGCAAACACAGGAGATGAGATCTAGGGATTTCAGCTTTTAGAAGGTCTGAGTAAAGTGTTTCGGCTTTGGCTTAGAAAGAAAGTAAAAAGAAATCAAGGAAAGGCTTAGAGATTTCGACTAAAGTATTTGAAAGGAATGAGAAAGAAATTGTCAAAGGGTTCGCCAAATAGAAAAAAAAGGAAGAAAGTTGAGAGGAGAATGGAGTGGGGATTTGGCGAGAAAGAAAAGATGATGGGAACATAGCGAAATTTTTCTAACACCTCTCTGCCTATACTAAACCGATTCCTCCCCCCTCCGAGTTTGATTTTTGGCCAACACTAGCTTCCAGGAGATCACTCTGATCATTCTATCCCTTATCCCTATTTGAGCACTCATCCATCAGAGACCTACATCACACCACTACTTCCCCTTTTATCTGCTTATTATCCACATAATTAAAACATAAAATCCCTCTAGTAAATAGCCTTATGCCGTCCCTCCTAGCTCTGCTTGGGCTGCTGAATTTTTGACCCAATTTCTTGGGCCGCATGCTGCCAAATTTGGGCCTACTCATCAGTCCAAGGCGCCACTTAAACAGCTTCCCTCGCTGCGCCCCTTTCTATTGGGCCACAAGCCTAGTAGGCCAACTAAACTACCATTACTTTATTTCAAGTCCTAGAGTGCTTAACAGAATATTTCACTAAGGCCTCAACCCATTCTTGAGCCCAAACTGAACCTCTAATTCTTAATTTAACATATTTAAGCATTCATTACACAAAATGCACAGGCCCATAACTTCAGGATGTTACAAATTTGGTATGTTGTTTGTTTATCAAGTGATACTTCAATAGGTTGAGCTTGATTCATTAAATCTACATAAGCTAATTGTGCATTGTTATGTAGTGAATTCAGATCTTTTCCCGTATGTGTCAAAAACATACAATTGCATCTATCGTGTACCTTTTTCTAATTTCTAAAGCCACTATGAGTAAATGCAATTGATCCAAAACGACTACTTGGATTGCTATTAAAAAGAAAATCAGGCAAACAAAATACTGCATCTTTAGAAGGTGAATATTCTAACTAGGAAAATTGTTTAAACCATGATGTTTGAAAATAACGAGGATGCTTTTTGAATTAGAAGTAGGATATTCTGAAAGAATAGGTTGATGTGGCCCAGTCTTAATATAAGCTCTTCAAATTTCATCATGCATATTAATCGGATACTCATATATTTTCTTATGTAACCCAGGTTCACGTTCTAAGTTAGACAAATCGAGTGCCTCGTCTTCCACTCTATGAATTTTAGAAGGATGAACATTAGAGTGTAAAGGAGCAAATGATGAAGGAGGTACCTCAATTTGTGATGCTTTTGAAGATGATTGTGTTGTCTCTATACTTTTCTTTTTTAAAAGCGAATAAATTGTTTCCAACTTCATAACTATAATATCTTAAAAGATAAAAAAATTAATAACTATAAAATAAAATTAAACTATAAACTTTAAAATACAATAAAAACAATAGTAAAATTGTAAAAAAAAAAAGATGAAAAAAAACCTTAGAAGATGAACCTGATGCTGCGTTTGAAAGACTGGTGTTGACAACAGTAGTCATTAATAACAACAATAAAAGAGACTTCTTTTTCACTAGTTAACAAATTGAATTTCAACCTAAATTTATATTTAATGTTAAATAAAAAAGTGATCAACTACCAAAAAAAAAAAAGAAGAAGAAGAAAGTTGTAATATATTATATAAATATTTAAAGTTAAAAAGTTAACATATGTGATATGGAACCAAAAAAAGAAAGTAAATATTTTTTATTATTCAAATTTGAAAGGAGGCCAAACTTTTCAAAAATTAAGGGATCAAATGCCAATTGTAGTAGGCCTAATTTGCCCGGCCCACTAAACCAAAAAAAACAACAAACCAAAAAAAAAAAAATACTAAGTCTAGTCCAAGTTTTTTTTACAAGCCCAAAGCAAAAAAAAAAAGCCCAAATAGGCCTACAGCTTAAACAATTTCGGCAGAAGCCAGAAACCCTTTCTCCTGCTGTTTCACCAAAGCAACAAGAGGGTCGCTTCTCTCCTTTGTTGACCGAGCGCCAAACCTGCAAAAGAAGACAAAGAAAGAACACAGAAATAGCAAGGCAACAGTAGAGAAACAATGGCCAACAAACAGTAGAAAAATTAAAAAAAATAGTGTATAATGAACAATATATATTGGCTATAAAAGCAGTTACTAGATTGTACTTTTTTTTACAGAGAAAAAAAATACAAAAAGAAATAAAAAAACATATTAGAAGTTTGAAAAGGTGAAATTTTTATTATTTTTTCGAATCTATTACTACGCATATATAAAATAATAAAGCTAAAGATCTTACCAGAGATATGCCGTCATCACCGTGTGGTCCTTTCCACCGATTTGGGGAACCTGGGAACCCTTTATGGTTCCGGCGAAGGCCTTATCGGCGAAAGGCGAAACCTTTCGGTTTCTCTTCCCCGGGGCAAACATCGGTTAGATTTATAGGGTTTAAAACCTCAAATCTGGGTTTTATTCGAAAACATGGTTAAATCAACAAAAAAGGAAAGGTTTTTGCACCTTCGGCCACTGTGGACGGTGGCGCAATCGCCAGTGAACGGCAGCTGGGGTGACGGCAAACTCATTGGAGCCTTAGGCCAAACATGACGAGACTAAAAAAGGGGCAGAGGTTTTTTGGGATTTTTTTTTAAAACTTTGGCAGAATGGCCTTTTTTAAAAAAAAAAATGATTTTTATAGACCCCGCTAAACGGCATCGTTTAGGGCTGGCATCAATAGCCCCAAAATGGTGCTATTTTGACACGACCCGCGCACTGACCCAATCCGCTCTAGAGGATCCGCGTGTTTTCAACAAAAGGTCTATTTACACGATCAGTCCTCCCGCTTTTACAACGTGTTTCAATTTAGTTCTATCTCATTTTTCTAATTTTAAATTTTACCACAAACTTTTAGTTTTGTTTCAATTTGGTCCTTGAACCGTTTTAATAGGTAAGTACCTGAAACGGTGCCATTTTAGGCCGACCCATGGTCCAACCTGACCCATTCTAGGACCCATGTGTTTTCTTAGCGCATGGGTTATTTGCACATTAGGCTCTTCCGATTTTGTATCCCGTTGCAATTTTAGCCGTTTTTCATTTTGTTCTTTACATGTCTCCCTATAATTTTATTTTTATTTCATTTTAACCCCTTTAGGGAATGACGCCGTTTTGGGCGACAGGGGATAATTTCCCAATTGCTCTTCCCTTTTCCGTGTGTGTTCCATTTTGGCCCGTATTTCTCCCTTTTCTTTTTATTTATTTGCAATTTATCCCTCCTACTTTATTTTAATGTCAATTTGACCCTTATTTATGTAGTTTGGACATTTTCAAAATTATTTATTTTATGAATTATTTTTCTTTTTTCTTTTACTCTTCTTATTTTCTTATTTTATTTATTTCCTATTAGTTTTTATATGGTCTTTTGTATTTATTATGCATTCCTATTTATTTATTTTGGCCTTTTATTATTATCATTATTATTATTGTTGTTGTTGTTGTTTTTTCTTTTTTGTTTTGTTCTTGATATTATTTGAAACACCCCAAACCTGACCTATGCGTTAAGGGCGGATCCGACATGTCACATGAGAAAAATATAATTAAGTCCTTTTCATTCGTACTTAATAGATTTGTTAAAATCAAGAAAAACAATTCTGATTTAGAATATTGGACAATATATTACTAACTTCGAAGATTTATTGATAAATTCGATAAATTAGAAGTAATGATTTTACAAACCGTGACTTTTGAAAAATATTGATGAAAATTTGAGAGAAAATTTCTAGGTTATAAATATTTATATAAGTTTATCAAAAATCCATTTGTGTATCCATTTTAGAAAATCTTTATTTAAGTTTTAGAAAAATATCCCATTTAAAGTAATTTGAATAGAATATAAATACGTCAAACATAAAGCAAAATAAAAATAAACCAGAGGCCTTATTACAACATTTAACCCAAAATAGTAAAGTAATAAAGTGAACAAAAAAGAAATCTCAAGTCCAAATAAAACCGTTTCTGAAGTATGGCCTCCAACGAGTCATCCATGGCCCAAGTCCACATCACTGAGCATTACCTGCAAGGGTTAAGGAAACAGGGTGAGTTACTAGAACTCAGTGTATAATCCCCTTACCGTCGTCCAATGGGCTTGAACTCGTTTATCAATATTTTGGGCCTAAGCCCCTTTTACAAAATAAAATATCAAATAAATCAAATGAATGTTATGCAACCCAAACCAACCTAATAATCCATCCGCTACACACCACCCGTACCATCCCATTACACCTGTGGGGATCAAGTCAACCCACCCCGCCAATCACACCAATCGTAGGCATTTAGCCATTTATAACATATTTTGAATTGTGGACAAGCCACCAGAATCATAGCGAATAAAATTAACAAACATTTTTGTGGCAGTGCCATCGAAATTACTTCTCTTCAACATTTTCCCAACCCATGCAAAATTATGTAAATGCATCATACATAGTAAATCAGGATATTTACAAATATAAACAACAATAATTAATTCAGAGATTCATTACAAAAATTCGGCCCAATAATAACACTTTGCAAATTGGCCCATTAGGGCAATCTATCAAATCGGCCCATTAAAGGTATTTTCGTAATTCGGCCCTTTAGGGGCATTTTCGTAATTCTCAAGTGTTAATACCGGTTTTGTCAATTTTACCAAAATAGTGAAATTTAGGACAATTTTCTCGGTTTACACCATAATACGATTTTAATCATAGCGATTTATTTCCTATATGATATCAATCTTAAAACTCATGAAAAACTGTGTGAAATTACACACCTGATTACGATAAGCAGTAAGCCTTCTTGATCGTCGACGCCTAAGATATCATAACACTCACTTAATCGACAAACATGATTTTATTAATCAAACTCTAGAATAAACGATCTAAAGTGTTTACCCTTGGAATCGTGAACGACCACGATTTGTCGATTTCCCCGGATGACGGTGCACAACTCGGTGAAAAATCCTGAACCGTTGATACTTCCATTCGTTTAAATTTAGAAGTAGGGATCGCTAATCCTCTCCTTTTGTGATCTCCAAACGCTTTCCCTTTCGATTCGATATTGCTTGTCTCCATTGAAAGCAAATCTTAGTCAAAATAATATTACGTTGATATGAAATGATTGACTAAGGAAAAAGGTCGGCTTACCACTAGAATCGAATGATCACAAGTCGAAAGATCGAGCGATTTAGTCCCTAAACATATGGTCGATTATTTCAAATTATTACTCCTTTAGCAACCAATCGAATATTGAATAATATCAATAATCCATAAAGAATTCTTACCGTATCAATATTGGATCCGATTTTCACCATTCAACTTAAGACTAGAGTGATGTTCGGCCTCCCACTAGAATACTACAAAAGGGAAAATGATCACGTTGTGAGAGAGAAGAAGAAAATGATGATTTCGGTTAATAGAACCATCCCATGACAAGGGCATACATTCGGCATTAAGAGAAGAAATTGAAAAGAAAATTATTACTCACCGATTCGACAAGAAGATAGTGTCCAATCACGAAGGAAAAAGAGATAGTGAGGAGACAAATTGTTATTAAATTCGGCTATGAAGAGAAGAATAAAAAAATTCGATCACAATGAAATTTTGATTTTTAAGAAGTGGAAGAAGGATTGAAGAGATGATTAAAAGAAAGGAGAAGATGTACCAAGATGTTTGAAGTGTTTCGGCTAACACCAAAAGAGATATGAACCAAAGAGAAATGTAAGTATTTCGGAAACAAGAAGAATGGTAAAAGATGGATTAAGATTTTGGCACAACAATAGAAAAATGACCAAAATGAAATGAGAGTTTTTGGCCAAAACAAAGAAAAGATACTCTCTTTTTGGCTTTGGGAGTTACGGCTAAAAGGAAGAATTGGAGAAAGAAAATTGCACTAAAAAGCTAAAGAGAAGAGAACCTCTCAAGCATCAAAATTGCTAAAATGTTCCTAGCAAAATTTGGCTACCCTCTCCCTATACCAAAACCGTCCATACCTTGGCAATAAGGTCAAAAATTTTTCCGACCAAATCTTTCCAAAACACTTTCCTCTCTTTGGGCCAACATGTTCCCTATACTTTCCTTTTCTCTTGATTTCTTTCCATACCCTCATCCTTTCCTAATTTCCTTAGCCATCTTGCCAAAATTAAAAAACTCCACCTTGCCATATATACCATCTTGGCCAACACTTAGGGAAAGAATACAAAAAAACTTAGTCAAAAATTTGCAGTTGATGGGATTTGAACCTCTTCTCTCCATGTTCTCCACTTGATGCCATAACCTCCTTGCCATATGCTCATTTATGCTAGCACATTACTCACCTATTTCCATAAGCCTTGATGCCACTTACTATCTCTCCTTAATAGGCTTAAACACAAATTTTTACTAGGGCCCAAATAAACCCCAAGCCTTCTCAGAACCCCTAAACTTACACAATTAATATTTTTAACTAGCTTAACGCAAGAATTAATGCAACAAACAAAATTCCAAATTTTAGGATGTTACAATTCTACCCCCTTAAAGAAAATTTCGTCTTCAAAATTTACCTGATTAAAAGAGATGAGGATATTGATGCCGAATCGCGTCCTTAGGCTCCCATGTAGCTTCCTTCGATCCGTGATTACGCCATAATACTTTGACTAATGGCACCGACTTCCTTCTCAGTACCTTAACGTCTCAATCTAAAATTTGCACTGGCACCTCTTCAAAAGACAAGTTAGGTCTTATCTCAACTTCCTCTATCGGCACTAAATGAGACGGATCCGATTGATAACGCCTTAAATTTGAGACATGAAATACACTATGTATCTGACTCAACTCCAGAGGTAACTCAAGCTGATAAGCCACTGGCCCAACACGCTTCAATACATGGTATGGTCCGATGAACCTAGGGCTCAACTTGCCCTTCCGTCCAAATCTAAAGATCTTCTTCCACGGTGAGACCTTTAGAAAGACCTGATCTCCCACCGCAAACTCAATATCCTTATGCTTCAGATCTGCATACGATTTTTGTCTATCCGAAGCTTCCTTTAATCGTGCTCAAATTACCTTTACTTTTTCCTCCGTATCTGATATCAGCTCAGGACCCAATAACTGTCACTCCCCCAGCTCAGTCCAACAAGTAGGAGTACGACACTTACGACCATACAACGCCTTGTAGGGTGCCATCTGGATGCTGGATTGATAGCTGTTGTTGTATGCAAACTCTATCAATGGTAGAAAATCCTCTCAACTACCCTTGAAGTCGATCACACAACCCCTTAACATGTCTTCCAGAATTTGGATTACTCTCTTCGACTGACCATTTGTCTGAGGATGAAATGCCCTACTGAAATTTAACCTTGCTCCCAAAGCTTCATGTAAAGCTTTCCAAAATTGAGATGTGAACCTAGGGTCCCTGTCCGATATAATAGACACTGGTACCCCATGTAACCTCACGATCTCTGCTACATACAACTTGGCCAACTTCTGTAATGAGTAGTCCGTACGAACAGGTAAGAAATAAGCAGTCTTCATCAATCGATCCACTATTAACCAAACGAAATCTTTCTTAGTAGGCGATAAGGGTAACTCACTAACAAAGTCCATCGTTATCTTTTCCCATTTCATAATGGAATTTTTACCTATTGTAGCAATCCTGAAGGCAATTGATGTTCCACCTTCACCTGCTGACATGCTAAGCACCTACTCACGAAATTAGTAATCTCCCGTTTCAACCCTGGCCACCAATACTGCTCACGGAGGTCTCGATACATCTTATTTCCCCTAGGGTGCATAACATATGGGCTACTATGCGCCTCACGCAGAATCATTTGCCTCAATTCTGAATATTTGGGCATACAAATTCTTCATGGAAACACAATACTCCATCACTATTCAATCCAAAATCCCCTATCTTACCACCTTTCACATACTGAAGTCGAGGACTCAACGCTTCATCCGTCAACTGCTTTTCCTTGATCTCACTTATCCATGCAAGCTTCACTTGAAGTTCAGCCAACAGGCTACCATCTTTATAAAGGCTGAGGTGAGTGAACATTGCTCTCAAATCTGATATCACCTTTCGACTTAATGCATCAGCCACCACGTTAGCCTTTCTAGGATGATACTCGATTGTAAAGTCATAATCTTTCAACAGTTCTATCCACCTCTGTTGTCTTAAGTTCAACTCCTTTTGGATAAGGAGATACTTTAGACTCTTATGGTCTGTATAGATAATCAACTTCTCAACGTACAGATAGTGTCTCCAAATCTTCAAAGCAAACACCACTACAGCTAATTCCAAATCATGAGTGAGATAGTTCACCTCGTACGGCCTTAATTGATGAGATGTATAAGCCACCACTTTTCCTCCTTGCATCAACACACATCCTAAGCCCGTGTATGATGCATCACAATAAAGAATAAACTCTTTTCCAGCCTCAGGTTGAATCAATACTGGTGCTTCTATAAGAATCTTCTTCAATTTCTCAAAGCTCTCTTGCTGCTGATCTGACCACACAAATGGTACTCCCTTACGCAACAACTTAGTTAGGGGTGCAGCAATCAACGAAAACCCCTCAACGAACTGCCTATAATAACCAACCAACCCTAGGAAACTCTGAATTTCAGCCACTGGCTTCAATGGTTTCCAGTCCACCATAACCTCGACCTTCCGGGGATCAACTCTAATTCCTTCGGCAAACACAACATGCCCCAAAAAGGTCACTTTCTTCAGCCAAAATTCACACTTACTAAATTTGGCATAAAGTTGCTTCTCCCTTAATATCTGTAATGCTACCCTCAGATGCAAATCGTTTTCTTCTTCATTCTTTGGGTACACCAAAATATCATCTATGAACACCACCACAAACCGATCTAAATAGGGTTAGAAAACCCGGTTCATCATGTCCATAAATGCAGCTGGTGCATTAGTCAATCCAAACGGCATCATCAAGAACTCATAATGCCCATAACGAGTTCGAAACGCAGTCTTATGAATATCTGCCTCCTTGACCTTAAGCTGGTGATATCCCGATCTCAAATCTATCTTTGAGAAAATCGAAGCTCCCGCAATTGATCAAACAGATCGTCGATTCTCGACAACAGATGCTTGTTCTTGATCGTCAACATTCAACTATCTATAATCGATGCACATACGCATCGACCCATCCTTCTTCTTGACGAACAAGACCGGTGCTCCCCATGATGACACACTCTGTCGAATGAATCCGTGATCCAACAACTCTCGAATTTAAGCCTTAAGCTCCGCTAACTCCTTCGGCATCATTCTATAAGGAGCAATGGACACCGGAGCTGTTCCTGGCAATAACTCAATGCCAAACTCTACCTCCCGATCTGGAAGCAATCTTAGAAGCTCCTCGAGAAAGACGTCTGAAAACTCTTTCACTATTCTAACACTTTCCACCGATAATTCCTTGGCTTTCAAAGTACTAATGAAGGCTAAGAATGCTCCACACCCCTTTTGCACCAATTTTTCTGCCTTTAAAGTAGATACCACATTAGACAGGTAGTTTTTTCCTTCACCTATTATTATCACTTCGTTATCCTCTGAAGTTCTTAGTAACATCTATTTTGCAGCACAATCCAAGTTCGTACAGTGTTTCACCAACTAGCCCATGCCCAAAATAAGGTCGAACTCGCCGAATAGCAGTTCCATCAAATTCGCCAAAAATATTTCCCCCTAAAATTCTAAGGGCACATCCCTAAACAACTTATTCACTATCACCGACTGTCCTAGAGGACTAATTACAGTTGCTTCTTTAGCCGTAATCTCATATCTAATGTTCAGATTTCCAGATACAGCACGAGCAACATAAAATGGGTGGATTCGATATCTATCAAAGCAGTAACAAGTACATCAGTTATGAAGAATGTACTGGTTGTTACACCAGGTGCATCGCGATCCTCTCGATGCCTGACTGCATATACCAACCCTGGCTGTCTCGCCTCTGTGATACCCCTATTACTAGTACCTCTATCCGGAGCACTCTGACCTCGTCCTACGCCACTACCACCTCGACCTGGCCCATGGCCTCTCTGTGGCTGCTAAGCGCCTCTAGCTGGCTGTGCATCATAGTTACGATCATCCTGCGTCTGAGCAATTTGTCGAGGGAAATCTCTAAGCCAATGGTCCTTGGAACCACACTTTAAACAACCACTAGTTCTCTTCTAGAATTTACTCGAGTGTCGTTTTCCACAATCCGCACATGGTTGTAACTGATTGATAACAGCTGGTACTTTAGCTCGAGCTGGATCCTCATTCCTGGGCCTCTTCTAGAACCCTCTAGCAAGACCTGAGTACCCCGAGTCTCTCTTGTTCCTGCCCCTATCTCTGTCTCAGTTTTGCCTCTCTGAGTGTTTAACCTCTTCAGCTATCTTGGCTTTTTCCACTAGTGTGGCAAAATTCCTCTCTTTTTGTGGGGCTATCAGTACCTGTAACTCATCAAGAAACCCGTCCTCAAAATGCACACAGCGTTCGTAGTAAGTAGCTACTATTCCTCAGGCATACCGACTTAGACGTAAAAATTTCGCCTCGTATGCTGCCATAGACTTACCTCCTTGGACCAGATTTAGAAATTCCTTCCTTTGGGCATCCACATAGCTAGCCCCGAATACTTTCCCTAGAATGCCGCCTTGAAGAAATCCCAGGTAATACGATCGGCCTGAGTGCCTTCCTGAACAGTGAACCACCATTGATACGTCTCGTCTCTCAACAAGGACACTATTCTTTTCAGTTTTATTCGGTGGTGCAATCTATATCGTCCATGATCCGCTCCACAGCCTCAAGCTAGTACTCCGTTACATTTGGGGCCACACCCGAGATACCCCTAAAAACCTCAGCACCATTCAATCTGAGTCGTTCCGAAATTGACCCACGAGCTACTGACCAAGTTCTTGCCCCAACAACCCTTTCTAAGACTCGTAACATTGCTTGGGACAGAGCGTCGTCCTCCCTCATACGATCATGTGACCCAGCTTCAGTCACAGGTGACATAGGTGCGTCCATTTTCAGCATATGTCCCGACGCCTCAAACACAACTCTAGCGCCTCGGCCTTTACCACGGCCACGTCTACCGCGTCCACGTCCTCTAGCGCTCATATTGGCTAATTCGATTTAATCTGATTAGAAGTCTTATGAATCAGTATACTATTTCAGTGTTTATTAAACAATATTTTATAAAGTATGAGAAGTAAAGTCGTTTTCGCAAACGCATCCTATAGTCTCAATCTCTATAGTTTCAACTCCTAAAACTAAAAGTTCTAGAGTATTCCTACGGTCATATCACAATAATCATAATCACACAATGATAACATATACTTACTTGACTTGGTGCCGGATACTCGTGGTGCCATACTTCTTTTAAAACATATATATATATTATATAAAATTCAAACAGCTTTGAAAAACATTTTTGAACCTCAAACCACAGTCGAGTTTTGTAACCGAGCTCTGATACTATAAAATGTAACACCCCAAACTCGGCCCATGCGTTAAGGGCAGATCCGACATGTCACATGAGAAAAATATATTTAAGTCCTTTTCATTCGTACTTAATAGATTTGTTAAACTCAAGAAAAACAATTCTGATTTAGAATATTTGACAATATATTACTAACTTCGAAGATTTATTGATAAATTCTATAAATTAGAAGTAATGATTTTACAAACCGTAACTTTTGAAAAATATTGATGAAAATTTGAGAGAATTTCTGGGTTATAAATATTTATATAAGTTTATCTAAAATCCATTTGTGTATCCATTTTAGAAAATTTTTATTTAAGTTTTTACAAAAAAATATCCCATTTAAAGTAATTTGAACAGAATATAAATACGTCAAACATAAAACAAAATAAAAATAAACCAGAGGCCTTATTACAACATTTAACCCAAAATAGTAAGTAATAAAGTGAACGAAAAAGAAATCTCAAGTCCAAATAAAACCGTTTTTGAAGTATGGCCTCCACCGAGTCATCCATGGCCCAAGTCCACATCACTGAGCATTACCTGCAAGGGTTAAGGAAACAGGGTGAGTTACTAGAACTCAGTGTATAATCCCCTTACCGTCGTCCAATGGGCTTGAACCCGTTTAGCAATATTTTTGGGCCTAAGCCCCTTTTGCAAAATAAAATATCAAATAAATCAAATGAATGTTATGCAACCCAAACCAGCCTAATAATCCATCCGCTACACACCACCCGTACCATCCCATCACACCTGTGGGGATCAAGTCAACCCACCTCGTCAATCACACCAATCGCAGGCATTTAGCCATTTATAACATATTTTGAATTGTGGACAAGCCACTAGAATCATAGCGAATCAGATTAACAAACATTTTTGTGGTAGTGCCACCGGAATTACTTCTCTTCAACATTTTCCCAACCCATGCAAAATTATGTAAATGCATCATACATAGTAAATCATGATATTTACAAATATAAACAACAATAATTAATTTAGAGATTCATTACAAAAATTCGACCCAATAATAACACTTTGAAAATTGGCCCATTAGGGCAATATATCAAATCGACCCATTAAGGGCATTTTTGTAATTCGGCCCTTTAGGGGCATTTTTGTAATTCTTACAGTGTTTATACCGATTTTGTCAATTTTATCAAAATAGTGAAATTTAGGTCAATTTTCCTGGTTTACACCATAATACGATTTTAATCATAGCGATTTATTTCCTATATGATATCAATCCTAAAACTCACGAAGAACGGTGTAAAATTACACACCTGATTACGGTAAGCACTAAACCTTCTTGATCGTCGACAGCTAAGATATCATAACACTCGCTTAATCGACATACGTGATTTTATTAATCAAACTCTAGAGTAAACGATCTAAAGTGTTTACCCTTGGAATCGTGAACGACCACGATTTGTCGATTTTCCCCGGATGATGGTCCACAACCCGATGGAAAATCCCGAACCGCCGATACTGCCATTCTTTTGAATTTAAGAGTAGGGATCGCTAATCCTCTCCTTTTGTGATCTCCAAACGCTTTCCCTTCCGATTCGATATTGCTTGTCCCCATTGAAAACAAATCTTAGTCAAAATAATATTACGTTGATATGAAATGATTGACTAAGGAAAAAGGTCGACTTACCACTAGAATCGAATGATCACAAGTCAATAGATCGAGCGATTTAGTCCCTAAACATATGGTCGATTATTCCAAATTATTACTCCTTTAGCAACCAATCGAATATTGAACAATATTAATAATCCATAAAGAATTCTTACCGTATTAATATTGGATCTAATTTTCACCGTTCAACTTAAGACTAGAGTGATGTTTGGCCTCCCACTAGAATACTACAAAAGGGAAAATGATCACGTTGTGAGAGAGTAGAAGAAAATGATGATTTTGGTTAATAGAACCATCCCATGACAAGGGCATACATTCGACATTAAGAGAAGAAATTGAAAAGAAAATTATTACTCACCGATTCGACAAGAAGATAGTGTCCAATCACGAAGGAAAAAGAGATAGTGAGGAGACAAGTTGTTATTAAATTCAGCTATGGAGAGAATGAATAAAAAAAATTCGATCACAATGAAATTTTGATTTTTAAGAAGTGGAAGAAGGATTGAAGAGATAATTAAAAGAAAGGAGAAGATGTGCCAAGATGTTTAAAGTGTTTCGGCTAACACCAAAAGAGTATGAACCAAAGAAAAATGTGAGTATTTCGGCAACAAGAAGAATGGTAAAAGATGGATTAAGATTTCGGCACAATAATAGAAAAATGACCAAAATGAAATGAGAGTTTTTGGCCAAAACAAAGAAAAGATACTCTCTTTTTAGCTTTGGGAGTTACGGCTAAAAGGAAGAATTGGAGAAAGAAAATTGCACTAAAAAGCTAAAGAGAAGAGAACCTCTCAAGCATCAAAATTGCCAAAATGTTCCTAGCAAAATTTGGCTACTCTCTCCTTATACCAAAACCGTCCATATCTTGGCAATAAGGTCAAAACTTTTTCCAACCAAAACCTTCCAAAACACTTTCCTCTCTTTGGGCCAACATGTTCCCTATACTTTCCTTTTCTCTTGAATTCTTTCTTGACCCTCATCCTTTCCTAATTTCCTTAGCCACCTTGCCAAAATTAAAAAACTCCACCTTGCCATATATACCATCTTGGCCGACACTTATGGAAATAATACAAAAAAAAATTAGTCAAAAATTTGCAGTTGATGGAATTTGAACCTCTTCTCTCCATGTTCTCCACTTGATGCCATAACCTCCTTGCCATATGCACACTTATGCTAGCACATTACTCACCTATTTCCATAAGCCTTGATGCCACTTACTATCTCTCCTTAATAGGCTTAAACACAAAATTTTTACTAGGGCCCAAATAAACCCTGAGCCTTCTCAGAACACCTAAACTTACACAATTAATATTTTTAACTAGCTTAACGCAAGAATTAATGCAACACATAAAATTCCAAATTTTAGGATGTTACATTATTATTGTTATTACCATTATTATCATTTTTCATTATTAATTATTGTTCTATTATACATATTATTGTCATGATTTTTTTATTACCATTCCTTTTATGCTATTGTCAAAAACATTTTTTTAATGTTTAGAAATGGGGTCGACTTTAAAACGAGATGTGGAGTGGCCACCAACCCTTTTTGTTTAGGTGTGATTGGATCACCTTGAAAAAAATAATTTTGGTCTACGAAATAAAAAAAATAGGTTCGGGAGTCGGTTACACACGAGGAAGGATTAGCACCCTCGTATGCCCAAAACTGGTACCAAATTGATTAATTAATATCCGTATGTCGAAAATCTAAAAAAAAATTAAAACGTAATCCTTTTTGGAAAAGGCTGATCAATTTGAATTGAATCTCAAGATTCACTCGTTCTAAGGAAATAAAGCATCACATCAAACACGTTAGGATATGACATATTTATGCCTCAAAACCGAGATTATCTTTGATTTTCAAAGCAAGCAATTAAAAGGTTATTTAGTTATTTGGTCAAACGGAAAAATGCAACCCAGCACGTTAGGGCACAATTTCTCGAGTTTCCAAACACTAAATATTTCCTTATTTCAAAAGGTTTTCAAATTGGTGATTTTAAAACCTGTAACATCCTAAAATTTGAGTATTGATATGATGCATGTTTTGGTGCTTAACTTGTGTATAATTAAAATTTTGCATGTTTAGTATAGTCTTGAGAAGACTTGAGAACTATTCAGAATTAGAATAAATTTTAGTTAGGAGTGCTTAATTGAAGTGGATCAAGTGACTTTGAGGTTTAAGTAAGTTTAAGTGTCAAAAACTAGCACAAGATGAGCTAGTAGCAAGGTGGTGTTGGAGCATGTATGTTTGCTTGAGGGGAGAGGTTTGAATCTTCTAGCATGCAATTTGAAAGCTTTTATTTTTGATTTTCCTTAGCAAGTGTCGGTCATGGATAAGGATTAGGATGAGTTGGATTAAATTTTTATGGTAAGAAGACTTAAGGTTATGGTAAGCATGAGTTAAGGGATGCTATTGCTTGACTTTGGGGGTAAGATTTCTCAAACTTAAGGGAAATGGAGGATGGTAAGGCTTGAGACTAGGTTGATGTTTTGGTAACTCTTTCATGGCCATTTTGACCATGAATGGGGACAGTTTTGTGGACTAAAGGGGGGAGCAGAAATTTGGGTGGTGAATTTTGGTGATAGGCTAGTTTGGTTGGTAGCTTTTGGGGGTATTACCTTTGGTCATTTTTGCTTTTGCAAAACACTTTCTCTCCATCAATTTTCTCCCTTGGCCAAATGTATTGGTATAGGAGAAAAACAACTTTTGTTTCATTTCTTATGTCCATATTTTTGACCATTTGATCACCTTATTTTTGCAAAACCTCTCCTAGTGCCGAAACTACCAACACAACAAGCCATAGTTTTCATTCCCCATTGCCGAATGCACCATTGTCTAAAACACTCTCTCTTTGCTTTTCTTCTACCATTGATAAAAAAATTATAAACCTATCATTCTCTTTCTCTTTCTTTCTCTTTTCTCTCTTGAAAACCGAATCAACATCATCTCTTTCTTTCATCTCTTATTTTCTTTTTAACCATACTTTCTTCATTATTTTTCTCTCATGGCCGAATGTTAGATTACTCTATTGCCGAATTATTTTTCTTTTCTTTATTTATTCATAGTCGAATCTTCCACTATACATAAGTATCCTTCTTGATCATTCTTCTTTGAAGCCTTGGACAATAGTGGAGGGCCGAAACTCAAGTGTTCGTAAACGTCGTAGATCGTTGAAATCGGATTTAAAGTGTTAAAGGTAAGGGATTATTAAGGATTTTCATATTGCTCGACATATGGATATAAATAGTTTATTAATCGATTTTGTTTTAGAGGACGTTCTCACTCGATTGTCATATTGTGGAACGAGGATATTTGTGGTAAGTTATTCTCATTTTTTTAACCGCTAGTCAAAATTTCGATAACTTATTGGTTAGACTAATGATTCATTGTCTTTGAAGACAATCAAAATAGGGATGAAAAAAGTTGTTAATAGTGTTCGGAAGAGGGGTGGTTCCATTATTCCCCCTAAATTCAAGAGAAGGACGGTTTCAAGAATCTGATACTTTCCACCGGGTTATGCACCCTCATCCGGCGAAAATCAATTATTCAAAGTCGTACGTACCCTCGAACCATTGTTTACTCGTGGTTCTAAACCTTTGATCAGAGAGAAATCGCAAATAGTGGTTGTTCGAGATTCCGAGGGTAAGATCTAGATCGCTTAATATTAGAATAGTTTAATATTAAATTTTAGTGTTCTAATCCATCGTGATGTGTGTTTAGATATCGACGAGCGAGAGAGTGTAGTTCTCACCGTAATCAGGTGTGTAATCTCACACCGTATCTCATGGGTTAGATGACTATATCGTATAAATCGTTGGATGAAATCACAAGTTAATGAAATCAGGAAGAATAACATAGTTATCACCTTAATGGTAAAATTTTGAAATTTGTATTAAGATCATGGAAATTACAAAATTTTTCCTTAACGGGCTAATTCGATAAAAGTGACAATTTGGGCCATATGTGAAATTTGATAATTGGGCCATATATGATAATCGATAAATGGGCCATATGTGATATTTGATAAATGGGCCATATGTGATATTTGATAATTGGGCCTTATGTGAAATTTGATAATTGGGCCATATGTGATATTTGACAATTGGGCCATATGTGATAATTGATAAATGGGTCCTATGTGATATGAGACTTATGGGCCAAAAATGTGAAATGGGCGGTTTGTAATAATTTTATAATGGGCCTTATGTTGGAATAATTATATGAATGGATTGTTATGCATGCTATATACATGATTGCATGGGTTGGGCTATTTGACGAAGAGAAGTTCTGGTAGCTTTGCTACAATATTTTGGTGGCTCTGCCACAATTCTGAAAAATGGCAAATGCCATGTAAACTCTGTGAATTCGGTGGCTTGTCCACGAAATTTGATATACGGCTTCATGCCTCATTTGGTGTGTTGGCGAGATGGGTGACTAAAGCTCCCCACAGGTATGCTGGTTGGTACGGGTGGTGTGTAGCGGATGGAAATCTAGGTTTGGTTTTGGGAATTGCTTATCATTTGCATTTCATACATGCTAAATTATTATATTTGTAATGGGCTTAGGCCCAAATAAATGCTTAAATGGTTTTGGCCCAGTGGACTATGGTAAGTGAGTTACACACTGAGTTCTAAGTAACTCACCCCAATTTTTCTTACCCTTCTCAGGTAATAATATTTGATGGAGGCTTGGGTCGGCTATCCTACAAATGGTGGTTTATAAAATTTTAAGACTTCCTTAATAATTTTATTAAGTACTATTTTTATGGCGATGTAATAAGGCCTCTTTAATTATGGATTTTATTATGTGGATGGATTTTATTATGTTTTAGTTTTCCCAAGTTGGTTTGGTTTAGTTTTTATAAATGTTTTTCTATAACTCTCGTATAAAATAAAAGTTTTTCTTAAATATCACTGAAACTTAGGAAATTCTGTTAAAACTTTTCGATAAAATATTTCGACTAAATAAATCCATAGTTTTAATCAATTACTACTCTATAGATTAAATGATAAACTCTTGTGTTTTAATAATGGTTTTCAATGAACTTCGATTTTTCGATAAAGTCATTCTCTTAATCATTTTGAAATTTGATTCCTACATCGTTAAATGATTTGAATGTACGTTTAATTTGTGTGGCATGCCGAAATCTGGGCTTAATGCATAGGCTAGGTTTGGGGTGTTACATTTTATGGTATCAGAGCTCAGTTTCAAAACTCGACTGTGGTTTGGGTTCAACAATGATTTCTGTTTAAAAACTATTTAAATTTCTAGACTTTACGTTTTAAAGGTAGTATGGCACCACGAGCATCCGACACCAAGTTAAGTAAGTATTTGTTTATTAAATGTTTATTATTGTGATGAGACCTTAGGAACACTCTAGAACTTCTAGTTTTAGGTGTTGAAAACGATAGAGATCGAGACTATAGGATGTGATTGCGAAAATAACCCTATCTCTTATATCTCATAAAATATCGTTAATAAACACCTTGAAATAATATTCGATTCATAAAGCGTAATCGATTAAAAGTGAATTAGTCAATATGAGCACTAGAGGGCGTGGTCGTGGGCGCAGATGACGTGGCGTGGTAGAGGACGAGTCTTTGCGTTTGAAGTGCCGGTCATATCTGGGAAATAGATGCACTGCATCATTCGAGAGCGGAACTGGATCTCATGATCATGCCAATGAGGATAATGCTTTGACTCAAGCAATGTTACGAGTCCTAGAAAGAGTAGTGGGGCGAATCGGGCGATGGCTCATGGATCAATATCGGAACGACTCAAGTCTAGTGGTGCAGAAGTTTTTAGAAATGTTTCTGGTGTAGCTCCGAATGTGGCAGAATATTGGCTTGAGGCTGTAGAACGAATTATGGATGATCTGGAGTGTACCATCGAGTAGAAACTGAGAGGAGCCGTGTCTTTGCTAAGAGACGAGGCGTATCAATGGTGACTTACTGTTCGAGAAGGCACCGAGGTTGCATTAGTTAATTGGGATTTCTTTAAAGCTGCTTTCCAAGGGAAGTACATCGGGACAAGTTATGTAGATGCTTGGAGGAAGGAATTCCTGAATTTGGTTCAAGGAAGTAAGACTGTAGCAGCTTACGAGGCAGAATTTCTTCGTTTGAGTCGTTATGCTCGTACTATAGTGCAGACTGATCATGAGCGCTGTGTACGCTTTGAGGATGGGCTGAATGATGAGTTACGGGTACTGATAGCCCCACAGCAAGTACGGACTTTTACCTCGCTTGTAGAAAAAGCTAAGATAGCCGAAGAGGCTAAGAATTTAGAACGCCAGAACCGGGAAAAAGTAAGAGGAAAGAGGGATTTTAAGTATTCTGGTTCTTCTAAAAGGTTTCAAAAGAGGCCACGAAATGATGAGCCAGTTCAAGTTAGGGCACCTGTGACTACCAATCAGATTCGAGAATATGCCGACTGTGGAAGACAACATCTCGGAGAATGTTAGAGGAAAACTAGAGCCTATTTTAAATGTGGATCTAAGGATCATCAGTTTAAGAATTGTCCTCAACGGACTGAAATGACTCAGAAAGCTCGTAACCCTGAGGCTCAGCCAGCTAGAGGTACTCAGTAGCCACCAAGAGGTCGTGGTGGTAATGGTAACGAACATGGATAAGGTGCACCAGGTCGAGGTAATGGTGTTAGAGGTAACACGGAGGCAAGACAGCCAGGATTGGTCTATGCTGCCAGGCGTCGTGAAGACGGTGATGCACCTGATGTGATAACTGGTACGTTCTTCATCTCTAATGTACCTGTTACTACTTTGATAGATATCGGATCTACCCACTCGTATGTTGCTAGTGCTATATCTGGAAACCTAAATATTAGATCTGAGATTACCGATAGAGAGATGACGGTAATTAGTCCTTTAGGACAGTCGATAATAGTGAATAAATTATTTAAAGATGTGCCCTTAGAGATTCAAAGAGAGGTATTTCTAGCGGACTTAATGGAATTACCTTTCGACGAGTTTAATCTTATTTTGGGCATGGATTGGTTGGTGAAGAATCGAGCGCAATTGGATTGTGCCGAAAAGCGGATGTCAATTAGGACTATGGATGATAAGGAGATAATAATGATAGGCGAGGGAAGAAATTTTTTGGCAAATGTGGTATCTACTTTGAAGGCAGAAAAGTTGGTGCGAAAAGGGAATAGAGCATTCTTAGCATTCATCAGTGCTTTGGATGCCAAGAAATTATCGGTAGAAGGTGTGAGAATGGTGAAAGAATTTCCAAATGTCTTTCCCGAAAAACTTCCGGGTCTACCTCCAGATCGGGAAGTAGAATTTGGCATTGAGCTTTTGCCCGGAACTGCTCCAGTGTCCATTACTCCTTATAGAATGACGCCGAAGGAGTTAACAGAACTTAAAGCTCAAATTCAAGAACTGCTAGATCGGGGATTTATTAGACCAAGTGTGTCTCCGTGGGGAGTACTGGTTTTGTTTGTCAAGAAGAAGGATGGGCCGATGCGTATGTGCATTGATTATAGGCAGTTGAATAAGTTGACGATCAAGAATAGGTATCCATTGCCAAGAATCGACGACCTGTTTGATCAATTAAGAGGAGCTTCGGTCTTCTCCAAGATTGATTTGAGATCGGGGTATCATCAACTCAAGGTGAAAGAGGCAGATATTCATAAGACGACATTTCGAACTCGTTATGGACATTATGAGTTTTTAGTGATGCCGTTTGGTTTGACTAATGCACCAGTTGCATTTATGGACATGATGAACCGAGTCTTTTAAACCTATTTAGACCGGTTCGTAGTAGTGTTCATAGATGACATCTTAGTATATTCGAGGAATAAAGAAGAGCATAACTCTCATTTGCGCACTATGTTGCAAATTTTGCGAGATAAGAAACTTTATGCCAAATTCAGTATGTGTGAATTTTGGTTAAAGGAAGTGATTTTATTGGGTCATGTAGTGTCAGCCGAAGGTACAAGAGTTGATCCTCAAAAGGTAGAGGCTGTGTTGGATTAGAAACTGCCGAAGTCAGTAGCTGAGATCTGAAGTTTCTTGGGTTTGGCTGGTTATTATAGACGCTTTGTTGAGGGGTTTTCGTTGATTGCTGCACCCCTAACTAAGTTGTTGCAAAAGGAAGTACCGTATGTGCGGACTGATAAACAACAAGAAAGTTTCGAGAAACTAAAAAAGATTCTAACGGAAGCGCTAGTACTGATTCAACCAGAGGCCGAAAATGAGTTTGCTGTTTACTGTGATGTGTCACACACGGGTTTAAGATGTGTACTGATGCAAAGTGGAAAAGTGGTAGCTTATGCTTCTCGACAGTTGAGGTCGCATGAAGTCAACTATCCTACTCATAATTTGGAGTTGGCTGCGGTGGTGTTTGCATTAAAGGTTTGGAGGCATTATCTATACGGTGAGAAGTCAATTATTTATACGGATCATAAGAGTCTTAAGTATCTCCTTACCCAAAAGGAGTTGAATTTAAGACAACGGAGACGGGTGGAGTTGTTAAAGGATTATGATTTCTCAATCGAGTATCATCCTGGAAAGGCTAATATTATGGCAGATGCGTTGAGTCGTAAGGTTTTATCAGAGTTAAGAGCAATGTTTGCTCATCTCAGTTTGTATGAGGATGGAAGTTTGCTAGCGAAACTTCAGGTGAAGCCTCTATGGTTGGAACAAATTAAAGAAAAGCAATTATCCGATGAAAAGTTGGGTCCTTTAATACAACAAGCTGAAAGTGGTGTAATAGGAGATTTTGGTTTGAACAAAGATGGTGTACTGTGTTTTCGTAGAAGGATTTGTATGCCCGAGAATTTGGATTTGAGGCAAATGATTCTTCTAGAGGCACATAGTAGCGCTTATGCTATGCACCCCAGAGGAAATAAGATGTATCGAGATCTCTGTGAACCGTATTGGTGGCCAAAGCTAAAGCGAGAGGTTACTGATTTTGTGGGAAAATGTTTGACTTGTCAACAAGTGAAGGCGAAACATCAATTACCATCGGGTTTATTGCAACCGATAAATATTCCTCTATGGAAATGGGAGCGGATAACGATAGATTTTGTTAGTGGGTTACCCTTAACACCTACTAAGAAAGATTCTATTTGGGTGGTAGTAGATCGATTAACGAAGACTGCTCATTTTCTACCAGTTCATACAGATTACTCGTTGTAGAAGCTGGCTAAACTGTATGTATCTGAAATCGTGAGGTTGCATGGGGTACCAGTGTCTATCATATCGGACAGGGATCCTCGGTTTACATCTCGATTTTGGAAAGCTTTGCATGAGGCTTTGGGAACAAAGTTAAACTTCAGTACGACTTTTCACCCTCAGTCAGATGGTCAGTCGGAAAGAGTAATCCAGATTTTGGAAGACATGTTACGAGGTTGTGTGATCGACTTCAGAGGTAGTTGGGAGGATTTTCTACCGTTGGCAGAGTTTGCGTATAACAACAGTTATCAATCCAGTATTCAGATGGCACCCTATGAAGCGTTATATGGTCGTAGGTGTCGTACTCCTACTTGTTGGACTGAATTAGGGGAACGACAGCTTTTGGGTCCTGAATTGATATCAGAGACGGAAGAAAAAGTAAAGGTAATTCGAGTGCGGTTAAAGGAAGCCTCGGATAGACAAAAGTCGTACGTGGATCTGAAGCGTAAAGATATTGAATTTGCGGTGGGAGATAAGGTCTTTTTGAAAGTTTCACCATGGAAAAAGATTTTTAGATTCGGGAGGAAAGGCAAGTTGAGCCCTAGGTTCATTGGACCGTACCATGTGATGAAGCGTGTAGGACCAGTGGCCTATCAACTTGATTTACCTCCGGAATTGAGTCAGATTCATAGTGTTTTCCATGTTTCTATGCTGAGACGCTATAGATCGGATCCATCGGACATAGTACCGATAGAAGAAGTGGAATTAAGGCCAGATTTGTCTTTCAAGGAAGAACCAGTGAAAATCTTAGATCGCGATGTTAAGATGTTAAGAAAGAAGACCGTACCGTTGGTCAAGGTTTTATGGCGTAATCACGGAGCAGAGGAAGCTACGTGGGAGCCTGAGGATGCAATTCGACAACAATATCCTCATCTCTTTTAGCCAGGTAAATTTCGAGGACAAAATTTTCTTTAAGGAGGGTAGAGTTGTAACATCCTAAAATTTGAGTATTGATATGATGCATGTTTTGGTGCTTAACTTGTGTATAATTAAAATTTTGCATGTTTAGTCTAGTCTTAAGAAGACTTGAGAACTATTTGGAATTAGAATAAATTTTAGTTAGGAGTACTTAATTGAAGTGGATCAAGTGACTTTGAGGTTTAAGTAAGTTTAAGTGTCAAAAACTAGCACAAGATGAGCTAGTAGCAAGGTGGTGTTGGCGCATGTATGTTTGCTTGAGGGGAGAGGTTCGAATCTCCTAGCATACAATTTGAAAGCTTTTATTTTTTCTTTTCCTTAGCAAGTTTCGGTCATGGATAAGGATTAGGATGAGTTGGATTAAATTTTTATGGTAAGAAGACTTAAGGTTATGGTAAGCATGAGTTAAGGGATGCTATTGCTTGACTTTGGGGATAAGATTTCTCAAACTTAAGGGAAATGGAGGATGGTAAGGTTTGAGACTAGGTTGATGTTTTGGTAACTCTTTCATGGCCATTTTGACCATGAATGGGGACGGTTTTGTGGACTAAAGGGGGGAGCTGAATTTGGGTGGTGAATTTTGGTGATAAGCTAGTTTGGTTGGTAGCTTTTGGAGGTATTACCTTTGGTCATTTTTGCTTTTGCAAAACACTTTCTCTCCATCAATTTTCTCCCTTGGCCGAATGTATTGGTATAGGAGAAAAACAACTTTTGTTTCATTTCTTATGTCCATATTTTTGACCATTTGATCACCTTATTTTTGCAAAACCTCTCCTAGTGCCGAAACTACCAACACAACAAGCCATAGTTTTCATTCCCCATTGCCGAATGCACCATTGTCTTAAACACTCCCTCTTTGCTTTTCTTTTACCATTGATAAAAGAATTATAAACCTATCATTCTCTTTCTCTTTCTTTCTCTTTTCTCTCTTGAAAATCGAATCAACATCATTTCTTTCTTTCATCTCTTATTTTCTTTTTAACCATACTTTCATTATTATTTTTCTCTCATGGCCGAATGTTAGATTACTCCATTGTCAAATTATTTTTCTTTTCTTTGTTTATTCATAGCCGAATCTTCCACTATACATAAGTACCCTTCTTGATCATTCTTCTTTGAAGCCTTGGACAATAGTGTGATAGTGGAGGGCCGAAACTCAAGTGTTCGTAAACGTCGTAGATCGTTGAAATCGAATTTAAAGTGTTAAAGGTAAGGGATTATTAAGGATTTTCATATTACTCGACATATGGATATAAATAGTTTATTAATCGATTTCATTTTAGGGGACTTTCTCACTCGATTGTCATATTGTGGAACGAGGATATTTGTGGTAAGTTATTCTCAATTTTTTTTAACCGCTAGTCAAAATTTCGATAACTTATTGGTTAGACTAATGATTCATTGTCTTTGAAGACAATCAAAATAGGGACGAAAAGAGTTGTTAATAGTGTTCGGAAGAGGGGTGGTTCCATTATTCCCCCTGAATTCAAGAGAAGGACTGTTTCGGGAATCCGAGACTTTCCACCGGGTTGTGGGCCCTCATCCAACGAAAATCAATTATTTAAAGTCGTACGTACCCCTGAACCATTGTTTACTCGTGGTTCTGAACCTTTGATCGGAGATAAATCGTAAATAGTGATTGTTCGAGATTCCGAGGGTAAGATTTAGATCGCTTAATATTAGAATAGTTTAATATTAAATTTTAGTGTTCTAATCCATCGTGATGTGTGTTTAGATATCGATGAGCGGGAGAGTGTAGTTCTCACCGTAATCAGGTGTGTAATCTCACACCATATCTCATGGGTTAGATGACTATATCGTATAAATCGTTGGATGAAATCACAAGTTAGTGAAATCAGGAAGAATAACATAGTTATCACCTTAATGGTAAAATTTTGAAATTTGTATTAAGATCATGGAAATTACGAAATTTTGCCTTAACGGGCTAATTCGATAAAAGTGACAATTTGGGCCATATGTGAAATTTGATAATTGGGCCATATGTGATAATCGATAAATGGGCCATATGTGATATTTGATAAATGGGCCATATGTGATATTTGATAATTGGGCCTTATGTGAAAATTGATAATTGGGCCATATGTGATATTTGACAATTGGGCCATATGTGATAATTGATAAATGGGTCCTATGTGATATGAGACTTCGTGGGCCAAAAATGTGAAATGGGCCAGTTTGTAATAATTTTTTATGATGGGCCTTATGTTGGAATAATTATATGAATGGATTGTTATGCATGCTATATACATGATTGCATGGGTTGGGCTATTTGACGAAGAGAAGTTCTCGTAGCTTTGCTACAATATTTTAGTGGCTCTGCCACAATTCTGAAAAATGGCAAATGCCATGTAAACTCTGTGAATTCGGTGGCTTGTCCACGAAATTTGATATACGGCTTAATGCCTACTCCGGTGTGTTGGAGGGGTGAGTGACTAAAGCTCCCCACAGGCGTGCTGGTTAGTACGGGTGGTGTGTAGCGGATGGAAATCTAGGTTTGGTTTTGGGAATTACATATCATTTGCATTTCATACATGCTAAATTATTATATTTGTAGTGGGCTTAGGCCCAAATAAATGCTTAAATGGTTTTGGCCCAGTGGACTATGGTAAGTGAGTTACACACTGAGTTCTAAGTAACTCACCCCAATTTTTCTTACCCTTCTCAGGTAATAATATTTGATGGAGGCTTGGGTCGGAGATGACTTCGTGTGGAGGCTGTAACATCCTTAAAATGGGGTCTCTACATTTTGCATGTGGTTGCATGTGTTGGTAAGTATGCTGTGTTGGTTTGATATGTTTTGGGGTCTAGGCATGATCTTGGGTTAGTCCCGGGACATGGCTAAAAATTTTGTTTTACCACTTAAGAGGAAGGAGCTAGAAGAATTAGGGGTTAAAAGGAATTATTGGGAGTTTTAGACACAAGAAGTGCCTTGGTAAAGTGGCAAGGAGGCGCCACTTAAGTCACAAGGGAGGTGACGCCACAAGGATCAAGGAGAACCTTGGTTCGAGCTGCAGAAATCCCTTTCTACTTATTCATTTTTAACGCCACAAGCTAGAAGGAGGAGTGCTTAGGTTGGACTCTGGAGGATAAGGATAGAGGGAGTCAAATAGATATAGATGAGGGAATAGAGGAGTTTGAGTTTATCAAGCTCACTTGGAAGTGTTGGCCGAAAATTAGACTGTGAGGGGAGGAGTGAAATCGGTTTTGGGGCCTTTTAGAGGGTGGCCGAATGTTCCTAGGGGAAAAGCTAAAATCGGCTAGCTTTTGTTTTCTTCCTTTGTTTAAGTGTCAAATCGAAACCTCCTTAAGGTGAGCCTTTCATTTGGTTGTTGCTATTTGTTGGTCGAACCACCTTAGTTGTTTCAATTAAAAGCCAAAGGCAACTCTTTTTGTCCATCTTTTCTTCTCTTTCAAAACACTTTGTGCCGAAATCTCCTTTCATTCACCTTGCCGAATTCTTCTTTCCCCATTCTTTTTTTCTTCTTCAGTATCAAAAGCTGAGACCTTGTTGTTGTTCTCCTCTTGGCCGAATATCTCGCTCATAAACCCCTCTCTTCTTACGTTTTCTTTTCATTATCCCAAAGTGCTGACATTCATTTCTTCTTGATTCTCTTTGCCGAATCCCAAATCTTGGTGTGGTAAGTCTTTAATATTTCATTACTGCCTTTCTCTTTTTCTCTTTCGGTTTATGGCCGAATCTTTTAGTAGTCTCACCTTCTCTTTTGGTTGTCAATTCTTCTATCTTTGGATGATAGGGCCAAATCTTGGTAAAAGCCGGAGATATCTTGTGCGTTAACGTAAGTGTGGTTCTTGTGGTATGGTTTACTCATTTTGGGATTTTTTGATCATAGCCAAATGGCTATGAGAGTTGATGTGGTGTTAATCGATTGTAGAAAGGTGTGTAGCCGAAACCTCTAACACCATTAAGGGGTGCTGATCTTTGGTGTTTAAGCCAAATCAGTCATCAAGGTAAGAAGATGATAATCCCTTTTTGGTTTCGGGATTTATGTTTTGGCCGAATGGCCTCTAGATCTTTAATGTTGTGTTAAGCCGATTGTAGGGGAAAGGGGAAGTAGCCGAATACAGTGGAGTTGGAAGATTTGTCTGCCGATTAAGTGTGTGGCTGATTGCAAGGGGGACTTAATGTGTGGTTTCGGGATTTGGTTGGAAACCAAATTGGCACTAAGGTAAGGAATTAACCTTGTGCGATTCATCCTTCGGGATTTTGTGAATAAGCCGAATGGCTTTAAATCTAAAGGGTGATGTTGGCCGATCATAGGTGCAGTAAGGGCATACGTTTCGGGATTTCACATTAGATCTACGTATAGAAAGGTGTGTAAACGCTTACACACTTTATTGGTTTAATGATGCTTATTATGTTACTGTATAACCTTTGGTATTAGTGACTCTGCCTTGTGGGCATAAGCTTGGATTCCGGGTAAGTCCCCTGTTATGTGACTTTTAGTATACATCGTCATGATCTGTGGATACTATGTTATATGTTATTTGCATGATCGTTCGATACTATGGCATGTATGTTATGAACATGATGATGGGTTTGATGAGAGGAGGGGGATGATTTATTTTGGACTGTCACCAGTGGTTTTGACCACACGACGGGTTGGCTCCGTCTTGATATTATATTTTGTGACTAAGTCCCAGTGGTTTTGACCACCAGTGGTTTTGACCACATATCGATTTGTGACTCGTCCTAGTGGTTTGGTGCCACAGTGGGTTGGCCCCACGAGATTATTTATGGGATTGTCATCAGTGGTTTTGACCACACGATGGGTTGGCCCCATCACTTGATTAGTGACTTCGGTCATCAGTGGTTTTGACCACACCGATATATTTGTGACTATGGTCACCAGTGGTTTTGACCACCAGTGGTTTTGACCACACGGGGTAGTTAAAGGTGTTTGGACGGCTAGATTATGGGTTGCATGTTTTGCATGATTTGCATATTGCTACCGATAGTTTGTGTAAGTGAATGCACTATCGGGTTGGGGATTTATACACTGAGTCTTGGTGACTCACCCCTTCCCTTATATTTTACAGATGAGTAGATTGCGGAGATGTAGCCGGGAGGACTCGAGGCGACCATGCATGTTCATTTGATTTGATTTCTTTTAGTTACTATTTCCATTTTATTAATTTTCCTTAAATTTTGGTTTTGGGTTTTGTAATAAGGCCGCTAAGTTTTATTTTGGGTTTTTCTTTAATATTTGCTATTATTTTGACTATGTTGAATATATGGTTTTGTTAAGTTAAACGGTAAAAAGCAATGTTTTCAAAACTATAACTCCTTCGTTTTTCTTAAAAGCGTTGTCATCGGGTAACACCACTTAAATTATGATAACAAAGATAACTCAAATGTTTTCTAAAAACTTGCAACAATACGTAGATTTCAAGCAAGGATTACTAAACTTTTCGTACTACAAAACGGGTTTTCTAAGAAAATTATTCGACAAAATTTTGCTTTTAAAAGGTTATCACTCCGTGGCATGCCAGATTCGGTCATGGTGTGTTGACTGGGTTTGGGGTGTTACAGAGGCTATACTACAAATGGTGGTTTATAAAATTTTAAGACTTCTTTAATAATTTTATTAAGTACTATTTTTATGGCGATGTAATAAGGCCTCTTTAATTATGGATTTTATTATGTGGATGGATTTTATTATGTTTTAGTTTTCCCAAGTTGGCTTGGTTTAGTTTTTATAAATGTTTTTCTATAACTCTCGTATAAAATAAAAGTTTTTCTCAAATATCACTGAAACTTAGGAAATTTTTTTAAAACTTTTCGATAAAATATTTCGACTAAATAAATCCATAGTTTTAATCAATTACTACTTTATAGATTAAATGATAAACTCTTGTGTTTTAATAATGGTTTTCAATGAACTTCGATTTTTTGATAAAGTCATTCTCTTAATCGTTTTGGAATTTGATTCCTACATCATTAAATGATTTGAATGTATGTTTAATTTGTGTGGCATGCCAAAATCCGGGCTTAATGCATAGGCCGGGTTTGGGGTGTTACAAAACCGGTTCAAAACATTTGGTTTGAAATTGGAGGAAAGTTGGAATGGGAATCGTGTTACAACAAAAAGAAATACAAGCATAATTACAAGCATGAAATATGGATTTATAGCAATAACACTTGTACAAAATGAATAATAGCATTAACATTAACATTCAAAAGATAATAAATTAAAAACTAATTTTAAAGAGAAATGTCAAGCCAATTAGCACAAATAAAGTATAACAAATTTAATAAAACAAATAATTTTAAGAAGAACAATTTGAAATCATTGATATATAAACAATAAAACAAATAAATAAACAAATGATATGTATGAAAATTTAAAAATCAATAAGAAATAAAGAGAACAAAATCATATATTAAATAGTAATATATAAAGGAATAATAAACATTAAGTATGTAGAAAATCAAAAGATGTAATATATTAAGTAATCTATATTAATTTAAATAGATAATATACATGAGATGAAAGATTTATTATATATATATATATATATATAGAAATACATAAAAGTATTTGAAATGGGTGAAAATATGTAATAAAATATGGTCTCTTAGAGAAATAAATTATGTATACTAAATTTAAAAGAATATATATATATATATATATATATATATATATATATATATATATAAGTAGTTTTAAAAGAAACTAAATATATACATAATAGATTTAAAAGAAAATATATACATAGTGTAGGGCCCAAAATTTGCCCGGGCCCATTATAAACCATATTAAAACAAAAATAAATAAAATACAAAAAACCAAATGAAAAACAATAAATCGAAACAGTCCATTAACAGTCCAGATTTACAAAAAAGAAAATAAGCCCATTAAATCCCAAACCTAAATTACTAACCCAATACATAACGCAATCCTAATTGGCCCAAATGACCCAAAACAGATTGAACCTTCAGAAAACCCTAGCGCCGCAACCCTAATAGCACCGCGCGCGTGCCACCACGCACGCCTCCACAGCCTCTGTACCTCCAGCCGGCCTTCGTACGCCTCACGTCTAATGCCACGTCTGTAACAGCCCTATTTAGGGGCTAGTCGAAACAGTGATCTCAGATCACTAATTCAAGGTTAGAGAAAATTATTTTCATGTTATGTTATGTGTTATAACATGTTTATAAGGATACATGGAAATTTTGGTGCTTTAATTTTAGCGATTTCATGCTTAATCGCTAAAAAGGACTAAATCGCACAAAGTGTGAAAGTTCTATTTTAATTGCTAGAGGTGCCAAACAGCTATGGTTTATAATTGGAGGTCCCAAATGTGCAATTGGGCCATCGAAATTAGCTTGGCCGGTCAAAGCTGGACAAAGGGGACAAAGGCATTAAATGTTGTCCTATTAGGTGAGTAAAAAGAAATAGAATAAGATGAAATAAGCAAGAAAGCTATCATCTTTTTATTTCTTCTCTTAATCCATCGAAAATACCAAAAAGGATGGGGGTTTTTGAAGCTCAAAATTTCAACAAGCATTTCTTCTCATAAGTAAGTGATTTTGATGGTTTTAGTTGATAATTTTTATACTTTTAGAGTCCCCAAAGTTTAAGCTTCCTAAAGAGGGGACTATTTTGTAACATAGTTGAAAGTATAGGGACTTGCCATGAGGGATTTTTGCTAGTTTCTGAGTTTTTATGGAAGAAAATGAATGATAGGATGTTAACAAACAACTTTTGTGAAAGGTGTTGTTGTGAAAACACCTAATTGGGACTAAAATGCAAAAGTTATAATTTGTTCATTAAGGCATGAAATAGTTGGAATTGAGGATAGTTGTAAGAGAATTAAATGTTCAGCTAGGCTTGTTTAACAAGAAAATGTGATGAAAATTTATTTACGAGCCTAGGGGCAAAATCATAATTTTGCCAAAGTGTAAGGGTAAAATAGTCATTTTTTCCTAAAGTGTATACTATGGTATATTATGATTTATGAGTGATTAAATCAGTAAATTTCATTATTCTAGATCAAAGAAAATGTGTTTTTGAACTAGAACGGGTGAAAAGAGAAATGTGGGCAAAAAGGTTCCTTTCAACCCTTATGACATCGATGTAAGTTCATGTGTGATTGTTGCAATTACGTACGAGCTAATTTAATATTCCAATATAATATAGAATTTATATTTATTCAGTGAATGTCTAAAATATCTTTTGATGAGATGTTAAAAGAATCTAAGAGTAATAGAAAATGTATATAGCATGATATGATGATAGTTAAGGTCTCGTGTAAGACCATGTTGGCATATGGCCTTGGTGTGAGATATTGAATAAGACCATGCCAGGGACATGGAATCAATACGATATATCATGTAAGACCCTATTGGGGTATAATGTCAATATGATCTTATGCGTATAAGACTCAAGAGTGTTATTTAATAATTTGAGTGATTCAACGGGTAAGTTGAAAGGGAGAAAGTATGTGGTTGTGCCATGAGAAGCACAAGTATTTGTTAGAACTGAATTGAGATGAATTCATAATATGATAAAACCTAGTGGATTATGTGTAATCAACGCACCTAGTTGCATAAGATAGATTTATAAATGCATTGTGTGAATGTGAACTATTATTGTAGAATCTAAGTAAGAATGATAGTGAGTGAGGATGTTCACGGATGAACATTTGAATTAGAGAAATGTATGTGGATAAACATTAGTGAATGTATAATAATGGTGAGCTATGTTCAACAACACCTCATTGAGGGTTATTGATAGGCTGTGTGCGATACCATCAACCATATTATCATTGGTGGGCTATGTGCGTTACCACCTAATTAATTATCAATTGATGGCCTGTGTACGATACCATCAACTATATTATTATCGGTGGGCTGTGTGCGTAACCACCTGACTAATTAGTAATCGATGGGCTGTGTGCGATACCATCGCTTATAAATGATTGGTGAGTTAAGTGCGAAATCACCATAAGTATAAATGATTGGTGGGCTGTGTACGATACCACCCTATTAGAGGTTGATGGTGGGCCAAGTACGAAACCACCGAGAGATTAGTAGAATGAGTGGCTTATCGAAAATGCTGGATGTGTTGTTTTATATGATCATGTGTGATTAGTGCAGGAATGTATGTTAATTGAACGAGCAAATTGGCTTGTGGCATGGTAAGAATGTGGTAGGAGATAGAATGAGTAAGCTTCAAGAATGATTGAGTAAGTAATCATGAGCTAATGAGAAAAACTCGACATATTACCTCCTAGTTACGTTTATTCAGTGAATATCAATAATTGTCAAAATATGGAGATGAACTTACTAAGAATTATTGCTTACTTCTCTTCCTTTCTCACCTCTTATAGGTTATGTTAGCTAGCTCGGGTTGGAGATCACCAGAGATGTTTTCACACTATCGAGCAGGCACTTGGTATGAGGTATCAAGTCCTTATGAGTCATAGCATGTATAGGGCTAGTACTTGAGGTTGATTAAGTCTTTGTTGATATAGCCAAATTGTGTTGGCCTAAGAGAACTTATAATTGGGTTGTGTGTAGCCATAGATGATGGCTTAAGTTGTTGTAAATGTATTGGGAATAGTTCTCTCTAGTGTGTGGGATGAAGACTTTATCACTCTTATGATTAAATGTCCTTAATTCAAGAGTTATATTAATATTATGTGATATTATGTGCTAATATATGATGGTATGCAAATGAGAGTGGAAAAAGGCTTGGTAGATAGCCTCTAAGTGCCCACACGGATAGACATACGGGCGTGTGTCTAGGCCGTGTGTTTCCTGCATGTTAGTGCTTTAAGTCAGAATAGACCAAGGGCTAACCCCATTGTAACATCCTAAATGTGGGCCTGTGCATTTATGTGTAATGTTATGTTTAATATGTTAATTTGAGGTTCAGTTGGGCCCAAAGAATTGGGTCAAAATTTCAGCAGCCAAGGTGAGCCAAGGAGGGATAGCACAAGGCTATAATTTAGGGATTATTTTTGTTTAATTAATGAGGATAATAAGCTGATAAAATAAAGGAAGAGTTGGTGTAAATGTGGCCTCTTATGGGTGAGTGTTTTGATAGGGATAAGGGATAGAAGGATAGAGGAGAAAAGATAGGAGTTATCTTCTGAGTACAGAGTTGGCCGAAATTCCATCTCCTAGAGGGGGTGCCGAATTTTCCCCATTAATTGTTAATTATTGGCTATTAAGAAGGGCACTTTTGAGATTTGTAGGTAAGTGCCGAATTTCCCTATAAATAGGATAGTAGCTCTTCAAATCCGGCATTGGAACCCTATTCTTTTCTCTTATTCTCTGCGCCAAATTTCGTAGCCTCTCCCTCTCTAATATTCTTCTCTTCAATTTCTTCAAAAGCCGAAACCTTTTCTCCATTCTTTTTCCCCTTGAGCCGATTTCTCTAAAAAAATCCGAAATCTCCATAGTTTTTCTTTATTCATCCTATTTGTAAGTTTTATTCTTCCTGCATTTAAATCTATTTCTCTAGCATAGCCGAATCTTCAAGCCTTTCTTTGTTTTCTTTTCACTTTCCTTTTAAGCCGAAACCACATCAGTTCATCTTTTTCGAGATTTTTCATAAAAGCCGAAATCGTGAGATTTAGTCTTCTGAAGTTGCCGAATCTTCTTTAATGGAGTCTGCTTGTGCCAAAATCTGAAGGAAACAATAGGTAAGTATTAGTTTCGGGATTTCATTGTTCTTTCAGCTTTTCAAAGTCCTTAGCCGAATGGCTATTAGAAAATAATCTCTTATTTCACAATTCTTTTCGGCATTCCGGGATTTGAAGAAGGAGGCCAATCGCATAGATCTCTAAATTATAGAATCGTGTTACTTTCGGGATTTCAAGGTAAGAGGATTTGTTTATTTATATCTATAAAATCTGGTAGAATACTAACCATGGCCGAATATAGGAGAGGTCAATTTTCGCAATTTTTTCGGCTTTTAAGCAAAGCTATAGATTGAGGATAATAGATCCGGATAGCAAGGACATCGACTAAGGATAGTAGATTTCGCGATATCAGGTGTGTAATACTTCCCCACCATTTAGATCATGCATTAAATACACGCTTATAAGTATTATATGTTGTGATAAATGCCGAAATCCCGGCATAAAGATGGAAGCCCAAAGAGGGTAAAAGCGAATCACCAGGTCAGTGAATATTCTGATGATATGTTATAAGTGTATTGATTTTTGTGATTGCATGGTGTGGGATTGATGACAGGAGGAAGTTATACGTTATATGTGTAGCGGTTTTTACCGTGATCTGATGTAGCGGCTAATGCCGTGAACTGTTATACGGGCTTCGACCATTATATGTTATAAGGGCTTCGGCCATCATATGCGGATGAGCAGCATGACTGCCATCATGGTGTGTAGCGGTGTGGGTCGATTGTAGAAATCCCCAATGGTGTGAACGGTTGGTACGGGGGTGTGTAACGGATGGAAACCTAAGCAAATGGGTTGGGCTTGCATATTAATTTTTATTATGTATATTAAACTGTTTATTCTATTTTATGAGGTTAAGGCCCAAATCTAATGGTGCATGAGGGTTGCACACTGAGTCTCACGACTCAACCTATTAAATTAACATTTCAGGTAACACATAGTGCATCGGACAGGGCTGGAGAGGAGCGCAAGGTGGCCATGCAAAAGAATATGTGGATCCGGCGGAAAGTCTCAACTAAATAGTTTATAAGATGTTTTATTTTATGGACTTTAAACCCGATTGTAATAAGGCCATGGGCTACTAGTTTATGTTTTGGTTTTATTATGGGCTTGCTTTGTTTTTTTTATATTTACTTCGTTTAAACTAAGGTTTTTTTTTTTTCTCTTTAAGTTTTGGGCTTTCAATTGTAAAGACCTATTTTATTTTATTTGGGTTTTCTAATAAACTAAATTGTTTTATAAATTTTTTTTTCTTAGTGACATACCAGATTCGGTCGTGGTGTTTGGGCCGGGTTTGAGGTGTTATAAATTGGTATCAGAGCCCAGTTTAAAACTCGGCTCTGGGGGTTTTTGGGCTCAAAAATGTTTTTTTAAAATGGGCTTTTGAAAAATAGAAGTTTTATGTAAAGGTTTGTTAGCTCAGCATGGCACCTGCGTCTCCGGCCCAAGTCCGCCAGGTAAGTATTCTGAACTCATTGTGTGATATATATATATATGTATGTGGGCTTAATGGGCTTTATGGGACATAGATTATTTAGATTAGAATCTGATGGACTCTAGGCTTAGCTGAAACAACTCCTAAAATCTCATAAGACTTAATTTCACTAAACAAACCCGTGAACGAGCCGCAAGACTAGGGTGTGGTGACAGGCATACGCATGTCTAGGATTGGATCCAGGGAGAGCTTGGTATTTAAGCAGTCCTAGTGACTCACCTCCTCTTCTCGGGAATCCTACCTGGTGCGTAGTGACTGTTCATCTTAACCGTGAGGACTTGTAATCGGGCCAAAGTTCTCAACTAAAATCCAAAAGGGGCTGAACACCCTGTTTTGCAAAATCATTAATAAACCCCTTATTTTGAAAAAAAATTACTAAATTACCCCCTAATTGTGAAAACTTCTCAAAATAGTTTTGATTTGAATTTGTAAAATTACAAAAATGCCCTTGGTTTAAAAAAAATACCAAAACACCCCCGGATTAAAAATTTTCAGAACACCCCTAACTTAAAAAAATTACCAAAACGCCCTTGATTTGAAAATTTTTAAAATGTCCTTGATTTGGAAATTATCAAAATTTACGAAAATTACCGAAATACCCCCGGATTGAAAAATTACCGAAATACCCCTGGCTTGAAAAATTACCAAAATACCCCTATTTTGAAAAATCACCAAGATACCTTATTTTGGAGAATTACGAAAATACCCTTGTAGGATAAAATTATGAAAATACCCTTGGGTAGTGAAATGACGAAAATGGCCCTAGGTGATGAACGTAAGTTTGTGAATGCTCTCGGTATCTTTGAGTGCGAATGTATGTGATTCTCACGAACTAGGAGTAGTAGACTTGAGATTGAAACTTGGATATAATTACGAATTGAAAGAACCACTATTGAATTAATAACTCATAAAATTTCTAAACAGATAAACGTAAATCGGTAGTATGAGTACAAGGGGACGAAGACGCTCCATAAGAGAATAATGGTACATACTCTACCATAGTATACTAAGTGTTTATTTTGGCTTTAGAATTAGAGTGCGCAGCGAAAGCATAGTGATGAGACTTGGGTAGTACGATTACTAGTTAGTCAAAAATTTCGAGGACGAAATTTCTTTAAGGAGGGTAGAATTGTAACATCCTAAATGTGGGCCTGTGCATTTATGTGTAATGTTATGTTTAATATGTTAATTTGAGGTTCAGTTGGGCCCAAAGAATTGGGTCAAAATTTTGGCAGCCAATGTGAGCTAAGGGGGGACAGCACAAGGCTATAATTTAGGGATTATTTTTGTTTAATTAATGAGGATAATAAGCTGATAAAATAAAGGGAGAGTTGGTGCAAATGTGGCCTCTTATGGATGAGTGTTTTGATAGGGATAAGGGATAGAAGGATAGAGGAGAAAAGATAGGAGTTATCTTCTGAGTACAGAGTTGGCCGAAATTCCATCTCCTAGAGGGGGTGTCGAATTTCCCCATTAATTGTTAATTATTGGCTATTAGGAAGGGCACTTTCGGGATTTGTAGGTAAGTGCCGAGTTTCCCTATAAATAGGATAGTAGCTCTTCAAATTCGGTATTGGAACCCTATTCTTTTCTCTTATTCTCTGTGCCGAATTTCATAGCCTCTCCCTCTCTAATATTCTTCTCTTCAATTTCTTCAAAAGCCGAAACCTTTTCTCCATTCTTTTTCCCCTTGAGCCGATTTCTCTAAAAAAAGCTGAAATCTCCATAGTTTTTCTTTATTCATCCTATTTGTAAGTTTTATTCTTCCGACATTTAAATCTATTTCTCTGGCATAGCCGAATCTTCAAGCCTTTCTTTGTTTTCTTTTCACTTTCCTTTTAAGCCGAAACCACATCAGTTCATCTTTTTCGGGATTTTTCATAAAAGCTGAAATCGTGAGATTTAGTCACCTGAAGTTGCCGAATCTTCTTTAATGGAGTCCGCTTGTGAAAAAATCTGAAGGAAACAATAGGTAAGTATTGATTTCGGGATTTCATTGTTCTTTCAGCTTTTCAAAGTCCTTAGCGGAATGGCTATTAGAAACTAATCTCTTATTTCACACTTCTTTTCGGTATTCCGGGATTTGAAGAAGGAGGCCAATCGCATAGATCTCTAAGTTATAGAATCGTGTTACTTTCGGGATTTCAAGGTAAGAGGATTTGTTTATTTATATCTATAAAATCGGGTAGAATACTAACCATGGCCGAATATAGGAGAGGTCAATTTTCGTAATTTTTTTGGCTTTTAAGCAAAGCTATAGATTGAGGATAATAGATCCGGATAGCAAGGACATCGACTAAGGATAGTAGATTTCGCGATATCAGGTGTGTAATACTTCCCCACCATTTAGATCTGTCTGTTAAATACCTGTTTATAAGTATTATATGTTGTGATAAATGTCGAAATCCCGTCATAAAGATGGAAGCCCAAAGACGGTAAAAGCGAATCACCAAGTCAGTGAATATTCTGATGATATGTTATAAGTGTATTGATTTTTGTGATTGCATGGTGTGGGATTGATGACAGGAGGAAGTTATACGTTATATGTGTAGCAGTTTTTACCGTGATCTGATGTAGCGGCTAATGCCGTGAACTGTTATACGGGCTTCGGCCATTATATGTTATAAGGGCTTTGGCCATCATATGCGGATGAGCAGCATGACTGCCATCATGGTGTGTAGCGATGTGGGTCGATTGTAGAAATCCCCAATGGTGTGAACGGTTGGTACGGGGGTGTATAGCGGATAGAAACCTAAGCAAATGGGTTGGGCTTGCATATTAATTTTTATTATGTATATTAAACTGTTTATTCTATTTTATGAGGTTAAGGCCCAAATCTAATGGTGCATGAGGGTTGCACACTGAGTCTCGCGACTCAACCTATTAAATTAACATTTCAGGTAACTCATAGTGCATCGGACCGGGCTGGAGAGGAGCGCAAGGTGGCCATGCAAAAGAATATGTGGATCCGACGGAAAGTCTCAACTAAATAGTTTATAAGATGTTTTATTTTATGGACTTTAAACCCCGTTGTAATAAGGCCATGGGCCACTAGTTTATGTTTTGGTTTTATTATGGGCTTGCTTTGTTTTTTTTATATTTACTTCATTTAAACTAAGGTTTTTTTTTCTCTTTAAGTTTTGGGCTTTCAATTGTAAAGACCTATTTTATTTTATTTGGGTTTTCTAATAAACTGAATTGTTTTATAAAATTTTTTTTTCTTAGTGACATACCAGATCCGGTCGTGGTGTTTGGGCCGGGTTTGAGGTGTTACACCCATGGTCGTTTGTATAGGCCTTGTGTGACACATGGTTAGCACATGGGTGTGTGCTCCAAGTCGTGTGAATAAGTCAATATATCAAGGTGTAACACACGGTCTGAGGCCACGGGCGTGTCAAGGTCGTGTGTAATTTGGCAGTGTCCACCACAGGTGGAAGACATGGGCGTGTTTTAGGGGTACACGGGCGTGTCCCTAAGCCTACACGGGCGTGTGGCCCCTGTTCAGGTAAAAAAGTTCCAAGTGTGTAAAAGTTTCTGATCTATTTTCAAAATCTTTTAGAGGCATGTTTAGGGCCTCGTAGGACCAATTAAAGGATGTTAGAGGTGTGTGTGTCGAAAGGTTGTAATTTGGAATGAAATTTGATAGCCCAAAGTCGTATGACCCTATGAGTTAAGTACGGTAATGCTTGGTATCTGGGTGTTACATTTAATGGTATCAGAGCTATGGTCTAGTCAGTTCTCGGACTAACCTAATGTGAGTAAGAGTCTAGCTATATATGCCATCGGTGGACCGTGACAGTGTCATATCTCTCGGCTCTAACGAAATTATTTTGTTAAGACAGAAATGTTTCTCTACCGAGCTAATCTCAATAATGTTGTAAGTGGAAATCAGGTAATTGAAATGTGCTTATGCATTGTTGAACTTTTGAGAAGTATGAATAGAAGTTTATGACATGTGTATGATAAGGTATGGAATGAGATAACTCCAAGTTGTGGAAGGAAATGAGAGTTATGAAGTGATGAGCATACTTATATTGATTTGGCATGTGTATATCGTTATATACTCAACTTATTGGGATAAGTGCATACATAGTGAGTGAATTTATCCAGAGAAATGGAAATGTGTGTATGTACCACTGTTTGAATGATGTATGGTAAATATGTCCACATGGTTGAATCTCATGTGTGACTGTTAAAGTAGAAAATGTATAATGTTTTATTTTGTGACTCTGTATGAAACCACATGTATTATGGTCTAAGAGTTAAACTGTGAAGCTTGACTAAGTAGAATGCAGGAGATGAGTACGGTCGTTCAATGATAAAATGATGAATAAAACCATGGTTGGACCATGGCGGTATATGTGATCCCATATAAGACCATGTTTGGGACATGACATTGGCATTGATACATGATCCCGTATAAGACCATATTTGGGATATAGCTTTGGTATTGAATAAGATAATTGGATAAGGCCATATTCGGGATATGGCACCGATAATAAGACCATATCTGGGATATGGCATCGGCATCAAATAGTGATCCTGTGTGAGACCACGTCTGGGACCTGGCTTCGGTATGAAATCGTGTAAGGCCATATCTGGGATATGGCATCGATGTTGATATAAGATCCCGTATAAGACCATATCTGGGATATGGCATCGGCATCGACATGAGTTCCATGTAAGACCATATCAGGGATACGACATTGGTATTGATATGAGATTTCGTATAAGACCATAGCGAGGCTATGGCATCGTGATGACATGTAAAGTAGTAACAGGGCTATGCTATTGCGGTACGAGTAAGATCATAGTTGAACTATGGCAATCAAGTAAACGGCGTACTCAAACCCATAAGACATTTTTTAATTGATTAGTAATAGTAAGAGAAATTAGAGTGAAATGTTTAGTACTCGAGTAGATATTAATGTGGAACTTGAGTATGTGAAAGTCTCGATTGAAGTTGAATCACTTAGGATACTCAATCGCTCACATGAGACAAGAAAGTCCATATAAAACCAAGGCAAGGCATGGCATCGGCAAATAGGAAAAGATATCAAGTAAATCCCTGTCAAGACACGGCGTCGAGGGAAAGTTAAGAAATCCCATGTAAGACTATATCTAGGATATAGCATTGGCATCGAGATATATGTGAGCTGAGATTCAGTATCCTCGATCATTCATAGTAATTCATCGGGCAAGAGAGTGAAGATCGAATGAGAAAGTAAGGAAGTCAAGTGAGTAAAGCTGTTTTTAAGTTATGCTAGTTAAAGCTGACTAAGAGTGTTATGCATGTTATGAATAAAGAAGTTGAGATTATGTTTACCATATCAAAGTATGTTTATGTATGTGATTAATGCAATATTTATGATAGCACAATTGAGAATGCTTTGTATCACATTGGTATATGATACTCTACTAAATAGAGTAATTGTTGTTGAACATAAGATTGAAGTCCTAGGGGACTAAAATAGAAAGGCTATTTTGAGATATGAAATTGATAAGGTTCCGTATAAGACCATATCCAAGATATGGCTTCGATAACGAATATGATAACCGTATAAGACCATATTCAGAATATGGCATCGATACTTGATGTGGAAGTCCATATATGACCTTATCTGGGATATGACATTGGTAGCTAGAGGTGACTCCATATAAGACCACCTCGGGAATGTGGCATTGGTTTCGTACTTACATGAATGACGATGAATATATGTATTTGACTATCCCTAGTGACCAATGGGATAAGTAGATGAGTTAAAAGTAGAACTAAAATCAGTACTAAAGTAATGCGGATGAGTGAGAACAAGTACTCGTAAATGAATCACGAAGAAACGAGTACAATGTGTGGCATAGTATGTGCTTAATAAAGGGCAAGTATGAGTAAGTTGGCTTGAAGCCTGTGACATATGCATGGTTAATTAATACCATGAATGGAATATAATGACTCCCTTGGATATTATGTATTAATACTTTTTTCCCTTAAGGCTGATGTGGTTGTTCTTTTCAGGAAATTCTGATTGTGTGAGAATGTTAGCTGATTAAGAAATCGGACTAAGCGGCTGTCGATTTTGTTAATTGAAATAAACATTTCTTTATCTCCTCTAACCCTATTCGGGTGCTTTGAGGGAGAAATTGGGGATGAATCTAGTATAAGAAGTGAAATCACAAGTTTCATGTTGTGTGATGGGTTTTCGGGCAAGCCGAATAGAGTTAATGAATTCAATTAAGATGTCCCTTGTAACACCCCTAACCCGTTTCCGTCACCAAATTATGGTTACGAGGCATTACTAGACAAATTCCCAAATCAACATATATACATATGAATCATTTTAACATAGCATTACACTTATCCTTTTGATCATAACCAAATTCATCATTAATAATATTATACTATCATTGTATAATAAAACATTTACATGCACACACACACACACACATATATATATATATATATATATGTATAACTCACGATTCTAATATACCAATTAAATATATTAATAACAAATTTCAAATGGTATAAATTTGTATTCCATTGGTAAATTATTCACTATGACCGATTATACATATTACCAAAATTTCAAATTTTTACCAAAGAAAGTATCAAGCACTTTAAATAGACAACTTACACCAAAATTTCATATCATATGAATCATCTATATATCTATATACATAGAAATGCATACCACTTTCGAAACTTGTATAAACCATATCCAAATCAACCAAACATTTGTAACATACTAATCACATTTCACATATAAATTTATATACTATGATTATAACATATTAACATATCTGAACTCTCATAAACCCAAAATATCATAATTTAGCCATTTTCACATGGCATGAGTATATATACATCATTACCAGACTTTCAAACACAACCCAAAAGTCTAAATCTATACATGCCAAAGGTTTCTAAAAGAGAATTATCTTATAGAATACCAAAATAGGTGATAGTATGATGAGCTTCCAAGATGATCCCCAAGCGCAGCCTAGCTTCAAAAAGAAAACTACAAATTCAAAACAACCGAGAATGAAGTAAGCTTCGCAGCTTAGTAAGATTTAAGCAATTTATACACATTAAAGTATATCAAAATTTATTTAAGATTTTCAAACCTAATCTCTTGATAACATCCAAACCAAACATCCCAACCATTAAAAGTTAAAATTATATCCATATCATATAATTATGCTAAATTCCATGTACCATCATCACATAATAAATAACTAACATACATATCATATTCTTACCAAGTCTTCTACTTTCATTTCCAGCTACTAAAAGTCTCAAATTAATAGGTATAATACATACTTCTAATTTTCTTACCCTTTCCAAACTTATTCATTCGAACATAATATGTAATAATACACTCTTACATTTTCGTATGCATAATAACATTACTCATAGAAATTCTTTAGCGAACCATATACATGCACACTTGTTAATGAGATTTAGTAATGTATCGCTCACATAGAGCGGTTACTTAACACTTTTCGTAATGTATCGCTCAAATAGAGCCGTTACCTAATACTTCTCGTAATGTGTCGCTCACATAGAGCCGTTACTTAACACTTTTCGTAACGTATCACTCACATAGAGCCGTTACCTAATACTTCTCGTAACGTATCGCTCACATAGAGCCGTTACTTAACACTTTTCGTAACGTATCGCCCACATAGAGTCGTTACTCAACATTTTCAACACACTTAGTGCCCTTGAATCGATTTCGGACACCTAGTGCCCGGTATTATATATTTTGCATACATAGTGTATTAAATCGATTACTCTTCTCCCATATAAATATATAATCACATTATAAACATATGAAACACCCATGAATATACATATTCGAACCCAACTATCCTTCTTATGAAGTACCATCATATTCGGCCATAGAAAGTATCATGTATACTGATCTATTTCAATACAGTCATCATTCATTACAAATCCTACATTTAACCATATCTTAACTATGCTTAACTATTCAACTCAATTTATTCAAAGCTCATAAAACACCAACCTTATATTCGGCTAACACTTAGATTTATCCAATGTCACCTTCGGCATTTAGTAATTTAACATACTTACTCTTACTTAACAAATGCACCTTGATATAAACTCAATTCAATTCAACCCAATTGCTTAAAAACTTACTTTGAAAGTCAACAATTTAAGCTTCCCAGCTACTCGATTTGTTTGGCCTTTCCTCGATCCAATTCCTTTCCCCTTTGTTCTTGATCTAGAAAGTTACAATTTAAACCCATTCAATTACTTTCCTATTCAATTTAATCCACAATGCATAATTATACAAATTTCTACTTTTACCCCCAATGTTTACATTGTTTACAAATTAGCCCAAATTGCACAAAACACAAAAATTCACAAAATTTTGGATATAGTCCTTAAAGGTCGAATTTTCCTCATCCTATTACGAGCTTATTTATTTAATTTCTTTGACATTTCATCATCTAAATTTTTTTTTAATAAATTAATCCTAATCACATAAATCCATCAAAGATTCAAGAATACCATTTATTAATCAATCACATACTATTATCATTTCATTATTAGACAACATAAACATTGAACTTCCTTCAATGGCAATACACAAAATACACTACCAAATCAAAAATTTGAATAAGGGCTAGTTAAATCTCATAGCAACTATCCCAAAAATGTTAAAATTAATAAAAACTAAGACTAATCCATACCTTAATTTTAAACTCTAATGAAGCCGAACCCTTGAAGCTTTTCTCCCTTTTATTTTTTTTCTCTTGTTTCAGTCAAGCGTAAAATGAAAGAAGAACATACATGCAATTTCTCTTTCTTTTTATTTTATTATACTAATCATTTCACTTATTATAATATAAAAAAACATAAGATAAAATATAATTTAAACCACCAATACCATTACATACAACATGATGGACGTCACTAAGCCAAATTTTTGGTTAACTTGCACTTTTAATACTTCAATTAAAGAAGCCACCTTCAAATTGGTGCTTACACATTCAACCACCAATTTTTCATTAAATGCAATTTACTCCCTTTTTCATAATTATGCACTAAAATAATTAAATTTTAACATGAAAATTTTACACACACTAATTCACACATTCTAAGCATATAAAATAATAGTAAATTATTTTTCTGACTCGAATTCGTGGTCCCGAAATCACCGTTCTGATTAGGGTTGTAATCGGGCTGTTACATCCCTGCTGTCGTGAGATGTGACGAGGGTCAAGGTTTTAGTTTAGCATAGCAAGAGAAACTCAGACGAGAGTGCGGTTGAAATATGTTCTCAGTATGGAGAAAATAATTGATTAATATATTGAAATATGATTCAAGTTTTGTGTATATTTATGCATGAATCAATAAGTAGAATAAAATTCTGTGTGTACGTCAGTAAGGAGCATGATACAAGAGGTATGCTCATTGAAAGGTTCAAACTGTGATGGCCGAGTTGAAAGATATAAAAGGAACTATTAATTGAAAGTTCTAGTAGTAAGTTCAGTCTGAATCGAGAAAAAGAGTTAACAGGTTGGTGATCCTGAGACGATGTCTGTGTTGTGAGTTAGATTTTATGTAATGATTCATGGGAAAAAAATCGATGTGTATTTTTTGAATCTTAATGATTGAGGGTATAGTTATTGTAATACTTCTCAGATAGAAGACATAGTACAGGTGACTGAATGAAAGATCCATGTTAAGCAGTGCGAGTTAGTTACTCAGTTGATCCTAGTTGGTAATATCATTTCAGCGAGGTTAATGACTAGAGTGAGTTTTCTTTTCAGAACAAAAGGGTTCAGAAGTGAGATAGTAAATGGTATTTTAAATAAACTCTGAATGAGTTTATTTAAGGTGATAAAATCTAGGTTGGATAAGATTTTCGTTCTTGATGTTTCCTTGAGATAGAGGTCGAATGATGATAAATCCAGAACTTATGTGAAAGTTTTGGTATGAGATTTAGTAGTAGCATATCTACTAATACAAGAATAAGGAAGTACAGTTATGTGCATAAATGTTTTGACACTAGAATACATTTCACGATATGATTGGGTTTATGGCCAGGAGTATTTGACCACTAAAAGCTGAGTTTTTAAAGCGTACAAGTCAAGAGTATTAAAGTCGGTGAATACTTTAATGAGAAAGTGAGATAAAACCTTATTGATTTCAAATTTGGCTTGACAAAATTCCCAAGAAGGGGAATGTCATTCAAATTGTTGTAAATCAACCGGTAAAGATCTAAGTGGTCATTTGGACGTGCACAGAGTTCTAAATTAGTGGATTACTGAGTATACACCCTGGAGGAAGAAATACCTAGGTCGCAAGTGAGGCCTCGACCTTGTGTATGATAGCTTAAAGCTTGTTAACAAGAGAAACCTGAGGATAAGTGGATTTATGATTTTGAAGAGTTTATGGAAACATTGTAAGAATGTGGGCAGCAACTCCTCCTGATAAGATTATTGGGGATGAAAATCCCTAAGGGGGAGAATTGTAACAACCTGATTTAGGGGCTAGTCAGAATAGTGATCTCGAAATCACTAATTTGAGGTTAGAGAAATTATTTTCATGTTATGTTATGTGTTATAACATGTTTATAAGGATACATGGAAATTTTGGTGCTTTAATTTTAGCGATTTCATGCTTAATCGCTAAAAAGGACTAAATCACACAAAGTGCGAAAGTTGTATTTTAATTGCTAGAGGTGCCAAATAGCTATGATTTATAATTGGAGGTCCCAAATGTGCAATTGGGCCATGGGAATTAGCTTGGCCAGTCAAAGAAGGACAAAGGGGATAAGGGCATTATATGTTATCCTATTAGGTGAGTAAAAAGAAATAAAATAAGATGAAATAAGCAAGAAAGCTATCATCTTTTTATTTCTTCTCTTCATCCACCGAAAATACCAACAAGGATGGGGGTTTTTGAAGCTCAAAATTTCAGCAAGTATTTCTTCTCACAAATAAGTGATTTTGATGGTTTTAGTTGATAATTTTTATACTTTTGGAGTCCCCAAAGCTTAAGCTTACCAAAGAGGGGACTATTTTGTAACATGGTTGAAAGTATAGGGACTTTCCATGAGAGATTTTATGCTGGTTTCTGAGTTTTTATGGAAGAAAATGAATGATAGGATGTTAACAAACAACTTTTGTGAAAGGTGTTGTTGTGAAAACACCTAATTGGGACTAAACTGCAAAAGTTATAATTTGTTCATTAAGGCATGAAGTAGTTGGAATTGAGGATAGTTGTAAGAGGATTAAATGTTCATCTAGGCTTGTTTAACAATAAAATGTGATGAAAATTTATTTACGACTCTAGGGGCAAAATCATAATTTTGCCAAAGTGTAAGGGTAAAATAGTCATTTTTGGCTAAAGTGTATATTATGGTATATTATGATTTATGAGTGATTAAATTAGTAAATTCCATTGTTCTAGATCAAAGAAAATGAGTTTTGGAACTAGAACAGGTGAAAAGAGAAATATGGGCAAAAAGGTTCCTTTCGGCCATTTTGACATCGATGTAAGTTCATGTGCGATTGTTGCAATTACGTACGAGATAATTTAATATTCCAATATAATATGGAATGTATATTTATTCAATGAATGTTTGAAATATCTTTTGATGAGATGTTAAAAGAATCTAAGAGTAATAGGAAATGTATATAGCATGATATGATGATAGTTAAGGTCTCGTGTAAGAACATGTTGGCATATGGCCTCGGTGTGAGATATTGAATAAGACCATGCCAGGGACATGGAATCAATATGATATATCATGTAAGACCCTATTGAGGTATAATGTCAATATGATGTTATGCATATAAGACTCAAGAGTGTTATTCAATAATTTGAGTGATTCAACAGGTATGTTGAAAGAGAGAAAGTATGTGGTTGTGCCATGAGAAGCACAAGTATGTTTTAGAACTGAATTAAGATGAATTCAGAATATGATAAAACCTAGTGGATTATGTGTAATCAACGGACCTAGTTGCATAAGATAGATTTATAAATGCATTGTGTGAATGTGAACGATTATTGTAGAATCTAAGTAAGAATGATAGTGAGTGAGGATGTTCACGGATGAACATTTGAATTAGAGAAATGTATGTGGATAAACATTTTTAAATGTATAATAACGGTGAGCTATGTGCAAATACACCTCATTGAGGGTTATTGATGGGCTGTGTGTGATACCATCAACCATATTATCATTGGTGGGCTGTGTGCGTTACCACTTGGTTAATTTTTAATTGATGGGCTGTGTGTGATACCATCAACTATATTATTATCAGTGGGCTGTGCGTGTAAACATCTAACTAATTAGTAATCGATGGGCTGTGTGCGATACCATCGTTTATAAATGATTGGTGAGCTAAGTGCAAAATCACCATAAGTATAAATGATTGGTGGACTATGTGCGATACCACCCTATTAGAGGTTGATGGTGGGCTAAATGCGAAACCATTGAGAGATTAGTAGAATGAGTGGCTTATCGAAAATGCTGGATGTGTTGTTTTATATGATCATGTCTGATTAGTGCAGGAATGTATGTTAATTAAATGAGCAAATTGGCTTGTGGCATGGTAAGAATGTGGTAGGAGATAGAATGAGTAAGATTTAAGAATGATTGAGTAAGTAATCATGAGCTGATGAGAAAAACTCGACATATTACCTCGTAGTTACGTTTATTCAGTAAATATCAATAATTGTCAAATTATGCAGATGAACTTACTAAGTATTATTGCTTGCTCCTCTTCCTTTCTCACCTCTTATAGGTTATGTTAGCTAGCTCGGGTTGGAGATCGCCGAAGATGTTTTCACACTATCGAGCAGACACTTGGTATGAGGTATCAAGTCCTTATGAGTCATGGCATGTATAGGGCTAGTACTTGAGGTTGATTAAGTCTTTGTTGATATAGCCAAATTTTGTTGGCCTAAGAGAACTTATAATTGGATTGTGTGTAGCCATAGATGATGGCTTAAGTTGTTGTAAATGTATTGGGAATAGTTCTCCCTAGTGTGTGGGATGAAGACTTTATCACTCTTATGATTTAATGTCCTTAATTCAAGAGTTATATTGATGTTATTTGAGATTATGTGATAATATATAATGGTATGCAAATGAGAGTGGAAAAAGGCTTGGTAGATAGCCTCTAAGTGCCCACACGGATAGACACACGGGCGTATGTCCAGGCCGTGTGTTTCCTGCATGTTAGTGTTTTAAGTCAGAACAGACCACGGGCTAACCCCACGGCCGTTTGTATAGGCCGTGTGTGACACGCGATTAGCACATGAGCGTGTGCTCCAAGCCGTGTGAATAAGTCAGTATATCAAGGTGTGACACACGGTCTGAGGCCACGGGCGTGTCAAGGCCGTGTGTAATTTGGCAGTGTCCACCACGGGTGGAAGACATGGGCGTGTTTTAGGGGTACACGGGCATGTCCCTAAGCCTACACGGGCGTGTGGCCCCTGTTCAGGTAAAAAATTTCCAAGTGTGTAAAAGTTTTTGATCTATTTCCAAAATTTTTTAGAGGCATGTTTAGGGCCTCGTAGGCCCATTAAAAGGATGTTAGAGGTATGTGTGTGTGGAAAGGTTGTAATTTGGAATGAAATTTGATAGCCCAAAGTCGTATGACCCTATGAGTTAAGTACGGTAACGCCTCGTATCCGGTTCCAGTGTAGAACACTGGTAAGGGGTGTTACAACGTCGCCTCCGTACCTGCACAAGAGAACAAAAGACAGCAAATACAAAAAACAAAAAAGAAAACTCTTGTATTTTTTATTTTTTATTTTCAAATCGGCTGTATAAAGAGCCAACGAAACCACTGTAAAACGATTACGTTTTTTTAATAGAGAAATAGCAAAAGGTTTATTCTCCGATCCATTTTCAGTCTGTTTTCATTTCAAACATACATTGCATATACATAGAAACAAAAAAAAAATATCAAAGTTCTCACCTTTTCGTGACGGTCAGAGTCTCGAATCCGAAGGGTCTTTGGATTGTCTTTTGATTTTTGGTAGGGGACTAGAAGGTTTTGGGTTAGATTCGAGGATAAGGGATTTTTTAAAGGCCAATTTAGCCCATTTTTTAGAGCTCCGACCACCGTACACAGCAGCGGAGCACGGTGGCCCGATGGCCTGGAATCGGAGAACCAAAGAGCAAATCCCTTCTCCCCTTTGTTTTTTTTAAAAGCCAACATCAAATGATTTTTTTTTAAAACAAATTTTTCCTTTTATAGGCGAGAGAAACGACGTCGTTTAAGGCTAATTGCAATGGCTTCAAAATGGCTTCGTTTTGAGCTGGATCGGGTTGACCCGACTTGAGCCCTCAGGATCCTCGTGCTTTTTGTGGTGAAGGGATATTTGCACAATAAGCCCACCCGCTTTTGTGATGTGGTGCAATGTGGTCCCATATTTTTCTTTATTTTGCAATTTTAGCCGCGAATTTTATTCTGATTTTAGGTTCGTCCTTAACCTGTTTTAATCTATTTATTTATTCACTTTTCGAAAAAGTTTTTTAGTGTTATATGTTATTTTAAATTTTTACATGCATTATCTATATTAAATTCATACATTATTTATTTTAAATATTTTCTTTATATTATTTACTTTGAACACTCATATATATATATTGTTTAGTTTAAATTATTCCATATGTTGCCTATTCTAAATTCTTATGATTACTTATTTTAAGATTTTGCATTTCGCTTTTATTAAATTGTTTAGCATTATATGTGTATGCCATCCATTTAAAATCTTTTATATAGTATTTGCCTAGAATTATTTTATGTTTTATTTGATTTTCTTATTACTTATTTCAATTTGTGGTAGTGTGGATATTAGGATAAAATATTATGCGATTATTGCTATTATGTGTATTGCAAGTCTTCTTTTATATTTACTTGTAGTATAGCATCTCAGTTGTGAATAATTACTCTACGTTGTATGTTATCATTCCATCGTATTTCATTCACTTAAAAAGTCATGTTTTAACATCATCCAAGTTTTAAAATAGTTTTACTCAAAAGTTTTAAAATAAAACATTGCTCGTGTTTGGAAGTAACGAGAAAATCGTGCCCTAACTCCTTGGGTTTCGATTTTTCTTGTTAAATCCGAGCAATCGATTTTAAATCAAAACATTTCGAATAAAAACTTATCCTCTAGAATTTGAGATGTTGCGTCCTAACTCACTGGATGTGACATTTTATCATATCAGGTAAGAATTTCGAAGAAAGGAAATATTCCGTATTCGGGAATTTTAAAAAATTGTGCCCTAACTTACTGGGTTCCAATTTTTCATAAAGCCCAAATAACCGAATACCCTTCTCAAACTTTATTACGTGGCTTAAAAAATCAAAAGATAAATTTAATTTCGAGAATATAAGATGTTGTACCCTAACTTATTGAGTACGACATTTTATTTCTTCGAAATAAGAAGTTTTGGCATCCAATATGATTCTGTCCAAATGTATCTTAAGCAAATAGATCGTAATCTAGAATCTTTTCAAATTTTCGATAGTAAGACATTAAGTAATCGGGTCTAAGGGATTTTTTAAAGGCCGATTTAGCCCTTTTTTTGGAGCTCTGACCATCGCACACGGCGACGGAGCACGGTGGCCCGATGGCCTGGAACCGAAGAACCAGAGAGCAAATCCCTTCTCCTCTTTGTTTTTTTTAAAAAGCCAACATCAAATGATTTTTTCAAACAAATTTTGCCTTTTATAGGCGAGAGACACGACGTCATTTAAGGCTAATTGCAATGGCTTCAAAACGGCGGCGTCTTGAGCTGGATAGGGTTGACCCGACTTGAACCCTCAAGATCCGCGTGTTTTTTGCGGTGAAGAGATATTTGCGCAATAAGCCCTTCCGCTTTTGTGATGTGGTGCAATGTGGTCCCTCATTTTTCTTTATGTTGCAATTTTAGCCCCGAATTTTATTCTGATTTCAAGTTCGTCCTTAACCTGTTTTAATCTATTTATTTATTCACCTTTTGAAAAAAAAATTTTAGTGTTATATGTTATTTTGAATTTTTACATGCATTATCTATATTAAATTCATACAAGATTTATTTTAAATATTTTCTTTATATTATTTACTTGAACACTTATATATATATATTATTTAGTTTAAATTATTCCATATGTTGCCTATTCTAAGTTCTTATGATTACTTATTTTAAGATTTTGTATTTCATTTTTATTAAATTGTTTCGCATTATATGTGTATGCCATCCGTTTAAAATCTTTTATATAGTATTTGCCTAGAATTGTTTTATGTTTTATTTGATTTTCTTATTACTTATTTCGATTTGTGGTATTGTGGATATTAGGATAAAATATTATGCGGTTATTGCTATTATGTGTATTGCAATTTTATTTTATATTTACTTGTATTTTGCGATTTAATAGTATAGCATCTCATTTGTGAATAATTACTTTACATTGTATGTTATCATTCCATCGTATTTGATTCAGTTAAAAAGTCACGTTTTAACATCATCCAAGTTTTAAAATAGTTTTACTCAAAAGTTTTAAAATAAAACATTGCTCGTGTTTGGAAGTAACGAGAAAATCGTGCTTCCGATTTTTCTCGTTAAATCCTAGCAACCGATTATAAATCAAAACATTTTGAATAAAAACTTATCCTCGAGAATTTGAGATGTTGCATCCTAACTCACTGGATGTGACATTTTATCATCTCGGGGTAAGAATTTCAAAGAAAGGCAATATTCCGTATTCGAGAATTTTGAAAAATTGTGCCCTAACTTACTGGGTTCCAATTTTTCATAAAGCCCAAATAACTGAATACCCTTCTCAAACTTTATTACGTGGTTTAAAAAATCAAAAGATAAATTAAATTTCAAGAATATAAGATGTTGTGCCCTAACTTACTGAGTATGACATTTTATTTCTTCAAAATAAGAAGTTTTGACATCCAATATGATTCTGTCCAAATGTATCTTAAGCAAACGGATCGTAATCTAAAATCTTTTCAAATTTTCGACATTAAGTAATCAATTTGGTACCAATTTTTGGGAGCTACGAGGATGCTAACCCTTCCTCGTACGTAATCGACTCCCGAACCCATTTTCTCAAGGTTTTGTAGACCAAAATATGTTTTAATAAATCAAAGTTTTATTAAAATGGTCAATTCCAAGGTGATCCGATCACACCTTAAATAAAAAGGTCGGTGGCGACTCCATTTGTCATTTTAAAGTCAATCCCTATTTTTCCAAACTTACAAAAAAAAAATAAAATGGTTTCGACACATTAAATAATATGAAAGTCAATAATATACACATAAAAGAAATAATTTTATCATAAATTACATATGTATGCATAAAATAATAATATGTAAAAAAATAAATCATACTAAAACAAATAAAAATATATAAATGAAAATATAAAATAACATATTAAAACAATGTAAAATTAATAAAATATTTCCAAGTTCTATGTTAAAACAGTCTTTATTTAAAAAATAAATAAATTATAAGGAATAAAAAGCATAAAATTTAAACAAACTCAATTAAAATAAAAACAAAATCAAAAGAATAATGTTAAAACAAGTAAAAACAAAATCAAGGACTTAATTAAAATGTGCATGGATGAGGGAGGGTTAAAAACGCTATTGAGCCAAATCTTCATACACATCGTTTAAGCGCGGATCAATTTGAAATAGTGCACAAATTAGAGAGGTCAATTTAAAAAACAAAGGAAATGTACAAAGGATCTAATTAAAACAACGGCGCCAAGAAAAGGGATTAAACGCGTAAATCTCCCTTCACAGCAGAAACACGCAGATCATGAGGATTCGGGTCGGACTGAATCGGATCGGCCATACACGGCATCGTTTTGAGGCTACTGGAATAAGCCCAAACGTCGTTGTTTCCTTAAATCACAATCCTCTTAAAACCAGCCGCCTTAGAAAAACCAAATCAAAACCCCTCCCTCGCTATTCTGCCGATTCAGAGGACTGCGCCATTCGACCACCATTTCACCATTTTAATCGGTGTATGGTGGCGTATAGTGGTGCCTTCCTACCCTCGCTTAGAACGATGCCCAAGGAATCGCTTATTTTCTACTCGAAATCCCCATTCAAACTTTGATTTCGACGAAGTGAATAGGGATCCGAAAATGGTATTAACAGATAAGTATTTCCTTTTTTATTTCTTTTGCATGCAATAGCCAAAAATCAAAGGCAAAGAATAAAGGAAAAGAAATCTTGAGTAAAAGAAAATCTGAGCCTCACCTTCCAATATTTTCTGCTTTTGATTTCGTATTTTTTTTGCGTATGAGTTCGTAAAAATTTCAGTGTACAATGCTTGGCTTTTTATAGCCAGAAAAATGAAATACACTTTTTTAATCCTTCTACTGTGTTCTGCTATACTCTGCTATTTTCTATTGTTATTATTGCTGTTTTTTTATTACAGTACAATTGTGGAGGAGGCCGCTCTTTGAGGTCAAAAGTGTGTGTGTGATGGTCATGACGGATGCACATGGGACGCGCATGAGGGAAGGCTGCGGCGTTAGAGTTTTCTGGTGTCCAGAAATTTTAGGGCAATTGGGCTTTGATTTTGGGTCTGGGAGTTAATAATTTGGGCTAGTAAAGGATTAATGGACTATTTTAAGTTATTGGGTTTGTAATTTTATTGTATTGGACTATTATTTTATTGATTTTTATTTGGCTTTATTTTTTATATTTTTTTGTTTTGTTTTTGGGTTTAAATTTGGTTAATGGGCCTGGGCGAATTGGGCCTATTACAGCTATATTAGTTTGTTATAAACTTATGTCACACCATCGTTTGTTATTTATGAGATTTTTACATTTTAGCCATATACCATACTCGAACAGACTAAATATATACCATTTCAAACGTTACGTTAATTTTTGCTCAATGCATAAAAAGAAATTTTTAAAATAAGGCAATGTTTCGTATTTGGAGATTCGAAAAGTCGTACCCTAACTTACGGGGTTTTGATTTTTCTCGTTGAACCTAAATAACCAAATATCCTTTTAGAATTAAAATACATAAGATTTCAAATAAAAAAAATAAAGGCAAGCTTATTCTCAAAGGTTTAAGACGTCGTGTCTTAACTTACGTGTAACACCCTAAATTAGGGGTTGTTTGTAATTTAATTAATTTCCCATGTGAGTACTTGAAGAACTAAATGCTATGATCATTTGACATGTTTTAGGATCTAGAAATAGCCCCGAGCTAGGCCTGACTTAAAACTAAAAATTTCTTTCTAAGTGTTTTAAAGGAAGGGAGCTAGGTGAGATAAGGGGTTAAGGAAAATTTGGGAAGGAACATGACACAAGGGTTAAATTGGCACGATTGGCTTGGTGCGTTTAAGGGGGGTTGCAAGGAAGGAGGTTCGATTCTTGGGAGTTACAAGGGGGAAATGTTTTTCTTTTGGGCTTTTTGGGCATTAGAGAAAGGGTTAAGAAGGCTTTAAAGAATATTGTGGGTAAGGTTATGACATGAAAGACGGTTTGGTGGAGTGGCTTGGGGCGCCACTTAAAGGGCCTTGGTGTATGGACTCGGGTTCGAGTCATGATGGACACAAGGGGTGTTTTATTTTTTAGGCTTTTGGCGTTAAAGGAAAGGGGGCCAGGTATGAAGGCCTTATAATTAAATGGAGAGGGCTCATGACATGAAAGTCAAATGGGAAAGATGGCAAGGGACGTTGGAAGAGGGTCATGGCGGTGAGGTCACCAGTTCGAACCAAAGAAGCAAAGAAGGGGTTTTATTTTTTGGAAGATGGCGTGAAGAGGGGAGGTGATGGCCCGATTATGGACTCTTTAAGTGATGAGATTAAGCTTAAATTTTTGCTTATAATCGGCTGGAAGGGATAGTAGTTAGTAGTTTATTTGCTTTTAAATTGTAGGAAGGGTGGCTAGGAGATAAAGGCTAAAGATAAATGCAATGTTGGGTGATAATTAAAAGATGAATTATCACAAAGAGGGGAGAGGTAATGCCCGACTTTGGGACTCCTTAGGGGCCATCTACATTCGGCTATGATAAAGCAAGGGGCTGCCGAAATTCATGAAGTTTTTCTTTTCTTTCCCTCTTGATTTCTTTTGGCCGAACCCTCTCTAGTCCACAAGTGCCAAAATTCTTCAAACCATGTCACCCCTTCTCATTATTTTCTTCTTTCTCTTAAGTCGAATCCCTTAAAGAAAGGTGCTATCCCACTTTCGGTTCTTTTCTCCTCTTCAAGAGCCTCCTCACAACACCAAGTGGTGCTGACTTGTGGTGTTTAGGGGCCTAAATAATCATTAAGGTAAGGGGTAATCACCTCTTTTAGGTTCAAGATTTATGGCCGAATGGCCTATGACTCTTAATGATGTACTTAAATCGATTGTAGGAAGGCCATAGCCGATTGAAGGGAGCTTTCGGGATTTGTTTTCCTAAGGTAAAGAGGTAAGTGACTTTCGGCCATAGGCCTTGATTATGAGTGATTGTGCAAGCCGATTTTTAGCATGTGTTTTGGTAGGGATTTTGAAGACTCAAGTGATATTTTGGGATTTCGATAAGTAGGGTAAGTGAATAAGTCACATTTGGCCAAGGGCCATTTGTTAAAGAAATTTATATATACCGAAACTAATATGAGCCATGGATTTAGGGGCTAATTAAGGCTTCGGGATTTGGTTGGAAACCAAATCGGCAACCAAGGTGAGTGTTATTTCAAGTACAACAAATCCTTCGGGATTATTTGGTTTGGCCGAATAGGCCTAATGTCCCTAACCATGATTGTTGGCTGATTATAGGTCAAGAGAGCTAGCATCGTAGATCGAATCTTTGGGATCTAGGAATTTCGGTAGAAACAGGTGTGTAAAAATTCACTACACACTTTATTAATAACATGACTATTTTGTTGCCTTGTTAAAAAATATGATAGTGGTCTATGATATATGCTTGTGGGCTTAAGCATGGACTCTGGGTAAGTCCTCTATACGTAATCTTTGATATATGATTTTGTATGCCATCACATGTTGTTAAATGCTATGCTATACATGATATACATGAGATATGATAATTGATATGTAAGCATGATGATGGTGGGATTGATGAGAGGAGGGGGATGATTTTATGGACTGTCGTCAGTGGTTTTGACCACAAGATGGTTTGGCCCCATCAGATTATTTGTGACCTATAGTCATCAGTGGTTTTGACCACACCGATTGATAAATTGCGACTAAGTCCCAGTGGTTTGGTACCACCAGTGGTTTTGACCACATTATGATATTTTGTGACCTATGGTCATCAGTGGTTTTGACCACACGATGGGTTGGCCCCATCATTTATTATGTGACACTAGTCACCAGTGGTTTTGACCACTAGTGGTTTTGACCACACGGGGTAGAAAAGGAGTATGGATGGTTAGTTGGGTTGCATAAATGCATGTTTATTAATATCTTGTGTATGAGTTGTATTTCCGGGTGGGGAATTTACACACTGAGTCTTGGTGACTCACCCCTTCCCCTACTATTTCGCAGATGAGTAGATCGCGGAGATGGAGCCGGAGAGGACTCGAGGCGGCCATGCTTATCGTTGGATTTAAATTTATTTTATTATAGTTAATACTATTTTCTTTTCTAAGTTTTTATTTTGGGTTGTAATAAGGTCACTAAATATTGATTGGATGTTTATTTTATTGCTTTATTTTACTCATGTTATATCTCAAATGGAATTTTATAAATATTAAGTGAACCAGCTAAAAGCAACTTTTTCAACTAAGTAACTTCTACGAGTTTTTCAAAGATGTTACCATCGGGTAACAAAAATAAACCAAGTCAGCTGAAACTTTGATGATTTTAAAATGCTACATGAGCAACCGTTTTCAAATGGTTTTGTCAACCCAACTGTATTTATAAAAAGCCCAACTGAGTTTTCAAACTCCGTTTTCATACATTTTTACAAATTTTATTACGTTTTCACCAAACTTTCAAAATGACTCAAATTATTTTACTCCGTGACATACCAGATCCGGTCAGGACTCATGGGCCGGGTTTGGGGTGTTACATTTTTGGTATCAGAGCCCGGTTTAAAACTCGGCTGTGGGGGCCCAAGGCCCAAAATATTTTGTTTATGTTAGTAGGCCTTATTGGAATGTTTTGAAAACTGTTTTTGGCTTGAACAGCATGGCACCGAGTCTCCGGCACCTATCCGCCCAGGTAAGTACTTCTATCCATTTTTGTGAATATTTGATGAGGGGTAGAAGGGTAAAATTGGAAACATAGACTATTAGAATAGGAATTGTTAAACCCTAGGGTTAGCATACTCCAACAAACAATACATAAGATTTAATAATTCCCTAAACAACCCTATGAGTTGTTACTAAGCAAGGGATGTGGCAATCGTTATATGCATGTATAGGATTGGATTTAGTGGGGGCCTGGTATTTAAGCAGTCCTCGTGACTCACCTCCTACTCACTCGAATCCTACCTGGTGCGTAGTAACGGTTCATCCTAGCTGAGACGACATACTCACAGGCTAAACTCAATAATTAAAACCCGAAAGGGACTAGCCGTTTTGTTTTTGAAGTAATTAAAATCTTGTTTTAAAAAAAATGACTAAAATACCCCTCAGTTTGAAAAATGACCAAAATACCCCTGGTTTGAAAATTACCAAAATACCCTCTGTATGAAAAAAAAACTTAAATAAAAAATTTTCAAAATATCCTTATTTTGTGAAATCAACTAGAACCAAATTTTGGAAATCTTTTTATGAAAAATTACTAAAATACCCCTAGAGGTAAAATTACAAAATTGCCCCTAACCAACAAGATTACCAAAATGACCCTGATTTTCAAAATCTTTGCAACACCATCAACTTGAAAAATAAATTCTTAAAAAAGCAACCATCAAAGTTTTACAACTTTTGAAATATCCCTGATTTCTTAAAATTTTACAAATTCACCCCGATTTATGAAAATTATCGAAATACCCCTAAGGTCTAAAATTACCGATATACCCCCGGATTTCAAAATTTTTCAAAATACCCCAGGAATTTAAAAGCTCCAAAATACTTTTTGACAAAATCATTTCGAAAACTTTTATTTTTGAAGAATTACAAAAATACCCCTGTAGGATAAATTACAAAAATACCCTTAGGTAGTGAAAAAACAATCACAATGAAAATTACAACGTTTCTTTGAATGAATGAATGGAAAACTGTGTGTATGTGTGATTACGAAAGAATCACTCCTAAAACTCTTATCATAAAATTTCTTCGCGGATAATCCAGTGAAACAAGTACTAATGCATAAAATTCTTAAATAGATAAACGCAATCATTAGAATGAGTTCAAGAGGTCATGGATGTCTGCCGCGTGGCCGTGGTAGGGGTAGGATGACCTTGTCCGAGCCAGCAGGGTCCGAACATGGGTTTGGAAATGAGATGCCGGATCTATCGGCGGCGAAAATTGAGTTCCAAGATCAGACGGGTGGTAATGATGTTGTATCACAAGTCGACACGGTATTGAACGAGTTGCGAGGTCATGGCGCGGTGCAAGAGCCTCAGAAATCTATGGTTGAACGACTTCGGGCTAACGGAGCAGAGGTGTTTAGGGGAGTTTTCGGAGTGGCACCCAGTGCGGCGGAGTACTGGTTAGAAGCAACAGAAAGGATCATGGATGACTTAGATTTTACGGCTGAGGAAAAATTGAAGGGTATAATTTCTTTGCTTCGGGATGAGTCATATCAGTGGTGGCTCACTGTAAGGGATGGAATGGTGGCAGAAAATCTCACCTGGGAGTTCTTCAGAGATGCTTATCAAAAGAAGTATATTGGAACTAGCTACGTGGATGCACAGTGAAAGGCTTTCTTGAACCTGGTTCAAGGAAATAAGACGGTGGCTGAGTATGAGGCCAAATTCCTCCGGTTGAGTAGGTATGCTCGTGGTATTGTGGGTACCGAGCTTGAGCGCTATGTAAGATTTGAAGATGGGCTGAGAGATGAGCTGAGGATGATGATAGCTCCACAACAGGAACGGGAGTTCGCGGTCTTAGTGGAGAAATCGAAGGTTACTGAATGGGTAAGACAGTCGGTTAGACGGAACCAAGATCGGAATTAGAATAAGAGGAGCTCCGGACCTTTAAAGTTTTCTGGTAATCAGCAAAAGAGGACAAGGTTTGGTGGGTTGGATCAAGCTGCTAGGCCTGCTGCAGCTGCTAATCCTCAATGGCCGCCACGGTGTGCTCGGTGTGGCAAGTCTCACAAGGAGGAGTGTTGGAATGGTAATCGGGGATGCTTTGAATGTGGGTCTATGGAGCATCGAGTTAGAGACTGTCCGAAGAAAGCAACTAGACTGAGATCTGAGGGTCAGGATCGTGCACCGAATAGAAGGGATAACCAACAGCCTCAGAGGGGTCGTGGTGCAGGAAGAGGAGGTAATGGTGCTGGCAGAGGTCGTGGGGCATCGAGGGGAAATACCGGTGGTACTGAGGCTAGACAACCTGGTTTGGTCTATGTCGCGAGGCGTCAAGAGGAGGGCAACGCACCGGATGTCATAACCGGTACGTTCTTGATCCTTGGTGTGCCCTATAATACTTTGATTGACATTGGCTCAACCCACTCGTACATTGCTAGTAGCGTAGTGGAAACTCTGCATCTAGACTCTGAGCTTACTTCTAGGAAGATGACTGTATTAAGCCCCCTAGGTCACTCTGTAGAAGTAAGAAAACTTTATAGGGACGTACCCCTAGAACTCCAAGGGGTCATGTTCTTGGCTGACTTGATGAAACTACCGTTCCGGGAGTTTGACCTAATCCTCGGGATGGATTGGCTAGTAAAGTATCAAGCTAGTCTGGATTACGTGGCTAAGCGCATGGTGTTAAAGACCATGGAAGGTGAAGAGGTTGTGATGATAGGTAAAAGGAGAGATTACCTGTCTAATGTGGTTTCGGTATTAAAGGCGGAAAGGATGGTTAGGAAGGGTTGTGAAGCTTATGTGGTGCATGTCTGTGCCTTGGAACCTAAGGATGTTGCTGTGGGAGATGTCTGGACTGTGAGGGACTATGTTGATGTGTTTTCAGAGGAACTTCTGGGTTTACCTCCGGACCGTGAGGTTGAATTTGGTATAGATCTGTTACCCAGAACCGCGCCCGTATCTATAGCTCCGTATCGGATGGCGCCAAAAGAATTGGTAGAGTTGAAGGCGCAGATTCAGGAATTATTGGATAGAGGGTTCATCCAACCAAGTGTATCGCCGTGGGGAGCTCCAGTGCTTTTTGTCAAGAAGAAGGATGGGACAATGAGGATGTGTATAAACTATTGGCAGCTGAACAAGTTGACGATAAAGAACCGGTATCCTTTGCCCAGGATTGATGATCTATTCGATCAACTCAAAGGGGCATCGGTGTTCTCTAAGATTGACCTTAGGTCAGGCTACCATCAGCTTAAGGTGAAAGAGGCTGATGTTCACAAGACGGCATTCCGTGCTCGGTATGGCCACTCACGAAGTTCGTAATGCCTTTTGGTCCATTTAATGCACCAGTAGCGTTTATGGACATGATGAACTGGGTTTTCCAACCCTATCTAGATCGGTTCGTCGTGGTCTTCATAGACGACATTTTGGTGTACTCGAAGTCGGAGGAGGAGCATGACGCACATCTTCATGTGGTTTTGCAGGTTCTAAGGGAGAAACAGTTGTATGCCAAATTCAGCAAGTGTGAGTTTTGGCTTAAGGAGGTAACCTTTCTAGGACATGTTGTTTCGGCCGAAGGAATTAGGGTGGATCCCCGTAAGATTGAGGCGGTGTTGGAGTGGAAGCCACCAAAGTCGATTCTGAAATTCGAGTTTTCTCGATTGGCGGATATTATAGGAGATTTGTGGAAAACTTCTCCTTAATCACAAAGACTGCTGACTAAGCCGTTGAGAAAAGGAGTTCCGCTTTGTGTAAATTTGAAAGTAGCAAGAGAGTTTTGATAAGTCAAGAGGATTACGGCGAAGCACCGGTCTTAATTCACTGAGGCGAGCGGAGTTCATCAGATATTGTGATGCGTCACATACTGGTTTAGGCTGTGTATTGATGCAAGAAGGGAAGGTGGTCGCTTATGCGTCACGGCAATTGAGGACTCACGAAGCTAACTACCCGACACATGACTTGAAATTGGTTGCTGTGGTATTTGCTCTGAAGATCTGGAGGCACTACCTGTACGGGGAGAAGTCGGTGGTGTACACAGATCATAAAATCAAGTACCTCGACTCGTAAAGATTTGAATCTGAGGCAGCGGAGGTGGATTGAGTTGTTGAAGGACTACAACTGCTCAATCGAATACCATCTGGGGAAGGCTAATGTGGTAGCTGATGCATTGAGCCGAAAGGTGGTAGCGGATTTGCGAGCTATGTTCGCTTATCTAAGTCTTTATGAGGATGGGAGCCTTTTGGCAGAATTACAAGTGAAGCCATCTTGGATTAATGAGGTCAAGGAAAAGTAGATGACCGACGAAGCTTTGAGTACTCAAAAATTGCAAGTACAGAATGGTGAGGCCGAAGGATTTAGCTTGGGCAGTGATGGAGTGTTGTACTTTCAGGGGAGAGTATGTATGCCTAAGGATGATGATTTGAGGCAGCGAATCCTTAAAGAAGGTCATAGCAGTGCATACGCTATGCACCCGGGGAGCAGCAAGATGTATCGGGATTTAAGAGAGCAGTTTTGGTGGCCGGGTCTTAAGCGGGAAGTGATCGAGTTGGTAGGCAAGTGTCTGACATGCCAGCAAGTTAAGGCTGAGCATCAATTGCCATCAGGGCTGTTACAACCAGTAAAGATCCCACAGTGGAAATAGGAAGAGATTACTATGGATTTCGTAAGTGGGCTTCCCCTCACGCCCAGTAAGAAAGATGCAGTTTGGGTGGTAGTAGACCGGTTGACTAAGTCAGCCCATTTCATACCGGTAAGGGTTGACTACTCGCTTCAAAGGTTAGCCAAGTTGTACATCGCAGAGATAGTACGATTACATGGAGTACTGGTGTCTATTATTTCGGATCGAGATCCTCGGTTCACGTCGAGATTCTGGAAGGCTCTACATCAGGAGTTAGGCACGAGGTTGAATTTCGGCACGACTTTTCACCCACAGTCTGATGGACAATCTGAGAGGGTTATTCAAGTATTGGAAGACATGTTGAGGGGCTGTGTTTTGGATTTTCGTGGTAGTTGGGAGGAGTATCTACCTTTGGTAGAGTTCACTTATAACAATAGTTATCAAGCAAGCATTCAGATGGCACCGTACAAGGCGCTGTATGGTCGAAAATGCCATACTCCCACATGTTGGATGGAACTAGAAGAACGCCGGATGTTGGGTCCAGAGTTAGTGGCAGAGACGGAGGATAAGGTTAGAGTAATTTGGGCTCGTCTGAAGGAGGCGTCAGATAGGCAGAAATCCTACGCTGATCTTAAGCGAAGAGAGGTTGAATATGCAGTGGGTGATAAGGTCTTCTTAAAGATATCCCTTTGGAAGAAGGTGCTGAGGTTTGGCTGGAAGGGCAAGCTAAGCCCTAGATTCATCAGACCGTACATAGTGTTGAGACGTGTGGGACTGGTAGCTTACCAGCTTGAGTTGCCGACAGAGTTGAGTCAGATCCATGATGTCTTCCACGTTTTGATACTGAGGCGCTATCGATCGGATCCCTCACACGTAGTGTCGATAGCGGAAATTGAGGTGAGCCCAGACTTGTCTTTCGAAGAGGAGCCAGTACAGATCTTGGATCGAGATGTCAAAGTTCTGCGAAGGAAGTCAGTGCCTATGGTAAAAGTGCTATGGCGAAACCATGGTACAGAGGAGGCCACATGGGAACCCGAGGATGTGATGCGGCAGCAATACCCCTAACTCTTCTGATCCAGGTATTTTTAAGGCTGAAATTCTTTTTAAGGGGGTAGAACTGTAACACCCTAATTAGGGGTTGTTTGTAATTTAATTAATTTCCCATGTGAGTACTTGAAGAACTAAATGCTATGATCATTTGACATGTTTTAGGGTCTAGAAATAACCCCGAGCTAGGCTTAACTTAAAACTAAAAATTTCTTTCTAAGTGTTTTAAAGGAAGGGAGCTAGGTGAGATAAGGGGTTAAGGAAAATTTGGGAAGGAACATGACACAAGGGTTGAATTGGCACGATTGGCTTGGTGCTTTTAAGGGGGGTTGCAAGGGAGGAGGTTCGATTCTTGGGAGTTACAAGGGGGAAATATTTTTCTTTTGGGCTTTTTGGGCGTTAGAGAAAGGGTTAAGAAGGCTTTAAAGAATATTGTGGGTAAGGTTATGCATGAAAGACAGTTTGGTGGGGTGGCTTGGGGCGCCACTTAAAGGGCCTTAGTGTATGGACTCGGGTTCGAGTCATGATGGACGCAATGGGTGTTTTATTTTTTAGGCTTTTGGCGTTAAAGGAAAGGGGGCCAGGTATGAAGGCCTTATAATTAAATGGAGAGGGCTCATGACATGAAAGTCAAATGGGAAAGATGGCAAGAGGCGTTGGAAGAGTGGGTGCAAGCGGAGGTCGATTCGAACCAAAGAAGCAAAGAAGGGGTTTTTATTTTTTGGAAGTCGTGAAGAGGGGAGGTGATGGCCCGATTATGGACTCTTTAAGTGATGAGATTAAGCTTAAATTTTGCTTATAATCTACTGGAAGGATAGTAGTTAGTAGTTTATTTGCTTTTAAATTGTAGGAAGAGTGGCTAGAGATAAAGGCTAAAGATAAATGCAATGTTGGGTGATAATTAAAAGATGAATTATCACAAAGAGGGGAGAGGTAATGGTCGACTTTGGGACTCCTTGGGGGCCATCTACATTCGGCTATGATAAAGCAAGGGGCTGCAAAATTCATGAAGTTTTTCTTTTCTTTCCTCTTGATTTCTTTTGGTCAACCTCTCTAGTCCACAAGTGCCAAATTCTTCAAACCATATCACCCCTTCTCATTATTTTCTTCTTTCTCTTGAGTCGAATCCCTTAAAGAAAGGTGCTGTCCCACTTTCGATTCTTTTCTCCTCTTCAAGAGTAGCCGAACCTCCTCACAACACCAAGTGGTGCTGACTTGTGGTGTTTAGGGGCCTAAATAATCATTAAGGTAAGGGGTAATCACCTCTTTTAGGTTCAAGATTTATGGCCGAATGGCCTATGACTCTTAATGATGTACTTAAATCGATTGTAGAGAGGCCATAGCCGATTGAAGGGAGCTTTCGGGATTTGTTTTCCTAAGGTAAAGAGGTAAGTGACTTTCGGCCATAGGCCTTGATTATGAATGATTGTGCAAGCCGATTTTTAACATGTGTTTTGGTAGGGATTTTGAAGACTCAAGTGATATTTCGGGATTTCGGTAAGTAGGGTAAGTGAATAAGTCACATTCGGCCAAGGGCCATTTGTTAAAGAAATTTATATATACCGAAACTAATATGAGCCATAGATTTAGGGGCAAATTAAGGCTTCGGGATTTGGTTGGAAACCAAATCGGCAACCAAGGTGATGTTATTTCAAGTACAACAAATCCTTCAGGATTATTTGGTTTGGCCGAATAGGCCTAATGTCCCTAACCATGATTGTTGGCCGATTATAGATCAAGAGAGCTAGCATCGTAGATCGAATCTTCGGGATCTAGGAATTTCGGTAGAAACAGGTGTGTAAAAATTCACTACACACTTTATTAATAACATGACTATTTTGTTGCCTTGTTAAAAAATATGATAGTGGTCTATGATATATGCTTGTGGGCTTAAGCATGGACTCTGGGTAAGTCCCCTATACGTAATCTTTGATATATGATTTTGTATGCCATCACATGTTGTTAAATGCTATGCTATACATGATATACATGAGATATGATAATTGATATGTAAGCATGATGATGGTGGGATTGATGAGAGGAGGGGGATGATTTTATGGACTGTCGTCAGTGGTTTTGACCACAAGATGGGTTGGCCCTATTAGATTATTTGTGACCTATGGTCATCAGTGGTTTTGACCACACCGATTGATAAATTGCGACTAAGTCCCAGTGGTTTGGTACCACCAGTGGTTTTGACCACATTATGATATTTTGTGACTTATGGTCATCAGTGGTTTTGATCACACGATGGGTTGGCCCCATCATTTATTATGTGACACTAGTCACCAATGGTTTTGACCACCAGTGGTTTTGACCACACGGGGTAGAAAAGGAGTATGGATGGTTAATTGGTTTGAATAAATGCATGTTTATTAATATCTTGTGTATGAGTTGTACTTCCGGGTGGGGGATTTACACACTGAGTCTTGGTGACTCACCCCTTCCCCTACTATTTCGCAGATGAGTAGATTACGGAGATGGAGCCGGAGAGGACTCGAGGCGGCCATGCTTATCGTTGGATTTAAATTTATTTTATTATAGTTAATACTATTTTCTTTTCTAAGTTTTTATTTTGGGTTGTAATAAGGTCGCTAAATATTGATTGGATGTTTATTTTATTGCTTTATTTTACTCATGTTATATCTCAAACGGAATTTTATAAATATTAAGTGAACCGGCTAAAAGCAACGTTTTCAACTAAGTAACTTCTATGAGTTTTTCAAAGATGTTACCATCAGGTAACAAAAATAAACCAAGTCAGCTGAAACTTTGACGATTTTAAAATGCTACATGAGCAACCGTTTTCAAAAGGGTTTGTCAACCTAACTGTATTTATAAAAAGACCAACTGAGTTTTCAAACACCTTTTTCATACATTTTTACAAATTTTATTACGTTTTCACCAAAGTTTCAAAATGACTCAAATTATTTTACTCTGTGACATACCAGATCCGGTCAGGACTCATAGGCCGGGTTTGGGGTGTTACATTACGGGATGTGACATCTTGTTATCACAAGACGAGAGGGTCTTTAACATTTGTTTCGATTTATTCAAACGGTTTTTTAAGTAAAATTAACATTAATAAAAAGAGAGATTGTATTTTAAACTATTTTCAAATTTTCAACTTTCGACACTAAGACATGAATTAATCAATTAAGTACCAATTTTGGGCATCACGAGGGTGCTAATCCTTCTTTGTGCGTAACCGACTCCCAAACCAGTTTTTTAGATTTTTGTAGAACGAAAAACATTTTTTAATAAATTAAACCTTTTATTAAAAAGATCAAGTTTTGAGGTGATCCGGTCACACCTCATATAAAAAGGGTTGGTGGCGACTTTCATTTTCGTTTTCAAAATAAAAAAGTCAATTTGAAAAAAATGGTTTCAACAGCTTGGTGACTCCGCTAGGGACAAAATAAGAGAGTCAAGCCACAAGTTGATTACTTCTTGTCTTTTTGTCAAAGATAATTTGGTTTAAATTTACGATCTGTTTGTTGCATTTCATTTTTATGGTCTACATCATTTTGATATATTTGCTTTATTGGTTCGAGTCTCTGGATATATTCTCCTATACTGCATTTCATAACCGGTTGGTTATACCCCTTTTAAGTTGTAGTGAGAAACTATTCCTTCATGAGGTCTTCACCTCCGTATAGGATAGTGGATCGCTTTCGGAATACATCTGTACCTATGTCTTCATGATATTTTCATCCCTGTATAGCCATAGGGAAATGTATTCCCCTGAACTGAACTCGATCCGTATGAGCCTATAATGAGCGAGGATCGAGGAATTCGCCGGTTCAAGTACCCTTACTTTTGAACTGAATAGCATATAGTGAGCCCTAAGAGCCTACCCTAGGTAGAACCACACAGAACCCCTAGTGGTCACCCAAATAGGTGCTTTATTCATTATTTCTTGCTTACTTTAAATTTTAGCTTTGTATAAAATGTACTGACTTGTTTTGTTTTACTTTGACTGTGATTGCATGACATTTTCATCATAAAAAAGGTGTTGATTCACGTTCAATTAATAAATAGAGAGCTTGCCATGGAGAATGAATTTCTTGATAAAGCGGAAGATAATACGGCTGCCCGAATATGGTCCCAAAAGACGCAACTAGAGAAAGGTGATTATCTGACGGAGGGGTACGTATCAGAATTGTGGGACTTCACTCGTATTAGCGTAACCCAGAACAATCTCCAAGAATTGAAAGAGATATGGGTCCAATGTGATGATGAAATCAAGCAGCTATTTTACTATAATTATGGTGATTTGCCCTATCTACTCAATATCAAAGTGGACAAGCACTTGTTTCGAGCTCTGGCTAAATTTTGGAATCTCACCTACAGCTGCTTTACTTTTGGAAAAGTGGATTTGGTACCTACTATGGAAGAATACACGACCTTAATTCATTGCCCCAAAATTCGAGCTGACAAGGTTTATTCCGGAGCTGCCAACATCCCAACTTTCTTAAATAAGTTAATGAACATCACGAGGATGAGTGAACAATGGGTTGCATCCCAGATCAAGCAAAAAGGAGATAGTAAATGTATCCCTTGGAATAGTTTGCGAGGTTTGATCTTAGCACACCCAGATATGAAAAAAAGGGTCGATGTCTTTGCTTTGAGCATTTACGGGCTGGTTGTTTTCCCTAAAGTACTAGGGCACGTAGATGAGGCAGTTTTAGATTTGTTTGACAGACTTGATAAGAGGGTCATGCCCGTCCTTGTAGTTTTGGCAGAAACATTCAAATCTTTGAATGCATGTCAGAGAACAGGTGAAGAAAGATTCATTGAATGTGTGCAACTCTTGTTGGCATGGTTTTATAGCCATTTTTGAAGGGTAGAAAAAGTTTCTTATCGAGTATTCTCCGAGAACTACTCACCATTAAAAAAATTAGTGGCTACACCAAGGCGATACGATATTTTAGAAGAAAAACGGATGGCGATACTCCAAAATCTCCAAGATAAGGACGTCGAATGGAGAGTCCTTTGAATGATCCCCGATGAGATTCTGTACCGGTGTGGAGATTTGACTGAGTTCCTCTACTTGGGATTTGGGGAGCTGTTGGATATGCTCCTCTACTTGTGTTGAGGTAGTATAGATCGAGGCAGTTCATACCAGCAACGCAAGGGCTGGCCCAGTGTGACTTTTCGTATAAGGGCGATAACTACAAGAAAAAGGTTCGAGAAATGTCTAACGCCTGGAACCAAACCCGCCAAATGAAAAAATTTGCTGCAGGTCTGATGAAGACCCCCGGATATAATAAGTGGTGGGGTAAAAGAATCAATGACAACATCCCTGGGCCAAGTCAAGAAGGCACTCAAAAAATGGAAGAATACTTGCAAGTGATCCCATCTGAGCTAGGGATTATAAAGCAAGATTTTGAAAAAAGGAATTAGGAGCTAAGAAAGAAGATAGAATAACTAGAAAAGGAAAAGATGCAATTAGGACTAGATATTGATGTCCAGAAGTTAGAGGCTGATAAACTGAGAAAAGGAAATAACAAAGCCGAGAAAGATTTGGACAGTTTAAAAACATATTACAAGAAGCTACGCTTGTCGATGAGAACTGCCGGGCTGGGGAAAACATCAGAAGGCTGCAAGAAATCAAAGAAGAAAAGAATAAAGACGATCAATAGGAAAAGAAATTCCAAGATAGCTGAGTTCGAGAAAATGCTCTAGAAAAAGACCTATTGGAAAACCAAAATGAAAAGTTTAGATTAAAAGCCCGGATGACAGAGCTAGAAAAGTCACTTCATTTGTATCGTAGCCGCAACTCCAATTGAGCTGAAAGCGAGCCTAAATAAGATTGAAGAGCTAAAAGGAAAAATAGAAAAGCTCGAAACCGCATTACAAAAATGTGAACTCCAAGTTGAACTCCTTGAAGCAAACAATGAGCATTGGAAAGCGCAACTCCACCGTTCTTAAGGTCAGGTCAGGGATAGAGACCATATCATGGATGAAGCTGTGGCTCAAATACGAGAGGTGGCCGATCATTTGCAAACTCTAGTAGTTCAGGCTGACGTGCTAAGTTTGAAATATGAATCAAAATCGGATCGAGGTTGAGAATTAGCTTGCCTTAGGAAAGTTAAGGCTTTGAGTATTAGGGCAAAGCCGTATATGTAATATGTTTTATGTAAAGAAATTTGTTTTCTAGTAAAGTTGTTTAATAGAATTGAATAAGAGTAAATGCCTCTTTTTGCATTCATTCCATGCATTTGCATTACATTGCATCATATGCATTAAATTTCACAAAAAGACCCTAATTAATCGAAATTATTTCAGTTAACCTGAAAACCAGCCAGAGCCAACCAACCAAATATGGTTACAATACTAGCGCCAAAACCAAAGTAATGGACCAAAGATTGGAAAGGCTAGAACAGATTCAAAAAGACATGCAAGATTAGTTGCAAGCACAGCTGCAAGAACAGTTAGCAAAAGTTCAACATGATATGAGGAATCAGATACAGGAATCCCAAAGAAGTATGATAAGCCAATTGACACAGTTGCTGGCTGAAGGACTTGAAAAAAGAAAGAGCACTGTGGTCAACTCAGGGAATGATAATGAGGACCCTATTTACCCTCCGGGTTTTACCCCGATAAATGCCCAGGCGCAACCAGAGGCGTACCCATGAAGGGTACTCGTTACTATTAGACCCCAACAGTATCAAGTCGATACCTCGTCACCAACGAACTACCCAACGAGTTCAAGCTCAAATTCAGGGGATAATCCAACCAATCCCGTTGTTCCTGATCTAGATGATATGGTAGAAATGGAAAAAAATAAGAGTGGAACTGCTAAAGCAACTTGAGGATCGGTGTAGATGGTTAGAAGAAAAATTCAGAGCAATGGAAAAAGCTAATTATCATTGCAGAATTGATGCCTAAGACTTGAGTTTGGTCCCAGACCTAGTGTACCATCCCAAGTTCAAAACTCCAGAGTTTGAAAAGTACAACGGGACTAGCTGTCCTGAAGCTCACATCACGATGTTCTGTCAAAGGATGACAGGACACATTAATAATGACCAATTATTAATTCATTGCCTCCAAGACAGTCTGATTGGGTCAGCATCCAAATGGTACAACCAACTGAGCTGTGCCAATATCAATTCATGGAAAGACTTGGCACAAGCTGTTATGAAGTAATATAGTCATGTGACGGACATGACACTCGACAGAATCATGTTGCAGAATATGAAGAAGAAGCAGAGTGAGAGCTTCAGGCAATATGCCTAAAGATGGAGAGAGGTGGCAAAGCAAGTCCAGCCACCTCTTCTGGTGAAATAAACCACAATGCTTTCATCAATACTTTAAAAGCCCGTTCATCAACCATATGTTGGGGAGTGTTACTAAGAGCTTCTCGGATATAGTAATGTCCGGTGAAATGATTGAAAACACAGCTGTCGAAACCATTTTTAATTTTTTTTAAAAAAACAGGGATCAACTTTAAAAAACGAAAATGGGAGTCACCACCAATCTTTTTTCGAGGTGTGATCAGGTCACCTTAAAATTGGTCATTTTAATAAAAAATTTTGATTTATTAAAACAATGATTTGGCCTACGAAATTCAAGAAAATGGGTTCGGGAGTCAGTTATGTACGAGAAAATGTTAGCACCCTCGTAACGCCCAAAAATTGGTACCTAATTGATAAACTCATGTCTTAATGTCAAAAATTTGAAAAATTTAAAATACGATCCTTTTATTTGAAAGAAATCCAAGACTCGCTTATCTCAAAAAAATAAAATGTCACACCCAATGAGTTAGGACGCAACATTTCAAGACTCCAAAACTAAATTTGCCTTTATTTGTAGAAAATCCTTACCTCGAGACACAAAACATCATATCCAATAAGTTAGGATACAACCTCTTGAATTCCCGATAATAAGTTTTGATTTGAAGCTTATGGGTTTCAATTTCAAAAAGGAATACTTAATATCTTAAGTTCAACGAGAAAAATCGAAACCCAGTGAGTTAGGGTACAATTTTTCTCGAAGCCCCCAAATATTATGTATCGCCGTATTTTTAAAAAAAAACCTCTGAATTAAATGCGACAATTTAGCAAAATGTATTTTTATTAAAAAAATGATTCGAGTAAAATATTGCATTAATACATTACAAAACATAAATACCAAAAATAATTTATGAAAATTTCATAATATTCTAACATTTAATATTAACATAGATAGTTAAGGGAAGAATAACATAAAATAGCGAATGATGTGGGAAATAAAATGACTATACTAAAGCAAACATAAAATAATAAGCAAATAAAAGCTAAAAATAATAAGTAAAAAAAAATGATATGGCAAAAGCTAAAATGAATATATATATATATATAATAAAATAAATATTTGTTTAAAATAATATATAAAAACTTTGAATATAAAAATATGTATAAAGGGATAACTTATAGTAAATATATAATATAATAACTTAATGTATATAAAAATAACATATTTAAAATAAATAATACATAGAAAACTTTATAATAATAATAAATCAATTTAAATAATATACAATATACAAATTTTAAAATATAAAAAATAATATAGAATTTAATAGAATAACCTATAAAAATTGAAATAATTTTATATAATGCTAAAGTATTTAAAAATAAGAAGAAAAATAAAAGAGGATTAAAAAATATTCAAGGAAACAGGGATTAAATCGAAATAAAAATAAAATCCAGAGTAAAATGTAAAAGGACCAGATTAGAACGCGCGTCACACTGTAGGGACCTATTATGTCTTATCTCCTAAACGACGCTGTTCCATCTCCTGCCTTAGGGACCAAATTGAAACAAAGGCCATAACTCTAGGCCAAATTGAAAATAAAGAAAAGATGCAAATTGGACATAATTATAAAATTGTAATAATGTGGAAGGGCCCATAGATTAATTAGACCTTTTAACAAAAACGCGCGGATCCTCCTCGGGTATCGAGTCAACACGCGGATCACCAAAACGACGCCGTTTCACTAGCCTATGCAAACAAAAAAGTTTGTTAAAAAATCATTTGAAACCATTTTAGAAAAAAGATAAACAGAGCAAAAAAAAGCTCTCTCTCTTCTAGCCTCCGACCAAAGCTCCGGTGATAGACTGTCGCACGTGCCTCCGCACACGTCACCACACACGTCGATCGAAAAGCTAAAAACTCCATTTTTTAGTGGAGATCGAAAGGTAAATTTGTTTCCTTCATTTTTAATAGTATTTAGAAGAAAAAATGATTTGTATGATTTTATATATATAAAAAATGAAAAAAATAGAATAAAACTATCAAAAATCACCTCTGACTTTTGAAGATTCTATATTTTATTTCTGTATTCTTTTTGTGTTTTGCGTGTGTTTTACAGATTGTATTAGGGTTATTTATAGCCCCAGAAATAAATCAAAAATAAATACAAAGATTTTGTCTTGCTGTTTTCTGCCATTTTTCTTTCCTTTTGCAGGTGAACGGTGAAGATGAAGAGTTGAGGAGAGCTATCTGCGCGCTGATTGCAGCACGACCAAGGATCTGTGTTGGGAGCTGCGGCGCGAGGAAGGAACCCTAGGGTTCAGGGTTTCCAATTTCTGAAACCAAATTTAGGCCATTGGACCATTTGGGTCTTGGGTATTAGGTTTAGTTGGGTCTAGGTTTAATGGGTTTTACGTTAGTATTTGGGTTTGGGTTTTAAGCCTGTTTATTGTAACAATAAAAAAATGATGGACTTTTATTTTTTGGATTTTTTTATTATTGATATGGGCCCGGGCAAATTAGGCCAATTATAGCTGTCCTTCTTTGCTCATTGTCGTGTAACGAGAATAGAGCAAAGACTATAAAAGGACCAATTTTGCTCGGTCTTGCCGAGTTTTGACTTCTTGGCCCTTGTATTCTCCAAATGGCTTCCAACCTAACTGAAGTTTCATGGGTATTGGAATTTCAACTTAACTTTACTTCTCTGCAACTTCTGCAACTTTAGAAGTATTGGACTATCTGTTCTTCTACTCTTTCTGGGAAATAAGTTTGATGGCTTCAATCTGCTTCACTGTAACTTCAGGAAAATAAGATTTTCCATAAGATTGGCTTTCTTCGATCTGTTCCACTACCACTTCAGAGAGGCAAGGCTAGTGTCTCTAATCTACTTCGCTGTAATTTCAGGAAGACAAGATCTGCAATCTTTAGTCTACTCCGCTGCAAACTCAGGGAGATTAGGCTGGTGTCTTCGATCTGCTTCACTACAATATCAGGAAGACAAGATCTGCTATCTTCGATCTGCTTCACTGTAAACTCAGGAAGACAAGATTTGCTATCTTTAGTCTACTCCACTGCAAACTCAGGGATGCCAGATTAGTATCTTCGATCCGCTTCACTGCAATCTCAGGAAGACAAGATCTGCTATCTTTAGTCTGCTCAACTGCAAACTCAGGGATGATAGACTGGTATCTTCGATCCGCTTCACTGCAATCTCAAGAAGATAAGATCTGCTATCTTCAGTCTGCTCCACTACAAACTCAGGGATGCCAGACTGGTATCTTCAATCTGCTTCACTGTAATCTCAGGAAGACAATATCTGCTATCTTCGGTCTGCTCCACTGCAAACTTAGGGATGCCAGACTAGTATCTTCGATCCGCTTCGCTGCAAACTTAGGAAGACAAGATCTGTTGTCTTCAGTTTGCTTCGCTGCAACTTTAGGGAGGCAAGGCTAAAAGTGTCAATCTACCCTACTACATTTTCCTATAAAGGACATGAGTATATGCTTATGACGAATAACTAGGATGCCCTGATCGATATGAGTCAAATGCTCCTAATTAGATGCGCTATGATATGTGAATGCAAAAATGTTATGAGCATGATTCCTACTCAATGTGTCATCACTCATTTGTTCTTCATCCTTGTTCCTCTCGAAGTATTAGTCATATTCTGCTCAAATAATTTGTCTCATGGTAATTTCAGAGTCCACTCCGTTTGATCCTTGGGGACGCAAGGCTTGTACCGCCTTCAAACCATCCCACCACAATTTATCAAAACTTTTTCAGTCCATCCCTACTGCAATTTAAGGATACATGATTTGTTTCAACTCCAATTCATTCCACAACGATCAATTTGGTTTGTCACACCATTCCCCAAATGTTATGACCCGATGAAAATGACATCGCCTATTTTCGTCATATCAACTCGTTATTTTGTCCAATTACCATTTGGACAGAAAATTCAGAGAAATAGTCTCCATCTAGACTCTTCTTTCTCAAATATTTCCAATCCATGTGCATGAAAATTCTAAACAATTGTCCTGTTTCAGTTTCTTGTATTATCTAGAAATTTCCAAAGTAATATGTAGAACTTTTTCTGTGAAAATATTATTAGTTCATCAATCATTATTTCAATGCAACATGCTTATGAATGGTAATAATGGACAACAAATAAATTGATCTTGAGGATAGTTCAAACTGAATAAATTATCAACAAAAAGGAAATTAACTGGGAAAATATCTTTGAGAAGAAAAAGAATCCAAAGATAGTGAATTAATATGAATAGGACAAAGATCAGGTGCCCTAGATATCACAGATTCGGCTTCTATATACAAACTCTAGGAAGACTGCTTTGAGCTTAACATGCGTTTAGAAGATCCAAAGTACTTTGTTGATGCCCCGATATGTAACATACTTCATTTCTTGTTGATTTAGGTATAGCAAGATCACTGCATGCCCATTCAAAATTTGAGCCGCCCTTTTCAGGTTTTCAACTCAAAACCCCTTTGGTTTCAAGGCGCCCTTTACGGGTTTTTTCCTAGGCCTCTCTTTTTTTTTTCTTGAAGTCTCAAAGCACCCTTTGTGGGTTTTCACATTGGCCTCTTCTCCTTTTTAAGCAAAATATTTTTTGACTGAATTCGAGTTCACAGGATTGGGTAAGCTTTTCCCATCCATTTCGGTCAAAATCAGTGCACCTCCAGAGAAAGTCTTCTTCACCACATATGGTACTTCCCAATTTGACATCCATTTTCCTCTGAAATCCATTTGTATGGGAAGGATCTTTTTCAGTACAAAGTCCCCCTCGTGAAACTCTCTTGGGTGAACTCTTTTATCATAGGCTCGCATCATTCGTTTTTGGTACATCTGACCGTGACGAATAGCCCTTAGCCTATTTTTCTCAATCAAGTTCAACTGATCATATCGAGATTGGACCCATTTTGTTTCATCCAGCTTTATCTCTAACAAAACTCGAAGAGAAGGTATCTCTACTTCAATAGGTAGGACTACCTCCATCCCATAAACCAGTGAGAAAGGAGTTGCCCTAGTAGAAGTTCTGACGGACATTCGATAAGCATAGAGTGCAAATGGTAATTTATCATGTCAATCCTTATAAGTCTCAGTCATTTTCCCTACTATCTTCTTAATGTTTTTATTGGCTGCTTCCACTGCCCAATTCATTTTTGGGCGATACGGAGATAAGTTGTGGTGTTTGAACTTGAATTGGCTGTAGACTTCTGCTATCGTGCTGTTGTTCAAGTTTAGTGCATTATCTAATATGATCCTCTTGGGCATTCTATATCGACATATGATTTCCTTCTTCAAGAACTGGCTAACTGTTGACTTAGTAACGCTAGCGTATGAAGCAGCCTCCACCCACTTCGTGAAGTAGTCAATAACCACAAAGATGAATCGATGCCCATTCGAAGCTTTCGGTGAGACGGCCCAATAACATCCATGCCCCACATGGAAAAATGCCATGGAAAAGTCATAACATGCAAATGTGAAGGTGGTACGTGGATTTGTCTCCATAAATCTGGCATTTATGACATCTTTTGGCATAGTTGATACAATCTCCTTCCATGGTGGACCAATATTACCGAATCTCATTATTTGTCTAGCCATTGTGAACCCATTAGCATGTGTTCCACAAACGCCCTCATAAACTTCTTCCAAAATCTTCCTAGCTTCAACAGCATCAACACATCTCAATAGTACCTTATCTTTCCTTCTTTTGTACAAGATATCGCCATCTAAGACATAATCTGTAACACCCTAAAAATTCGAGTGTTTATATATTTTGCATGAATTGGTGTTTAGATTTTAAAGGAAAATTTCTTTCTTTTATTTTAGTGCTTATTGAAGTCCTAAAGAGGAGTATAGCATAATTTGGATATGGAATAAATTTAATAATTGAGAATTTATTGAAGAGAAGCAAATGTCATTAAGACTTAAGTTAAATTAAGTGTTAATGAGTGTCATAAGTTGAGTACATGGCATAGTGGAGTTGGCGCATGGGTTATAGCTTGAGGGAAGAGGTTCGAATCCCTTGTTTAGCATCTAGATGAATTTTTGTTTTTAATTTTCTGCACATGTATAGCAAGTGTCGGCCAAGAACATATATGGTAAGTGTTGACCATGTTATTTTTGGTTAGTGTATCAAAGGATTAAGGAAATAGATAACTTATGGCATGGAATCAAATATTTAAGGAAAGATAGGGGGAACATAAGGCACATATCAAGGGAAAATTTTGGAAACAAATCACGGCCAATTGACCATGTGTTGGACGGCAACTTGGTATACGGAGGGAGCCGAATTTTTGTGTTAGTTTTGGCTAAGAATTTCTTTTTTCTCTTTGGTCATTCCTTGCACCTTGTGCAGAATTTTTGTTTTCTCTCTTTTCAACTTTTCATCTTGGCCGAATTGTGCATTTGGTAAAGCTCAAATTTTTGTGATCAAATTGGTCATTTTTTTTATCTCTTTAGTCATTGCTTTGTGTCTTTTCTTTGAGTGCCGAAATCAACTATACCAAAAGAGCCATCCTTTCTCTTTTCTTTTACCATGGCCGAATGTACTAGCTCCTAAAATTCATCTTTTTCTTCTCTTCTCATTGAAATCAAACAACATCATCACCATCTCTTCTTTCATATTTTAATTCCTCTCATTCAAAGTTTCTCCATCAAACACTCTCTTGGCCGAATGCTAGAGTGCCTTAGCCGAATCTTTATTTCTTTTTCTTTGATCATACATAGCCGAAATCTTCATCCATCACAAACAACTTTCTCAATCCTTCTTTTCGATCGTGGATTATAGGTAAGGAGTTCTTCTTCTTTTTCGTTTCGATTTATTAATAGTGTTATGACCGAATATTAATGGTGTTATGAAGGCCTTTTTGGATCGAAATAAACGTTCGTTCTAATAACGCTTCATTCGTTATTATATAGTGCAATAACGGAAGATCGGAACTCAAGAGATCGGGAGAATCGTAGAAACGTTGGAATCGATTTATTGTGGTAAGGAAATCACATCTTTTAAAGCCTCTAGTATTATTCGATATTATTTTAGATTTAACTAATATTCCTTTGATCGTGAAGACTTTCAAAATAGGGAAGAAAAGGGCGGTGGTTAGTCACGTTAAGAGGGGCGGATCTGTAAATCTTCCATTTAAACGAAGAGCGATTTCGGCAGTCCGGGATTTTCCACCGGGTTGCGAACCATCTTCCGAAGGGAGTCAATTATTCGAAGTAGTACGAACTTCCGAGCCATTATACGTTGGTGGATTCTCGACGACGAACGAATCAATAAACGAGGAGAAGCCGAAAATCGAAGTGATTCAAAATCAAGAGGGTAAGATTTTGGATCTATTATCGATTAAGTATGTTTATACGAAATGGTGTTCTAACAGATCGAAATATGTTTTAGGTGCCGAGGAGCGAGAAGGATTAGTACTCTCGGTATCGAGGTGTGTAACTTCACACTATTTCTCGGTTGGATGTCAATTTCGGTATGGAAGTAAAAATCGTAAAAACGACTAGATCGGTAAAAACGTAAAAACTGATATTTTGACGAAAATACGTAAAAATGACTAAATGGTGAAAATTACGAAAACACCCTCGAGAAATTACTTGTTATTATGTAAATTGTATGTTTTGATAAATTGGGCCAAAAATACTCTAGTTCGATAAATTGAGCCAAAAATACTCTAGTTCGATAAATTGGGCCAAAATACTCTAGTTCGATAAATTGGGCCATAATACTCTAGTTCGATAAATTGGGCCAAAATACTCTAGTTCGATAAATTGGGCCAAAATACTCTAGTTCGATAAAGTGGGTCAAAATATCAGTAGTTTGATAAATGGGCCAAAGCCCACTAAACTACTAAATGGGCAAATTGCTAAATTATTTTTTGGGCCAAATGAAATGTTTAATGATAAACCCACCAATGTTATGGATTAAATAAAAGAAATTGTTATATGACTATATTTTGTTATATACGCATAATTGCATGGGGTAGGGTATATGAAGAGAAGAATGGCTGCTGCCAAAATCTAGTTCGGTGGCCTTGCCACAAAAATAAATATGGCTTATTGCTCTAGTTCGGTGGCCTTGCCACAAAAACAAATATGGCTTATTGCCTCTAGTTCGGTGGCTCGCCACAAATATGGCATATTACCTCTAGTTCTAAGTGGCTTTGCCACAATTATAAAAAGGCTAAATGCCTACGATTGGTGTGTTGGCGGGGTGGGTTGACTTGATCCCCACAGTGTGATGGTTGGTACGGGAGTTAGCGGATGGATATTAGGTTTGGTTGGGAAATTCATTTTACATGCATTTTTAATTTATTTTACTTCATTTTATGATATTGTTGAATTTCAGAATTGGGCTCAAGCCCAAAGATAATATCTTGACGATCCGCCCAATAATGGTGGTAAGTGAGTTGCACATCGAGTTCTAAGTAACTCACCCCCTTTAAATTTTTCCATCTCAGGTAATGGAAATTGACGTGGACTTGGGCCGAGGATGACTTCGTGGAGGCCATACTACAAAACATGGGTTATTTAAACTCTGAACTTTTTAATAAGTATTTTCACTATTTTGGATTATTGTAATAAGGGCCTCTATAAATAATTTATGGATTTTATGTGTGTTTGGTTTTAAACTATACTTTGGACTTTTAAATATGGGCTATGATTATATGATGTTTTATTAAAATAAATTTGGGTTTTCAAGTATATGAAATTCTTTTATAAATATTTTATTATTGTTAACTCTTTAACAAATTACCTAAAGGTTTTGATAATACAATGATTTTCAACTAATGTTTTTTTAATATTTATCAAATTCAAATACTCTTCTAATTTTATTAAATCACTAATTAATATTGTAGCTTTCAACTTATTGAAGATTTAAAAATAGCTCGATTCAGGTAACAAACCAAATCTAGTTTTAATGCATAGACCGGGTTTGGGGTGTTACATTTAAATGGTATCAGAGCCAGTTTCAAAAACTCGGCTGTGGATTGGGTTCACAAATAAAATTCTGTATGAAATCGTTCAATTAAATTTTAAAGATCAGTATGGCACCGCAAGCATCCGGCAACAAGTCAAGTAAGTATTTATTGCTGAATAATTACTATGATATAATCATAGGAACATTCTAGAACTTCTAGTTTTAGATGTGAAAAACCGTAGAGATTGAGACTATAGGATATGTTGCGGAAAAAACAACTTTATATCTCAAATCTCATAAAATATCGTTAATAAACACCGAAACAAATTTTCTGATTCATAAAACTTGTAATCAGATAAAAACGAACAAGCTATCATGAGCACTAGAGGACGTGGTCGTGGACGCCAGAGACGTGGCCGTGGTAGAGGCCGAGGTGCTACGATCAAGCACCAAATCATATGCCTAAGTAGACGCTTTGCATCAATTGAAAGTGAGACGGATCACGCGATCACATGGAAGAAGATAATGCATTGACTCAAGCAATGTCATGCGAGTCTTGGAAAGGGTCATTGGAACTAGAATTGGGCCAACAACTCGTGGGTCAATTTTAGAGCGACTTAAGTCAAATAATGCGAAGTTTTAGAGGAGTCTCGTGTAGCTCGAATGTAGTGAATCTTGGCTCGAAGCTATGGAACGGATTATGGATGATATGGAATGTCTTGTCGAGCAAAAGCGAGAGGAGTTGTATCCTTGTTAAGAGATGAGGCGACGCTGGTGGCTCATTTGTCGAGAAGGCACCGTCGCACTAATTAATTGGGAATTCTTTAAAGCCGCCTTCCAAGGAAAATACGTTGGAACGAAAGTTATGTAGACGTCAAGGGAAGAATTTCGAATCTTGTCCAAGGAAGTAAGACCGTGGCAAGATATGAAGTCGAAGTTTTACGTCTAAGCCGTTATGCCCAACAATTGTAGCAATGATCACGAACGTTGTGTACGTTTGAGGATGGACTTAATGATGAGTGAGGGTTCGATTGCTCCACGACAAGTTAGAAATTTTTGACTCTTGTGGAGAAGGCCAAAATAGCCAAGAGGCTAAGAATTGAACAGTAACCGAGAAAAATTTTGAAACAAGAGAGAGACACAGCAGTCTGGTTCTTCAAAGAGATTCCAGAAGAAACCTCGGAATGATGAATCAGTTCAAGGTAGAACCCCGATAACAAATAATCAGAGTCGAGATTGCACTGAGTGTGGGAAAAGACATTTTGGAGAATGTTGGAGGAAAACGGGTGCATGCTACAAATGCGGTTCAATGGATCATCAGTACAAAAATTGTCCTCGACGTTTGGATTCGACTCAAGAAGTTCGTAATAATGATGCACAGCCGGCCAGAGGTAATCAGCAGCCACCGAGAGGTCGTGGACCAGGTCGTGATGGTAATAGGGCTGGATGTGGTCAAGGTGCATCGGGTCGAGGCAATGGTCATAGAGGAAATGCAGATGCAAGACAGTCTGGACTGGTCTATGCAGTTAGACGCCGCGAGGACGGCAATGCACCGTATGTGATAACTGCACGTTCTTCATTTTGATGTACTGTTATTGCCTTAATAGATATTGGCTCTACCCATTCATATGTATCTAGTGCCATATCTGAAACCTAAATTTAGAATCAAATTACCGATAGTGAGATGACGAGAATTAGTCCTTTAGACGATCGGTAATTGTTAATAAAATATTTAAAGACGTGCCTTGAAAATTCAAGAGGAGATATTCTTAGCAAACTTGATGGAACTACCTTTCGCGAGTTCGATCTCATTCGGGCATGGATTGGTGGTTAAACATCGAAGAATTGGATTGTGCTGAAAACGAATGTCGATAAGAACCTTGGATGATAAGGAAGTCATAATGATTGGCGAGCGAAGGAACTATTTGGTAAATATGGTATCTGCATTAAAGGCGGAGAAGTGGGTGCGGAAAGGATATGGAGCATTCCTAGCCTTTATCTGTGCTTTGGATGCCAAAGAGTTATCTGTGAATGATGTGAGGACGGTGAAGGAATTTATCGATGTATTTTCCGAAGAACTTCCTGGTATACCTCCAGATCGGGAAGTAGAATTTGGCATTGAGCTCTTGCCTGGGACAGCTCCAGTGTCCATTGCTCCTTATAGAATGGCACCGAAGGAGTTGGCTGAGCTCAAAGCTCAAATTCAAGAATTAATGGATCGGGGATTTATTCGACCAAGTGTGTCTCCGTGGGGAGCACCAGTTTTGTTCGTCAAGAAGAAGGATGGATCGATGCGTATGTACATTGACTACAGACAATTGAATAAATTGACGATCAAGAATCGGTATCCTCTGCCGAGAATTGACGATCTGTTTGATCAATTAAAAGGAGCTTCAATTTTCTCCAAAATTGATTTAAGGTCGGGTTATCACCAGCTCAAGGTGAAAGAAGCGGACATTTATAAGACGGCATTTCGGACACGTTACGGACACTATGAGTTTGTAGTGATGCGTTTGGACTAACCAATGCACCAGCTGCATTTATAGACATGATGAACCGAGTCTTTCAACCATATTTAGACCGATTCGTGGTAGTGTTCATAGATGACATATTGGTTTATTCGAGAAATGAAGAGGAACATGACCAGCATTTGCGGATAGTATTACAGCTACTTTGTGATAAACAATTGTATGCCAAATTTAGTAAGTGCGAATTTTGGCTAAAGGAAGTGACTTTCCTTGGTCATGTAGTATCAGCCAAAGGAATAAGGGTGGATCCTCGGAAAATTGAGGCTATTCGGATTGGAAACCACCAACATCGATAATGAAATTGAGTTTCTTGGTTTACCGGATACTATAGACGTTTTGTAGAGGGTTTTCATTGATTGCTGCACCCCTAACTAAACTGTTGCGAAAAGGAGCTCCGTATATTTGGACTAAAAAGCAGCAAGAGAGTTTCGAGAAATTGAAGAAGATCCCGACGAAGCTCCAGTTTTGATTCAATAGAGGTCGGAAAAGAATTCACTGTTTATTGTGATACGTCTCACATAGGTCTGGGTTGTGTGTTGATGCAAAATGGAAAAGTGGTGGCTTATGCTTCTCGTTAATTGAGACCACACGAAGTAAACTACCCTACTCATGATTTGGAGTTAGCTGCCATTGTCTTTGCTCTAAAGATTTGGAGACACTATCTCTATGGTGAGAAATCTATAATCTACACGGATCACAAGAGTCTTAAATACCTCTTTACCCAAAAGGAGTTAAATTTGAGACAAAGAAGATGGGTAGAATTATTAAAAGATTATGATTTCTCAATCGAATATCATCCTGGAAAGGCTAACGTGGTAGCTGACGCGTTAAGTCGTAAGACAGTATCTGATTTGAGAGCATTGTTTGCCCATTTGAGTCTCAGATGAGGATGGCGGTTGTTAGCGAAACTTGGTGAAGCCTCGTGGTGGAACAAATCAAGGAAAAACAGACATCAAATGAGAAGTTGGGACCTTTACTTCGGCAAGTTGAAAATGGTGAAATTGAGGATTTTGGAATAAACACGGAGGGTGTGTTGTGCTTTCGAGGAAGAGTATGTATGCCTAAGGATTCAGATCTGAGGCAACTGAGTCTACGGGAGGCACATAGTAGCCCTTATGCTATACATCCCGGAGGAAATAAGATGTATCGAGATCTCCGTGAACAGTATTGGTGGCCAGGGTTGAAACGTGAGATTTCAGAATTTGTGGGAAAATGTTTGACTTGTCAGCAAGTGAAGGCAGAACATCAATTACCGTCTAGGTTGTTACAACCGATAAAAATTCCTCTTTGGAAATGGGAACGGATAACCATGGGTTTTGTTAGTGGGTTACCTTTAACACCTACTAAGAAAAATTTTGTGTGGGTAATTGTTGATCGGTTGACAAAGACTGCTCATTTCCTACCAGTCCGTACAGATTATTCATTACAGAAGTTGGCGAAACTGTATGTATCCGAAATTGTGAGGTTGCATGGGGTACCTGTATCTATCATATCGGACAGGGACCCTAGGTTTACATCACTATTCTGGAAAGCTCTGCATGAAGCTTTGGGGACAAAGTTGAACTTCAAGATTAAGATTTCATCCTCGGTCGATGGTCGATCGAGAGAGTAATTCAGATATTGGAAGATATGTTAAGGGGATGTGTAATCGACTTGAGGGTAGTTGGGAGGATTATCTACCACCGGCGTAATTCACGATATAACAACGATTATCGATCCTAGCATTCAGATGGCACCTTACGAGGCATTGTATGGTCGTAAGTGTCGCTCTCCTATTTGTTGGACCGAGTTGGGTGAAAGATGATGTTAGGTCCCGAGATGATATCGAGATAGAGGATAAGGTAAAAGTTATTCGAGCACGGTTGAAAGAAGCCTCGATAGATGTAAGTCGTATGCGGACTGAAGCGAAAGGATATCAAGTATGATGTGGGGATCGGGTTTTCTTGAAGGTATCTCCTTGGAAAAGATCTTCGATTCTAAGGAAGGGCAAGCTAAGTCCTAGATACATTGGACCTTATCGTGTCTTTGAAGCGTGTTGGTCCAATGGCTTATCGATTGAGTTACCTCCTAATTGGATCAAATTCATAATGTTTTCATGTTTCCATGTTGAGGCGTTATAGATCGGATCCTTCGCACATTATACCGGTAGAAGAATTGGAGCTGAATTTAGATTTGTCTTTTGAAGAAGAACCAGTGGAAATCTTAGACCGAGATGTCAAGGTGCTAAGAAAGAAAACCGTGCCGTTGGTCAAAGTTCTATGGCATAACCACGGAGTGGAGGAAGCTACGTGGGAGCCGGAGGATGCAATTCGACGACAATACCCTCACCTCTTTCAATCAGGTAAATTTCGAGGACGAAATTTTCTTTAAGGAGGGTAGAGTTGTAACACCCTAAAAATCCGAGTGTTTATATATTTTGCATGAATTGGTGTTTAGATTTTAAAGGAAAATTTCTTTCTTTTATTTTAGTGCTTATTGAAGTCCTAAAGAGGAGTATAGCATAATTTGGATATGGAATAAATTTAATAATTGAGAATTTATTGAAGAGAAGCAAATGTCATTAAGACTTAAGTTAAATTAAGTGTTAATGAGTGTCATAAGTTGAGTACATGGCATAATGGAGTTGGCGCATGGGTTATAGCTTGAGGGAAGAGGTTCAATCCCTTGTTTAGCATCTAGATGAATTTTTGTTTTAATTTTCGCACATGTATAGCAAGTGTCGGCCAAGAACATATATGGTAAGTGTTGACCATGTTATTTTTGTTAGTGTATCAAAGTATTAAGGAAATAGATAACTTATGGCATGGAATCAAATATTTAAGGAAAGATAGGGGAACATAAGGCACATATCAAGGGAAAATTTTGAAACAAATCATGGCCAATTGACCATGTGTTGGACTGCAACTTGGTATAGGGAGGGAGCCAATTTTGTGTTAGTTTTGGCTAAGAATTTCTTTTTCTCTTTGGTCATTCCTTGCACCTTGTGCAGAATTTTTGTTTTCTCTCTTTCAACTTTTCATCTTGGCGAATTGTGCATTTGGTAAAGCTCAAATTTTGTGATCAAATTGGTCATTTTTTATCTCTTTAGTCATTGCTTTGTGTCTTTTCTTTGAGTGCGAAATCAACTATACCAAAAGAGCCATCCTTTCTCTTTTCTTTTACCATGGCCGAATGTACTAGCTCCTAAAATTCATCTTTTCTTCTCTTCTCATTGAAATCAAACAACATCATCACCATCTCTTCTTTCATATTTTAATTCCTCTCATTCAAAGTTTCTCCATCAAACACTCTCTTGGCGAATGCTAGAGTGCCTTAGCGAATCTTTATTTCTTTTCTTTGATCATACATAGTCGAAATCTTCATCCATCATAAACACCTTTCTCAATCCTTCTTTTTGATCGTGGATTATAGGTAAGGAGTTCTTCTTCTTTTTCGTTTCGATTTATTAATAGTGTTATGACCGAATATTAATGGTGTTATGAAGGCCTTTTTGGATCGAAATAAACGTTCGTTCTAATAACGCTTCATTCATTATTATATAGTGCAATAACAGAAGATCGGAACTCAAGAAATCGGGAGAATCGTAGAAACGTTGGAATCGATTTATTGTGGTAAGGAAATCACATCTTTTAAAGCCTCTAGTATTATTCGATATTATTTTAGATTTAACTAATATTCCTATGATCGTGAAGACTTTCAAAATAGGGAAGAAAAGGGCGGTGGTTAGTCACGTTAAGAGGGGCAGATCTATAAATCCCCTATTTAAACGAAGAGCGATTTCGGCAGTCCGGGATTTTCCACCGGGTTGCGGACCATCTTCCGAAGGGAGTCAATTATTCGAAGTAGTACGAACTTCCGAGCCATTATACGTTGGTGGATTCTCGTGACGAACGAATCAATAAACGAGGAGAAGCGAAAATCAAGTGATTCAAAATCAAGAGGGTAAGATTTTGGATCTATTATCGATTAAGTATGTTTATCTGAAATAGTGTTCTAACAGATCGAAATATGTTTTAGGTGCCGAGGAGCGAGAAGGATTAGTACTCTCGGTATCGAGGTGTGTAACTTCACACTATTTCTCGGTTGGATGTCAATTTCGGTATGGAAGTAAAAATCGTAAAAACGACTAGATCGGTAAAAACGTAAAAACTGATATTTTGACGAAAATACGTAAAAATGACTAAATGGTGAAAATTACGAAAATGCCATCGAGAAATTACTTGTTATTATGTAAATTGTATGTTTCGATAAATTGGGCCAAAAATACTCTAGTTCGATAAATTGGGCCAAAAATACTCTAGTTCGATAAATTGGGCCAAAATACTCTAGTTCGATAAATTGGGCCATAATACTCTAGTTCGATAAATTGGGCCAAAATACTCTAGTTCGATAAATTGGGCCAAAATACTCTAGTTCGATAAAGTGGGTCAAAATACTCTAGTTTGATAAATGGGCCAAAGCCCACTAAACTACTAAATGGGCAAATTGCTAAATTATTTTTTTGGGCCAAATGAAATGTTTAACGATAAACCCACCAATGTTATGGATTAAATAAAAGAAATTGTTATATGACTATATTTTGTTATATACGCATAATTGCATGGGGTGGGGTATATGAAGAGAAGAATGGCCTGTTGCCAAAATCTAGTTCGGTGGCCTTGCCACAAAAATAAATATGGCTTATTGCCTCTAGTTCGGTGGCCTTGCCACAAAAACAAATATGGCTTATTGCCTCTAGTTCGGTGGCTCTGCCACAAATATGGCATATTGCCTCTAGTTCGGTGGCTTTGCCACAATTATAAAAAGGCTAAATGCCTACGATTGGTGTGTTGGCGGGGTGGGTTGACTTGATCCCCACAGGTGTGATGGTTGGTACGGGGGAGTTAGCGGATGGATATTAGGTTTGGTTGGGAAATTCATTTTACATGCATTTTAAATTTATTTTACTTCATTTTATGATATTGTTGAATTCTGTAATTGGGCTCAAGCCCAGCATAATATCTTGACGATCTGGCCCAATAATGGTGGTAAGTGAGTTGCACACTGAGTTCTAAGTAACTCACCCCCTTTAAATTTTTCCATCTCAGGTAATGGAAATTGACGTGGACTTGGGCCGAGGATGACTTCGTGGAGGCCATACTGCAAAACATGGGTTATTTAAACTCTGAACTTTTTAATAAGTATTTTCACTATTTTGGATTATTGTAATAAGAGCCTCTATAAATAATTTATGGATTTTATGTGTGTTTGGTTTTAAACTATACTTTGGACTTTTAAATATGGGCTATGATTATATGATGTTTTTATTAAAATAAATTTGGGTTTTCAAGTATATGAAATTCTTTTATAAATATTTTATTATTGTTAACTCTTTAACAAATTACCTAAAGGTTTTTGATAATACAATGATTTTCAACTAATGTTTTTTTTTTAATATTTATCAAATTCAAATACTCTTCTAATTTTATTAAATCCTGTAATTAATATTGTAGCTTTCAACTTATTGAAGATTTAAAAATAGCTCAATTCAGGTAACAAACCAAATCTAGTCTTAATGCATAGACCGGGTTTGGGGTGTTACATAATCACAGGCTAATCTTCTTAACATCCTTTTTTCATTCTCCGTTGCATGATTAAGGTACTCACGATTTCTTACGTATCGTAATACATCATGATACCAAGGGTGGTCATCCTTTTCCTCCTCTTCCATATTATAACAATGAGCTGGAACTTCAAAAATACTCATCTGAATAGGTCTCATATCCTCTGGTTTTTTTACTTTAATCATAGAAGCCAGAGTTGCCAAAGCATCTACCATCTGGTTTTCATCGCATGGGAGATAATTAAAAGTGATGTCATCAAACTCCTCAATCAATCCCAGAACTATTTTTCGGTAATCGATCAGTTTCCAGTCTCTTGTCTTCTATTCACCTTTAAGTTGGTAAATTACTAATGCAGAATCTCTGTATACTTCTAGCACTCTGATTTTACGCTCTACAGCTGCTCAAATTCCCATGATACATGCTTCATACCTTGCCATATTGTTTGTGCAATCAAAATCCAATTTGCATGTGAATGGATAATGATCTCCATTTGGGGATACCAAGACTTCCACAATTCCATTTCCTACAGCATTTGATGCTCCATCAAAGTTTAGGTTCCACGGATACTCTTCATTAGTTTCCACATACATTAGCTCTTCATTGGGGAAATCAAAGCTCAAAGGTTCATAATCTTCCAAAGCCCTGCTAGCCAAAAATTCTGCTATCGCGCTCCCTTTTATAGCCTTTTGGTTCACATAGACTATATCAAATTCAGAAAGCAAAATCTGCCACCTTACCATCCTTCCATTCAGAGCAGTTGACTCCATCATATATTTCAATGGATCAAGTTTCGAAATTAGCCAGGTTGTATGATATAGCATATATTGTCTCAATCTCTGAGTTGTCCAAATCAAGGCACAACACAATTTCTCAATTGACGTATATCTCATTTCAGACTCAGTGAACTTTTTATTGAGATAATATATCGCCTTTTCTTTTCTTCCTAACTCATCATGTCGACTAAGCGCACATCCCATGGAGCTATTGAACACTATCAAATACAGTTGATAAATCATAATATGAACATATTTTAATCCTACATTTAGCATGTTTTTGGATGATTTATCCCTTTAATTATGGAAATAGGTGCTCCTAATCCTTTGTTTTCATACTTTATACTCAGGAGAGCACTGGAGGATGAAAAGAATGAGAAACGGGCTGAAAATAGAGTAAATGGGCCGAATTACAAAATCAGCACAGCCTGGGCCCAAGACCACACGACTGTGCCTCATTAACAAACCCGAACATGGCCTGGCCCCCAAAATACATGATCGTGCCTCTTTCACAGGATAGAACACGGCCTGGCCTCGAATTACACGGGCGTGTGCCATGGGCGTGTCCCTGCTGTAGCAAAGAAGAGTTTCATTCGGATTAGGGTACTTGATGCAAAGAAAGACATTCCAAAAGCCTATATAAACTCGTAGAGGCCAACCTTCAAGGAAGTGTTCAGCTAGGCCAAAGAGCCAAACCAGAGGTGCCAAATTGTGGGATTAACTCGAAGAAAGCTAGTTGATTCATCTCGAGAAGTCGGAATCATACTCAAGACTGAGGATCTCTCCTTCAAATCCTTAAGGAGGTTTTAGGGTTTTCTTATGTTTTGTTTTATATTTTCTTCTGAGATGTTTTCTTTTATAATTATGAACTAAACCTCTCAGATACCTGAGGGGGATGAAACCTAAGACAAATCTTGTTATTATTTTCTGAGCTGTATGATAAATACTTGATTTGTTCTTAGCTATGTGTTCTTAATTCTTGTTTTGGTATTTCAGGATATTGATTCAAGTATTTATGTGCTTAGGTGGTGGAGCAAAAGTCCCTGCCTAAGAGTAGATCTAGCATAGTTAAGCGGAGTTGATCGCAACCCTAGAAATAGGATGACATAAATCTGCCAGATTAGGGTCAAACCTAATATGGGAATCCATACATTGAGTTAATGCAATTCTAGGGGTTTTAATTAGAAAGAAATTTCAATTAATCAACCTAGGGTTAGACGTTAGTAGCCTCAAAAGAGGTATTAATATAAAATAGGGAATCCTACGGATCAAGTCAAGTGAATAAATCGTCTGGTTCAGAGTTAAATAACAAGTGAAGTCTAGGTGGATTCTTCCTCAGGTATTGACTTAATTAATTGGTTTTTCCCACAAGTATTTCCCCAATTCAATCTATTTGTCTTCGCAGCTTTAGCTTAGTAAATAGTTAATTTTAGATTAAGCAAACAAATCCCTTAATTCTTAGGCTAAAGAATAAAAAGAAAGTTAATATTAGTACTTTTAGTTCATTTGGGTTTGACAATCCGGTCTTGCCACTAAACTATACTACTATTCGATAGGTGCGCTTGCCTCCATCATTGTCTTAGTTAGTTTCCAGCTTCGATCATTTTTTTATAAATTTTTAAGACTCTGACACACGGTCAACAGTATTAACGTTAGGCAAAGATAGTACTGGGGCATTTGACAGATATTGTTTGACTTTGTCAAAAGCTTTCTGGCATTCATCGTCCCATACGCTTTTGTTGTGTTTATTAAAAAGATGAAATATGGGATCACATTTCTCAGTTAATTGTGAAATAAACCGAGCAATGTAATTTAACCTTCCAAGAAAACCTCAAAATTCTTTTTGAGTATGTGGTGGAGGCAAATCTTGTATATCTTTGACCTTGTTTGAGTCAATCTCAATTCCTCTCTCATTGACTACGAAACCCAGTAATTTCCCTGACCAAGCTCCAAAAGTACACTTTACCGAGTTGAGCTTTAATTGAAATTTTCTCAATCTCAAGAATAACTTCTTCAAAACTTCAATGTGTTCTTTTTTTGTTCGAGATTTGGCGATCATGTCATCAACATATACTTCAATCTCTTTGTGCCTCATGTCATGGAATAAGGGTACTATGGCCCTTTGATATGTTGCTCCTACATTCTTTAGCCCGAATGGCTTCTCCTTATAACAAAAGGTACCCCACAATGTTATGAAAGTAGTTTTCTCCATATCTTCAGTATGCATCTTTATCTAATTGTATCCCAAAAAACCATCCATGAAAGAAAATAATGAGTATCCTGTCGTAGTATCCACCAACGTGTCAATATGAGGCAAGGGGAAATTGTCCTTTGGGCTAGCTTTATTTAAGTCCCTGTAGTCTACACACATCTAAACCTTTCCATCCTTCTTAGGGACAGGAACAATATTGGCAACCTACTCTGAGTATTTGACCACTTGTAGAAAATCAGCATCAAACTGCTTCTCGACTTCCTCTTTTATTTTTAACACTACATTAGGCCTCATCCTTCATAGCTTTTGCTAAACTGGCTTGCATTCTTCTCTTATGGGAAGGCGATGCACCACAATATCAGTACTTAGCCTAGGCATATCTTGATATGACCATGCAAAGACATCTTTGAACTCTTGCAGTAACTCAACGAGGTCTTGCTTTGTCTCTTCGACTATGTGCGTTCCTATTTTCACTACTTTCCCTTCCTCTAAGATTACGTTCTGGACCACCTCTTTATGGGGTAAAATTTGTTTCTCCTCTTGTTCTACCATCATTAACAAATTCGGAGGCAAGTCACAATCTCTGTCACCTTTAAAATTCTGAGATTCCTCTAAACGCATGTCTCGCTCAAATGGGAACTCTGAATCTATAATATCGTTGCTCATATCATTGATATCTAGGGACCTGTGGTAGGCACAAAGGAATGTACAAAGAACAAATGAATTCAAGAACAACTATTCACATGATATGAATGAGGATAACAAAAATTTTTGGAATAAAATTAGAAGATAAAAAGAATATATAAAAAAAATGAAAGAAAATTAGCTCGAATTGATTGTCAAAGATATATTTTATTGAAACAAAGATTTTCAAACATGAGCCTATTTCACAAATAAAATATTATTGCTTCTAGGCTTTAAAGCAACAACTGTGTTTTGAACATTACTCTGTGAAATCTTTAAACACTACAGGAAGTTCCTCTACATTCTAGTTGTTCAAAACACTTCCAGGTTCATAAGGACTAATGGCCAACAAGTTTCTTTGTCCAGTTCCTTCCTCGTGTATGGCATTCATATGGGGGTCTTCTTTTCTCAACAATCTTGTCTCGAAATGAATTATCCCTCCTGAAACAAAAGACTGGGATATGTGAGGGAATGCCATTAATTCCCACTTGACTTCTTTCCCACTCAACCGTGCTCTCTTCTCTCCTGCTTCTTTTCCATCTATTTCTTCCTTTGTTTAGCATCTGGCCTGAAACCCAAGCCAGAATGATCTTTTTTCTCTTTTAGCATCGGAACCTGAATCCCTCCTTGGAGATGTCTACCTAGTCCTTTTACTGGTAAGGCTCCTTTCCCCACTATCATTTGCAAACCCATTCTCGTAGTCCTGGATATCCTAGGCACCGGAACCTCATTCCTTTCCAAAATGAATGTTGTGTTCACGAAATCTAAAGATCGAAAGGAACACTCAATAGCCTCCTTATTTGTCTCTAAATATGGCGCATCGTTGGTAACAATTGCTATAATGTCCTCTTCAGCATTTATAGTAACTAGTCGACTTTCCATCACTAGTTTCAATTTTTGATGTAATGACGAAGGCACTGCTCCTTTCGAATGTATCCAAGGCCTCCCTAACAAGCAATTGTAGGAGGGCTTGATGTCCATTACCAGAAAATCTACTTCATATGTGTTTGGTCCAATCAACAAAGGTATGTCAATTCTTCCCATTACTCTTCTCTCAGTGCCATCAAATGCTCTCATTATGTTCTGGCATGTCTTCATGTGAGAACTGTCTATAGGCAATCTCTTTAGCGTAGTGATCGCTGAAATCAGAGCTTTAAAATTTATAAATAGAATGATCAAACCTAGAAACTAACTCTGACAACGACTTAAAGGCAAGTGTACCTATCGAACAGTAGTATAGCTTAGGCAAGACCGAATTATCGAACCCAAAGGAATTAAAAGTACTAATACTCACTTTCTTTTTATTATTTAGCCTAAAATATGGAGTGATTGGTTGATTTAATCTAGTTTAACAACTACTAAGCTAAAGACTCAAAGATAAAAAGAACGAATTAGGAAATAACTTGAAGAAACTCAATTGATTACGACGATACCCTCAGGAAGAATCCACCTAGACTTCACTTGTTACTTATTATTGAATCATATGATTTCTTTACTTAGCTTGATCCATAGGAATCTCTAACCTATATTAAACCCTCTCTCGAGGCGAATAACGTCTAACCCTAGGTTAATTAGTGGAACTCTCGTTTGCTTATAATAACCCCCTAGAATAACAGTAAATCGATCAATAGATTCCCATATTAAGTTTCACCCTAATCCGGTAAAATCTCGTAACCCTATCTCTAGGCGTTCGATCAACTCCGCTTAATTATGCTATATCTACTCTTAAGCAGGGTTTATTCCTCCTCTACCTAAGCACATCAGATTTGGATTAAGCAACATAATTAAGAAAAAACTAAGTATTTATCATATAATTTAAAAAATAATAACAAAATTCACCTAGGTTTCATTCCCTTCAGGTATCTGAAGGGTTTAGTTTATAATGAATAAAAACATCTCAAGAGAAAAGATAAAACAAAACATAAGAAATCCCTAAAACCCCCTAAAGGAATTAAAGGAGAAATCCACCGTCTTGAGTAGATTTCCAGCTCTTCGAGATGGATCTTCTGGCTATCTTCGAGTGATTCCCACAAATGTGATCCTTCTGGCTCGGCTCCTTGGCCTAACTTACCGCCCCCTTTTCAGGATACACCTAGGGTGTTTATATAGACTCCTAGAATGCTTTACTTGGCCTTTAAGTGTCCTAATTTAAATCTGCTTCTTACTCAGTATTTGAATAAGCTTTGGAAAGTGTTTCTTTGGCTCTAAGTATCCAAATCCGAGTGAAATTGCTCTCTCCCATAATAAGGGCACGGCCATGGCACACGCCCGTGTAAATCGTGGTTGGGCCATGTCTCGATTCTGTCGATTGGGGCACGACCGTGTAAATCGTGGCATGGCCGTGTCTTAGTTAATTTTTGAAGCACGGCCATATGGCTTAAAGTGCAGGCCATGTCCATTTTTTTCTTTGGCCCAAATTGTCCCGTTTTAAGCCCGTTTCTTGTTCTTTTCATCCTCGAGTGCTTTCCTGAGTAGAAATATGAAAAGAAAGGATTAAAAGCACCTTTTTACATAAATCAGGGCTAAATCATCCTAAAAGCATACTAAATATGGGGTTAAAATATGTTACTTTTACGGTTTATCAAATACCCCCACACTTAAGCTTTTGCTTGTCCTCAAGCAAAATTCTCAACTTACAATTAAAACAAACTTTCCGTAATTCACAATTCCTATCAACAATGCTTCATCATAATTCACATACAATTTATACATGGATAATTTAACTCAAAGAGTTGTAAAGATTCAAACAATATAAGTCATGAATTTTGTAGTACAAAAACATAAGTGTCTCTCCTTATCTAAACGATTGCCTTTTAATTTGAAACCGACAAGGATTGACATCCTCACTAAGGATTCACTCAAAGCACTCAAAGTGTTTAAGTTTTAAGAAAAGCACTTATAAGTTGAACCTGAAAAATTAATCCCAGAGGCTTGCCTAAAAATCAAATCTCCACCACTGTAATATGAGATGATACACAAATCAAAAGGTCTTTGACAGGGTTGTAATGGGGCTTGGGTTAAAGGTGTGGATAAAGGCTGAATTAGAGGGTTTAGAATTGAGATTGACCTGACCAATTACTTAACTAAAAATAATAAATGATTATATCAATTGAAAATTTGAAACTAATAATACTACTATTGATAGTACTTTTGATACGAGCTCTTCTTCAATAATTGGAATTTAAATGCATAAGCTCCTTTAATCATATACTAATACTTGATTATACTTTGATTTTTTTTAAGAACAAACTAAGTATATAATTAAATAAATAAAGAACTTTATCAAATAAACTAATTTGGTAACTTGATCAATTCAATTCTCGATAGAAAGGTGGTCAAAAGAATGGTGATAACAAATACAAAGGGTTTTAGGTTAATATTAAGCGGGTAATTCAATAAAAGGGTTGTTGGGATCAAATGGGTTCACTAAGGGTTAATTATGTAGGTAAGCTTTTTAGTGGAGTGAATGGGTTAAAACCTAGGTGCCTTTATCATCTCAGTATATCAAATCATTAATATGGTCTTGACATGTATAATCGAGGCAAGTTCTAGAATAACAATTCAGTGTTGACATACTCATAATTAATAAAGTGAGCATGAAAAAGAATATATGCTCTATAAGGCTCAAATCTCACAAAAATTATGGGTATTTAACATTAATCCTGTAAATTTCAAGCTTCAAGGTAATATTCAAATTCAGTTCAACAACCTAGAAAATTTTTTATTCTTGAAAAATAGACTTATCATGCTTGATTCTCTAGTATTCTTCACGTATAAATCATCAATGCACAATTACAAATGACTTATTCAAGAGCTTATCAATAAAAATCATAAATCATCAGAAATTTCACCCTAATTAATAATATGAGAAAATTTCTTAGGGACAAGACTAAAATTTAGGATTTTAGAATAATGCAAAAAGTTAGGTACTTTTACCCCCCACACTTAAGATGTACATTGCCCTCAATGTGCAAAGATAGATAAATAATTATGTAATAAAATAATCAAAAGAGAAAGGGAGAAGTAACACTTCCTGAATTTTGGATGATTTCGGGAGTTGTCATCGTTGGTGGTAGAAAGTAGGTGGAGGAGGTGGTGGTGGCATTTTCTATGGGCCTGGTGGGGTGTCTACCGATGGTCTTTGTGCTAGATAAAGAAATTGGGTAGCCTGCAAAGATATAGGCAAGAAATTTAAAGAAACATTAATAATATACTAATACTATAATTAAAGACAAAGGAAATAAAGAGAAGGAGACTAAGAAGAAAACTAAAATTGAAAGAAAAGACTAATGGACTAAGGAGTCCTTATTGTTGGATGGCTCGCAAGGTGGGTGTGACCTCTAAGGCTGTGGTGCATGATTCCCAAGCAGCCTTTAGAACCTAAAACCAAGAAACTAAAAGAGTTTAAAATATATTAAGCAGAAGAGAATTATAGATAAGTAGGATAAAGGGGAAAATAAACATAAAGAAGAAATTAAATGGTCTAAAAGACCCTTGGCTTGGATTTTGAATGAAGCGGCCAGCATGAACTTATGTGTTGGGGTCTCCTTTAAGGAGACAATGCTTGCCTTCTTATGCTTCTTCGGCATGATTCTAGTGTAGCTTAAGAGTCTGGACACTTATTCTAAGGAAAGAAAGAAAAAGAAAGAAGAAAAATGAGGGGAGAAGGAGGAGGGTTGTGGGGTTTAAATAGGGTCTCAAATCTAGCACGTTCCCATGCCCGTGGACCGAGGGTGTGTTGAATGACATGACCGCATCGCACGGCCATGTGTCTAGGTGTGTTTACACACCCATGCCCGTTTCTTTGACACTACGCCCGTACCTAAAAAGGAAGTGTGTTGGCATGGTTGGACAGCATGGGCGTGTTTGTCCCATGTCTGATAAGTTAGTGGCTTCACACGGTTGTGGAGCACGCTCGTGCCAATTTACTGGTGCTTGTGGGGGAGTGGTTGGATCCGTGACGTCGTGGGGTGGTTGGGGCTGATTCACACGGCCTCTGTTGTGTCAGTACGGTGGTTCTAGTGGTCCACACGGTCACGAAAATGGCTGTGTATAAAGTCGTGTGGCCTTGAAGTTCTGTACTTCCGGTTAGTTTAAGAGGAAATAAAGAAGGAAGGGAAAGAAACTAAAAATAAGTTTGAAAGTAAATAGTGTTAGTACTCAGGTTGCCTTCCGAGAAGCGCTGTTTAATGTCTTAAGCTGGACTTTCCTCGAATTAGAAAAATTAGGGAGGTTTAAAGGTTTGAATATCTTCCCTCTTTCTTAAAATTTTATTTTATTGATGAGGTTCAAGTCGAGAAACGTTTACCTTAAAAGTGCCGAATGTTGGATTTCTTACCTCGACTGTTCCATGGGGGAAGATATCGTGTACCTTAAGAAGTATTTCTCCCTTTGTCTTCATGTCTGTTGTGGTGATGTGCTGATCTACTTTGTCTAACAGTACCTGGTCTCCTATTTTGTAGTGGTTTGATGTTCCTACGAGCTCTTCTTATGATTCTTCTAGTTTTACTTCGTGCGGTTCTTCTTTGACGTGTGTCCTCTGCTCTTCAAACTTGTCAATCCTAAGGTCTTGTCCCTTGTAGGATTCTTTTTTATTGTTTTGGGACTTATGAGTCGGCTCAGGGTTGTCGTTATGTGGTGTTTCCTGTGATGAAAGTTGAACAATTTGATTATCATCTATATTTACTTTCTCACCTTCATCGATTATTATTCTGGCCGAGTCAAGAGCTTGAAGACTGATTGATTCGTCTCCTACACAAAGTATGAGTTCTCCTGTGGGAACATCAATTTTAGTCTTGGAAGTTGCTAGAAAAGGTCTTCCTAAAATTAAGGGGATGGTATTATCCTTATCCATATCTAAAACAACAAAATCTACTGGGAAAACAAATTTATCTATTTTGACAAGAACATCTTCAATAATGCTCCTAGGAATTCTAATAGTTTTATCAGCTAATTGTATATTCATCCTAGTTTGTTTAGGCTTCCCTAGACCTAGTCATTTAAACAATGAATAAGGCATGACATTTATGCTTGCTCCTAAATCAGCTAACGCATTATTAATAGTTAGACTACCAATTAAACATGGAATTGTAAAACTCCCTGGATCTTTTAGCTTTCGTGGTAGTCTATTTTGTAACATTGCTGAGCATGTTGCGTTTAATTCCACTTGGTGCTCTTCATCTAATTTGCGTTTGTTAGTCATGAGATATCTTAAGAATTTCCTCACGCCTGGCATCTGAAAAAGAGCTTCAAGAAGAGGTAAGTTAATATGTATTTTCTTTAAGAGTTTAAGAAACTTACCAAACTGTTCCTCTGAATCGTCTCTTTTTATCGCTTCGGGATAAGGTATGCGATGTTGGTACTCCATGATTACTGGTTTTCGCTTTTCTTGTTTTACCTCTATCTTACCTTCGTCTACCTTGTTTTCTTGTATTGATTTTGGTTCATCTAACTCCTTACTGCCTTGAGCTGAGATGGCTTGAATTTTCTCCTTTGGGTTAATCTCAGTGTTACTTGGTACACGTCCTAGCGGTCGTTCTGACATTAGCTTTGTGAGTTGTTCGACTGCATTCGTGGCTTCCTTTACTGACTTCACAAGTTCCCCCATTCGATTCTCGTTGCTCTTAATTATTTTCTCAGTTTCTTGGAAGTGCTTTTCTGTGTCTGACGTAAATTTTGTAAGCATCTCTTCGAGGGTTGGCTTCTTTTCTTGCGGATATGGCTGATTTTGGAAATTTGAAGGAGGTTGTTGTCTTTGATTTCCTTGAATTCCTTGGCCTCCCATGAAAAATTTGGGTGGTTCCTCCAACTTGGATTGTAAGTGTTACTATAAGGATTGTTATTAGATCTGAAATTATTACCTATATAGTTTGTCTGTTCGCTCTCTACGTCCAGTTGGTAGGTTCGACACTCAGTATTCGCCACAGTTCCACTTGCGTTGCATTGCATGACTGGGTGTACCTGCGAAGAACATAAACCGTCAAGCTTTTTATTCATCATCTCTACCGATTTGATAGCATGGTTCTTGCATCAATCTTGTAGACTTGGTGATTTTGTTAGTTTTGTCCTTGTAACACGCCATCGATAATTATTCAATGACATCTCTTCAATGAATTAAGTAGGTCGCTTGAGTTTTATTATTCAAGGTTCCACCGGTGGCTGAATCAATTAGTTGTCTCGTTGAGGGATTTACACCATTGTAGAAGGTTTGGACTTGAAGCCATAATGGTAATCCATGGTGTGGACATCTCCACAAGAGATCTTTGTATCTCTCCCATGCATCGTATAATTGCTCTAAATCCATCTGCACAAAAGAAGAAATATCATTCCGTAATTTAGCCGTTTTGGCCGGTGGAAAATATTTTAATAAAAATTTTTCGGTCATTTGTTCCCATGTAGTGATTGACCCTCGTGGTAACGAGTTCAACTACTACTTGGCTTTATTCCTTAATGAAAGGGGAAATAACCGAAGACGAATGGCATCATCAGAAACGCCATTTATTGTGAAAGTATCACAGAACTCTAAAAAATTTGCTATATGAGTGTTCAGGCCTTCGTCCTACATACCATCAAATTGAACAAATTGTTGGATCATTTGTATTGTATTAGGCTTTAATTCAAAATTATTAGCAGCTATAGCAGGCCTAACAATACTAGATTCTCGCTCTGTCAAATTGGGTTTAGCATAATCATACATAGTCTGTGAGCATCCGTCACATCTCGTGGTGGATTATTCTCGTCCATCCTTCATAGGATTGGATCTATCTTCTCGCTCTTCTTACATGTAATTTAGAACTCGCCTAATTTCTCTGCGATTTCTCCGGCGGTAGCTTCAATTTCACTATCGTATACTAGAGGTCTGTCGGTTCCGTCTAGTCATAAACTAGAGGTACCTGCTAGGAAAAAGAAAGAAAAAAAATTAGAAAAAAAATAATGGAATAAAATAAATTGCAAAATAAAATAATGGTTAAAGTAATAAAAATAGAGTTTTCTTAATATTTTAGTTCCCCAGCAACTACGCCAAAAACTTGATCGCTGAAATCAGAGCTTTAAAATTTATAAATAGAATGATCAAACCTGGAAACTAACTCTGACAACGACTTAAAGGCAAGTGTACCTATCGAACAGTAGTATAGCTTAGGCAAGATCGGATTATCGAACCCAAAGGAACTAAAAGTACCAATACTCACTTTCTTTTTATTATTTATCCTAAAATATGGAGTGATTGGTGGATTTAATCTAGTTTAACGATTACTGAGCTAAAGACGCAAAGACAAAAAGAACGAATTAGGAAATAACTTGAAGAAACTCAATTGATTACGACGATACCCTCAGGAAGAATCCACCTAGACTTCACTTGTTACTTATTACTGAATCATATGATTTCTTTACTTAGCTTGATCCGTAGGACTCTCTAACCTATATTAAACCCTCTCTCGAGGCGAATAATGTCTAACCCTAGGTTAATTAGTGGAACTCTCGTTAAACATAATAACCCCTAGAATAGCGATAAATTGATCAGCAGATTCCCATATTGGGTTTCACCCTAATCCAAAGAAAATCTAAGTAACCCTTTCTTTAGATGTTCGATCAACTCCACTTAATTATGCTAGATCTACTCTTAAGCAGGGTCTATTCCTCCTCCACCTAAGCACATCAGATTTGGATTAAGCTACATAATTAAGAACAAACTAAGTATTTATCATATAATTCAGAAAATAATAATAAAATTCATCTAGGTTTCATCCCCTTCATGTATTTGAAGGGTTTAGTTCATAATGAATAAAAACATCTAAAGAGAAAAGATAAAACAAAACATAAGAAATCCCTAAAACCCCCTAGAGGAATTTAAGGAGAAATCCACCATCTTGAGTAGATTTCTGGCTATTCGAGATGGATCTTCTGGCTATCTTCGAGTGATTCCCACAAATCTGATCCTTCTAGCTCTGCTCCTTGGCCTAACTCATTGCCCCCCTTTCAAGATACACCTAGGGTATTTATATAGGCTCTTAGAATGCTTTACTTGGCCTCTAAGTGTCCTAATTTAAGTCTGCTTCTTATTCAGTATTTGAATAAGTTTTGAAAAGTGTTTCTTTGGCTCTAAGTATCCAAATTCGAGTGAAATTGCTCTCTCCCATAATAGGGGCACAACCATGGCACACGACCGTGTAAATCGTGGTTGGGCCGTGTCTCGATTCTGTCGATTGGGGCATGGCCGTGTAAATCGTGGCATGGCCGTGTCTTAGTTAATTGTCAAAGCACGGCCGTGTGGCTTGAAGTCGAGGCCGTGCCCATTTTCTTCTTTGGCCCAAATTGGCCCGTTTTAAGTCCGTTTCTTGTTCTTTTCGTCCTCGGGTGCTTTCCTGAGTAGAAATATGAAAAGAAAGGATTAAAAGAACCTTTTTACATAAATCAGGGCTAAATCATCCTAAAAGCATACTAAATTTGGGGTTAAAATATGTTAATTTTATAGTTTATCACGTAGACAATGGTAAGACATTCAAAGCTGATCCATTATCGATTAACACACTTGGCAGAGTATATCCCTTGCAACGAGTAGTGATGTGCAGAGCCTTAGTCGATCCCATGCCCCCAGGTGGAATTTCATCATCACTGAAAAAATAGTTGTCGGTACTTATATAACTAACCAGACGGTCTAGTTTGTTGACAGATATATCTTTAATAACATAGGTCTCATTCAACACTTTCATCAATGCCTCACGATGTACTTTTGAGCTTAAAAGCAATGCTAGCACTGATATGCGAGCCGATTGTTTGTGCAATTGCTCCACCACACTGTATTCACTGTGCTTCAAGAATTTCAGAAATTCTTTAGCTTCTTCCTCCTTTACTAGTTTATTGATAAGTGCCTCAGGTCTTTTCTCTCATTCAACTGCAAGGTCTTTGATTTCACTGGTTCTATTCTGACATTTATCGAGTCATAATGCCTTCCACTACGTGTGTACGAACCTTCATTTTGGTCCTCTTTGGAATCGCTACTAGGATCTCCTCTTCTGGCATTGTCACATTATAGTCGTAATTTCAATGTACCATTTTATTATCCTTGTAAGGAAAGGAAACAGGTTGCTGGATTACAACCTTTGGGGCCATCTGTGTTCTACCTTCCTTGTTTCTTGGTCGGGAGATGATAATCTTCCAATAATTTACTTTTTGGTTTACCAACTCTCCTTCTGTCACGCATACACTTCCTCTCCCTAAGCCTTCTTCAGAAAATTCCAATTCCTTATTGTCCATAAGGCCCTGCACCAAGACCCTGAGCTCAACGTATTCCTGGATCCCGTGCCCTTCTATTTTGTGGAACTCACAATAGTCCCTTACTCTTTCACATCCTTCCACAGAATTTGATACTATCAATCCTCTTCTTACTACTTCTCTTCAGACAATTCTCAACGGGGTTTTCACCTCCGCAATATTCTCCTTGATTCTTCTCATGATACTTTCACCAATCACATTTACCCCCTTATCTTCATGATTAGGTAATGGATTTTCTACACTTAGTGTACCATCAAACTTTACGATCCCCATCTTAACAAGTCTCTCAACTACCTTCTTAAAAGCAGTGCAGTTTTCTATTGAATGCCCCGGTATCCCCGCGTGATAGTCACATTGAGCGTTTGAATCATACCATTTGGGATATAGGGGCTGTAACAGTTTTAGATAAAATGGGGACACCTCGTGTGCGCAAAATAAACTTTGATATAACTCCCTATACGTCATTAGGATTGGCATAAATTAGAGTTTTTCAGAGTTTTGCTTTGTACCTGATTCCTGCCTTGTCGAACCTTGTTGCAGAGCGGTGATTACTTTTGGTTGGCTAACAGTAATTGTCTTTGAGTACCCTTTGTTATATGTGCTCATATTATTCACCTCATTCTTATTTTTCATTGGAGCTGACCTTTTGGTGTTCTCTCTTGCTTCTATCCTGCCACTTCTTATGGCATTTTCAATCATTTCTCCGCCATTACTATATCCGCAAAGCTCTTTGTGGTACTTCCTATCATGTGAGTAATGAATGGGGCTTTTAAAGTAGTGATAAACAGCATTGTAATTTCCTTTTCTAAGAGTGGTGGCTGAACTTGCATAGCAACTTCTCTCCATATTTGTGCGTACTGCCTGAAGGTTTCATTCGGCTTCTTCTCCATATTTTGCAAGGTAATTCTATCAGGAGTCATGTCTGTTCGTGGCTATACTGCCTCATAAATGCTTGCGCTAAGTCCTTCCATGAACTAATCTTAGCAGGCTTAGTTGGTTGTACCACTTGGACACTACCCCCACCAAGCTATCTTGGAAACAATGGATCAATAGTTGATCGTTATTAACATACACAATCATCCGTCTACAGAACATGGTAATATGGGCTTCAGGACAGCTAGTCCCATTGTACTTCTCAAATTCTGGCATTTTGAACTTATAAGGAAGCAAAAAATTTGGAACCAAGCTCAAGTCTTTAGCATCAATTCCATGATGATTATCCGTGTTTTCCAAAGCCTTAAACTTTTCTTCTAACCATCTACAACGTTCCTCTAACTGCCTTGGTAATTCAATTCTCATCCCTTCCCTCTCCACTATATCTAAATTAGGGATAACAGTATTAGCAGGGTTATCTCCTAGGTTAGATCTTGAGCCAATTGGGAAATTCATGGGTACCCCAGTATCAGCTTGACCTTGTTGAGGCCTCATTGTAACAGATGGCCTTCGAGGATATGCTTCAGGTTGTGTTTGTGCATGCGGTGGGGTAAAACCTAGAGGATAATCCTCATTATCTTCTCCAGTATTAGTCATGGGACCTTTTCCCTTGTCTATTTCCCCATTCAGTAGCTGAGTCATTTGAGCCACCATATTTCTTTGGGCTTCTATCATTTGTTCCCTTATATCTTGTTGGATCTTTGCCAAGTGCTCTTGCAGCTGGTCTTGCATGTCTCTCTGGAACTGTTCGAGTCTTTGATTCATATTTTTTGTCTTAGCACGTGTACCATAACGGTGTTTAGTTTCTAGATTAGCTTTTTCTTATCTTTATCTCTCAGTAATAACTTTAACTAATTAGGGTCTTTCTATGGATTTAAATGCATATGATGTGATGTGATGCAAATGCATGAATGCAAAAAGGTATCGATTCAGATTCAATTTCATTTAGAAAACTTTATTAGAAAACAAAATTCTTTACATGAAATGGACTACAAATATGCTTTCGCCCTAATGCCCAAAGTCTTAACTTTCCTAAACAACAAAGCTAGCTCTTGACCGCGATCTGACTGTAGCTTATATTTCATACTCAACGTATCAGCCTGTACTGCCAAAGTCTGTAAATGATCAGCTACCTCTCGAATCTGAGCTATAGCTTCAGCCATGAGATAATCCCTATTTCTAACTTGATCCTGAAAATGGTGAAGCTCTTCTTTCCAATACCCTTCTCTTGCTTCAAGAAGCTCGATCCAGAGTTCACAAATTTGTAATGCCGATTCTAATCTTTCGATCTTTCCCTTCATTTCCTCAATCTTGTTCAGGCTTGACTTTAGCTCGATTGTAGAATTGTGGCTTCGATGGTGATGAAGAGGCCGTCCCAGTTCAACCACTCTAGTCTTTAATCCATACTTCTCCTTCTGGCTTTCTGCCAAGCTCCTTTCTAGGGCCTCGTTTCACCCTTGAATTTCTTGAAACTTCCTCTCCCAATGGTCAGCTTTGGCCTTTTCCTCTTGAATCTCCTGTTGCCACTGTTCTGAAGTCTTCCCCAATCTGACATTTTTCATTGATAGACGTAGCTTCTTATATTCTGTCTTTAAACTATCTAGATCTTCCTCGACCCTTTTCTTCTCTTTTCTTAATTTTTCGGCCTCTAGTTTTTGGACATCCACATCTAATCTCATATACATTTTTCTTCTTCCAACTGCTCTATCCGCTTTCCGAGCTCTGAACTCCTTCTATCAAAATCTTGTTTTATGATCTCTAACTCTGATGGGACCACTCATAAGTACTCTTTAATTGATCAAGCGCCTTCGAAACTTAGCACAGGGACATTGTCATTGACTCTTCTACTCCACCAATCACTACATTATGGAGTTGTCATTGGGCATACGTCCACTCTTTTCATGCGGCGAGTCCACTTTCAAGCATTAGAAATCTCCTTAACCCTTTTCTTATAACTATCTCCTTTGTACAAAAACTCGCATTGAGTCAACCCATGTGTTGCTGGTATGAACTGCCTTGATCTATATTGCCTTAGCACGAGCAAAGATGCATATCCAATGGCTCCCCAAATCCCAAGTAATGGGACCCAACCGAAACTCCTACATTGGTACAGAATTTCATCGAGAACCATCCAAGGAGCTCTCCACTCAACGTCATCTTCTTGGAGATTTCGAAGAAGCGCTATCCAATTTTATTATGATATGTCATCTCTCCTTGGTGTAGCCACAATCTCCTTTAATGGAGAGTAATTCTCGAGAAAAACCCAATAAGAAACTTTATCCACCTTCCAGAAATGACTGTGGAACCAAACCAACAGTAGCTGTGCACATCCTATAAATCTACCTACGCCAGCTCTTCGACATGCATTTAATGATCAAAATGTCTCAGGCAAGATTGCAGAAACAAGTGTAACATGTTTGTCAAGTCGATTAAAAATATTTGAAACTGCTTCATCCACATATCCCAATGCCCTAGGGAAGATCACCAATTCGTATATACTTAAAGCAAAAACATCAACTTTCTTTTTCTCATCAAGATGACTTTCTTTTTCTCATCAGGATGCGCTAGAATCAAATCCTTCAAAACCTTCCATGGGATGCACTTACACTCACCCTTTTGCTTGATTCTGTTTGTGACCCATTGTTCGCTCATCCCCGTAATGTTCATCAATTTCCTCGAAAAAGTTGGAACACTAGCAGCCCTTGAGTAAGCTTTATTAACTTGGATCTTGGGACAATGCAATAGAATTGAATATTCCTCCACCGTAGGTACCAAATCAACCTTTCAAAAGTAAAGCAACTATACGCAGGGTTCCAATATTGAGTGATAGCCTGAAACAAATGTTCATCTACCTTCATGTCAAGCAAGTACGAAAAATCCCCATAGTTGTAGTAAAACAACTGCTTGGTCTCATCACTCCATCGATCCCATATTTCCTTTAATTCTTGAAGATTATTTTGCTGCGAGTGTAATCCCATAATTTTGACGTGTATCCTTCAGCTAGGCTATCCCCTTTCTCTAATTGCGTTTTCTCTGACCACATACGGACAGCTGCATTGTCTCTCACTTTTTCAAGAAATTCATTCTCCATAACCAGCTTTCTAATTTTAGTAACTGAATGTGAATCGATTCCTTTTAAAATATGAAATGACATGCACCAAAATAAAGCACAACAAGTTAGTATCATGAAATAAAACATAAAGCAAATAAAATAAACAAACTCCTATCTGGGTGACCAATAAGGTTTGGCATAGTTCTACTTAGGGTGAGCCCTTACGTTTTCTACGTGTGGTTTAGCTCTAAAGTTGAGGTACCCGAACCAGTAGATTCATCGATCCTCACCCATTATAGGCTCATACAGACCGAGTTCAGTTTAGGGGAATATATTTGCCTATGGCTGCACAGAGATGAAAATCTCACAAAGACATAGATACGGATGTATCCCACAAGCGATCCACTATCCTGCACAGAGGTGAAAACCTCACGAAGGAGTAGCTTCTCACTCCCACTTAAAAGGGTGTGACCATAACGGTCATGTAATGCAATGCGGAAATATTTTACAAGACAAATCAAATGCAATAAAGAAACATGATTTTTCAAATCAAATTTTCCAAAATTTCGATATTAGGACAGAAAATAATCAACTTTACGACTTGACTCTCTTATTGGTGTCCCCAGTGGAGTCACCAAGCTATCGAAACTATTTTTAAATTTTTTTTAAAAAAATGGGGATCGACTTTAAAAAAAAAATGGGAGTCGCCACCAATCTTTTTTCGAGGTGTGATCGGGTCACCTTAAAATTGGTCATTTTAATAAAAAATTTTGATTTATTAAAACAATGATTTTGGTCTACGAAATTCAAGAAAAAGAGTTCGGGAGTCGATTACGTACGAGGAAGGGTTAGCACCCTCGAAATGCCCCAAAATTGGTTCCTAATTGATAAACTCATGTCCTAATGTGGAAAATTTAAAAAATTTAAAATACGATCCTTTTATTTGAAAGAAATAAAAGACTCGCTTATCTCAAAAAAATAAAATGCCACACCCAATGAGTTAGGACGCAACATTTCAAGACTTCGAAACTAAGTTTGCCTTTATTTGTAGAAAATCCTTACCTTGAGACACAAAACATCATATCCAGTAAGTTAGGATACAACCTCTTGAATTCCCGATAATAAGTTTTGATTTGAAGCTTATGGGTTTCAATTTCAGAAAGGGATACTTAATATCTTAAGTTCAATGAGAAAAATCGAAACCCAGTGAGTTAGGGTACAATTTTTCTCGAAGCCCCCAAATATTATGTATCGTTGTATTTTTAAAAAAACCTCTGAATAAAATACGACAATTTAGCAAAATGTATTTTTATTAAAAATGATTCAAGTAAAATATTGCATTAATACATTACAAAACATAAATACCAAAAACAATTTATGAAAATTACATAATATTCTAACATTTAATATTAACATAGATAATTAAGGGAAGAATAACATAAAATAGCAAATGATGCGGAAATAAAATGACTATACTAAAGCAAACATAAAAATAATAAGCAAATAAAAGCTAAAAATAATAAGTAAAAAAAATTGATATGGCAAAAGCTAAAATGAATATATATATATATAATAAAATAAATATATGTTTAAAATAATATATAAAAAACTTGAATATAAAAAATATGTATAAAGGGATAAGTTATAGTAAATATATAATATAATAAATTAATGTATATAAAAATAATATATTTAAAATAAACAATACATAGAAAACTTTATAATAATAATAAATCAATTTAAATAATATACAATATACAAATTTTAAAATATAAAAATAATATAGAATTTAATAGAATAACCTATAAAAATTGAAATAATTTGATATAATGCTAAAGTAATTAAAAATAAGAAGAAAAATAAAGGAGGATTAAAAAAATTCAAGGAAATAGGGATTAAATCGAAATAAAAATAAAATCCAGAGTAAAATGTAAAAGGACAAGATTAGAACGTGCGTCACACTGTAGGGACCTATTAGGCAATGATCCCTTATCTTCTAAACGACGTCGTTCCATCTCCTGCCTTAAAATGGCCTTAAGGACCAAATTGAAACAAAGGCCATAATTCTGGGCCAAATTGAAAATAAAGAAAAAATGAAAATTGGACATAATTATAAAATTCCAATAATGCGAAAGGGCCCATAGAAAAATTAGACCTTTTAACAAAAACACACGGATCCTCCCCGGGTATCGGGTCAACACGCGGATCTTAGCCTTTAAACGACGTCGTTTTGGTCATTAATTGACCACACCAAAACGACGTCGTTTCACTGGCCTATATAAACAAAAAAGTTTGTTAAAAAAATCATTTGAAACCATTTCAGAAAAAAAAAATAAACAGAGCAAAAAAAAGCTCTCTCTCTTCTAGCCTCAAGCCAAAGCTCCGGTGACAGACTGTCGCACGCGCCTCCGCATGCGCCACCACACACGTCGGCCGAAAAGTCAAAAACTCCATTTTTTAGTGCAAATCAAAAGGTAAATTCGTTTTCTTCATTTTTAATAGTATTTAGAAGAAAAAATGATTTGTATGATTTTATATATATCGAAAATGAAAAAAAATAAACAGAATAAAACAATCAAAAATCACCTCTGCCTTTTGAAGATTCTGTATTTTATTTCTATATTATTTTTGTGTTTTTGTGTGTGCTTTATAGATTGTATTAGGGTTATTTATAGCCCCGAAAATAAATCAAAAATAAATACAAAGATTCTGTCTTGCTGTTTTCTGCCATTTTTCTTTCATTTTGCAGGTGAACGGCAAAAATGGGGCGGTGAGGAGCGCTATCCGCGTGCTGATTGCAGTGCGACCAAGGGCCTGTGTTGGGAGCTACGGCACGAGGAAAGAACCCTAGGGTTCAGGGTTTCCAATTTCTAAAACCAAATTTGGGCCATTGGGCCATTTGGGTCTTGGGTATTAGGTTTAGTTGGGTCTGAATGTAATGGGTTTTATGTTAGTATTTGGGTTTGGGTTTTAAGCCTGTTTATTGTAAAATAATAAAAAAAACTGATGGAATTTTATTTTTTGGATTTTTTATTATTGATATGGGCCCGGGCTAATTGGGCTAATTACAACAGTGAGAAATGGTAAGATAGACGCGGGGAAAGCGCCAAAAGATCAGGCCAGAGGAAGAAGGAAAATGGAGGGAATAATGCAAGCATATATAACAAGGGTTATTCAAAACCAATCACTGTAGGCCCGCCAAGGACAATAACCACTAGCCATCAGGACCCCCCAAGGTAAGAATCTAACCCAATGCCAAATACAGAAAGGCTCAAGTTCATACCTATCCCGATGACATATAGGGAGCTATATCAGAGTCTGTTTGATGCACATGTGGTATCCCCTTCTGTCTGAACCCTATGCAACCTCTATCCCCTAAATGGTATGATGCAAATGCTCAATGCGAATACCACGCGGGAATCACAGGAGACTCAATAGAGAACTGCACCGCTTTTAAAAAGTTGATTGAAAGGTTCATCAAGATGGGCATTGTGAAATTCGATGATCCATCGAGACCTAATGTAGCAAGAAATCTGTTACCCAGTCATTCTGATAAAATGGTAAACACAATAATTGAGAGTGGAGGGAAGAGAACCAAGATGGATGTGGCGAAAGTAAAAGCCCTACTGAGATGGGTTTGGAAAAAGATGGTAGAAGAAGGATTAATCAAACAGGATTCAAAAGAAAGACGCGAAAGGATAAGGAACTACTGCGAGTTGCATGCTGATGAAGGTCATGAAAGCCAAGAGTACGTTTAATTCTGGGCTTTAGTGCAAAGTCTGATGGATAATAATGAGCTAGAATTCTTTGAATATGCCAAAGGCTTGGAAGGAGAAGATGTGTGTGCCTTAGAAAAAGGGTCAATAGAGAAGGTCTATAAAGTTAACCACCTAGTGGTTATTATTTCACGACCAAGAAGTAATGAAGCTAGAGTACAAATTTTACCAAGGGTCATAATCCAGAAACCTGTAGCCTTTCCCAACAATGACAGTAAGAGAGTTCCCTGGAATTATGACTACAACGTGATGATCCCGAGAGTAGAGAACTCGGCTAGCGCTTCAGAAGAGGGCCAAGATGTGGGTTTCTACACAAGCAGGGAGGCGTTATGACCCTGCAAGTACAAGAATCGAGCCCGTTAAAGGAAAGACCCTAGTAGTTGAGTATAAGAAGGAAAAGACGGCTAGGCTTGAATCACCAGTTAATGAGCTGGTAGCTGAGAACGAGGTTAGAGAATTCCTGAAATTTCTAAAGCATAGTGAGTACAGCATTGTAGAACAATTACACAAATAACCAATTCGCATATCAGTACTAGCTTTACTCTTGAGCTTAGAGACTCATCGTAGCGTGTTGATGAATGTGCTGAATGAAACTTACGTCTCTAATGATATCTCTGTAAACAAGCTGGACCGCCTAGTTAATAATATAAGTGCCAACAACTTCATCTTCTTTAATGACGATAAAATACAGCCAAGAGGCATGGGATCTACAAAGGCTCTACACATCACCACCGCTGCTAAAGATATACATTGTCAGGGGTGTTAATTGATAATGGATCTGTGCTGAATGTCCTGCTCTTATTCATACTGAATAGGTTGCTTGTAGATAGCTATCATATGAAGACATGCCAAAACATAATGAGAGCATTTGATAGTAAAGAAAAGAGGGTGATGGGAAGGATTGAGATACCCCTTTTGATTGGTCCAAACATGTATGAGGTAGATTTCTTAGTGATGGACATCAAGCCTTCTTATAATTACCTGTTGGGGAGACCTTGGATTCACTCAGTTGGGGTAGTGCCATCATCACTGCATCAAAAGCTAAAGTTGGTAACTGAGGGTTGACTGGTAACGATAAATGCGGAAGAAGACATTATTGCATCCGTAACCAGTGACACGCCATACATAGAGGCAGACGATGAAACGATAGAATGTTCATTTCAATCTCTGAATTTTTTGAATGCAACCTTCATTGTTGAAGGGAATAAGATCTCGATGCTTAAAATATCCAAAAATACGAAGATGGGCCTGCAGCTGATAGTTGGGAAAGGACTCAAAAAATACCTACAAGGAAGGGTTGAGGCACTAATGCTAATAGACAAACGAGATCGCTTTGGCTTAGGATACAAGCCAGATGCGAGGCAAAAGAAGAGAGAGCTGGAAAAGAAGGAAGAAAGAGAAGAGCACGACTGAGTAGAGAAGAGGTCAAGTGGGAACCAATGACCTTTCCCTACATATCCAGAACTTTCATGTCATAAGGAACTATTTACCTTGAACAGAAGATGTCAAGAAAATAAACCCCTGAAGAAATGTTGGGAAATCTAAACATCAATGCCATATCCAAATAAGGAATCGGGGGAGAAAATATATCAGGCATCTGCTCCTATGTACCTGGAAGTGTTCTGAATAATTGGACTGCGGAAGAGATTCTTGTAGTTTTTAGAGCTAATTCAGAGTAATGTTCAAAACACACTTATTGCTCTAAGCCTAGGAGTAATAAGAATCCTTTTTTTGTGAAATAGGCCTATGTCCAACATCTTTATTTCAATAAAATGCATCTTTGCGTATCCTCTTGAGCAAATATTCTTTCATTCTTTCCATTTCATTCATCATCATACCGTACATATAATTATTCTTAGATTTTTTTGTTCTTTAGATTTTTCTTCATCCCTATAACAGGTCTCCAGATATCAATAATATGAGTGACGCTGCTACTGACTTGGAATCTCCTTTTGAGCAAAATATGCGTATGAAGGATTCTTAGGATTTTGAAGATGATCGAGACTGTAACCTATCTCTGATTTGTTGAGGTTGGTAGAATAAGATGAGAAACAAATCCTGCTTTACAAAGAGTCAGTGGAAATTGTGAGCTTAGGAGAAGAAAAAGAGGTGAAGATTGGAGCTTGTATTACCGCAAAGACAAAGCGGGACCTCATCGAGTTACTCAAAGAATTCAAGGATGTCTTCGCATGGTCATATCAAGACATGCCCGAGTTAAGTACTGATATCTTGGTGCACCGACTCCCCATAAAGGAAGAGTGTAAGCCAGTTCAACAGAAGCTCCGAAGGATGAGGCCCGATGTTATGCTAAAAATAAAAGAGGAGGTCAAGAAGCAATTCGATGCTGGTTTCTTACAAGTCGTTAAATACTCAAAATGGGTAGCTAATATTGTCCTTATCCCTAAAAATATGGGAAAGTACAGATGTGCGTAGATTACATGATTTGAACAAAGCCAGCGTGAAAGACAATTTCCCATTGCCACATATCGACATCTTAGTGGACAACACGGCAGGTTACTCAGTGTTCTCTTTTATGGATGGTTTCTCGAGATACAACCAGATAAAGGTGCATCCTGAAGACATGGAAAAGACCACATTCGTAACCATATGGGGAACATTTTGCTATAAAGTGATGCTATTTGGACTAAAAAATGTGGGAGCGACGTATTAAAGAGCCATGGTAACTTTGTTTCATGATATGATGCACAAAGAAATCGAGGTTTGTGTCGATGATATGATTGCAATGTCCCGAATAAAAAATGAGCATATACAAGTCCTAAGGAGATTGTTCTTGAGGTTGAGAAAATTTCAATTAAAGCTCAATCTAGCAAAATGTACCTTTGTAGTTAGGTCAGGTAAATTGCTAGGATTTGTAGTCGGTGAAAAGGGGATTGAAATTGACTCAGACAAAGTCAAGGCTATACAGGATTTTCCTCTTCCGCGCACTCAAAAGGAGGTTTGGGGTTTCTTAGGGAGATTAAATTACATCGCGAGGTTCATTTCACAATTAACCGAGAAATGCAACCTCATATTCCGTCGCCTTAAGAAACACAATCCATGTGTATGGGATGAGGAATGCCAAAAGACTTTTGACAAGGCCAAACATTACTTGTCCAATGCCCCAATACTGATGCCTCTCAGCCCAAATAGGCCACTGATACTATACTTGGCAGTATTCGAGAATTTCATGGGATGCTTGCTTGGCCAACATAATGAGTTAGGAAGAAAAGAAAAAGTGATATATTACCTCAGCAAGAAGTTTACTGAATGTGAGACAAGATATTCATCAAATGAAAAGTTGTGTTACGCCTTAATATGGACATCCCGAAGACTGAGACAGTATATGTTGTACCACACAACTTGGCTCATATCTAAACTGGATCCTCTAAAGTACATGATGGATTCGACTACTTTGAGTGGAAGAATGTCCCGTTGGCAAATTCTGCTTTCCAAATTTGATATAGTCTATGTGAATCAGAAAGCTATAAAAGGAAGCGCAATAGCAGATTTTCTGGTCAATAGAGCTTTAGAAGATTACGAGCTTTTGAACTTTGATTTCCCGAATGAAGATCTAATGTATGTGGCAACCACTGAAGAAGACTCTCAAGAAGGTCATCCTCGGAAGCTAAACTTTGACGGAGCCTCAAACGCTATGGGTAACAAAATCGGGGCAGTCCTAGTATCTCCAAACAGAGATCATTATCCCTTTACTAGTAAATTGGATTTTGATTGCACGAATAATATGGAGGAACACGGAGCATGCATCATGGGTATTCATACAGCCATAAAACGTAAAATTAAAGTGCTAGAGGTATATGGGGATTCTACGCTAGTAATCTATCAACTTAAGGGGGAATAGGAGACAAGAGATCCCAAGTTGATCGATTATTGAAGGCTATTTCTTGAATTAATTAAATAATTTAATGAAATCACCTTCTGCTACCTTCCATGAGACGAAAATCAGATGGCTAACGCTTTGGCTACCTTGGCTTCGATGGTCAAAGTAAACAAACAAGAGGATGTAAAACCTATCTAAATGAGTATTTATGAGACTCCGGCTCATTGTTACAACATTGAAAAAGAAGAAGAAAAAGATGATCACCCTTGGTACCATGATATACTATGATATGTGAAGAATCGTGAATACCCTGACCAAGCAACTGAGAATGATTAAAGGACGTTCTACCATGATATACTATGATATGTGAAGAATCATGAATACCCTGACCAAGCAACTGAGAATGATTAAAGGACGTTGAGAAGACTGGCCAGTGACCATGTCTTAGATGAGGAAATCCTATATAAAAGGAGAAAGGATCAGGTACTACTAAGATTTGTAGACGCTGTCGAGGCGAAGAAAATCTTGAAAGAAGTTCACGAGGGTGTCTGCGGAACACATGCTAATGGTTTTACAATGGCCAGGCAAATCATGAAGTTCGGGTATTATTGGTCCACCATGGAAGGAGATTGCATCAGTTATGCCAATGAATGACATAAGTGTCAAATTTATGTAGATAAAATTCATGTACCTCCCTCACATCTTCATGTTTTGACTTCTCCATGTCCTTTCTCTATGTGGGGCATGAATGTCATTGGGCCAATCTCACCTAAAGCTTCTAACAGGTATCGATTCATCTTCGTGGCCATCGATTACTTTAATAAGTGGGTAGAAGCAGCTTCATATGCCAATGTCACAAAGTCGGTAGTTAGCAAGTTCTTAAAGAAAGAGATCATATGTCTATATAGAACGCTAGAAAGGATTATATCTGACAAGGCGCTAAATTTAAACAACAGCATGATATCAAAAGTCTGCAATCAGTTCAAAATCAAACACCACAACTCATCACTATATCGCCTAAAAATGAATGGTGTGGTGGAGGCAGCCAATAAGAATATCAAGAAGATCGTGAGGAAAATGACTAAGACTTATAAAAATTGGCAAGATAAGTTACCATTTGCCCTCTATGCTTATTGAACATCTGTTAGGACCTCAATCGGGGCAACGCTGTTCTCTTTGGTTTATAGAATGGAGGCGGTTTTACCCATTGAAGTCGAGATTCCTTTTTTCTGAGTTTTGGTAGAATTGAAGTTGGATGAAGCAGAATGTATCCAATCCTGATATGATTAGCTAAACTTGATTGAAGAGAAAAGGTTGAAAGCCATCCGTCATGGTCAGATGTACCAAAAGTGAATGATACGAGCTTACAAAAAAAGGTTCGTCATAGAGAATTCCATGAGGGGGATCTGGTATTGAAAAAGATCCTCCCCATACAAAAGGACTTCAGAGGAAAGGGGATGCCAAATTGGGAAAGACCTTATGTGGTAAAGAAGGCCTTTTCTAGAGGAGCATTGATTTTGACTGAGATGGATGGCAAGAACTTGCCTAATCCTATGAATTCAGATTCAGTCAAAAAGTACTTAACCTAAAAAAAAGGAGAGACCAAGGCAAAAACTCACAAAGAGCACCTTAAGACCAAAGGGATTTTGAGTTGAAAACTCAGAAAAGGGCATTTTAAATTTTGATCGAAAGTGGGCCATATGGAAATCCTGTCCTATTAGAATTAACAAAAAAGAGGATGTTACATCTTGAGGCATCAAAAAAGTATTTTGGATCTTTAAAACATGTACCAAGTTCAAAAGGGTCCTCGAGAAGTTAATGAGAAGAAGCTCATGCTATGATATCTGGGGCACCTATACCACCAGTCAGAACTAACCAAATTTAAGAGTTGGAAACATTTAGGAAAGAATAGTCCAAATTACAACTATTCCTTCGGGTACCCTATCAAAGATACCAGCTGAACAAGAAGGCAGGATAATACGTCAGTGATAAAACCTTGGTGAACAACGAGTAGTGTCAACTTAAGCCCTAAAAAGGAATCATTCTTGAAAAAATGACATTTTGCATTCATGCAAACATCATTCATACACATCAAGTTAAGAGCATTTGATTCATTCTTATCTCCTTGAAGTTGCAGTGGAGAGATTAACACCACAAGTCTCATCTCTCTGAAGTTGCAGTGGAGTAGACTGAAGATAGCAAATCTCATTTCCCTGAGATTTGTAGTGGAACAAATTAAAGCTATAAATTACAAATCTTATCTCCCTGAAGTTGTAGTGGAGCAAATTGAAGCCACAAATCTTATCTCCCTGAAGTTTCAGTGGAGTAGATTGAAGATAGCAAATCTTATTCCCTTGAAATTGTAGTGGGACAGGTTGAAGCTATCATGGCGGATCTTATCTCCCTAAAGTTACAGTGGAGTAGATTGAAACCACTAATCTTATCTACTTGAAGCAATAGTGGAGAAGATTGAAGATAGCAAATCTCATCTCTCTGAAGTTGTAATAAAGCAGATTAAAGCTATAGACCTTATCTCCCTGAAGCTGTAGTGGAGCAGGTTGAAGTTACAAGTCTTATCTCCCTGAATTTGTAGTGGAGCAGATTGAAGCCACTAATCTTATCTCCCTGAAGTTACAGTGGAGTAGATTGAAGCGACAAATTCTATACCTCTGAAGTTACAGTGGGTTAGAAAGAGGCTACTTGAAAAAGATGAGCACTGAGAAGTCAAGATTCAGCGAGGCCAAGCAAAGTTGGTCCTTCTTAAAAGTCTTTGCTCCATTCTCGTTACACGACAACGAGCAAAGAGGGGCAGCTGTAGTAGGTCCAATTTGCCTGGCCCACTAAACCAAAAAAACAACAAACCAAAAATAAAACAAAAAATAATACTAAGTCCAGTCCAAGTTGTTTTTACAAGCCCAAAGAAAAAAAAACTAAGCCCAAAATAGGCCCACAACTAAGTCCGAGGCCTGACATCCTTTCTGCTACCGTTTTGCCAAAGCAGCAAGGGGGTCGCTTCTCTCATCCATTGACCGAGCACCAAACCTGCAAAAGAAGACAAAGAAAGAACACAGAAATAGCAAAGCAACAATAGAGAAACAGTGGCCAAGAAATAGAAAAAAAATAAAAAAAATAGTGTATAATGAACAGTAGATATTGGCTATAAAAGCCGTTACTAGATTGTAATTTTTTTAACAAAGAAAAATATACGAAAAAGCAATAAAAAAACAGATTAGAAGTTTGAAAAGGTGAAATTTTTATTATTTTTTTTGAACCTGTTACTAAGCATATATAAAATAATAAAGCTAAAGATCTTACTGGAGAAACGTCGTCATCATCGTGTGGTCCTTTCCGCCGATTTAGGGAACCTGGGAACCCTTTAGGGTTCCAGCCAATGCCTTATCAACGAAAGGTGAAACCTTTCTGTTTCTCTTCCCCGAGGCGAACATCGGTTAGATTTGTAGGGTTTAAAACCCTATATCTGGGTTTTATTCGAAAAAGGAGTTAAAACAACACAAAAAGTAAAGGTTTTTGCATCTTCGGCCACCGTGGACGGTGGTACGATAGCGAACTCGCCAAAGCCTTAGGTCGGACATGAGGAGACTAAAAAAGAGGTAGAGGTTTTTTGGATTTTTTTTAAAACTTTAGCAGAATGGCCTTTTTTCAAAAGAAAAATGATTTTTATAGACCCCGCTAAACGGCGTCGTTTACGGCTGGCATCAATAGCCCCAAAACGGTGTCGTTTTAACACGACACGCGCGCCAACCCAATCCGCTCTAGAGGATCAGCGTGTTTTCAACAAAAGGTCTATTTCCACGATCAGTCCTCCCGCTTTTACAGCGTGTTTTAATTTAGTCCTATCTAATTTTTCTATTTTTAAAATTTTACCACAAACTTTTAGTTTTGTTTCAATTTGGTCCTTGAACCGTTTTAATGGGTAAGTGCCTGAAACGGCGCCGTTTTGGGCCGACCCATAGTCTGACCCGACCCATTCCAGGACTCGCGTGTTTTCTTAGCGAATGGGTTATTTGCATATTAGGCCCTTCCGCTTTTGTAGCTCGTTGCAATTTTAGCCCTTTTTATTTTTTCTTTAAATTTCGCCCTATAATTTTATTTTTATTTCATTTTAACCCCTTTAGGGAATGATGCCGTTTTGGGGGACAGGGGATAATTTCCCAATTGGTCCTACCTTTTCCGTGTGTGTTCCATTTTGGCCTGTATTTCTCCCTTTTCTTTTTATTTATTTACAATTTATCCCTCCTACTTTATTTTAATGTCAATTTGACCCTTATTTATGTAGTTTGGACATTTTCAAAATTATTTACTTTATGAATTTTTTACTCTTCTTATTTTATTTTATTTATTTATTTTCTATTAGTTTTTATATGGTCTTTTATATTTATTGTGCATTTTGTTTTTGTTTTTTTTATTCTTGATATTATTATTGTTATTACCATTATTATCATTTTCATTATTATTGTTCTATTATACATATTATTGTCATGATTTTTTATTACCATTCCTTATATGCTATATTAGTTTGTTATAAACTTATGTCGCATTATCGTTCATTAAATATGAGATTTTTACATTTTAGTCATATACCATACTCGAATAGACTAAATATATACCATTTTAAGCGTTACGCTAATTTTTGCTCAATGCATAGAAAGAAATTTTCAAAATAAGGCAATGTTTCGTATTTGGAGATTCGAGAAGTCATACCCTAACTTACGGGGTTTCGATTTTTCTCGTTGAACCTAAATAACCAAACATCCTTTTAGAATTAAAATACATAAGATTTCAAATAAAAAAAATAAAGGCTAGCTTATTCTCAAAGGTTCAAGACGTCGTGTCTTAACTTACGGGATGTGACATCTTGTTATCACAAGACGAGAGGGTCTTTAACGTTTGTATCGATTTATTCAAGCAGTTTTTAAAGTAAAATTAGCATTAATACAAAGAGGGATCGTATTTTAAACTATTTCCAAATTTTCAACTTTCGACACTAAGACATGAATTAGATACCAATGTTGGGCGTCACGAGGGTGCTAATCCTTCCTCGTGCGTAACTGACTCCCGAACTGGTTTTCTGGATTTTTGTAGAACGAAAAATATTGTTTTAATAAATTAAACATTTTATTAAAAAGATCAAGTTTCGAGGTGATCCGATCACACCTCATATAAAAAGGATTGGTGGCGACTCCCATTTTCATTTTCAAAATAAAAAAGTCAATTTCAAAAAATTGGTTTCGACACCAATTATACATTTTTTATAATTTTAGGGGACGGAACCTCTACATCCCTCAGATTCGCCACTGCAACTGTTAATATTTCTTGGCAAATCTAACGATTCATTGGTTCATGAACTTGTTTTTTTAGATATACCATATAACTTTTGAATATATGCATGCTATTGCTTTTTCTTTCTATACAATTCGCACATCATTGGTAGAAGCAAACCATTGTCAACACACAACACAACAAGTGACACTCCTGTGATTCAAATCCAGTCAATTCTTGCTGAAGGTGAACACTTGACCAATAGTCCACAACTTAGGGTTCAACACTATATTTGAATTATCAAAATAATAGATATATGTTAATTAGTTATTAACTGAATACTATTGATTTGTATTAAATATATGAAGTAAAACTCGAATATAGTAAAAATATTTTGATTATGATTTAAAAATTATTATATCTTAAACTAATTCTATTAATTACGAAAAACTTAATTATAAAATTAAAATGCTTAAAATAAGGTATAAAACATGTTATATTAGAAAGTAGGGAAGGAAAATGTGTAAATCGGTCTGGAGATGTTGCTGTTGGAAACTTCTCTAGTGCTAGCTAGTTGCATTAACAACGATATGATGAAAACAGACCTATAGAAGGGTAAACCAATCGAGTCCAACCCATAAACCCTACCCTTGGCTGTCGGCAAAACATGGAAAATTGAAGTGCTCGACCAATGGCCATCCCCTTCTCTTTTCATTCAGTTACATTAAATATAGAGGTAATCATCAATAAGTCACTCACCATGATATCTTTAGAAAGAAACAACCATCCCATTACTTAATTCTCCAAATTAAATTTCTATAATAATTACAAGCATTCACGAGTTTGTTATGGGAATGTTAAAATCCAAAGGGAAATGATTTAGAATAGCACTGCTTTCAATTCTTCATGCCATGCCGTCATTTCACTTCACAATTCATCAACCCTTTTCTTTTTTCTTTTTTATGAGTAAGAAACAAATAGTAAATATTAATTTTGAAATTTTAGATTGAGTAACACCTTAATTAGACCAATCAAATTAAATTACCAATTTATAATTTATTTAATTAATTAAGTATTATGTAAATTATTACCACTCATGTTTGGTTGCCAGCTGGCATGCTCACTTTATTTTCTCCTCCACAAAATGTCCAAGAAAATCGAAGAAAATGGTCATCGAGCTTATCATTACTCTTCCTACAGCTAGCTACAAGACAAACCATGGAGACTAATTATCAAATGAAATAATGGAAATCAATGCCCAAAATTAACATTTAAAGCCGATGGGATATTTATAGTACAAGCTAAGTGGACATCTTAACCCTTAGCCTAATTATATAAAACCAATAATTATAAAACATTTTTCATTACGTTATACCTAATGCTTCCTTTCCAAGACAAAGACTACAACTAATATCTAATAATGATAAATATCATATATCTAATGTACTTATAGATTTTGAGATCAAGATTTTCTTTTACTTTTTTTTTTAATTTTATCAAAATGCAACAATAATACAACATTATTATTTCTCTTCATTGACATTGCTTTGTACATCGATCTCAATCTTATAAATATTCCTTGAGACGTTCCTTTCTAACCTTGTTTACATGACTATATTCACATAGCGTAATTAATTATTTCATTTTTATGTACTCAGGTGCTTCTTCATCAGTCAATCAAAGCACCCTTTTGCCGCTCCATATGAAACATATTTACTTACAAAAGATTTTCATGGTCCCAAATCCCCACCTTTATTCCAAACTCACCAATTCCCTACAACTTACACAAATGTTTTTTTTTTTTTTTTTTTGACTATATATGACTAGGATATATATATATATATATATATATATGTATTTATATTTTTCAAGTGTTGATGATCAAAGAGAAGAGGGTAAGGTTTGAAAAAGGATGACTAGAAAAGGAAAGGATTTTGAAACTAAATATATTCAGCTTTGGAAATCAAGAAAAGGAAAGGAAGAAACATCTTTCATCAGATCCTCCAAGTCCCATTCTCCAACTTTTATCTCTTCACCTATCCAAAAATTCCCAACAGCCGCATTGCCTATGTTGTCTGATTTGCTATTGTTGTTTTTACTGTTTATGATATTGAAAGGGTTGTTGATGTTCCAAACATCAACTGTCGTATTTTCAGTTTTAAGGTTTTCTCCAATGCTTTCTAAAGGAGGGGCATATAGTTCCCTTTCTGCCCCATTCTCAACACTGCCCAACATCTCGTTTTCACCGTAAAAGCTCTCTCCATTTACCCCAACCTGTGTCACACATGAGGCTGGATCGAAGTATCCGGACGCCCCGAACACGTTTAGGTCATGCTCGAGAATCGGTAATGAGTTGCCGGTTTGATTCAGGACCATGGATTGCAAAGAAGAATTGGACGATGCTGATGGTAAGTCCATGTACATAGGCAAAATGCCTTGTTCTTGCATTGACATGAGCCCTTGCATGGCATCGTTATTAGGCTCCAACGTCGATGAATTACTAACCTTTGGTGAGGGAGTGGATGATAAATCCTTTAGCCTTTTCTTTATTGTTGAATTCCAAAAGTTCTTTATTTCATTGTCTGTACGGCCAGGTAGACGAGCCGCTATTTGAGACCACCTTTGAGGGTTTCAAACCATGAATGGAAAGAGTCAGTTAAGTACTTTTCATCTGTATATATATGTTATACGGTCGACAGAAGCAAAGAAAATATAAAAATTTCAGTGTCATTTTCCATGCCAAGCAACGACTTTACAAAGCAGTCACATCTAATGGCAATGGTATAAGGCTTGCAACTTGCATGCAAGCAAAAATGTACAAAATAAATGTTAGTTTGAGTATCTTCAACACAAAGGTTTAGTGTGGATTTTCGTTTAATAACTTTTCTTCCCTAAAAATTTAGAATAAAGAAAGAGAGAAGAAATGAACAATTATCGAGGGGTAAGGGAAGGGGCAGTCCAAGTTTAAACTTGAATTTGATGTCAACAAAGTCTTTATAACTAGTTCACTCACCATATATTTAAAAGAAAAATAGAACCTTGTTGGGCTAAATTCACTCTATCTTATGTTCCTTTCAACTTAATTCATTATATCTCCATAAACACGAAAGAAAAGGAAAATCCAACTACTCAAAATTAACAAACATGGCTTATTCATGGGTACATATTGTTACTTTGTCCTCACACTTTAATAATTAATACTTGCTTTTGCTTCTCTCTCCACCACCTACTCTAAAAACCCCATTGACTCGAGGCTTTTTGGTTTGCATGTGCAAAGCAAACAAACAAGGAGAGATCTTGATTGATGTTTCTCTCCTGAAATCACTCTAAAATTCTCTTTCCACTTCAGCCTTTCAATTAGCTTTTTATGTTTTGGTTTATTTGTTTTTTTTTCCCTCAATTTTTGCAACTTAGTCATAAGAGAATGACTAATAAGTTGGAATTTGAATCGTAGATATAGTATATTCCTAGACCACACAAAGAGGGTTAGCCTTTTTCGATCCCAAAAAACTTCACTTTTTTCATCTCATAATTTAATCCAACTATATATCCAATGCATCAGATATGAAAGTTCGAGTTTTAACTGTTGAGGTATCCCTTTCAAGACTACATACACGTGATAGAGTCAAAAAGTATTGCTCTATTTTTTTTTTTCACTCTAATTAGGGATTGAGATGAAAATAATCATTTAAGTAGAATACTAAGGTCGTATGCCTATTTTGTCAATGAAATGATAAAGAATGTAGAAGTTAAGGTTCACCTCATGAAGAAAGCAATTAGAATATTTCTATCTATCTATATATCATTGCTCAGCATTAAAATGCACGTAAAGTGTGCTACACCTAGCTAGAATATCATAGCAGTAAATAACCTAGAAAACAGAATAGAGCTTGGAATTAGAAAGCATTGGAACGAGTGTTTTGTATTCAAACTTAAAATTAGGTATATATGGATAAAACAACTTCCTTTTTTTTCTGGTTTAACATATAATAATATACTACAACTATTTTAGGTGATCATAATTGAGAGTTTTGCATAAAATTTTAGGTTTGAAAAACAAAAAGAAAAAACAGATTAAAAATTCTTCCTTTGGTCTTTCAGTTCCATGATTTTATTCATAGAAATGTTCTAGTAGTCCTATGACCATGAGCCGAGTCACCAAGAAAATGAAGCAAGGAGAGGGAAAATGTTAGTAAAGTTACGGTGGAATAACACACGCACATAAAAATATAAAAATAAGCATGCATGAAAGACAAAGAACCAGACCTGTTGCCAAGAATGGAATGTAAATGGACGATAAGCTCTTCTTCTTGAGGAGAAAAGGCTCCTCGTTTGAGATCAGGTCTCAAATAGTTGATCCAACGAAGGCGGCAGCTCTTCCCACATCTTTGCAGGCCAGCATTTCTAGCTACATCACTCCAACATCCCTGGCCATTGGTTAACATATAATTGATGAGCTTGTCATCTTCCTCAGGTGACCACAATCCTTTCCTAAGCTTATTAGTAGTAGTACCATTATTATTATTAGTATTAGTATTATTAGTGCCTCCACTGCTAACCTTCACGGATGGATCAGGCTTCCTCATCATGGATTCAATCTCCTAATTTAAGAGCAAGCTAGGCCTTGGATCCTATCCAAGGAGAATAACAATGTTGATGGGTGGATTAATTTGTTGATCCTAACTAGTTTGATGGTAGAGATTAGTGGAGACTTTATAGAGTGAAAAGAGAAGAGGAGGCTTCATGGAGTGGAAATATTGGTGGTGATGATGATGGTGATGGTTGTGGGGTTTGCTTAGAATATAGGGAAGAAATAAGGAGAGATAGAGTTGGTTGATGGGTCTAAGTAGAAAACGGTTTGGAAGGGGACTTTAGAGAGAGAAATGGAGAAAAAGATAAGAAGAGAGAGTGTTCGTCTTGTCTTTGACTCCATGATCTTGTCTTTCTTTTTTTTACTTTACATTTTTCTTCACTCACAAGGTAATCATCATAAATGAATCATAGAGAAAAGTGAAAAATGAAAATAACAAAGAAAAATTAAAAGAAATATATAGAAATCTATAGGCTTTGTTTTGTTACCAAGCCAAGATATTTGCTTCAAATTCACATAATCTTCCTTTTGTTTTTTCTTTTTATAAATTGCATGAACCCACACACGTGTATTTGAAGCTATAAATATGGGAATGGGTGACAAAATAATGGAAAAATAAATTAATAATTAATACACACTTGGCACATGTTTATTAATCTATATATAAATTATCTAAGTGTTTAAGTGGTGCATCTTGCACATTGATATTACACATTTTAAGTTTTGATGATGGAAAAAGTAGAAGAGACTCCTTACTTTTTGATTTGATATATAATACAATTTTAATATATATATATATATATATATATATATATATATATATAGTTATACGCAGAAATTTGACAAAAGGAGGGATATGGACATTTTTGAAGGCATCTACTACTACTACTATTATTATTATTATTATTTGAGATGAGAATGGAAGTATAGGTGCTCATGAATTGGGTAGGATCGTGTTTGGATTGAGTCAGATTTGAGTCAGGTTTAAGTATGAAATTAACATATTAATATTTTTCTAAGTCTGGTTTAGCTAGAAATTTGGGCTTAAAATTTTGTTTAAACCCGCCCATATTTAAAAAAGATTAACCCAAATCATTTTAGGTCCACCTATATTATTTTTAATTATTATTATTATTTTATTTTATTTTAATATTTACATTAGAATAGTATTATATATTTAGTATATGTTTATTTTTTAATGTGTTAAAAATTACATAATATATAAAAATTACATAATATAAAGTATTATAAACTTAAAACGGGCCGGGTCGGGCTCGGGTCTTGAATGTTCAAGCTCGAGCCTAGTCCATATTTTAAACGAGACTAACTTTTTTGCCCAAGCCCATTTTTTGGGTCTAATATTTTTGTCCAAACCCTCCCAAATTTCGTGTGGACCTTTGGGCATAAGCGAGTAACCTAAACAATGAACAGGCCTAGATAAAAATAATACGATTTGTGTCTATGTTAAACTAGTGTTTGACAAAAAATTTAATAAACATACCATATAGTTAAGATATTAGTTATATTATTATTTGATACATAGACATTTATTGTTTTAAATGTTTTATTATTATTAAATATTAAACGTATAGATATAAATTAAACAAAAATATATATTTTTTTTCAAAATGACATAAAAATAATTCAATGTATCAGAACTCCAAAAGTAAATATGATATATTTCTCTTGCCAAAAAAATTGATATATTTCGAGTTAATGTAATTATCATATTTAAATGTATAATTTTATATGAGGTTAAAAGGATTAAATTTAGTTTGAGTTTCATATGGGTAGCCATCACTATTCTTTCTCAATTTTAAAAGAAAAGAAACACTAGAAAGGGATATTACCATAGTTCCCATATGTTAGGCTGCTAAAAATAGTTATGAGAGCCATCCTAAAAAACACACTTTGTGTGGTCTATTAATATAATAATGTTAATGCATCAATATCTAATATGTAACACCCAAAAATTTATAAAAAATTGAGCCCTAATATTAGTGGTTAACAGCTTAGTGAAACCCTTAGAGAAACAAGGTTTAAGTCACATTTTTTGCATATTTCCTCTTTATTTTTCAGCAATTAAGGATGAAAATCAAGTTTGTATAAGAAATGGGCAATAATCCAATGGCTAAGCATTAGTTTGAAGTTCTATCCATGCCAATTTCCCTCCTCTTTTATTAAATTTCGACAGATTGGATAATTTACCACATCAGCCCTTTAAAATTTACTTAATCTTGGCATTTGGTCCCTTTCCTAATCATTATAGGATTTTGATTATCTTTTTCAACCTTATTTAGAATTTATTTTCTCTCTTCTTTAAATACATATTTTTCTTTTATTCTCCCACTTTCTTTTTCATATTATTTTTCTGAAAATTTATTGTTGAATCTGGAACCAGAATTCCACCCTGTCTAATTCGCTCTTTGTATTGTTTTAGCGTAACACCTTCAAAATTCATTTCTACTGTGTCAAGATCGGTAAAAATTCTTATTTTTAATTCTGTAGAACCTTAGCATTTTGAAATAAATAACGTTCTTGTTAATCTTTCAATCGATTTCAAATCTTTTATGAGCTTTTGCGAAAATTTTGATAAATTCGATAAAACTTGAACATCGATAAGTAATTCTTGTGTTTTTTTTTTTTTTTTTTGAACGAAAGACACATTGTATGTGACACTTGGATCAGATTTGAATGTAAGGATCGTTGTACGAGATCCCAAAAGTCAGGTGTGTGTTCTTTACGAGAAAATCGAGTTTATAACTGTAGCACCCCAAACCAGGTCTATGCGTTAAGACGAGATTTGGTTTGTTACATCGATCGAACATCCATTTAATTTTCTAATGTTTAAAGTAAAATAATACTTCAACACCTTTTGGAAATAAAGTTTAATAAAAACTAAGACCAAAGATTTAAAATTTGTAGATTAAGAAAATACTTTATTTGAAATCTTATCATTTAGAATATATTTATCAAAAACATTAAAGTAATTTAAAAAGAATTGAAAGAAATTTAAAAGAAATAATTAAGGTGACCAAATTGTTATAAAACTCAATATTTTTAAGAAAACTTTATAGATTAAACAAAAGCCCAAAGCAAAAGTCTTAAAACAGAATTAAATCCATCCACACATAAAAATCCATAAAAACATAATTAGAGGCCTTATTACATCAAACCCAAAATAGTAATTAAAATAAGTAATTTAAATAAAGTTCATAGTTTATAAACCCATGCTCGTAGTATGGCCTCCACCAAGTCATCCCCGGCCCAAGTCCACATCAATTGCCATTACCTGAGATGGATAATAAAATAGGGTGAGTTACTAAGAACTCAGTGTGCAACTCACTTACCACCATTATTGGGCCAGATCATCGAGACATTAACTTGGGCTTGAGCCCAATTTCATTTTAACAATATAAAGTAAAATAAATAGAAATGCATGAAAATGAATTTCCCAACCCAAATTAATATCCATCCGCTACACACCCCGTATCAACCAACACACCTGTGGGGATCAAGTCAACCCACCCCGCCAAACACACCAATCGTAGGCATTAAGCCTTTAAAATAATTTTGTAGTGCACTCATCAACTAGATTGTGACATAGTCACCGAACTAGAGGCATTAAGCCAAAATAATTTGTGGCGAGCCACCGAACTAGATTTTTGGCAACAGCCATTCTTCTCTTCATCAAATACCCCCCCATGCAATCATGTGTGCATAACAAAATATAGCCATATAATAATTTATCAAATAATCCATAATATAAATGGGTCTATAATTAAGCATTTCATTTGGGCCCATAAAACAAATTAGTACTTTGCCCATTTAGCAATTTAGCGAACCTTGGTACATATATCGAACTAGAATATTTTTGGCCCATATATCGAACTAGAATATTTTTGGCCCATATAATGAACTAGAATATTTTTGGCCCATTTTAACAATCTAACAGTTTTTTTTTCAGCCCAATTTAACAAACTAGCAATCTTTCGCCCAATTTATCGATCTAGCGCTTTTCGCAGATTTCTCGCTTTTAACTGCTTTTCATGCATTTACGCAAGAGTATGAATTACTACGTATTTTTCTGATTTTTCTATTTTTACGATTTTATCACAATACTTACGGAGTGATATCTAACCCGAGAATGAGTGTGAAGTTACACACCTGGTTATAGTGAGAACTAAACTTTCCCGCTCGTCGATACCTATACTCATCACGATAAATTAAAACGCTATAATTTACTAACAAAACCAATCTTAGAATAAGATCTAAACTTTTACCCTCGGAATTTCGTACTACTTCTACTTGCGGTTTCTCTCCGATTGATGGTTCGCTAACCGATGAAAGTCCACGAACAAACAAAGGTTCGAGAGTACGAACAACTTCAAACAATTGATTCTCCTCGGATGAGCGTCCGCAACCCGGTGGAAAATCTCGGATTCCCGAAATAGCCCTTTGCTTATACTTAGGGGGATTAACGGAACCTCTCTTCTTCCGAACACTATACACTGCCCTTTTCTTCCCTATTTTGAATGTCTTCAATGACAAAAGATCATTAATCCAACCTAATAATATATCGAAAATAATACTAAAGGTTTTAAGGGTGAGATTTCCTTACCACAAAGATCCTTGCTCCACAATATGAGAATCGACCAAAAATATTCCCTTAACACCTTAAATCTATTTCAACGTTCTATGATACTCACGAACACTTGAGTTCCGATCTTCTACTATTGCATTAAAATATAACAAAGAAAAGTTAATAGAAAAAATGATTATTTCGATCCAAGAGATCCTTCTTACCACCATCAAGATTCGGCCAAAACAACTATTAACTAACATAAACTAAAAAGAACTCTTACCTATTGTCCACGATTGAAAAGAAAGGATTGAGAAGGATGTCTAGATATGATGGAGAATTCGGCTATGTATAACCAAAGAAAGGAGAAAATGGTTCTACTATGGGCACACTAACATTCGGCCATGAGAGAAATTATTGGAGAAAGTATTGATTGAAAAGAAATAAAAGAAAGAAATAAAAGATGGAAGAAAAAGATGATGATGAGGATTTGGTTTTCAAAGAGAAGAAAAGAGAAAGACAAAAATGAGTTTAGGAGCAATGTATATTCTAAGAATGGGAGAAGAAAGAAAAGGAATGGCTTTTTGGTATTGGTAATTTCGCACTATGAGAAAAGGCATACAAAGAATACTAAAGTGATAGGCAAAATGACCAAATGGTCAAAAGATTAAGGCTTACCAAAAGCTCAAATTCGCCAAGAGAGAAAGGTTGAGAAAGAGTTGCAAAACTTGCACAAAAAGCTAAGAATGACTAAAACTAATTCCTAATCCTAGCCAAGCTACTAACATATTCTACCAACCTCCCCCGCCACAATGTCAGTCCAAATTCATTGGTCAAATGACCATGAAATAATTTCAAAACCTTTTCCTTGATACATGCCTAATGTCCCCTTATCTTTCCAAAATTTCTTGATTCCCTACCATAAGTTAACAATTACCTTATTCCTTTAGTCTACTTACCAAAAATGAAAAGTCCAACCTTACCATATATATTGCTTGGCCGACACTTGCTATACTTGTGCAAAAATAAAATTATCTAGATGCTAACCAAGGGATTCAACCACTCCCCTCATGCCACAACTCATGCGCCAACACCACCTTACCATTTACTCATTTTATGCTACACTTTGACACTTAAATTAACTTAAGTATCAATGTCACTTAATCCACTTCATTAAATTCTCAAAACTAAAAATTATTCCATTCCCAATAATTCTATACTCTTCTTCGGGACTATAATAAACACGAAAAAGAAGTAAGAAAATTTTCCTTCATAATCTAAGCATCAAAAACATGCAATAAAAATCGATACTCGAATTTTAGGGTGTTACAACTCTACCCTCCTCAAAGAAAATTTCGTCCTCGAAATTTACCTGGTTGAAAGAGGTGAGGGTATTGTTGCCGAATTGCATGTACACCATAAAACTTTGACCAACGGCACGGTTTTCTTTCTTAGCACCTTAACATCTCGGTCTAAGATTTCCACTGGTTCCTCCTCAAAAGACAAGTCTAAATTCAACTCCAATTCTTCTACCGATACTATGTGCGAAGGATCCGATCTATAACGGCTCAGCATGGAAACATGAAAGACATTATGAATTTGACTCAATTCCAGAGGTAACTCAATCTGATAAGCCACTGGACCAACACGCTTCATCACACGATATGGTCCAATGTACCTAGGACTTAACTTGCCCTTCTTTCCAAACCTGAAAATCTTTTTCCAAGGTGAGACCTTCAAGAAAACTTGATCCCCCACAGCATACTCGATATCCCTACGCTTCAGATCTGCATACGACTTTTATCTATCCGAAGCTTCCTTTAACCGTGCTCGAATAACCTTTACTTTCTCTTCCGTTTCAGAAATCATCTCAGGACCTAACATCTGCCGTTCGCCCAACTTAGTCCAACAAATAGGAGAACGACACCTATGACCATACAATGCCTCGTAAGGTGCCATCTGAATGCTAGACTGATAGCTGTTGTTATACGCAAATTCTGCCAATGGTAGAAAATCCTCCCAACTACCTTTGAAGTCAATCACACAACCCCTTAACATGTCTTCTAGAATCTGAATTACTCTCTCCGACTGACCATCTGACTGAGGATGAAAAGTCGTACTAAAGTTTAGCTTTGTTCCCAGAGCTTCATGCAAAGCTTTCCAAAACCGTGATGTAAACCTAGGATCCCTATCTGATATAATAGATATGGGTACCCCATGCAACCTCACAATTTCAGATACATACAGCTTCGCCAACTTCTGTAACGAGTAATCCATACTGTTGGTAGGAAATGAGCGGTCTTCACAAGCGATCAACAATTACCCAAATGTAATTTTTCTTAGTAGGTGTTAAAGATAAACCACTAATAAAATCCATTGTTATCCGCTCTCATTTCCAAAGAAGAATCTTTACCTACAAATAAACCGACGGCAATTGATGCTCGCCTTCACTTGTCGACAAGTTAAACATTTTCCCACAAACTCAAATTTCACGCTTCAACTCGCCACCAATACTGCTTCACGAAGATCCCGATACATCTTATTTCCTCCGGGGTGCATAGCATAAGGGCTACTATGCGCCTCCCGTAGAATCATTTGCCTCAGATCTGAGTCCTTAGGCATACAAACTCTTCCACGAAAGCACAACACACCTTCCGTGTTTATTCCAAAATCCTCTATTTCACCATTTTCACTTTGTCAAGTAAAGGTCCCAACTTTTTGTCTAATATTTGCTTTTCCTTGATTTGTTCTAACCACAAAGGCTTCACCTGAAGTTTCGCTAACAGACTACCATCCTCATACAAACTCAAATGGGTAAACATTGCTCTCAATTTAGTTACCACCTTACGGCTTAACGCGTCTGCTACCACATTAGCCTTTCTCGGATGATACTCGATTGAGAAATCATAGTCCTTTAACAGCTCCACCCATCTTCGTTGTCTCAAGTTTAATTCCTTCTGAGTAAGAAGATACTTAAGACTCTTGTGATCCGTATAGATGATAGACTTTTCACCATAAAGATAATGCCTCCAAATCTTTAAAGCAAACACTACCGCTGCTAACTCCAAATCATGAGTAGGGTAGTTTACTTCGTGTGGTCTCAGCTGACGGGAAGCATAAGCCACCACTTTCTCATTTTGCATCAATACGCAGCCTAAACCCGTATGTGACGCATCACAGTAAACTGTAAACTCCTTTCCAGCCTCAGGTTGAATCAGTACTGGAGCTTCCGTCAAAATCTTCTTCAATTTCTAGAAACTTTCTTGTTGCTTGTCAGTCTATATAAACGGTACTCCCTTTCGTAAAAACTTAGTTAGGGGTGCAGCAATCAACGAAAATCCCTCAACAAAGCGTCTATAGTAACCAGCCAAACCCAAGAAACTCCGAATCTCAGCTACTGACTTTGGTGGTTTCCAATCCAATACCGCCTCAATCTTCCGAGGATCCACCTTTATTCCTTCGACTGATACCACATGACCCAAGAAAGTCACCTCCCTTAACCAGAATTCATATTTACTGAATTTGGCATACAGTTGATTATCTCGAAGCAACTGCAATAGAATTCGTAAATGCAAGTCATGCTCTTCTTCACTCTTTGAATATACCAAAATGTCATCTATGAATACTACTACAAACCGGTCTAAAAATAGTTGAAAGACCCGGTTCATCATATCCATAAATGCAGCTTGTGCATTGGTCAACCCAAACGACATTACCAAAAACTCATAGTGTCCATAACGAGTTCGAAATGCCATTTTGTGAATATCCGCTTCTTTCACCTTAAGCTGGTGATAACCTGACCTCAAATCAATTTTGGAGAATACTGAAGCTCCCTTCAATTGATCAAACAGGTCATCAATTCTTGGCAGAGGATACCTATTTTTGATCGTCAATTTATTCAATTGCCTGTAATCAATGCACATACGCATCCACCCATCCTTCTTCTTAACAAACAAAACTGGTACTCCCCACGGAGACACACTCGGTCGAATAAAACCCTGATTCAACAATTCTTGAATTTGAGCTTTAAGCTCCGTCAACTCCTTCGGTGCCATTCTATAAGGAGTAATAGACACTGGAGCCGTTCCGGGCAAAAGCTCAATACCAAATTCCACTTTCTGATCTAGAGGTATACCAGGAAGTTCTTCGGGAAATATATTTGGAAATTCCTTTATAGTTCTCACATCTTCTACCAATAACTCTTTGGCATTTAAAGCACTAATAAAAGCTCGAAATGCTCCATACCCTTTTCGCACTAACTTTTTCGCCTTTAACGCTGATACCACGTTTGCCAAGTAATTTCTTCGCTCGCCTATCATAACTATCTCCGTATCCTCCACAGTTCTTATTGACATCTGCTTTTCAGCACAATCCAATTGCGCTCGGTGCTTGACCAACCAATCCATGCCCAAATGATATCGAACTCACCGAAAGGCAATTTCATCAAATTCGCCAGAAATATTTCTCCTTGAATTTCTAAGGGCACGTCTCTAAATAGTTTATTTACCAACACTGACTGTCCTAAAGGACTAATTACCTTCATCTTACTATCAGAAATTTCAGATTCTAAATTCAAGTTTCAAGATATGGTGCTAGCAACATACGAGTGGGTAGAACCAATATCTATCAAGGCAATAACAGGTACATCAAAGATGAAGAACGTACCAGTTATCACATCAGGTGCATTGCCATCCTCGCGGCGTCTGACTGCATATACCAACCCTGGCTGTCTTGCATCCGTGTTACCTCTAGGACCATTGCCTCGACCCGCTGCACCTTGACCACGTCCAGCCCAATTACCACCACGACCTGGTCCACGACCTCTCGACGGCTGCTGAGTACCTCTGACCGGTCGTGCATTAGTATTACGAACTTCTTGAGTCATATCCATACGTCGAGGGAAATTTCTATACTGGTGATCCATTGAACCGCATTTGTAACAAGCGCCAGTTTTCCTCCAGCATTCACCAAAATGCCTTTTTCCACATTCAGCACAATCTCGAACTTCATTATTAGTTACCGATGCTCTACCTTGAACTGGTTCATCATTCCGAGGCCTCTTCTGAAATCTCTTTGAAGAACCCGATTGCTGTGTCTCTCTCTTGTTTCTAAATCTTTCCCGATTCTGACGTTCTGAGTTCTTAGCCTCTTCGGCTATCTTGGCCTTCTCTACAAGCGTGGAAAAAGTTCTAACTTATTGTGGGGCAATCAGAACCCTCAACTCATCATTAAGCCCATCCTCAAAACGCACACAACGTTCATGATCTGTTGATACTATTGTCCGAGCATAGCGACTCAAACGTAAAAACTCAGCTTCATACGCTACCACTGTCTTACTCCCTTGGACAAGATTCAAAAATTCCTTCCTTCGGGGGTCTACATAACTCGTTCCAACATATTTCCCTTGGAGGCGACTTTAAAGAATTCCCAAGTAATCAAGTCAACTTGGTGCCTTTTCGAACAATAAGCCACCATTGATACGCCTCGTCTCTAAGCAAGGACACGACTCCTTTCGGTTTACGCTCAACAAAGGCATTCCATATCATCCATAATCCGCTCCACAGCTTCGAGCCAATATTCAGCCACATTCGGAGCTATACCGGAAACTCCTCTAAAAACTTCTGCATTATTTGACTTGAGTCGTTCCGAAATTGACCCACGAGTTGTTGGCCCAATTCTAGTTCCGGCGACCCTTTCTAGGACTCGCAGCATTGCTTGTGTCAAGGCATTGTCTTCTTCGATATGATCCTGTGATCCCGTCTCACTTACAAGTGACGCAGGTGCATCCATTTTCGGCATATGATTTGGTGCTTCAGTCGCAGCACCTCGGCCTCTACCACGGCCACGTCTACCGCGTCCACGACCACGTCCTCTAGTGCTCATAATGACTAATTTGATTTAATCTGATTAAGAGTTTTATGAATCAGAATACTATTTCAGTGTTTATTAACGATATATTATGATATAAAAGAGATAGAGTTGTTTTCGCAATCATATCCTTATTGTCTCAATCTCTACGGTTTTTAACACCTAAAACTAGAAGTTCTAGAGTGTTTCTATGATCATAACAATAATAATAAACAATCAATATACAGATACTTACTTGACTTGGTGCAGGATGCTCATGGTGCCATACTACCTTTAAATCAAAAGTCCAGAAATTTGAATTGTTTCTCAAACAAATATCGTTGTTGAACCCAAACCACAGCCGAGTTTTTAAACTGGCTCTGATACCATTAAATGTAACACCCCAAACTAGGTCTATGCGTTAAGACGAGATTTGGTTTGTCACACCGATCGAACATCCATTTAATTTTCTAATGTTTAAAGTAAAATAATACTTCAACACCTTTTGGAAATAAAGTTTAATAAAAACTAAGACCAAAGATTTAAAAATTTGTAGATTAAGAAAATACTTTATTTGAAATCTTATCATTTAGAATATATTTATCAAAAACCTTAAAGTAATTTAAAAAGAATTCGAAAGAAATTTAAAAGAAATAATTAAGGTGACCAAATTGTTATAAAACTCAATATTTTTAAGAAAACTTTATAGATTAAACAAAAGCCCAAAGCAAAAGTCTTAAAACGTAATTAAATCCATCCACACATAAAAATCCATAAAAACATAATTAGAGGCCTTATTACATCAAACCCAAAATAGTAATTAAAATAAGTAATTTAAATAAAGTTCATAGTTTATAAACCCATGCTCGTAGTATGACCTCCACCAAGTCATCCCCTACCAAGTCCACATCAATTGCCATTACGAGATGGATAATAAAATAGGGTGAGTTACTAAGAACTCAGTGTGCAACTCACTCACCACCATTATTGGGCCAGATCATCGAGACATTAACTTGGGCTTGAGCCCAATTTCATTTTAACAATATAAAGTAAAATAAATAGAAATGCATGAAAAATGAATTTCCCAACCCAGCCTAATATCCATCCGCTACACACCCCCGTACCAACCAACACACCTGTGGGGATCAAGTCAACCCACCCCGCCAAACACACCAATCGTAGGCATTAAGCCTTTAAAATAATTTTGTAGTGCACTACCGAACTAGATTGTGACATAGTCACCGAACTAGAGGCATTAACTAGAATATTTTTGGCCCATTTTAACAATCTAGCAGTTTTTTTTTCAGCCCAATTTAACAAACTAGCAATCTTTCGGCCCAATTTATCAATCTAGCAGTTTTTCGCAGATTTCTCAATTTTAACCGTTTTCATGCATTTACGCAAGAGTATGAATTACTACGTATATTTTCGATTTTGCTATTTTTACGATTTTATCACAATATTTACGGAGTGATATCTAACCCGAGAATGAGTGTGAAGTTACACACTTGGTTATAGTGAGAACTAGACTTTCCCGCTCGTCGATACCTATACGCATCACGATAAATTAAAACGCTATAATTTACTAACAAAACCAATCTTAGAATAAGATCTAAACTTTTACCCTCGGAATTTCGTACTACTTCTACTTGCAGCTTCTCTCCGATTGATGGTTCGCTAACCGATGAAAGTCCACGAACAAACAAAGGTTCGGGAGTACGAACAACTTCAAACAATTGATTCTCCTCGGATGAGCGTCTGCAACCCGGTGGAAAATCTCGAATTCCCGAAATAGCCCTTTGCTTATACTTAGGGGGATTAACGGAATCTCCCTTCTTCCGAACACTATACACTGTCCTTTTCTTCCCTATTTTGAATGTCTTCAATGACAAAAGATCATTAATCCAACCTAATAATATATCGAAAATAATACTAAAGGTTTTAAGGGTGAGATTTCCTTACCACAAAGATCCTTGCTCCACAATATGAGAATCGACCAAAAACATTCCCTTAACACCTTAAATCGATTTCAACGTTCTATGATACTCACGAACACTTGAGTTCCGATCTTCTACTATCGCATTAAAATATAACAAAGAAAAGTTAATAGAAAAAATGATTATTTCGATCCAAGAGATCCTTCTTACCACCATCAAGGTTCGGCCAAAACAACTATTAACTAACATAAACTAAAAAGAACTCTTACCTATTGTCCACGATTGAAAAGAAAGGATTGAGAAGGATGTCTAGATATGATGGAGAATTCGGCTATGTATAACCAAAGAAAAGAGAAAATGGTTCGGCTATGGGCACACTAACATTCGGCCATGAGAGAAATTATTGGAGAAAGTATTGATTGAAAAGAAATAAAAGAAAGAAATAAAAGATGGAAGAAAAGATGATGATGAGGATTCGGTTTTCAAAGAGAAGAAAAGAAAGACAAAAATGAGTTTAGGAGCAATGTATATTCTAAGAATGGGAGAAGAAAGAAAAGGAATGGCTTTTTGGTATTGGTAATTTCGGCACTATGAGAAAAGGCATACAAAGAATACTAAAGTGATAGGAAAAATGACCAAATGGTCAAAAGATTACTGCTTACCAAAAGCTCAAATTCGCCAAGAGAGAAAGGTTGAGAAAGAGTTGCAAAACTTGCACAAAAGCTAAGAATGACTAAAACTAATTCCTAATCCTAGCCAAGCTACTAACATATTCTACCAACCTCCCCCGCCACAATGTCGTCCAAATTCATTGGTCAAATGACCATGAAATAATTTCCAAAACCTTTTCCTTGATACATGCCTAATGTCCCCTTATCTTTCCAAAATTTCTTGATTCCCTACCATAAGTTAACAATTACCTTATTCCTTTAGTCTACTTACCAAAAATGAAAAGTCCAACCTTACCATATATATTGCTTGGCCGACACTTGCTATACTTGTGCAAAAATAAAATTATCTAAATGCTAACCAAGGGATTCAACCACTCCCTCATGCCACAACTCATGCGCCAACACCACCTTACCATTTACTCATTTTATGCTACACTTTGACACTTAAATTAACTTAAGTATCAATGTCACTTAATCCACTTCATTAAATTCTCAAAACTAAAAATTATTCCATTCCCGAATAATTCTATACTCTTCTTCAGGACTATAATAAACACGAAAAAGAAGTAAGAAAATTTTCCTTCATAATCTAAGCATCAAAAACATGCAATAAAAATCGATACTCGAATTTTAGGGTGTTACAACTCTACCCTCCTTAAAGAAAATTTCGTCCTCGAAATTTACCTGGTTGAAAGAGGTGAGGGTATTGTTGCCAAATTGCATGTACACCATAAAACTTTGACCAACGGCACGGTTTTCTTTCTTAGCACCTTAACATCTCGGTCTAAGATTTCCACTGGTTCCTCCTCAAAAGACAAGTCTAAATTCAACTCCAATTCTTCTACCGGTACTATGTGCGAAGGATCCGATCTATAACGGCTCAGCATGGAAACATGAAAGACATTATGAATTTGACTCAATTCCGGAGGTAACTCAATCTGATAAGCCACTGGACCAACACGCTTCATCACATGATATGGTCCAATGTACCTAGGACTTAACTTGCCCTTCTTTCCAAACCTGAAAATCTTTTTCCAAGGTGAGACCTTCAAGAAAACTTGATCCCCCACAGCATACTCGATATCCCTATGCTTCAGATTTGCATACGACTTTTGTCTATCTGAAGCTTCCTTTAACCGTGCTCGAATAACCTTTACTTTCTCTTCCGTTTCAGAAATCATCTCAGGGCCTAACATCTGCCGTTCGCCCAACTCAGTCCAACAAATAGGAGAACGACACCTATGACCATACAATGCCTCGTAAGGTGCCATCTGAATGCTAGACTAATAGCTGTTGTTATACGCAAATTCTGCCAATGGTAGAAAATCCTCCCAACTACCTTTGAAGTCAATCACACAACCCCTTAACATGTCTTCTAGAATCTGAATCACTCTCTCCGACTGACCATCTGACTGAGGATGAAAAGTCGTACTAAAGTTTAGCTTTGTTCCCAGAGCTTCATGCAAAGCTTTCTAAAACCGTGATGTAAACCTAGGATCCCTATCTGATATAATAGATACGGGTGCCCTATGCAACCTCACAATTTCAGATACATACAGCTTCGCCAACTTCTGTAACGAGTAATCCATACGAACTGGTAGGAAATGAGCAGTCTTCGTCAAACAATCAACAATTACCCAAACAGAATTTTTCTTAGTAGGTGTTAAAGATAACCCACTAATAAAATCCATTGTTATCCGCTCCCATTTCCAAAGAAGAATCTTTACCGGCTGTAATAAACCTGACGGCAATTGATGCTCTCGCCTTCACTTGCTGACAAGTTAAACATTTTCCCATAAACTCTAAAATTTCACGCTTCAACTCTGGCCACCAATACTGTTCACGAAGATCCCGATACATCTTATTTTCTCTGGGGTGCATAGCATATGGGCTACTATGCGCCTCCCGTAGAATCATTTGCCTCAGATCTGAGTCCTTAGGCATACAAACTCTTCCACGAAAGCACAACACACCTTCCGTGTTTATTCCAAAATCCTCTATTTCACCATTTTCAACTTGCTGAAGTAAAGGTCCCAACTTTTTGTCTAATATTTGCTTTTCCTTGATTTGTTCTAACCACAAAGGCTTCACCTGAAGTTCCGCTAACAGACTACCATCCTCATACAAACTCAAATGGGCAAACATTGCTCTCAATTCAGTTACCACCTTACGGCTTAACGCCTCTGCTACCACATTAGCCTTTCCCGGATGATACTCAATTGAGAAATCATCGTCCTTTAACAGCTCCACCCATCTTCATTGTCTCAAGTTTAATTCCTTCGAGTAAGAAGATACTTAAGACTCTTGTGATCCAGTATAGATAATAGACTTTTCACCATAAAGATAATGCCTCCAAATCTTTAAAGCAAACACTACACCGCTAACTCCAAATCATGAGTAGGGTAGTTTACTTCGTGGTCTCAAATGACGAGAAGCATAAGCCACCACTTTCCCATTTTGCATCAATACGCAGCCTAAACCCAGTATGTGACGATCACAAGAACTCAAACTCCTTTCCACCTCAAAGTTGAATTAGTACTGGAGCTTAGTCAAAATCTTCTTCAATTTCTCGAAACTTTCTTGTTGCTTATCAGTCTATATAAACGGTACTCCCTTTCGCAAAAACTTAGTTAGGGGTGCAGCAATCAACAAAAATCCCTCAACAAAGCGTCTATAGTAACCAGCCAAACCCAAGAAACTCCGAATCTCAGCTACTGACTTTGGTGGTTTCCAATCCAATACCGCCTCAATCTTCCGAGGATCCACCTTATTCCTTCGACTGATACCACATGACCCAAGAAAGTCACCTCCCTTAACCAGAATTCATATTTACTGAATTTGGCATATAGTTGATTATCTCGAAGCAACTGCAATACAATTCGTAAATGCGAGTCATGCTCTTCTTCACTCCTTGAATATACCAAAATGTCATCTATGAATACTACTACAAACCGGTCTAAAAATGGTTGAAAGACCCGGTTCATCATATCCATAAATGCAGCTTGTGCATTGGTCAACCCAAACAGCATTACCAAAAACTCATAGTGTCCATAACGAGTTCGAAATGCCATTTTGTGAATATCCGCTTCTTTCACCTTAAGCTGGTGATAACCCGTCCTCAAATCAATTTTGGAGAATACTGAAGCTCCCTTCAATTGATCAAACAGGTCATCAATTCTTGGCAGAGGATACCTATTTTTGATCGTCAGTTTATTCAATTGCCTGTAATTAATGCACATACGCATCCACCCATCTTTCTTCTTAACAAACAAAATCGGTACTCCCCACAGAGACACACTCGGTCGAATAAAACCCTGATTCAACAATTTTTGAATTTGAGCTTTAAGCTCCGTCAACTCCTTCGGTGCCATTCTATAAGGAGCAATAGACACTGGAGCCGTTCCGGGCAAAAGCTCAATACCAAATTCCACTTTTCAATCTAGAGGTATACCAGGAAGTTCTTCGGGAAATATATCTGGAAATTCCTTTACAGTTCTCACATCTTCTACCAATAACTCTTTGGCATTTAAAGCACTAATAAAAGCTCGAAATGCTCCACACCCTTTTCGCACCAACTTTTTCGCCTTTAACGCAGATACCACGTTTGCCAAGTAATTTCTTCGCTTGCCTATCATAACTATCTCCTTATCCTTCACAGTTCTTATTGACATCTGCTTTTCAGCACAATCCAATTGCGCCCGGTGCTTGACCAACCAATCCATGCCCAAAATGATATCGAACTCACCGAAAGGTAATTTTATCAAATTCGCCAGAAATATTTCTCCTTGAATTTCTAAGGGCACGTCTCTAAATAGTTTATTTACCAACACCGACTGTCCTAAAGGACTAATTACCTTCATCTCACTATCAAAAATTTCAGATTCTAAATTCAAGTTTCCAGATATGGTGCTAGCAACATACGAGTGGGTAGAACCAAATCTATCAAGGCAATAACAGGTACATCAAAGATGAAGAACGTACCAGTTATCACATCAGGTGCATTGCCATCCTCGCGGCGTCTAACTGCATATACCAACCCTGGCTGTCTTGCATCCGTGTTACCTCTAGGACCATTGCCTCGACCCGCTGCACCTTGACCACGTCTAGCCCCATTACCACCACGACCTGATCCACGACCTCTCGGCGGCTCCTGAGTACCTCTGACCGGTCGTGCATCAGTATTACGAACTTCTTGAGTCGTATCCATACGTCGAGGGAAATTTCTATACTGGTGATCCATTGAACCGCATTTGTAACAAGCGCCAGTTTTCCTTCAGCATTCACCAAAATGCCTTTTTCCACATTCAGCACAATCCCGAACTTGATTATTAGTTATCGGTGCTCTACCTTGAACTGGTTCATCATTTCGAGGCCTCTTCTGAAATCTCTTTGAAGAACCCGATTGCTGTGTCTCTCTCTTGTTTCTAAATCTTTCCCGATTCTGACGTTCTGAGTTCTTAGCCTCTTCGGCTATCTTGGCCTTCTCTACAAGCGTGGAAAAAGTTCTAACTTGTTGTGGGGCAATCGGAACCCTCAACTCATCATTAAGCCCATCCTCAAAACGCACACAACGTTCATGATCTGTTGATACTATTGTCCGAGCATAGCGACTCAAATGTAAAAACTCAGCTTCATACGCTGCCACTGTGTTACTCCCTTGGACAAGATTCAGAAATTCCTTCCTTCGGGGGTCTACATAACTCGTTCCAACATATTTCCCTTGGAAGGCAGCTTTAAAGAATTCCCAAGTAATCAGTGCAGCTTCGGTGCCTTCTCGAACAGTAAGCCACCATTGATACGCCTCGTCTCTAAGCAAGGACACAGCTCTTTCGGTTTACGCTCAACAAAGGCATTCCATATCATCCATAATTCGCCCACGACTTCGAGCCAATATTCACCACATTCGAGCTACATCGAAACTCTTCTAAAACTTCGCATTATTTGACTTGAGTCATTCTGAAATTGACCCACGAGTTGTTGGCCCAATTCTAGTTCCGGCGACCCTTTCTAGGACTCGCAGCATTGCTTGTGTCAAGGCATTGTCTTCTTCGATATGATCCTGTGATCCCGTCTCACTTACAAGTGACGTAGGTGCATCCATTTTCGGCATATGATTTGGTGCTTCAGTCGCAGCACCTCGGCCTCTACCACTGCCACGTCTACCGCATCCACGACCACGTCCTCTAGTGCTCATAATGACTAATTTGATTTAATCTGATTAAGAGTTTTATGAATCAGAATACTATTTCAGTGTTTATTAACGATATATTATGATATAAAAGAGATAGAGTTGTTTTGGCAATCATATCCTTATTGTCTCAATCTCTACGATTTTTAACACCTAAAACTAGAAGTTCTAGAGTGTTTCTATGATCATAACAATAATAATAAACAATCAATATACAGATACTTACTTGACTTGGTGCGGGATGCTCATGGTGCCATACTACCTTTAAATCAAAAGTCTAGAAATTTGAATTGTTTCTCAAACAAATATCGTTGTTGAACCCAAACCACGTAGAGTTTTGAAACCGGCTCGATACCATTAAATGTAACACCCCAAACCGTGTCTATGCGTTAAGACGAGATTTGGTTTGTCACACCGATCGAACATCCATTTAATTTTCTAATGTTTAAAGTAAAATAATACTTCAACATCTTTTAGAAATAAAGTTTAATAAAAACTAAGACCAAAGATTTAAAATTTGTAGATTAAGAAAATACTTTATTTGAAATCTTATCATTTAGAATATATTTATCAAAAACCTTAAAGTAATTTAAAAAGAATTCAAAAGAAATTTAAAAGAAATAATTAAGGTGACCAAATTGTTATAAAACTCAATATTTTTAAGAAAACTTTATAGATTAAACAAAAGCCCAAAGCAAAAGTCTTAAAAGTAATTAAATCCATCCACACATAAAATCCATAAAAACATAATTAGAGGCCTTATTACATCAAACCCAAAATAGTAATTAAAATAAGTAATTTAAATAAAGTTCATAGTTTATAAACCCATGCTCGTAGTATGACCTCCACCAAGTCATCCCCTACCCAAGTCCACATCAATTGCCATTACCGAGATGGATAATAAAATAGGGTGAGTTACTAAGAACTCAAAGTGCAACTCACTTACCACCATTATTGGGCGGATGATCGAGACATTAACTTGGGCTTGAGCCCAATTTCATTTTAACAATATAAAGTAAAATAAATAGAAATGCATGAAAATGAATTTCCCAACCCAACCTAATATCCATCCGCTACACACCCGCATACCAACCAACACACCTGTGGGGATCAAGTCAACCCACCCCGCCAAACACACCAATCGTAGGCATTAAGCCTTTAAAATAATTTTGTAGTGCACTCATCGAACTAGATTGTGACATAGTCACCGAACTAGAGGCATTAACTAGAATATTTTTGGCCCATTTTAACAATCTAGCGCTTTTTTTTCATTAATTTAACAAACTAGCAATCTTTCTACCAATTTATCGATCTAGCGCTTTTTCGCAGATTTCTCAGTTTTAACCGTTTTCATGCATTTACGCAAGAGTATGAATTACTACGTATTTTTCCGATTTTGCTATTTTTACGATTTTATCACAATATTTACGGAGTGATATCTAACCCGAGAATGAGTGTGAAGTTACACACTTGGTTATAGTGAGAACTAGACTTTCCCGCTCATCGATACCTATACGCATCACGATAAATTAAAACGCTATAATTTACTAACAAAACCAATCTTAGAATAAGATCTAAACTTTTACCCTCGGAATTTCGTACTACTTCTACTTGCGGTTTCTCTCCGATTGATGGTTCGCTAACCGATGAAAGTCCACGAACAAACAAAGGTTCGGGAGTATGAACAACTTCAAACAATTGATTCTCCTCGGATGAGCATCTGCAACCCAGTGGAAAATCTCGGATTCCCGAAATAGCCCTTTGCTTATACTTAGGGGGATTAACGGAACCTCCCTTCTTCCGAACACTATACACTGCCCTTTTCTTCCCTATTTTGAATGTCTTCAATGACAAAAGATCATTAATCCAACCTAATAATATATCAAAAATAATACTAAAGGTTTTAAGGGTGAGATTTCCTTACCACAAAGATTCTTGCTCCACAATATGAGAATCGACCAAAAACGTTCCCTTAACACCTTAAATCGATTTCAACGTTCTATGATACTCATGAACACTTGAGTTCCGATATTCTACTATCGCATTAAAATATAACAAAGAAAAGTTAATAGAAAAAATGATTATTTCGATCCAAGAGATCCTTCTTACCACCATCAAGATTCGGCCAAAACAACTATTAACTAACATAAACTAAAAAGAACTTTTACCTATTGTCCACGATTGAAAGAAGGGATTGAGAAGGTTGTCTAGATATGATGGAGAATTCGGCTATGTATAACCAAAGAAAAGAGAAAATGGTTCGGCTATGGGCACACTAACATTCGGCCATGAGAGAAATTATTGGAGAAAGTATTGATTGAAAAGAAATAAAAGAAAGAAATAAAAGATAGAAGAAAAAGATGATGATGAGGATTCGGTTTTCAAAGAGAAGAAAAGAGAAAGACAAAAAATGAGTTTAGGAGCAATGTATATTCGGCAATGGGGAGAAGAAAGAGAAGGAATGGCTTTTTGGTATTGGTAATTTCGGCACCATGAGAAAAGGCATACAAAGAATACTAAAGTGATAGGCAAAATTGACCAAATGGTCAAAAGATTAAGGCTTGCCAAAAGCTCAAATTCGGCCAAGAGAGAAAGGTTGAGAAAGAGTTACAAAACTTGCACAAAAAGCTAAGAATGACTAAAAACTAATTCCTAATCCTAGCCAAGCTACTAACATATTCGGCCAACCTCCCCCTAGCCACAATGCTGTCCAAATTCATTGGTCAAATGACCATGAAATAATTTCCAAAACCTTTTCCTTGATACATGCCTAATGTCCCCTTATCTTTCCAAAATTTCTTGATTCCCTACCATAAGTTAACAATTACCTTATTCCTTTAGTCTACTTACCAAAAATGAAAAGTCCAACCTTACCATATATATTGCTTGGCCGACACTTGCTATACTTGTGCAAAAATAAAAATTATCTAGATGCTAACCAAAGGATTTGAACCACTCCCCTCATGCCACAACTCATGCGCCAACACCACCTTACCATTTACTCATCTTATGCTACACTTTGACACTTAAATTAACTGAAGTATCAATGTCACTTAATCCACTTCATTAAATTCTCAAAACTAAAAATTATTCCATTCCTGAATAATTCTATACTCTTCTTTAGGACTATAATAAACACGAAAAAGAAGTAAGAAAATTTTCCTTCATAATCTAAGCATCAAAAACATGCAATAAAAATCGATACTCAAATTTTAGGGTGTTACAATAACAATCTGCTTTAACGTTACCTAACTTCTTACAATAGTGACACCTTTGTCTCGCTTCTTTGATGCTATCAAAATGAAAGCTTGACTATCTACCTTGCTATCCGAACCAAACTCATTGTCGAGTTTGTCTTTACTCAACAAATGACCCTTCACATCCTCGAACGAGAGTTTGTCTTTGCCATAAATCATGGTCTCCTTGAAAGACTTGTATGAAGAGGGTAAAAAGCACAATAATAGCATAACATGGTCTTCATCGTCAATATTAACCTCAATATTTTTTAAACCATTCAAAAGAGTAATAAATTGACTAATGTAATCTCTAAGAAGCTTACCTTCGTTCATGTTAACACTAAACACTAAAGAGTTTCTAACCTTTTCCACAAGGTGATGAAGTTTTCTCCATCAATACCTTTTACAATACCTTATTCGAAAGGCACAACTGGATTGCAGACAAGGCCTTTTCATCAAGCTCTTCCCATTCTGTCTAATCTAGATTCTCAAGCTTTTTCCCGATAATGACAATTTTTAGGCCAGTCTGAATTGGAATTGCCATCATCCGAACTTGCCACAAATTGAAATTTGTGACACCGTCAAATTTCTTAATGTCAAACCTTGTTGTTGCCATCTCTGAACGAGCTGATCTACGAAAATTGAACTAGCTCCAATACCACTTGTAGCAGGCTAATTTAGCTCGGCTCAAACAAAAATAGAAATAATAAAAATCAAGCCGAATAAAAGTCCAATAATAGTCAGGTCCACTTACAAAATATCAAACCCAACTTAGTAAAAAAAAAAAAAACTAATGGCCTAAATGGCCCATAACCTAAACTAGTGTCAGAAACGCTAGAGCCGTCGTCGTTTCTCTAGCGCCATACCCCTTTCATGCCCCTAGCCTCTGCCACCCCACCGTTGACCTAACCACCACCTGCAAGGGTCGAATAAACATGCAAACAACAGTGGCAAGAACAGTCGAAAAATATATAAAAAATAATAGTGTAATCGGCTATAAGAGCCACAATAACCAATGTAATTTTTTGGACACGAAAGTAATCAAAAATAGAATTCAAAATTCCAAAAGGTGATTTTTTTCTTCTATTTTTTTTACAAATCTATTTTATAAATAAAACATAAAATAAAAATAAAAAAGGGCTTGAAAGCCTACCTGGCTCTTCGCGTTTTACCCCCGTGAGTGGCTGAGAACCGTCATCTCTGATAATAGATGACATCTTGTGGATAAAGGGGTTTTTCGAAACCCAGAAAATTGAAAGGTTCTCTAGGGATTTCTTCTATTTGGTGAGTTTTTCTTAAAAATCAACCCCAGATTTGGGTTTAGGGGATCGAAAGGCTAAAAATGGGCTATTTTTTGCATTTTTCGGCCACTGTAAACCATGAGCCCGTCATTGGTGATCGGTGGCCATGTGAACCTCGTCGAACCCGATGGCTCGACCAAGAAATGGAGAGAAACAAAAAAGGCTAAGTACTTTTTTTAAAAGGGTTTAAAATGGGTTTTTTTGGTTAACTTTTTAACTTATATAGTTGGTACAAAACGACGCCGTTTTAAAGAGTCTTGAAATGCCCCAAAACGACGTCGCTTTGGGGTCGACCTGCAAACTGACCCGACCCGACCTAGGATCCGCGTGTTTTTTAGCGGGAAGGTCTATTTGCGCTTTTGGCCCTTCCGTTTTTTGGATGATCTACAATGTAGTACTTTTAACGCTTTATATTTTTACCATTTCATTTTATTTAGTCTTCATTTTAGTCCCTGGGCCATTTTTGGGACCAAACTTCTAAAAAGGCGCCGTTCTGACGTTTAGCCCAATAACCCGACCCGAATCGCATGAGACCCGCGTGTTTTGATATGGGTGAGGTCTATTTATTTCCTTGGTCCCTCTATTTTTTTAATTGTTTTTAAATTGAGTCCTATTTCTTTTTCTTTTTAATTTTTACCACGTAATTTTATTTTGCTTTCACTTTGGTCCCTATGGAACGGTGTGTTTAAGGAGTGTGGGATAATTTCATATTTAGTGCCCATTTCTTTTTGCGCACTTCATTTGAATCCTTTATTCTATTTTATTATTTTATTTATTTATAAGATTTGTACCTCTAATTTTTTTTTAAATTTCAATCCAGTCCCTCATTCATTTAATTCCATCCTTCTATAAGTTGTTTTATCTATTTATTTAGTCATTTATTCATTATTTATTATTATATTTACAATTTATATTATTCATTTTCATTTTATTTGCATATTTGTTGCCCTTTTCCCCATTTATTTTGAGATATGAGTTTTAAACTTTGCTTGAATTTTAATTAAATCTGTATTTCGATTAATTTTCCTTATTTATTGACTATATCATTTATTTAGTATTTAAAATTTATATATTTTTCTTTATATTTTATTTTATCTACCATATTATTTATTTGCACATGTTATTCTATTTTATTCTTTGTTCTTGTCATTATTATTTTATTTATTCAATTTAATATTAAAATAGTAACCACAACATGATTATCGTTTAATCGCTGTTTTATTATTATTATAGAAGTATTGATATTATTCATTAGCATAGCATTCCTTTGGTTTTATCTTCTTATTCTCCTTTATCTACTTACTTATTTATTCATTCTTTTATTTTTTGTTTTAACGTCATCATATCATTTTCCACCATTGTTTTATTTCATTCTCGATAAATTACCGTATCATGTTTCGTGTTTAGAAATATCCATTCGTTTTGTTAAGTTTAAATATATTTTTTAAATAAAATAAAAATACTAAAATAAAAATAAATTTCATTAAAAAGGGGGTTACATATTCGCTCCATTTAATATATAAAAATATTTAAAAGCGAGGTAATGTTCATTATTTTTGAATTAGAAAAGTCATGTTCTTAACTTACGAAATATGGCTTCTTTCTAAAACCGAGATAATCGAATATACTTTAAAATAAATAATTTTTTTAGTGTTTATTCTCGTTTTCGAGGATTTAAAGCATTGTATCCTAACTTACGGGACATGATCTTTTCTTCTCAATTAACTTGAAATAAGCCCATTTTTGAGAAAATTAAGTTAGTTAAGTAATGTCTTAATAAAGGATCGTATTTTAAAATCTCTTCAAAATTTCAATTTTCGACACTAAAGACATCAAATAATCAATTAGGTACCAATTTTGGGCGTAATGAGGGTGCTAATCCTTCCTTGTGCATAACCGACTCCCAAACCCATTTTTTGGATTTTTGTAGACCGAAAAACATTGTTTTAATAAATCAAGCCTCTTATTAAAACGATCAAATTATGAGGTGACCCAATCACACCTCCCAAAAGTGATTGGTGGCAACTCTCATTTTCTCTTGAAACCAAAAGTCAATTTTTCAAAAAGAAAAAAAGTGTTTCGACAGCTTGGTGACTCCACTGGGGACAAAATAAGAGAGTCAAGCCGCGAGTTGATTACTTTTGGTTGTATGAGCCCAAAATTGCCTGGCCCATTCAATTACCATCAGCCTACCCACTAAACCCATAAACAGAACCCATTTTACAACCCAATAACACCTAAAACCCATTAAACCCGAATGGCCCATTAAACAAGCCCACATCCATTGCAATTGCCTAACCCAAAACAGAAAATTAAACAAAAATCAAACAGCAAACCCTAGGTGCACCGCACTTAGGGCAACTGCCCTCTGCGCCAGGCCTGCCACCGCCCCACTTGTGCTGCTACCACCATACCCTGCAAAAAGAGGCAAACACGCGACAGACAACAATAGCAGAAAGAAAAAGGAAATCTATTGTATTTTTATTTTTTCTTTCTTCAATCTTGGTTATAAAACCGAATGGAAAACTAATGTAAGGGGGACTTTTTACGAACATTTTGAAAAAGAAAACCGAATGGGAAAAGGTGGTTCTTTAATCTTTCCTTTTTTTTGACTGTTTAATATTGCTTCTACTTTTGTTTCGATTCATCTTGTATTTTCCTTTATTAAAATTTTTTCAAATGAAATAATAAAATAATAAAAAGAGAAGAGAAAGGGGCTTACCGGAGTTAACCCATAGCCGCGTCGTCGCCCCCTGGTCCACCGACGGAGATTTCTCTCCACGATCGGGATCGGGTATGAAGGAGGGGGTGAAAGGGGACCTTTTTCTTTCGGGTTTTTAGCCAAGAAGGCTAGGCCTTCAATCTGACTCGAAACGGGGCTAAGCGCCTCTTTTGCGCACCATTGGCCACTGTGCGATGGTGGTGCGACGGACGGCAGAGTGATGCGCCGGAGGAAGCCCGATCATCGGGTATGAAAGGATGAGAGGGAGAGAGGGCTGAAGGCTGCTGGTTTTCTTTAAAAAAAAAAACTTAGGGTTAAAATATGATTTTTAGGAAATATTGGGCATTTTATATATTTTGCAAAACGGCGCCGTTTGGTTCAAGGTTAGCTGCGCATGTTCCCTCAAAAGGGAGATTTGCGCAAATGGTCCCTCTCCTTCGCGGCTCCGTTCTATTAGGCCCTAGTTTATGTCTTCTTTGTTCTTTTAAATTTGGCCCCAAAACTTTGCTTTTAATTTGATTTTAGTCCTTTTAGTATTTTGACTATTTTATATCAATTAATTTTATCATTATTCTCTATATTTTTATTATATTAATATATTATTCATACCAATGTGTTATTATTTTTACTTTAATACTATTGTATTATTACTATTAATATTATTAGTATCATTTTATTACTATTATTATATTATTTTTATATTTCACTCATTTATAAATCTTTATACAACTTGAACTTTATATTTCTTAATTAATATTATTATTATTTCCTACCTTATTATTATTATTATTACTACTATACTATACTATTATTATTAGTATCACTATTTTTTTTACTAACGCCATTATCATTATTATTCTTACTTATTTATTTATTTATTAGTATTATTCATTTATTAATGTAATATTATTTATTATCATTACCTCATTTTTACTATTACTTTATTCTATTACTATTTTATTCTTTTATTTTATTTCTTTTACATTTATTACTATTATTATCATTTCATTATTATTTCATTATTTCATTTATATTTATTACTATTTTCACTTTTTGTTTATTATTATTATTATTATTATTATTATTATTATTATTATTATTATTATTATTAGTTTTATTAGTTTTATTATTATTACTATTTCTTATTTTATCATTATTTTTTACTCTCATTAATATACGATTATTATCGTAATACTTTTATTTTATCACTACCTATGTTATTACTTTTACTTTATCATTATTATTAATATCTTAGTATCACTTGTACTAGTGTATTATTTCACATCGTTATTTTATTATTATTATTCTTTTCACCTATAACATCGTGTTTTCATATTATCATTTGTCACACTAATTTATCTCGATGAATCAGTTTTCAAATAACTGATATTTTGTATTAAAGATTCAAGGGAATCGAGCCCTAACTTACTGGGTTCCGGTTCATCTCATTTAATCTGAATAACGGAATATCCCTTTTAAAATCGCAATATAAGTTTTAAATAAAATACTTGTTCTCGAAAATTCGAAATGTTTTGCCTTAACTTACTGGACACGACATCTAGATACTCCGAGATAAGTTTTTTAATATAGAGGTAATATTTCGTATTTAGAACTTCGAGAAATCACGCCCTAACTTACTGAGTTTCGGTTTCTCACTTGACAAATAATCGAATATCCTTTTGATATTTTCAATGGATGAGTCTTGGAAATCATGAGATGATCTTAATTCGAGGATTTAAATTGTCGTGTCCTATCGTGCTGGATGTGACATTTCATTCCTTTGGAGCGAGAGAATCTTAATATTCAATTGAGTAAATTCAAATGTTTTCTAAAGGATTCGTATTTTAAAATCTTTTCAAATTTTCAACATTAGGACATTAATTAATCAATTTGGTACCAATTTTGGGCGTGACGAGGGTGCTAATCCTTCCTCGCACGTGACCAACTCCCGAACCCGTTTTCTCAAATTTCGTAGACCAAAAGCACTGTTTTAGTAAACCAAAACGTTTTATTAAAACAAAGGTGATCCGATCACATCTAATAAAGATCGGTGGCGACTCTCATTTTTATTTTTGTTTTAAAAAACCAAAGTCGATCCCCGTTTTTAAAAAAAATGGTTACCTACTGTTTAGAGAACTAAGATTTGCCTTCGGTCTTGCCCCACTACTGGTTAGGGCGACAAGATCTACAATCTTCAACCTATTCCACTGCTGGTCAAGGATATAGGAAGGTGGCTTAAATCATGTTTCCTACTGTTTAAGAAGCCAAGATTTATTTTCGATCTTGCCCCACTACTGGTTAGGGCGACAAGATCTACAATTCTCAACCTATCCCACTACTGGTCAGTGGCAATAGGACAATCTTCAACCTATTCCACTGTTGGTCAGTGGCAATAGGATGGTCTTTAACCTATTCCACTGTTGGTCAGTGGCAATAGGATGGTCTTCAACCTATTCCACTGCTGGTCAGTGGCAATAAGACAATCTTCAACCTATTCCACTACTGGTCAGTGATATAGGACAATCTTCAACCTATGTTGCTACACCGTCCTCTAGGGACATATCCTGTAGACTTGGTTTCATATGCTTATTTTTATACTAAATGATTAGGACGCAATGATCAGAAGGAATCTAATGCTCCTAACTAAATGTATTATGGACGACATTTGCATGAATGCAGAATGTCATGGGAATGATCCCTTTTTTTTTAAATGTACAACGATTAGGATGTAATGATCGGAATGAATCAAATGCTCCTAATTGGACGTGTATGAATGATATTTACATGAATGCATAAGAATGATCCCTTTTTAATGTTTGGGTTGTCATTGCTCGTAGTTCATCAAGGTTTTATCACTGATGCGTTACCATGCTTTCTCGTTCAGCCGGTATCTTTGACAAAAAACTCAAAGAAACAATCATATTCTACTCAAATGACTTGGCCCAATGTAACTTCAAGGTCAAGGGTTCATATCATCTTCAATCCATCCCACTACGACTTAGGGGTATAGAATTTGTAACTTATTCAATCAATTTGGTCTACTACACATTCCATTCCCTGGGTGTCATGGCCAGATGTGTATGCATGATATTTGCATGGATACAGAATATCATTTTTTCTCGCGAATGATTCCCCATTTACACATGGGTTAACATTGTCCTTTTTTTGTCAAGGTCGTATTATCGATGCAATATCTTGTTGTTTTGTTCAATCACCATTTTTGACAAAAATCTGGAGATATAGCTCACTTTAGACTTTTCCTTCACCAATATTTCTATCCCTTAAACTTGATGAGTTTTAAACAATAGTCCTGTTTCAGATTCTTGTATTATTTAGAAGTTCCCAGAGTAATATGCGAAACTCCTTTTATGAAGGTATTATTAGTCCATCAATCATTATTTCAATGTGAAATGCTTGAAAAAGATCATAACTATAGATAAGAATGAAATTAATCAAGAGCATAGTCTAAACAAATATAGCAAATGCAATCAAGAAGGAAAATTATTAGTAATAGTTAAAGATAGCAAATTCAAAAAATGGGTAAGATGGAAACTAGGTGCCGTAGATATCGCAGCTTGAGCTTCTTTGTTCAAACTTCTTGAGGACCATTTTAAGCTCAATATGTGTTTAAGGGATCCGGAGTACTTTGTCGATGCCCCAAGATGTAACATACTTCCTCAATGTTAATTCAAGCGTAACAAGACTACCGTATGCCTCACTTTTGATCAAAATTTGAGTCGCACTTTTTGGGTTTTCAACTCAATTCCCCTTTGGTCTCAATGCGCCCTTTGCAAGTTTTCGCCTTGGCCTCTCCTTTTTCTTCTTTTTTCTTTTTTTTATGTTTTTTAAAAAACTTTTTATTGAATCTGAACTCTCCGGATTGGGCAGGTCCTTGCCATCCATCTCGGTTAATATCCATGCTTCCCCAGAATAGGTCTTCTTTGTTGCATAAGGTATTTACTTTCCTCTGGAGTCCTTTTGGATAAGAAGAATCCTTCTTAATGCCAGGTCCCCCTCCTAAAATTCTCTTGAGCGAACCTTTTTTTCATAAGCCTTATCATTCTTTTTTGGTACATTCAACCATGATAAATACTTTCAATCAAGCTTACTGTAGACATTCTACTTCATCCAATTTTGAGAAAAGGAATCTTAACTTCCAACAATTGCTCCCCTTTTGTGAGCCAACGGGAAAGACGTTGCCCCGGTAAAGGTCTTAGCCAACATTCACGAAGCATAGAATGTAAATGGTAACTTCTCTATGCCAACTTTTACAAATATCAGTTGTTTTTTTTAAATTTTGAATGGTTTTTGGCTGCCTTTGCTGCACTGATATGGTGTCTGATCTTTGAGCAAACTATAAATTTGTGCAATTATGTTAAACATGTTTTTTTTCCGGCATTCTTTATTGCCACTCCTCTCTCTCCTTTTTTTTTTTTTTTGAATTTGAAGTTGATGACTGCTGACTTTGTAATTTTGGCATATAAAGCGACCTTCACCCTCTCAGTGAGGTAACCACCGACCATGAATATGAATCGATGCTGACTAAAAGCTTTTGAGGAGACTGGCTTGATAACGTCCATGCCCCACATATAGGGAATCTGTGAAGAAATAGAGGAGGCGCATAAGTCTAGTATTAAATTTCCCTTTCTTGGTAAACTAGTAGCTCGAACCTCCTGGCCATTGTAGAACCATTAATATGGGTTCTTTAAACACCAATCTTAACAGCATACCCATGTTTTAGTAGCTTGGGCGTGTATTGATGTGATCATGCGATAACATCTTTGAATTCTTGGAGATAACTCAATGATGCATTGCCTTACTCCTGCGGTGAGCTAAGCTTCCATTTTCATCTCCCTCGTCAGCTCGTAGTGTTCGCTGATACTTCATAAGGTAAGATCTACCATTTTAAACAAGTTAGGAAATAAGTTGTAATCTCCGTTATCTTCAAAGTTCTTAGATCCCTCTGACACATATCTCACTTAAAAAGGGAGTCAGTAACAGCGTCGCTCATGTCATTAATATCTGGGTACCTAGGTACGAAGGCAAATTCCAAAGAATAAATGATTCTAAGAATGATTTTTTTGTATGGTATGATTATGAATAAATAATGAAAGAATATTTGAATAGGAATCTAAGGTACAAAAGAATCTATAAATAGAATGGAAAAATATTTGCTCAAACAGATGCATAAAGATTTCGGATGCAAGCTTATTTCACAAAAGGACTCTTATTGCCTCTAGGCTTAAAGCAAAAAGTGTATTCCGAACATTACTCCGAGTAAGCTATAAAAATACATGAATCTCTTCCACAATCCTATTGTTTAAATCACTCCCAAACATGCAAGGGCTTTGATTCTACAGATTTTAATGCACATGATGAGATGTAATGCGAATGCATGAATACAAAGAGGCATCGATTCTGATCAACTTCATTTTAGAAAACTTTATTAGAAAACAAAATCCTTTACATAAAATAGACTACAAATATTCTTTTGCCCTAAGTCCTAAGGTTTTGATTTTCCCAAGCTATAAAGCTAGCTCTTGACTGCGATCGGACTTCATGCTCAACGTATCAGCCTGTGATGCCAAAGTCTGTAGATGATCAGCTAACTTTCGAATCTGAACTATTGCTTCACCCATGAGGTAACCCCAACTTCTAACTTGGTCATGGGAATGATGAAGCTCTTCCTTCCAACGCCCTTCTCTTGTTTCAAGGAGCTCAATCTGAAGTTCACAACTGTGCAATGCTACTTCTAACTTTTCAATATTACCTTTCAAGCTTAACTTTAACTCGATCGCGAAATTATAGCTTCAATAGTGATAAAGAAACTGTCCAAGCTTAGCATTGATCTTCAGAAGAAGATTTGTGCAGTATTGATCATACACTCTAGCTGGTGCCATACACTGAGTCATAAGGCGATACTCAGATGATTCTTCACGCTTTCATGGCCCATAAAGATCAGAATTTTTCCTATCAAGGAACAGACAAAGGAGAACTGCGGAGCTCTAGGAAGTTCAGATTGTATCTATTTAGCCATTTTTCAACTCTAACCACTGGTGAAAGATGTCTATTCTAGTTCATCTCATTGAATATATCAAATGGGGGATCAATACGAATTTCTCCACAACGAATCAAATCCCTTGCAATGTTGTTTGAATCAAATCTACTTTTTTTCACGTCCATTCGGGCTATCTTGGCCATCAAGGCTTGCATTTTCATTGTTTCTGGTAGGTGTAACATCCTCAAATACAACAGTAAACTCAAGCTTGTTGTTCGGTAGCAGACCTATAATGCATAAACCCTTTTTTACCATCAAAGGCAAAATTCTTTCCATCAAAATTAGTTTTACAGGTCTCCTACACTCTGTCAATCACTTTCTTTCCAACACCCTTACTATCCACAGGGCGACCATCTTTATAAAAAAACGCTGTAATTGTAGAAGTGTCCATCCATACTTTCCACGTTCACTTTGAAGTGATTGGTGAGTATAGTTACGTTCTACCCTTTAGTTCCAACACCATGCCTTGCCATAGGGTGTTGTATAATCTTCTTCATATCCAATTCTGCTTTGATCAGAACAACATCAGGAGGCACAGGTGGCAGGGATTTTAGTGCTGCCCCATTTCTCTCTTGCTTAAATGAATCCATACCCCTCTTTCTCTAGTTGCCTTTGCTACATACAAACAACTGCATTGTTTTCCACTTTATCAAGGAATTCATTCTCCATAACCAGCTTTCTAACTTAGAAACTGACCGTGAACCGATACCTCTTAAAATATGAAATGATATGCACAAAATAATAAAACACAACAAGTTAATACTATGGAATATAAAGCAAGTAAAATAAACAAACACCTATCTCGGTAACCACTAAGGTTTGACATAGTTCTACCTAAGGTGGGCTCTTAAGGTTCACTATATGCGGTTTAGTCCTAAAGTTGAGGTACCCGAACGAGCATATTCTTCGATCCTCACCCATTATAGGCTTATACAGACCGAGTTCAATTCAGGGATATACATTTTCCTATGGCCATGCGGAAGTGAAAACTTCACGAAGACATAGGTATAGATGTATCCCGGAAGCAATCCACTAGCCCATGCGGAGGTGAAAACCTCACGAAGGCATAGCTTCCCACTCCCACTTAAAGGTGCGACCATAACGATCATGCAATGCAATGTGCGCAAGAAAATAACAAACAAATGTAACAAAAGGATCGTAATTTTCAAATCAAATTTTCAAATCGAATTTCCAAATTTTTGACAAAGGATAAAAAATAATCAATTTACGGCCTGACTTTCTTTACGTCTCCAGTTGAGTCGCTAAGCTGTCATAACCATTTTTTTGAAAAACGGGGATCGACTTTGGTTTTTGAAAACAAAAATAAAAATGGGAGTCGCCAAGCTGTCGTAACCATTTTTTTGAAAAACGGGGATCAACTTTGATTTTTGAAAACAAAAATAAAAATGGGAGTCGCCACTGATCTTTATTAGGTGTGATAGGATCACTTTTGTTTAAATAAAACATTTTGGTTTACTAAAACAGTGCTTTTGGTCTACGAAATTTGAGAAAACGGGTTCGGGAGTCGATTATGTGCGAGGAAGGATTAGCACCCTCGTCACGCCCAAAATTGGTACCAAATTGATTAATTAATGTCCTAATGTTAAAAATTTGAAAAGATTTTAAAATACGAATCCTTTAGAAAATATTTGAATTTACTCGAATTGAATATTAAGATTCTCTCGCTTCGAAGGAATGAAATGTCACCTCCAGTACGATAGGACACGACATCTAGATACTCTGAGATAAGTTTTTTAAAATAGAGGCAATATTTCGTATTTGGAACTTCGAGAAATCAAGCCCTAACTTATTGAGTTTCGGCTTCTCACTTGACAAATAATCGAATATCCTTTTAATATTTTCAATGCATGAGTCTCGGGAATCATGAGATGATCTTGGATTCGAGGATTTAAATTGTCGTGTCCTGTCATGCTGGATGTGTCATGCTAGAATACCTACCTCGCTTGAAGATATACGGCTTCTATTGGACAAACGGTCAGAATCACAAGTAAGTTTTGAATTTCGTATTTATAATTTAGTATTTCATATTTAGTGTCTAGTATTATGTATATAACTAATATTTTGGTAATGTTAATATAGTTTCAATGGACACCATACGAGGATCTAGAAATTCGGGCAGTAATTTCGGAGTTCTTGCAAAATTCGAACAATTGGTACTTGAAGGTCCCATTGATCACCTATGCGACCGTGGAGATGCACCAGTCAGATCGGGTTCTGCGATAATTTGGATTTTGGCAACTGATTCCCGTGCCACCTGAGGTGCTTGATGATGAGCAAAAAGTGGATTTACGGTAGTTGCACATGGATTGGCCAAGATTTTAGTCAGTATATATCGAGACGTGGGAAAACCGATATGACTATTTACCTGACCGAGAATAGATCGTCGCTCCAGAGTTAGCGTGCGTGCCAGAATACATGCCATGGTTTAGGATCCATGGTAAGCCGTATTTGTTGTCGGAAGAAGAGAGGCGACACAACTTCGTCAACAAAGGGAACGTCGGGGCCCCTTAAATCCAAGGAGAAGGGGTGATGAGACGGGGCCATCAACAATGGCAAACACGATCACCGGGCCCATCGATTCATTAACGACACCGACATCATAGCCTTTACCCTTTATGTCAGGTGCGTACCCTACCCCTTATATCTATCCTAACCCATATATGTTTCCTTCTCCCAGTCCCAGCCCAGGTTGGAATGCATGGCCGAGTTTGAGTTCGTTCTCGACTACTCCGGCTGGCCAGTCGATCTTGAGGCCGTCATCGCGTGAGGGATCATGGGAGGCACCGTCGGAGAGCACTTCTATCTACCAGTCTCCCTCACCATACAGGTTTCAGACACCCCCACCGTGGTTTATGCAAACACCTCTGGGGTCGTTATTTTATCAAGGTGGGTCATCCTCGCAACACCCACAACCAGACCTAGTGTCGGAGGAACCTAATTCTGCCTCGGGTTCCACGACCCATTGGAAGCTAGAAGGAGGAATCCAGTAGCGTAATCGCCAACCGCCCGTGTGTGCTCGATTCAACCGACATCAACATTGATTCGGATCGGCTTTTTATTTTTAAATTGTAATAAATTTTTATTTTTAATAAAAAGTTGTTTTTATTTGTGTTTGTAATTTAATTTTAATATCTTCACTAAAATAGAAGTTGTTTATTTTTTGTATATAATTTAATTTGAATTTTTAATAAAATAAAAGTTATTTTTATTTTTATTTTTGTAATTTAGCTTTAATATATTTAATAAAATAATAGTTGTTTAATTTTTATTGTAATTTAATTTTAATATATTTAATAAAATAGAAATTGTTTAGTTTTTTATTGTAATTTAATTTTAATATATGTAATAAAATAAGAATTTATTTTTATTTTTATTTTATTGTAATTTAGTTTTAATATATTAAATAAATAAGAAGTTTTCTTTATTTTTTATTTTTGTAATTTAGTTGTAATATTCTAATATCTTTTGTAAAAATAATTTGTTTAATTTTTTTTAAATTTAATTTTATAAATAAAAGACTAATATTTGTAATTTTATTGTAAGTTAAAGGGTTTTTTTTTTCCAAATTAGTCCTTCTACAAAAGTTTATCGTTTTCATCAAACAAATAAATAGAATTTACATTGACACCAAGAGACAGAAAAAGTTAAGCAGACTGTCAACTATTCTGATTTGGACATGAGCGAGATGTATGGCCTGGATTCCTACACCATCCACACAACCTACATCGGTTGGACGTTTCTCGAATATCCATATTGTTGCGTATTCTAGTCGAACAAGGTCGACCTTTTGGTTTGCGCCTCAGTTGTCTATCTGGCAACAGCTTATACGGTGTAAGCGATACCGGCGGCCACCTACGTTCATCTGGAACTGGTGGGAATACATGTCTCCACACATTGTACATGCTTTCTATTTTATACACTTCGTCGACATAGCTCATTGGATCAAGACGGAGATTCTGACAAGCCGCAAGTACATGAGCGCATGGGTAATGAAGTGCATCAAATATCTCACAGTCGCAGGTCCTATTCCTCAAGTGTACACGATGCTGCCCGCCAACAATACCTTGGTTCGATCTGTCAAAATTCGTCACACGAAACCATATGTTATTGCGATCGTGACACACTGTGTGCATGCTGTTGGTCCGTGCCTTCCCCCTGTTAATTTCTCACAAGACCTTCGCGCTCCATACATGGCCTCCTTGCATCTCGCCTTTATAACTCGCTGCTCGCTTTCGGAATAGTGCTGCTAAACGAAAATATGTCTCTCGCACAACCGATGTTATCGACAGATGACGCGTTCCTTTTAGAACAGAATTTATGCATTCTGCCAAGTTTGTGGTCATATGACCATATCGTAGGCCGCCGTCGTATGCTTGTGTCCACTGTTTGAAAGGAATATTGCACAGGTAGTTTGCGCCTTCTCCGTTATCTGATCGCAAACTCGCCAACATCTCCTGAAAATGGTCCTTTTTGATCTCGTACCCTACCAATATACGTTGATAGCGAATATTACATAGCACTCTTCAATTGAGAATAAATTGAATATTACAAACGAAATTATATTAATAGATATTACATACCCATATCGATCACTTGCCCTCGCTGTCTTATAGATCGATGTTGCCCGTAGTAATTGTATGCAACATGCCTTAGGCAATATCGATGGTGTGTGCGATGCCACAGGCTTCTCTAGCGCTCTATTGTGGCTAGTATTCCAAGGCCCCGATCCGATATAACGCAATATCAAGTTGGGGCAGACATGCCTCTTTAACCTAAATAGGAAGAAATCCCAGTCATCAGCTGACTCCCCCAGTGTTATTGCGAACGCAATCGGGAGGATTCTCCCACCGCCGTCCTGTGCCACAGCTAGCAATAGCCGATACGTATATCTGCCATACATAAAGGTACCGTTAATTTGTACCAATGGCTTGCAGTATATAAATGCATCTCGGCATTGCTTAAATGTCCAGAAAAGATGCTTGAACACTGTGCATCCACGGAGCAAATGATCATTGTAGTACGTCGATTCCATTTCAAGGTCTTTTATGCTGCCTGGGATATATCTCTCTAGCACCTGACACCACTACCACACTTTATTATATGAAGCGTCCCACCGACCATGTAACTTTTCCAACGCTTTCTGCTTGGCTATCCAAGCCTTCTTGTAAGAGGGCGTGTACACCAATTGGCTACGAATATTGCCAATTAAGGCCGGCACTGTAGTCTTGGGATCAGCCTTCACCGTCGACATTATTAAGTCAGCCAACATGTCTGAATCCATCTTCGGATGATCTTGTGTAACACCTGTCAATGAAGTACGTTAAATAATGTAACATTACATAATATTAGTATTATTCAAAAACATTGAATACATCGTGATACTGTACCGGCAAGACATGTATGTGGACCTTTGTACTTTTTGATCTCCCACAAGCTTATCATTTTCCTCAACGAGGCCATGATTTTCCATGAACACGTACCGTCTTGCACTGCACACTTCACCTCGTACTTATCGAGCTTAGATTTAACCACGATGTAGTTAACCAAGAAAAGCATCCTTGTTGAAAAACTCGTTACCAACTTCTAATTCGCCCGAATCTAATGATGAAGTTGTACGGTCACGTGTTCGGTGTGGTAGTTCAGGAAACTCCAATGCATCGTCTTAAGATATATCGACATTATGCATGTGGGTTGGAGGGGAGTACGCCTTGAATAGCGGATCTTCTTCTTCTTCGTCTGAACCGCCCTCAACATCTTTAGGTACTATTGGAACAGACTTCGATTCAGAAAATAATCCAACTTCTGCACCATCGGGCCCGGGCTCTCGAGGTGGATCCACATTTGACTCATCATCCGATCCACTATAATCTGTAACGAATGAGGGCCCCTCGCCGGTGGATGTGTGGGGGTACATTATCCCTCCTTAAACATCTTTCGTAACGTTCCCAATCATATGTGGATTGCCAACCACTAGAAGTTGATGACGTTCCTCAATACATATTTCTATCATCGGACATCGAAAGAAGGAAATGCATGTCCCATCCACCAACCGAGTGTCGTGCGGGGGTTATGTTTTCCATACTACCACCAAACACGGGCACTTCCGTATTCTGTCTCCCACTAACAGAGTGTCGGCTTGGGGTCGTGTATTCCCCTCGAACAGAAGTAGATGTTGAGGTCGAAGAAAGATCACTTGGCGATGAAAATTATACATATACCTCAAGATAGGGTGATCCACTGGCAAGATGAGTCTCTACCATTGCCTCAAGGCTCCGAGGACCTTTGATGTCGAATGATTCATATCTCACCGGATCAACCGAAGCGCAAAATCTATACTTAATAGACTGAACTTTCATTGGCGTTGTTCCGAAGATTTTGCGCCTAATTCTTTTGCGAAGTTCTGACAAATCTATGTTTCAATTAAAACCCAGTCGTGCTGTGTTCTCCGATAAAAAAAAAACACCATTTTCAGTCTCACAAACCTCACCATCGTAGTAAATAATGGCATTAATACGTTCACTCATTTTCAGTTTCTATTTTACTTTTGCCTCAATTTCTGTTATGCAATCTGAGAATGAAATTTGGCTGATTTATAGTATAAGGATTGCGACAGACTACTGTAGCAAGGAAAAGCAAAGAATGATTATTTACAAGGAAAAGGAAAATTTAATTTAACAATGAAAAGCAAATAATGATTATTTACAAGGAAAAGGAAAATTTAATTTGACAAGAAAAAGCAAAGAATGATTATTTACAAGGAAAAGCAAAGAATGATTATTTACAAGCAAAGAAGTTTTTTTTTTTTTTATTTTTTGTAATTTAATTTTAATATATTAAATAAATAAGAAGTTTTCTTTATTTTTATTTTATTGTAATTTAATTTTAATATATGTAATAAAATAAGAAGTTATTTTTATTTTTATTTTTTAATTTAGTTTTAATATATTTAATAAAATAAGAAGTTTTTTATTTTTATTTTTTGTAATTTAGTTTTAATATATTTAATAAATAAATTTTTTTATTTTTTAATAAAATAATAGTTGCTTATATGTTTTTGTAATTTAATTTTAATATTTTTTATAAAATAAAATCTGTTTAATTTTTTAAATTTAATTTTAAAAATAAATATCCAATATTTGAGGTGCCAGCAAAGGCTCCTCTAGGGACGCGCTTTACTGGCATTTCCCCTCAAAACGCACTAATGTGGACAAGTTTTGAGGGAAAATGGCCCTTTTTCCATAAATTTTCTAGAAATCAGCCTAATTCCGTAAATTTTTAATTTTTTTGATATATTTAAGTATTTTACCCAAAAAAAAGTCCAATTTTAAAAAAAAGTTTAAAATTTTATTGTTTCACTTGATCATGTTTTATAAATAATTTCTTAACAAATTGTTGTCAGACCTATGGGAAGAGTTGCTTGCTTGACCCACAAATAACTTTTACCTTTGGGGTACCTCAATCCAACTCGATTTTAAATTAAATAATTTTAAATATTTTTAATTTTAAATTTAATTATAAAATATATTAATATTAATATAAAATAATACATTTTATTATTTTATTATTTTTTAAATAATGATATGAGCAATATTATTTGAACTTGACTGTACCAAGAACCGACCAAGATATCGGTCTGAAAGATGCTTTTGAACCCGTTAGATGGGATATCGATACGAACCGGTTAAAAATTGGTTGAACAGGCGGTCAGGCCGATTGAATCAGGGGTTTTTGAATTTTTTTTAGTTTTTTGAATTTTTTTAATCGAATTGGTTGAATCCGCCAAACTAATGAGTCGGTGATTTGACTGATTCAAATACTTATCCTATTTTTTAAAAAATATTAAATATAAATTATTTGGACGAGTTTAGACCTAAGTCTGAAAATTTTTCTAAAGTTGAACCTCGACTCGCTCCAACTCATAAAATAAATCTAATTGTTATATGTAATATCTTATACATACATATAATATGTATTGTAGTTTCAAATAAATAATTTAATATCGAATTTTTATGTTTACGTAAATATATTACTACTATCTTTATAGTTATATACTACATATATATATACAACAAATATTATATCTATGGGAAAGACCCGCATAAAATTCTATTAGTTTCGTATACTTTAATAATTTTTTTGTTTGATTAGTATTTCAATGATGTAATAATTATATTTATTAATATAATTATATTTAATATACATGTAATTATCTAATTCATCCAATATCTTTACGATAACAATCCAAAATATTATATTTATTACATATATATTTGATGACTGAAATTCTTTTATATAAAAAAATAGTTAGGCATTTTTAGGTGGATTAGTATTTGGTACACTAACAGTGTATTTTTTATTCTACAAACAACTTTAAAAATTGGCATGTGTCTTCTTTTAAATATTTATTTTGTAATGTTTTACTATACTCTATAAGACACTTGCCAACCCTTTGATTCTGCTTATGGAGTCTAAAACTCAAATAATTTCCCTTTTAAGTTACTAAAAACTTCACAAGACTTATTTACATAAATGAAATATAAAATATCACAGTGTCTTTGTTAAAATATTAACTTATACAATATAATTATTGAAATGTAGAAATCTATTTTAGTTTTACACTAACGTAAGTATATTTTATATATATATATATATATATATATATATATATATGGGGAGGTGTCCACTTATGTCGATGTAAAACTACTCCTTTCGTTTATTTTGTCCTATTAATATTTTAGCAATCCAACTGTTATATTTTATATTTTATTCATTTAAATCGTGAACATTAAATTGATGTAAATTAAAATTTCAAATTATTTATTTTATATAAAAATTTCTAATCGTTCAATAAATATTAATATATACAGTATTTTAGATTGATATGATAAAAATATCGAATTAGTTCAAAAATTTATATGAATGAAAACTATAATTATATTGATAAATTAACTGATTTGATCATTAAAATAATAAATATATGAAAAAATATAATTTTATTCTAATATAAGTATATCCTTTCCGTAAAGAAAGAAATGAAAAAAAAAAAAAAACAAAAACAAATGAAGGGAGGCATGGGAAATAGTATGTTAATAAACAGCAATATTTTGATGTTGTGGAGCTAATTGTGAGAAAACAGGGTCAGGTATGGCTGCAAAAGATAATACCAAAGTACGTTCCTCCCAAAATTTTATAAACTTACTTTTTATGTTTATTCCCATTTGCTTAATCATTGGATCTTCAGATAAAGCTTGTTTCTCAATTTTTTTTTGAATTTGGCACACACTTTGAAAATAAAAGTTGGAAAATTCTTTTCCATCCAAGGAATCTCAACATCTTCTGCTACCTAACAATCCAGCTTGATAAAATTTAAGTATAATGTTTGATTATAATGTTTTACTTTTATACATAAAATTTAAAAGCATCATATATTAAGAATTTAATAAAATATTAAGAATTATATGTATATAATAACAATTTTAATTTTAATAAAATAGAATTAAAATAATATATTAATAAATTATATTGACCTGAAAACATTTGAATTATGAACATATAATTACATATTTACCTCTATAAAGTGAAAATATATAATTACATCTAAGGTAAAACAAACTTGATCAACATGAATTAATTTGAATCTAAATAAATTCGAACTAAAAAAAAAACGAATGCAAAAAGTTTGGACTCGAAATAACTTGACTCGAACTCATCCGTTGGCCACCTCTACCTTTACTGAAAAGCATTTAAGCTTGATATGATAGAGTTATTGGTTTAATTAGAAAACTTACATGTATGAGAAATATAATTATATTAATAAATTTTATGATTAAATTATTAAAATATTAATCGTACAAAAAAATTATTAAAGCGTATGAAAGTAGTTGAGTGGAAAATCAATTTCTGCCAACCAATGTAAAGTGAAAAATAATCTTTCATTTTTGAGTTTTTTTGGGTTGATTCTGGTTTAGACCAATTCAAGAGTGTATCATAGAAATTGTTTATTCGAGTAAAAGCATTATACTCTAATAATAATATTTATTGATTGTTTCACACAAGTAAAAAAAAAAACTATCCTTAAGATAATTTCTTCAAAATGCCTTTTTTTTTTTCTCTCTAAAACTCGGATTTTCGAATTTTTATACAACGGAAGGCAAGATTTAATAAATTGGAAGATTTTGGTTTATAGATAAAAGGTTAAATCTCGAAATTTTAAAAATTAAGATGTGGTTTGGTAAACTGAAAATTAAGGCTTCATTTAGTTTCAAGAAATAAAGACTATTTTCATTTTCATTTTCATTTTATTTTATTGGAAAATGAAAAGATTGAAGAAAATATGTTTGGTCGAAAATTTTGAAAATGATTTTTGAAAATGAAAATGAAATTACATGAAAATTAGGAAATAATAAAATTTGTTTTCATTGTTTTCACTAAAATTTTGTAAAAGTGAAAATAATGAAAAAAAAAAAGATTTTAACTTTAAATGAATCAGCTTTGATGCAAACCCATATAACGTAAATATATATTTTAAATATTTTTCAAATATTAAATCTTGTATCATGGTTTGAATCTATTTAAATGTAATTTTTTTTATTTCATTTCTTATGTTTCTATTGCAAAAAAAAAAAAAAAAAATCTAAACGTATTCTCATTATTAAAAATAGTTTTTTGAAAACGGAAGTTGGCCACTTAAACCAAATTGTCTGCCTAAACACGTGTTCAGATATGAAATTGAACAATCAACAAAACATAAATGAAAAAGAAAAAAGTAAAGAGAGATTTTACATATAATCATTTGCTAACGCAGTTCGGAGTCAATCATACTCTGTGGAGCCTTACTCAGTGAATGGTTTTATTCCACAATTGATCCAACCACCTATTAGCTAAAGCCTAATCTATCCTTACACAAAGAAGTAATTGTAACCCTAATAGCTTGTCCCAACTTGTTACAACCATTTACACAAAGCCTCACTTACAAAGATTCAATCTCTCACAAAGAATGCCTACTAATAGAGTGCAAAGATACAAGGGAAAATAATAAAGATAACTTAATCAAATCAGCACAACACTCTCTTAATCAATGCATCTTCACATGCGTATTGGTTGTCTAAGTATAAGCTTAACATGGCAGCCTATTCTATCAGTATAGTTCAAGAATAACTTTTCTTCTTCAATAAAATAATTAGGATAAATAACTTCCAATCTTATCCCAAGATAAAGTAGGATTGATCTCATTAAAATCAACCCATAAATCTGTCAAGATAAGTGCAAAGGACAAGCACAAGTCTTATCCACAAAGTTAAATTGATCTTAACCTCTTCAAGACTTCAAATTTGACTAATCAATAAAACATGTCCATAAATCATGTCCTAGAAGTCCATTTGCTTATGGAAACATCACATGAGAAAAACACAAGTCAATAAAACACCCAGGCTGTCCCAATGTCTTGACTAATCAATTCTTTGATTGACCAGACATCGAGTCTTCAATGCTTGGACAACCGTGGTCCTAAAAATAGAAAATATTTTCAAAAACCAGTCAGAGCTTAGTAAGTGTTAGAAAATTAAGTATTGAATTTAAGTTATAAAATCTATTTGATATATTACTTAAAATTAAGTACATAATATAATTAAGTTGTTTAATAAGCATGAATCTTAAATTATGATGAAAAAAATTATTCTACATTTTATCTTTAATTTTAAACATTTCAACTTACTTTTAAACAATTAAAATTTAAATGTAATTTTATAAGATAATTAAGTGTTAAAATAAATAAAATAGAATTGATTAATTGAAAATATTCTCCATTAAAGAACGTTGACACTTTTATATAGAAAAATTCTATCAAGTTATTTTTATTATTAATTATTAAATTATGTAAAAATTAAATTATTAAAATATTAATTTTAAATTTATTTATTTATTTTCAATGATTTATTAACCAATGCCTAACTCATATCTATACTATTATATATAGACTTGCTTTTTTCTTTTTTTTTTTTTACATCCTTAATAATAATGGTTAATTTTAAATTTTATCTCTCTACTTTTTAACTATATAAAATTTTCAAATCTCCATTTTGGTCCCTAACTATGATAAATTTTGAGATTTTATCTTTATAATTAAATTTTATATAATTCAATAACTCATTATTTATAATGTCCTTAATTAGTCTATATTAGTATATATAAAAGGAAGGCCATAAGGCCTTCTTTGATACCTAGCTTTTTCTTTTTTCTTTTTATATTTTTAACAATAATGGTTAATTTTCAATTTTATCTTTTTACTTTTAATTATATAAAATAGTTAAATCTCAATTCGACCTTTATATTATGTTCAAATTTGAGATTTGATCTTTATAATTGAATTTTTATATAATTTAATACCTCAATATTTATAATATCATTAATTAGTCTAAATATTTTATTCTATTTAAAATGTTGACGTAAATTTAAAGAATTGTTAACGTTGTTAATTTTTTGTTAAATTCTAGTCCATTGTAATACAATTTTTTGCGACATGATTATACAGTGAATTCTTTTTTTTTAAAAACATTTAAAATATCATATCAACAAAATTTCATAGAAGAATTTTAATAGTGCTGACAATTAGACTGAAACTTTTGAATTTAAAAAAGAGAGACTAAATTTTTAAAATAAAAAAATATGGACATAAATATCAAATATACAAAACTTAAAAACTTAAAGCATATTGTAACATTCAAATTTTAACTATTTAATCCCGTAATATTTAACCCAACGCGAATCTATATTAGTTATTTACTCAAAGGTGAGTTGTTTACCAAAGGTGAAGAAGTTGAAAGTAGGTAATTTTTATACGTTTGAACTAGAAAATAAATATCAACACCTTTTTCTATAGAAGACATAGTAGGATCATTATGATTTTATAAAGTCCTCATCTCTACACTTGCTGGGATCTTCCTAAGATATTAGCACTTGTTCTTTTTTCTATTCAAATTTCATTGTTACAACCCTATACTTCCGTAGTTGTCAAAAGGCGGATAAAAAGAGTTGCTAAGGCAACGCTAAAAGGAAAACGAGCAATCATTGAGATAAAATAGTTGAAAAGAATGTAATAGGCTAATTTAGCCCGGACTCATATAAAAAATAATAAACCCAAAATAATAAAATAAAGTCTAAGTCCAGTCTAAAATATATCATTTGGCCCGATCGGAATGGCTCATTACTTGAAAAGATTGAAGGTCCATGTACAAGCTTAACGTATATGGGAACACAATCTTCAATGATATGTAATCTTAAATATGATATACAAATCTTAGATATGATATGCAATCTTAGATATGATATGCAAATCTTAGATATGATATGCAAATCTTAGATATGGTATGCAATCTTAGAAGATATGATTTTATAATCTTATAGATTTAATTTGTAGATTCCTTTTAATCTTAGCCGTTGATGTAATTGATCTGTACCGTTGGATTTGTGGAGGCTCAACTATAAATAGAGGCATCTCCCTTCATTGTAGACACACTTGAGTTTTGAGTAATAAAAATTCTTGAGAGCAATCACTAAAATTTCTCTCTCTTTTGCGTTCTTATTTTCTCTGGCTTGTTCTTATTTTGTTCTTCGCTCATCTTCGTTTCTTTTTGAGTTGCTTTCGTTCGAGTTAGATTTTGGTAGAGGAATTTCGTTGAATCCTCATATTGCGGGAGTTATGTTGACTTATGCGTTTTTTTTTAACTTTTTTATTTATCCCATATCATTTTTATATTTTTTATTTTTAAAAATTGTTATAATATTCATTAATTGCTTTGAGTATACTATTTACCTTATACTATTATTTTTATACATGAATTTAATCTTGTGAATAAATTTTTTAATTTTTCATAGATTCTTTTAAAATTGCTATTATCAACTCTATATTTTTATTTTGATTGTTCATTTTTTTAAAAATTTGAATCCATTATCATTATATTATTATTGCTTGTCATTCTTTTACTTAATTGTTTATGTTAGTACTAATTGTTAATATGACCAGTAACTTTAGTAAATTGCTCTTTTTGTAATAACTTAATGTTTTTTTTTAAATCTTTGTTTAAAAATATCTATCTCCTTTAATTACTACATTTTATCCAAAAGTTTTTCTTAAATAAGGCAATGTTTTGTGTTTAGAAATTCGGGAAATAGTGCCCTAACGTGCTGGGTTTTGATTTTCCGTTTGACTAAATAACTAAATATCCTTTTAATGAATTTTGTAAATCATGAGATGATGTTGGCTACGAGAGTTTAAAACATCATGTCTTAACGTGCTGGATGTGATGTTTGTATTCTTTCAGAACAAAGGAATCTCAAGTTCCAACTCAAATTGTTCAAATTTTTAAAGAAATCATGTTTTCAAATCTTTTTGAATTTTCGACATTAGGACAATAACTAATCAATCCGGTACCAAATTTGGGCGTTGTGAGGGTGCTAATCCTTCCTCGTACGTAACCGACTCTCGAACCCGTTTTCTTGAATTTCGTAGGCCAAAATCAATGTTTTGAAATAAAATGTTTTATAAGGTGATCCGACCACACCTAAGCAAAAAAGGATTGGTGGCGACTCCATTTTCGTTTTTAAAGTCGATCCCCATTTTTTTAAAAAAAAAACTTAAAAATGGTTTTAACAGCTTGGCGACTCCACTGGGGACACAATAAGAGAGTCAAGCCGTAAAATTGATTAATTCCTGTCCTTTGATCTAAATTTGAAAATTCGATTTTAAAAATTATAATCCTTTTTATTGCGTGTTGTTCTAATCTTGTAAAGTATTTCTGCATTGCATTGCATGACCGTTGTGGTCACACCCTTTTAAGTGGGAGTGAGAAGCTACTCCTTCATGAGGTTTTCACTTCCGTGCAGGATAGTGAATCGCTTTCGGGATACATTCATACCTATGTCTTCGTGAGATTTTTATCTCAGTGCAACCATAGGGAAATGTATTCCCCTGAACTGAACTCGGTCCATATGAGTCTATAATGGGTGAGGATCGAAGAATCTGTTGGTTCGTGTACCTCAACTTTAGAGCTAAACCTCATATAGTGAACCCTAAGAGCCCACCTTAGGTAGAACAATGCCAAACTCTAGTGGTCACCTAGATAGGTGCCCTATTTTGTTATTTAGTTCTCTTGTGCTAATGTTTTGATTGCATTGCATTCACATCATAGAAAAGAGGTGTTGATTCAAATTCGATTGTTAAATAGAAGAGTTTGTCATGAGAAAATTGATTTCTTGATAAAGTGAATTATAATACGGTCGTCCAAATATGATCCAAGTAAACACAACGAGAGAAGACTGATAGTCCATTAGGGAATTCAAGACTTTATTACCCAAGAATTCAAGCTGATAAAGACTATTCGAGAATCACCACGTCTCGGCTTTCTTGAAGAGGCTAACGAGCTTTGTGGAAATATATGAGCAATGAGTCGCGGCCCAGATCAAGTAAACAGAGCTAGTAGAGACATTTATTAGAAAGTTCGCGAGATTGGACCTTAGTATCCAGATAAGAAGAAAGGGATCAATGTCTTCGCTTGGAATATGAGGGAAAGGCCGTATAAATATTCGTTTTATGTAAAGGAATTTATTTTCTAAAAAATTTGTTCTAATGGAATTGAATTCAGAATCAACGCCTCTCTTTCTTTTTGCATTCATTTCATGCATTTGCATTACATCGCACCATATGCATTAAAATCCATAGAAGGACCCTAATTAGTTGAAGTTATTTCAAAAAAAGAGAGAAAGAGAGAAAGTTAATCTGGAAACTAAACATCGATACAGTACTCGAGCTAAGACAAGAGATATGGATCAAAGATTAGAAAGATTCAAACAATTCCAAAGAGACATACAAAACCAGCTGCAAGAGCAGTTGGCAAAGACCCAACAAGATATGAGGGAACAAATGGTGGAAGCCCAAAAGAATATGGTCGCTCAAATGACTCAGCCACTGAATGGGGCAATGGACAAGGGAAAAGGTTCTATGACTAATGCTGGAGAAGATAATGAAGACTATCCTCCGGGTTTCACCCCACCACATGCACAGATACAACCTGAGGTGCATCTTCAAAGGCCATCTGTCACAATTAGGCCTCGACAAGGTCAAGCTGATACTGAAGTGCCCATGAACTTCCAAGTTTGCCCAGGATCTAACCTAGGAGATAACCCAGCTAATCCTGTTATTCCTGATTTGGATATAGTAGAGAGAGAAGGGACAAGAACTGAATTGCCAAGGCAGTTAGAGGACCGTTGTAAATGGTTGGAAGAAAAATTCAAGGCCTTGGAAAATGCTGATAATCACAATGGAATTGATGTTATAGATTCGATCTTGGTTCCAGATTTGGTGCTTCTTCATAAGTTCAAAATGCCAGAATTCGAGAAGTACAATGGGACTAGCAGCCCTGAAGCCCACATTACCATGTTCTATAGATAGATTACCGGCTATGTTAATAATGATCAACTCTTAATTCATTGTTTTCAAGATAGTTTGGTGGGGGCAGCGTCTAGGTGGTACAATCAACTGAGCTGTGCTAGGATTAGTTCTTGGAGGGACCTAGCCCAAGCTTTTATGAAGCAATGCAATCATGTCACAAACATGACGCCTGATAGAATCACCTTGCAAAACATGGAGAAGAAGTCAAATGAAAGCTTTAGGCAGTATGCGCAAAGATGGAGGGAGGTTGCCATACAAGTTCAGCCGCCGCTTTTAGAAAAGAAGACCACAATGCTTTCCATCAATACTCTAAAAGCCCCATTCATTAACCATATGTTGGGAAGAGCCACCATAAGCTTTTCAGATATAGTAATGTTTGGTGAGATGATTAAAAATACGGTAAGAAGTGGGAGGATAGACACGGGAGAAAGTGCCAAAAGATCAACCCCAAGAAACAAGGAAAATGAAGTGAGTATCCTGAGCATGAATCCCAAATCAGTCACCGTAAGCCGGCCGAGAGCTGTATCCAGTAGCTATCAAGCCTCTTCAAAGCAGGAATCTAACTTGAGGCCAAATGCAGAAAGGCTCTAGTTCACACCCATCCTGATGACATACAAGGAGCTGTAACAAAATTTGTTTGATGCATATGTGGTGTCTCCGTTTTACTTAGAACTCGTGCAACCTCCGTTCCCAAAATGGTATAATAAGAATGGCCAATGCGAGTACCACGCGGGAATAACGGGTCACTCAATTGAAAACTGTACTACGTTTAAAAAGTTGGTCGAAAAGTTCATTAAAATGGGAATTGTGAAGTTCGACGTTTCATCAGAACCTGATCACTTTGACGAGGCAGTAAATGCGATAATTGAATGAGGAGACAAAAAATTTGTGACTCCTTGAAAAATTCAAAAAGCGAAGAGGGAACAGGGGAACGAAGTTTTCAAGCCCTTGCATACTTGGGAGTGTTTTGAATAATGGGACTATGGAAGAGATCCCTGTATTTTTAGAGCTAATCTAGAGTAATATTCAAAACACGCTTATTGCCTTAAGCCTAGAGGCAATAACAATCCTTTTGTGAAATAGGTTTGTGTCCGGAATTTTTATTTCAATAAAATGCATCTTTTTGAGAAAATATTCTTTTATTCTTTCCATTTCATACTGTACAAATAATTGTCCTTAGTTTTTTTCTTTTGTTTGGACTTTCTTTCAAGTATTCTTTCATTCTTCATTCATGACCATACAAATAATTTTTTGAATCATTTATTGTTTGGAATCTTCCTTCGAACCTACAATAGGTCTCTAGATATCAACGATGTGAGCAACGCTGCTACTGACTCAGAGTCTCCTTTCAAGTAAGATATGTGTCTACAGGGATCTCAGGATTTTGAAGATGACAGAGATTGTGACTTATCTTCTAATTTGTTAAGGATGGTAGAACATGATGAAAAATAGATCCTACCTTACATAGGGTCAGTGGACATTGCGAGCCTACGAAAGGAGTGAAGATCGAAGCCCAGCTCACCACAGAAATAAGGCAAGACATCATTGAGTTATTTTCAAGAATTCAAAGATGTTTTGCACGATCATATCAGGACATGCCTGGGCTACTGAGACACAGGTACGTTGAAATCTTAAAAAAGGTCCATAAGGATATCAGAAGGACACATGCTAATGGTTTTACAATAGTCAAGCTAATCATGAGGTTTGGGTACTATTAATCTACATAGAAGGGGATGGTATCAGCTATGCCATATTTAAGGAGACAAGATTAATGTGCCTTCTCCATTTCTTCACAAATTCTCCATATGTGGGGTGTAATAGGCCCAATTTGCCCTGGCCCATTAATTAAAAATCAGAAAAAAAAACCAAATAAAACCAAATAAATATAAAATAATAATAGTCCAATAAATATAACAGCCCAAATACAAAACCCAATTCCTAAACTCGAAGCCCAAATGCCAAACAAGGCCCAATACAGAATAGGCCTGAATGACCCAATCTTCTCAGCATTTTTCAAAAACCCTAGTGGTTTCTGAAACCCTAGTGGTTTCTGGAACCCTCCAGCGCTGAAGCCTTCCCCCCATGCGCGCCTCGCGTGTATCCGTGTCGCAACCGTCACACACACGCACGCCAGCATCAACAAGGATCTCCTCCACAGCTGTACCTGTAATAGAAAATATCAACAGCAATAAGAATCACAGAGGGTAGCAGAATACAGTAGAAGGCAGTAGAATTAGGAAAACATGTATTTCATTTTTTGTTTCTTAGGCTATAAAAAGGGCCTGATGTAAATACTATTGTTTTAGACACATATAAAGATAATAATAAGCAAAAAGAATACAAAATCAAAAGCAAGAATCGAAAGGTGATTTCATTTTTTTATTCGATTTAAAATTTCTTATTCACAAATTATTTTTTAGTTTGAGTATACAAACGAAGATAAAAAAGGGAAGGGATTACCGTCGTGAGATTCTGTCATTATTTTCTCTGTCACAATCGGGGTTTAGACAAAGACATTAGTCGACTAAATCGGGCTTTCGTGTATCACTACTCACCGTTTATGGTGGCGTTTTAGTGGCTGAATGAAGAAACAGGGTGCGTCTGAGGGCAAAAGAAAGAGGGCTAGGGTTTCATGTTTAAAAAATTTTGGCTGACAGTCTTAGTCTCTGTTCGTTTTTAGGGATTATAATTCATTAGGGAAACGATGCCGTTTGGGCTCAATTCAATAGCCTCAAAATGGCGCCACATAAGACTGTCCGACCCGATCTGATCCAAAACCTTCAGGATCCGTGTGTTTACATGTTGAAGGGATATTTGCACGTTTGATCCCTCTTTTTTTTCATATTGCTATTTGATTAAATTTGTTATGCACCTTCTTTATTTTTTAATTGATCTCTGTAAATTGCGCGCCATTCCAATTTGATCCAATCATGCGCTGACGTTTTAAATGGCGGAATATTGCAATTTTAATCCTCGTCCATTAATGCACATTTTATTTAAGTCCTTGATTCTGTTTTCATATTTTATTTGTTTACAAATTGTTCTTTTAATTTTGTTTTTATTCCATTTGGATCCCTTTTCTATTTTTGTTATTTTATTTTTCTTAATTAATTCGTTATTCATTTTTTAAAATTGTTTTAACATAATATTTTGGAATATTTTACTGATTATCTAGTTTTTTATTTTTTACTTGTATATTTTTTTAAAAAAACTTGTTTTAATGTAAATTGTTCATTTTAAAACTCTCTTTTATGTATATTTATTTGATTTAAAATTTATATAATATTTTAAATACTCTTATATATTGTTTTATATATTATTTAAATTAAACTATTTCTCAATATATGTATATTATTCACATTATTTTTTTACTTTATGAATATTATTTATTTTTATTGATATTTTATCCTATATATTATGTATTTTGGTTTTCCTCTTATAATATTAATTTTAAAATTCATTTGTATACTATTATCTAATATTTTTAATCTTTACTTTTGATTAATATATATTATTTTATATATTATTTATTTAATTTTCTTCTTATATAATACTCATTTTAAGATTCATATACATAATTTGTTGTTTGTATATTAATGATTTCAAATACTTTCTTTATTTTTATATATTATTAGTTCTTTTTTATTTGCCTTAAAATTTGTTGCATTTTATTTATGTTAAGTTGCTTAGTATTTCTTTCTAAATTGTCTTTTAATTCATCAGTCTTGAATGTTAATGTTAGTATTTATATAGTATATGATATGTTGCTATTGTATGAACCCTACTTTGATCTTTTGTGTTTTATTATTGCCATATGTTGTTATTCTATGTTTGCAATTATACATTTGTCTTTATTATTGTATTGTAATTAAGATTTTCAACTTATTTATGAAAATTGTTCATTTTTTATCCAAATAAACCAAACAAATACATTTTGAGTCAATTTTAAAATAGCTTATTTAAAAGATTTTAAAAAACAAGGCAATATTTGATGTTTGGAAGTTCGAGGAATTGCGCCCTAACGTGCTGGGTGTCAATTTTCCGTTCAACCAAATAACCAAATATCCTTTTGATCGCATATTTTGAAAATCAAAGATGATCTTGGTGTAGATGTATAAATGTGTCATATCCTAACATGCTGGATGTGATGTTTTTATTCCTTTGGAACGAGTGAATCTTGAGATTCAATTTAAAATTAATTAATTTTCTTTAAAAAGTATCACACCTTAAACATTTTCAAGTTTTCAACGCAAGGACACTAGCTAATCGATTTGGTACCCGATCTGGGGCGTACGAGGGTGCTAACCCTTCCTATTGCGTAATCGACTCCCGAACCCTTTTTGTTATTTAATTGCGTTGACCAAATTTTTTACAAGGTGATCCAATCAGACTAAACAAAAAAGGGTTGGTGGCGACTCCACGTCACATTTTTAAGTCGACCCCATTTTTCCAAACTTAAAATAAAAATGGTTTCGACAGCTTGGCGACTCCACTAGGGACTGGTTGAGAGTCAGGCCATAAATTGATTAATTCTTGTCCTTTTGTTTGAAAATTTGGAAAATTATTTTGAAAAATCATGTTTCTTTTGATGCATTTGTTAGTGCTATGATTAAATTTTGTAGATACTTGCATCTGCATTACATGACCGTTGTGGTTACGCCTTTAAGTGGGAGTGAGAAACTATGCCTTCGTGAGGTTTTCAGCTCCGCATGAGCTAGTGAACTACTTCTGGGATACATCTGTACCTATGTGCTTCGTGAGATTTTCATCTCTGCATGGCCATAGGGAAATGTATTCCCCTGAACCGAACTCGATCAATATGAGCCTATAATGGGTGAGGATTGGTGAATCTGTTGGTTCAGGTACCCTCTCTTTGGAACCAAACCACATATAGTGACCCCTAGGAGCCCACTTTAAGTAGAACTATGTTGAACCCTAGCAGTCACCTGTGTAGGTAATTGACTATTTTCTGTTTGATTTGATTTTTACCACTTGTATATGGTATTAACGTGTTTTCTTTTGTTTATGACTACATTGCATTTCATCATCATAAACAGGAGGTGCTGATTCATATTCGATTGCAAAATAGAAGAGTTTATCATAAGAAAATGGATTGCTTGATAAAGTGGGTTATAATGCATTCGTCCAAATATAGTCCAAGTAAGCACAACGAGAAAAGATTGATAGTATATGATTTTGCCTCGTTGCCCGAGGATTTAATACGTCTCAATTTTCTTAAAGAAGCTGATGAGCATCGTAGAGGATAAGTGAGTGAAGAGTCGTGGCCTGGATCAAGCAATAAGGAGTTAGAAGAGGCATCTATTGAGAAAGTTCATGGGACATAACATTCGAATACGAAGAGAAGGATTAGTGTCTTCACTTGGACTATGAGGACAAAGCTGCATATGTAATCTATTTTATGTAAAGAAATTTATTTTCTAAAAAAGTTCTTTTAATGGAATTGAATTCAGAATCAATTCCTCTCTTTCTTTTTGCATTTATTCCATGCATTTGCATTGCATTTCATGCATTTGCATTACATCACATGCATTAAAATTTGTAGAAAGACTCTAATTAATTAAAATTATTTCAGTAACCTAGAAATCGATAGAACCTTACCAAATACGCATCCCTATGACACAAAAAAAAAAAGACCAAGTCAATGGACAAAAGACTAGAAAAATTGGAGCAAATGCAAAAAGATATGCAAGAACAAATGCAAGCACAGATGCAAGAGCAGCTAGCTAAGGTTCGACAAGAAATGAGAGATCAAATGATGGAGTCCCAAAGAAAAATAATGGCTCAATTGTCTTAATTACTGGTAGAAAGAATAGGCAAAGGAAAGACCCCTATGGTTAACACTGAAGAGGAGAATGAGGAACCACTTTATCCTCCGAGTTTTACCCCAACCCTTCTTGAGATAGGGTTTAGAGTTTAAAGTTTAAGGTTTAGGATTTTAGGGTTTAGGGTTTAAGGTTTAGGGTTTAGGAGGGTGCTTCGATACCAGTGAATCCCAAATTGGATTAGGCTCTACTCTAGAGGGTAATCCTGCCAATCCCGCTGTTCCCGATTTATATAATGTAGTAGAAAGAGAAAGAGCAAGAATGGAACTCTCAAAGCAGTTAGAGGACCGATATAAATGGCTGAAGAAAAATTCAGAGCAATGAAAAATGCTGGTAATTATAGAGGAATCGATGCTAGGGATCTAAGCTTGGTTCCAAACCTGGTACTTCCCCACAAATTCAAAATGCCAGAGTTTGAGAAATACAATGGAAATAGTTGTCCTGAAGCTTATATCACTATGTTCTGCAGACGTATGATTAGGCATGTCAACAATGATCGATTACTGATCACTACTTCCAAGACAATCTAACTGGGGCAGAGTCTAAATGGTATAACCAATTGAGTCGTATCAAGATTAGTTCATAGAGAGATTTAGCTCAAGCTTTCATGAAGCAGTATAGTCATGTAACAGATATGACCCCTGATAGAATCACTTTGCAGAATATGGAGAAGAGAACAAATGAAAGTTTCCGACAGTATGCTCAAAGATTGGGGGAAGTCGCTATACAAGTCCAGCCACCTCTAATGGAAAAAAGAAACCACGATGCTCTTCATTAATACTCTGAAAGCCCCGTTCATTAACTATATGTTGGGAAGTACCACCGTGAGCTTTCCAGATATGGTAATGTCCGGTGAGATTATTGAGAATGCTATAAGAAGCAGAAAGGTAGAAGTGGGAGAAAGCACTAAAAGATTAACTTCGAGAAAGAAGGAAAATGAGGTAAATATCTTAAGTATGCATTAAGGCTCTTCAAGGCAAGAATCCAACTCGAGGCCAAATACAAAAAGGCCCCAGTTTACACCCATCCCTATAACATATAAAGAGCTGTATCAGAATCTTTTTGATGTACATGTAGTGTCTCCGTTCTACTCGAAACCTATACAACCTCCGTACCCAAAATGGTATAATGAGAATGCCCAATGTGAGTAACACGCGGGAATAACAGGGCATTCAATTGAAAATTGCACTACATTTAAAAAGTTGGTCGAAAGGCTCATTGAAAGGGGAATTATGAAAGTCGACGATTCCTCAGAACCTAATCACTCAGATGAAGCAATGAATATGATAGTTGAAAGTGGAGGAAGAAAAGTTACAATTCCTTGAAGAAGTCAGAGGCTTGGAAAGAATATTAGGAAATCTGAACACTAATAACTTATTCAAAGAGGGAACCAAAGTTTCCAAGACCTTACATACTTGGAAAGATTTTAAACAATGGGACTGTGGAAGGGATCCCTGTATTTTTAGAGTTAATCTAGAATAATATTCAAAACATGCTTGTTGCTTTAAGCCCAGAGGCAATAAGAATCCTTTTGTGGAATCGGCTTGCGTCCAGAATTTTTATTTCAATAATATACGTTTTTTTAAGCAATTATTTTTTCATTATTTCCATTTCATACTATACATTCTTTTGTTATTTTAGAATATTCTTTCATTCTTTATTAATGACCATACCATACAAATAATTATCCTTAGAATCATTTATTCTTTGGATTGCCTTCGTACTTAGGTACCCATATATCAACAACATGAGCGACGTTGTTACAAACTCCCTTTTTGAATGAGATATGGGTCTAGGGGATCTAAGGACTTTGAAGATGACAGAGATTGTAGCCTATCTTTTGATTTGTGAAAATAGACTCTAATTTGCAAAGGGTCAGTAGATGTTGCAAGCTTAGGAAAGGGGAAAAGATCGAAGCCTAACTCACGACATAAATAAGGCGAGACATCATTGATCTATTTTTAAGAATTTCAATATGTTTTTGCACAATGATATCGAGGAACGTCAGGCTTGAAATGTGGGTATGCTGTTTAAAGAATTTATGGTAATGGTCCTACGATGGTCAGGCTAATCAAGAGGATCAGGCTACTGGTTTACCAAGAAAAGGAAATTGTATCAGTTACGCCGTAAATGCCAAATTAGGGAAGACAAGACTTATGTGCCTCTTCTATTCTTTCTATAGGTAGGGCATAGATGTTATGTGGCAGATCTCGTCAAAAGCATATAGCCGATACCAATTCATCTTCGTGGTTGTCAATTACTTCACGAAGAGGGCGAAGGTCGCTTCATATGCCAAAGTTACAAAGTCAGCAGTCATCAAATTCAAATCCAAATCCAAATCCAAATTTAAATCCAGATCCAAATGCAAATTCAAGTTCAAATTGAAATTTAAATTTAAGTTCAAATGCAAATTCAAATTCAAAAAATAAAGGAAAAAAAGTGGCAATAAAGAATTCCAGAAAGGAACGTGTCTAACCTAATTGCACGATGTCAAAGATTTACAATCTGTTCAAATATCAGACACCATAACAGTGTAGCAAAAGCAGCCAAAACAACCATTCAAAATTTTTTGAAAAATGACTGAGACTTATAAAGGTTGACATAGAGAAGTTACCATTTACCCTCTATGTTTTTTGAGCGTTGGCCAAGACCTTCACCGGGGCAACATCCTTCTCATTGGTTCATGAAAGAGAAGCAATTGTTGGAAGTTAAGATTCATTTTCTCCAAGCTTTGATTGAATTAAGAATTGGATGAAGTAGAATGTCTCCAGTAAGCTTGATTGAAAGCATTTATTATGGTCGAATATACTAAAAATAGATGATACAGGCTTATGGCAAAAGGTTTGCCCAAGAGAATTTCATGATGGGGACCTGACATTAAGAAGGATTCTTCTCATACAAAAGGACTTCAGAGGAAAATAAATGTCAAATTTGAAAAAACCTTATGTGGTGAAGAAAGCTTGTCCTAGAAGATCATTAACCTTGACCAAGATGGATGGCAAGGACATGCTTAGACTGGCGAATTTAGATTTCATCTAAAAGGAGAGGCCAAGGTGAAAACCCACAAAGGGCGTCTTGAGACCTTTTTAAAAAGAAAATCAAAAAAATCAAAAAAGAAAAAAGAAAAAAAGAGAAATAAAAAATTTTCAATCAAAAAAAAAAAAAAGAAAAAGGAGAGGCCAAGGTGAAAACCCGCAAAGGGAGCTTTGAGACCAAAGGGTGTTGTAGCCCAATTTTACCCTTCAAAACCCTATAGCCCAACATACCCAAAATAAAACCCAATTTTACATCAAAGCACATACAAACCCAATTAAAAAAGAAAAATAGCCCAATTAGACTACAACTAGCCCAAACCCCAAACCCAAGAGATCAGCCAAACCCTAGCCCACTATCCTAAACTCTTCCAAGAAACCCTAGCCCCCTAGGTGTGCCGCCCTTAGCCTCTGACGACTGCCACCGACCGTCCGCCCACTTACTCTGCCAGACCACTGCTCCACTGCCCAGCACCACCCAAGCTTGCAAACATTAAACAAACAAGTGACAAAAAGCTTGTAAACAATGGCTATAAAAGCCATTTCTAAACCGATTGTAAAGGACTTTTTTTTCTTTTCTTTCCTTTTTTGTTTTTTGAATCAATACTATACAAAAAGACTTCGAATACAAGCACAAATAGATTAAGCACAAAAAGGGGCAGAGATTAAGGTACTAAAATCGACTAAAAATCTAAAATAGAGGCGAGAAAAAGGTGATTTTCTCTCCTTTTTATTTTCGAAGCATTCTTTTTTCTTTTTTTTCTTTCTCGGCATATATGTCTACATATTATTAAAGAATATTAAAAAGGAATAAAAATACAAAATTTTACCCTTTTTTTTAACTTTCGGCCACCGCGTGCGATGGCGAGGTAATAATGCGAGACGCTGTGAGCGTCGGTAGGAACAACGCCGTGAACTAGACCTGCAGAGAGAAAAAAAGAAAGGAGATGAGTTTCTTTTTTAAAAACGGATGAAATGAATTTTTTTTTTAGGAATATTTTTCCTTTTATTGGCACATGAAACGGCGCCGTTTTGGCCGGTGTCCTTAATGCCCAAAACGACGTCGTTTCACCCCTATAACCCGCGCGTTGACCCGACCCACCAGGAGGATCCGCGTGTTCTTAAAGGGAGGGGAATTGCGCAATCAGCCCTTCCGCATATTTAGTTTTTCAAATCAAGTTTTTAGTATTCGCACATTGGCCCTGAAATTTTGCACGGTTTCGTGATTTGGTCCTCCCTCAAAGCGCTGCGTTTAATTTGCTGGGAAAATTGCCCTTTTGATTCCCACCTTTTACGCGCATATTTTTCTAGCCCCTAAACCTCTACTTCATTTACAAATTGACCCAAAAATTTTCGTTTTTAATGCAATTTAATCCATTTTCAATTATTTTGCAATTTTACTATTTTTGCTTTATTTAATTTTTCTTATTATTAATTATTTATTATTATTTTATTATTACCCTGTTATATTATTATCAGTATCACCATTATTATAATATTATATTCTACATATTTGTATATTTTGTGTTCTTATATTATGCTATTTATTTATTTTTATTAGTATTACTATTTTTATATTTTATATTTTATATATGTATGCATTTTATTAACATCATAACCCTTCTCTACTTATTATTTAATAATTTATTTATCTTTTACAATTATTATTTTCATACATATATCTATTATTATAATTACTATGTTATTATTATCATTATTTTTATTACCATTTGCTATTTCCATTGTTTTTATTATTATTATGTTTACTATTATTTTATTATTACATTTGCATGTTGTTATTACGTTCTTCTACTATTACTATTATCACTAATGTATTACTACCTTACTTATTATCATTTTATTATTTCCATCATTATCACTATTTTCTATCACCGTCAATATATATACTATTGTCATAATACTTTCCTTTTACCATTACTTATATTATTATTATTATTATTCATTATTTGTTATTATCAATATTCTCATCGTTCGTCTCACTAACCCTTCTCGACATCTCAATTTTTATAACGACCAATATTCCGTATAAGCGATTCGAGAGAATCAAGCCCTAACTTACTGGGTTTCGATTTTTCTCGTTTAAGCTAAACAACGGAATGTCTCTTTCAAAATCGCAATTTAAATTTCAAGCAAAACACTTAATCTCGGATATTCGAAATGTCGCGCCCTAACTTACTGGACTCGACATCTAAATACTTCGAATAAGTTTTTTTTCTATTAAAATATGGACAATATTACTAATTTGGACCTTCGAGAAAATGAGCCCTAACTTACTGGGTTCTGATTTCTCGTTTGACAAATGACGGGAGATCATCTTCAAATATAAAACTAAGTTTTAAAAGGTGAGCTTAGTTTCGGGAGTCTAAAGTATTGCGCCCTAACTTACTGGACATGATGCTTTATCTCTTCGAAAATAAGAGAGTCTTAACGTCCCTTCCGATCTCTTCAAGTTTTGGAGATAAAAAGTATCTATTTTCGAATCATTTCAAAGTTTTCAACATTAGGACATCGGTCAGCAGTTTGGTACCAATTTCGGGTGTGTCGAGGGTGTTAATCCTTCCTCACACGTAATTGACTTACGAACCTATTTTCTCAAAGTTCGTGGACCAAAAAGCATTGTTTTAGTAAACTGAGACTCTTTATTAAAACAAAGGTGACTCGATCATGCCAAATAAAGATCGGTGGCGACTCCCTTCCTTTCGTTTTCAAACCTCCAGTTGATCGCGTCGTTTCCTGTTTTATAAAAAAAATGGTTACGAGAAAGGGGATTCAAGTTGAAAACCTGAAAAGGGCGGCTCAAATTTTGATCGAAAGTGGGGCATACAGTAGTCTCGCTACACTTGAATTAACAATGATGAAGTATGTGATGTCTTGGGGCATCGACAAAGTACTTCGGATCCCCTAAGCACATATTGAGTTTAAAATAGTCCTCAAGAAGTTTGAACAAGAGAAGCTCAGGCTGCGATATCTGGGACACCTAGATTCCATCTTACCCATTCTGAATTTGTTATCTTTAATTATTATATTCACTTCAAAATACACTACCAATAAATTTCCTTTGATTGCATTTGATAGCTTTGCTTAACTTATTTGTTTTGAGCTATGCTCCTAATTAATTTTCTTCTTGTCCATTGTTATGATTTTTTTCAAGCATTTTTCATCGAAATAACAATTAGTGGACTAATAATACTTTCATAAAAGGAGTTTCACATATTACTCTAGAAGCTTCTGAATAATAAAAGAACTTGAAATAGGACTATTGTTTAAAACCCACCAAGTTTAAGGGATGGAAATAGTGGTGGAGAATGAGTCTAAACTGAGACTATCTCTCTGAATTTTTAGTCAAAGATGGTGATTGAAAAAAATGAAAAGACATTGTGTCAGTGATACAATCTTGACAAAAAATAGGTAATGTTAACCCAAGTGTAAAAGGGGAATCATTCTCGGAAAAATGGTATTTTGCATCCATGCAAATATCATGCATACACGTTTGGTTAGGTCACCCGGGGTGATCAAGTTATAGACCTATTCCTGATTTACAGCAGGTTGGATTGAAGATAATACAAATTCTATACCCTTGAGTTGCAGTGGGGTGGATTGGAAAAGATTCAGATCTTATACCCCTAAGTCACAATGAGATGACCCCTAAAGTTACAGTGGGGGAATCTGTTAAGCAATATATGATTATTTTCTGAATTTTCTTTCAAGAATACTAGCCTAACAAGATGGCGTCATAATATTTCAGTGATAAAACCTTGATAAACAATGAGCGATGACACCTTAAGCATTTAAAAAGGGATCATTCTCATAAAATTCTGCATTCATGCAAAACACGTTTAGTTAGGGGCATTTGACTCATTCCGATCATTGCATCCTAATCACTCTCATGACATTCTGCATTCAGGAAAATGTTATATCATACTATTAGGAGCATTTGATTCATTCCGATCATTGCATCCTAATCATTATACTTAAAAAAAAAGATCATTCTCATGACATTCTGAATTCATGCAAATATCATCCCTTTTAAAATCGCAATTTAAATTTTAAACAAAACACTTAATCTCAGATATTCGAAATGTCGCGGCCTAACTTACTGGACTCGACATCTAGATACTTCGGATAAGTTTTTTTCTATTAAAATAGGGGCAATATTCCTAATTTGGACCTTCGAGAAAACGAGCCCTAACTTACTGGGTTCTGATTTCTCGTTTGACAAATGACGAGAGATCCTCTTCAAATATAAAACTAAGTTTCAAAAGGCGAGCTTAGTTTCGGGAGTCTAAAGTATTGCGCCCTAACTTACTGGACATGATGCTTTATCTCTTCGAAAATAAGAGAGTCTTAACGTCCCTTCCGATCACTTCAAGTTTTGGAAATAAAAAGTATCTATTTTCGAATCATTTCAAAGTTTTCAATATTAGAACATCGGTCAATCAGTTTGGTACCGATTTCGGGTGTGTCGAGGGTGCTAATCCTTCCTCACACGTAATTGACTTTCAAACCCATTTTCTCAAAGTTCGTGGACCAAAAAGCATTGTTTTAGTAAACCGAGATGCTTTATTAAAACAAAGGCGACCCGATCATGCCAAATAAAGATCGGTGGTGACTCTCTTCCTTTCATTTTCAAACCTCGAGTCGACCGCGTCGTTTTACATTTATTAAAAATGGTTATGATGACTTGGCGACTCATTTGGGACTTCGAGAGTCAAGCCATAGATTGATTGATTTTTGTCCTTTTGATTAAAATTGGAAAATGGTTTCAAAAAATCATGCTTCTTTTAATTCACTTTCAATTTTGGGTCTCGTAAATACTTTGGCATTGCATTGCATGACCGTTATGGTCACACCCTTTAAGTAGGAGCGAGAAGCTATGCCTTCGTAAGGTTTTTACCTCCGCATCGGCTAGTGGACTGCTTTCGGGATACATCCGTACCTATGTCTTTGTGAAGTTTTCACTTTCGCATGGCCATAGGGAAATGTATTCCCTTGAACCAAACTCGGTCCGTATGAGCCTATAATGGGTGAGGATCGAGGAATCTACTGGTTCGGGTACCTCGAACTATAGAACTCAACCACACGTAAGGAGCCTAAGAACCCACCCCGAGCTGAACTATGCTAAACCTTAGTAGTTACCCAGATAGGCGTTTGTGTATTTTACATGCCTTATATCTCATTCTGTGGTACTAATTGATGATGTTTTATTTCCTCTGCATGTCATTTCCATTTTTAAGAGGCATCGATTCACGGTCAATTTCTGAGTTAGAGAGCTGGTTATGGAAAGTGAATTCCTTCATAAAGTGGAGGACAATGCGGTCGCCCGCACATGGTCAGAACAAAGCCAATTAAAAAAGGGGCAACTTAGGCGAGGATATGTGTCGAATTACGGATTTCACCAATATCGATTGTCACGCAGAATGAACTCCGAGTTGAAAGAAATATGGACCCAGTGGGATGACAAGGCAAAGCAGTTGTTCTATAGTACCTACGGCGATATACCATACCTGCTTGATGTCAAAATAGATAAGCACCTATTCTAAGCAATGACTCAGTTCTGAAATGCTACTTATAGTTGTTTCTCATTCGGGAAAGTAGATTTGGTTCCCACGGTAGAGGAATACACAACCTTGCTACGTTGTCCGAGATTTCAAGTTGATAAAGCTTATTCCAAAGTAGTTAATAGCCCGACTTTTGCAAAGAAATTGATGAATATCATGGGAATGAGCGAACAATGGGTCTCAGCTAGAATGCAGAAGAAAGGCGGGGGTAAATGCATACCTTGGATGTATTTGAGGGACCTGATCCTAACGCATCCTGATGCAAAGAAAAATATTGACGTCTTGGCCTTGTGTATTTACAGTTTGGTGATCTTCCCAAAAGCTCTAAGACACATTGACGAAGCAGTTATTGATCTATTCGGCCGATTAGACAAAGGGGTCACGCCTATTCCTGCCATCTTGGCCGAAACGTTCAGATCCTTGAATGCATGTCGGAGAATAGGTGAAGGCAGATTTATTGGATGTGCGCAGTTGTTATTGGCCTAGTTCTATAGTCACTTCTGGAAAGTGGAAAAAATGTCTTATCGATTTTTGTCAGAGAATTACTTCCCGTTGAAAGAGATAGTAGCTACGCCTAGGAGAGAAGATGTGTCCGAAGAAAACTAGATAGCGCTCCTTCAAGACCTTCAAGAAGACGACATCGAGTGGAAGGCTCCTTGGATGATTCCCGCCAAGATCCTTTATCGTTGTGGAAACTTCGACTGGGTTCCTCTACTGGGAATTTGGGGTGCCTTTGCATATGCCCTTCTTGGTCCTAAGACAATATAGTTTAAGGCAGTTCGTACCAACGACATACAAAGGCGGCTTAATCGAGTTCTCATCTGAAGGGGAGCTATAAGAAAAAAGGTTAAAGAGATCTCTAGTGCCTGGAATCAGATTCATAGAATGAAAAGGTTATCCGTAGGCCCGATGACGACCCCAGAGTACAACAGATGGAGGATTAGAAGGATTAATGATAATGTTCCTGAGCCAAATCTAAAGGGCGCCCGATCGAGAGAAGAATGCTTGCGAGTGGTCTCATCAGAATTAGAGATTGTGAAACAAGATTTTGAGCGGATGAGTTTGGAGCTTGGAAAAAGGATAGAAAAGCTGGAAGAAGAAAAGATACTCCTCCAATTAGAGGTGGACGGTCAAAAATCAAAGGTTGAGAAACTTAAAAAGGAAAAATAGAAGGTAGAGGAAGACCGAGATAACTTGAAGACGAAACACAAGAAGATGCATCTGATGATAAAAAATGCTAGATTAGGAAAAACTTCAGAGCAGTGGCGACAAGAGATCCGAGAGGAAAAAGCCAAAGTTAACAGTTGGGAGAAAAAGTTTCAAGAAATGCAAAAACAAAACGAGGCCTTAGAGAAAGGGATGGTAGAAAGCCAAAAGGAGAAAAAGGGACTAAAAGCTAGAGTAGCTGCCACTATCGAAGTCAAGACTCGGAAAGCAAACTAAAATCAAGTCTGAACAGAATCAAGGAAATGAAGGGTAGGGTTGAAGAGTTAGAATCGACATTACACAGTGGTGAGCTCCGGATTGAGCTTCTAGAAACAAGAGAAAGGCGTTGGAAGGAGGAGCTTTGTCATTCTTGTGAGCAAGTCAGAAGCCGGAATTACCTCATGGGTAAAGCAATAATCCAGATTCGAGAGGTAGCTGATCACCTACAGACTTTGGCTGCAGAGGCTGACATATTGAGCGTGAGATATGAGCGACAATCGGGTTGTAATCAATAGATAATCTCTTTGCTTAAGAAAATCAAAACCTTAGGCCGTAGGGTAAAAGCATATTTGTAGTCTGTTTTATGTAAAGAATTTTGTTTTCTAATAAAGTTTTCTAAAATGAAGTTGAATCTGAATCGATGCCTTCTTCTTGCATTCATGCATTTTCATTGCATCATATCATATGCATTTAAGTCTATAAAAAGAGCCTAATTAGTTAAAGTTATAACAGAAGAAAGGAGAGGGGAAAAAAGAGAAATCTGGAAACTAAACACCCTTACAGTACACGTGCTAAGTCAAAAAAAATGGATCAAAGGTTTGAACAATTCCAGAAGGACTTGCAAGACTAGATGCAAGAGCAAATGACAAAACTCCAACAAGAAATGAGGGACCAGATGTTAGATGCTCAACGAAATATGATGGCCCAAATGACCTTGATGATGAATGGGATAACGAACAAAGGAAAAGGCCCTGCAGTTAGTAACGGAGAAGAGAGTGAAGGCCATCCCCCAGGATTCACTCCACCTCACGTCCGTGCAATGCAAAGAGGATATTCTCAAGGGAAACCTACAAGCCTGGAGCAACGACCCGTACCACCTGCTCATCTAGGGCAAGGTATATTCGCATCGAACCCCAGAGCTAATCCTGCTGATCCAATTGTTCTAGATTTGGATAATCCAGTAGAAATAGCCAGGTTGAAAGTGGATGATCATAATAAGTACAGAAGCTTGGAAGAAAGGCTCAAGGCAATAGAAGGTACTGAAGTCTTCTCTGCACTGAGTGCCAAAGAGCTTGGTTTGGTGCCCGATCTGGTTCTGCCTCCGAAATTCAAAGTACCAGATTTCGAAAAATATGATGGAACGAGATGTCCAAAGGCACACCTCATCATGTTTTGTCAGAAGATGACTGGTTATGTGAATGAAGACAAATTGCTAATACATTGTTTTCAAGATAGCTTGGTCGGATCGGCCCTTCGATGGTATAATCAACTCAGCAGAGAAAGGATTCGATCATGGAAGGACCTAGCATCAGCATTTGTGAACAATACAAGCATGTCTCCGACATGGTGCCTGATTGACTAACACTGCAGATGATGGAAAAGAAGCTGACGGAGACTTTTAGACAATATGCGCAAAGAAGGAGGGATATCTCGGCCCAAGTAGAACCTCCATTAACTAAAACTGAGATAACGATCCTCTTTATCAACACTTTGAGAGCGCCGTTTTATGATAAGTTGGTAGGAAACGTCACAAAAGACTTCGCCGATATTGTAATATCTGGGGAACTTATAGAAAATGCCATCAAGACCGGAAGGATGGAAGGCCCCGAGAGTTCGAAAAGGGCAGTACCTATAAAGAAAAAAGAGACAGAAGCCCATATGGTGGGGACTGAGAGCCACTATGCTTCTAATCCGTACCCAACCCAATCACAACCTCAATACCGCCCACCTCCAAACTTCTATTTTCCTCCTCAAAGCCCTTACTATCAAGCACCCCCTCCTTACCCATCTACGCCACAAATAACCAAAGACCATTCACTATATTTCCACCAAATACTATGCCTGCTCAAAGCCAACCCAAAAAATGAACAAAGACCGACAAAACCCAATCCTGAAAAACCTCAATTCACCCCTATTCCTGTATCGTATGGAGAGTTGTGCCCGAAATTACTAGAAAAACAATTAATATCCCCACATTATATGGCACCCCTGAAACCTCCATACCCAAAATGGTACGATCCTAATGCTAGTTGTATGTACCACGTTGGAAACCAGGGGCATTCTACAGAAAATTGTCTAGCTTTTAAAAGAAGGGTTCAAGGTCTTATTGATGTAGGCATTTTACGATTTGATGGTGTTAGCTGAAAATCTGCTCCCTAACCATGCTGAAGGGAATATGAGTGTGGTGACGAAGAAGGACAGGTGGCGAGCCAAAAGTTGTGTTGCTGAAATAAAGACACCTTTGTGGAAGGTATGGGAAATAATGACTGAGAAGGGTTTGTTCTGTCCACTCAATAGAAGTTTCAAGGAAGAAAGTACAAAAGGTCAAAATTTTTGTGTCTTCCATGGTATAGAAGGGTGTTACATCCAGTCTTGTGAGGAATTCAAAAAATTACTTCAAGACATGATGGACAATAAGGAAGTCGAGATCTTCAACAGAGTAAAAGAGGCCGATGAAGGAGAAATATGTGCCTCTGATAATCAACCATCAGCTATCCGTTATAGTGCTGATCGGCTTCTGGCAATTTACTATGAGGCCAAGAAGAAGGAAGTCAAACAAAAGATGGTGATTGAAGTGCCATTTCCTTTCCCTTACAAGGACAACAAAGCAGTACCATGGAAATATGATGTCAATATTATCATACCTGAAGGTGAAAAATCCAAAGCTACGACTGGAAGTGTTAGCGAAGTAGGACCCTTTACCCACAGTGGGAGATGTTATTCTCTTGAGGTGGTTGAACCAAAGAAGAAAGCCGTTGACTTGAATCAGAAAGGAAAGGCACCAACGCATGATGCTGAGGTTGATGTTGAAATACAGTCTGAGCAAAAAATTAAAAGACCTGTGAATGAGGATGAAGCACATGAATTCTTAAATTTCATCAAGCACAGTGAATATAACGTCGTGGAAGCAGTTGAACAAACAACCGTGTGAAACTTCGGTATTATCCCTCTCGATGAATTGAACCACATCAGAATGCTTTGCTGAAAGTGTTAAATCAAGCGTATGTGGCGAGCAACGTATCTATTGAAAAGCTTGATAGGTGGGTGAACAACTTGAATGTGGATAATTTCATCTCTTTCAGTGATGACGAAATACCAACAAACGGTAGGGGCTCTGTAAAAGCATTGCACATCACAACCAGTTGCAAAGGCTATAAAATACCGAATGTGCTTATTGACAACAGGTCTGCACTCAATGTCATGCCCTTGGCCACACTTTCCAGGATGCCAGTTGATATGTCTTATCTAAGGCCTTGTCATTCCACAGTAAGGGTATTTGATGGGATACGACGAGAGGTCCTGGGAAAGATTGAAATTCCTCTAGAAGTGGGCCCATGTACATATGATATCGAGTTTCAGGTCATGGACATCACGCCCTCGTATAATTGCCTTTTAGGGAGGCCTTGGATCCATTCTGCTGGGGCAGTTCCTTCATCTCTCTATCAAAAAGTAAAGTTTATCATGGATAGCCGCTTGATCATGGTTGCTGGTGAAGAAGACATTGTTGCATCTATCTCTACTGACTCACTCTACATCGAAGTAAACAAAGATGCAATAGAATGTTCCTTCTGTTCCTTTGAATTTATCAATGCTACATTTATTATCGAAGGAAATAGCATTCTGACACCCAAGCTGTCAAGAAATACCAAGATGGGAATTAAGCTAACTGTGGGAAAGGGAGCCCGAGCGAAGAAAGGTTTGGGAAGAAATCAGCAAGGGATAGTTAGAGCACTAAAACCAGTGCATCACAAGGCTCGATACGGTTTAGGATTCAAGCCGGATATGCGACAAAGAAGAAAATAGTTGCAAAAAGATCAATAAATGAGGATTGTAAGAGCCTCAGGTCAAGATTTGGAATGGGAGCCCGTAGCGTATCCTCCTTTGTCAAAAACATTTACATCTACAGGAATGATGTACCCAGGGCGAGGTAATCCACAAAGCATGATGTTATGGATTGAAAGGGGTCTTCAGAAAGTCAGTATAAATGTTGTTGACAAAAGGGATGATGCAATTGAAAATGTTTCAATGATACCCCCTTGTCCTCCTAGATTCATTTTAAATAATTGGACTGCTGTGGATCTTCTTGTAGTTTCTAAGTCCTCTCCAGAGTAATGCTTAATGTTAACTCTCTTTTTGTTTGCCCCCAAGTAATAGTGGGATTCTTTTGTAAGAGCTTATGTTTGCTCTTTATCATTTAACTGAACATTAATGGAGATACATTTTGTCATAGTCTTTTCATTCTTGTTAACTTCATAATTATTCCTTCTTCTCACAACCTGTCCTTACATGTACCTCATATCATGCCATAACATTATGTTTGTTTGGTTCCAATACTTTGATGCTCATCTATAGTTTTCTTTTCCATTCACCATTCAGGTGCTCAGATACCAACGACATGAACAATTCCGTTATAAGTCCTGAAATCGATTTAGAGAAAGCTATTTGTTTAGGAGAATTCAACGCTGAGGAAAATGCTGAAGATTATGTCTCGTCTCCTAACTTACTAAGAATGATAGAACAAGAAGATAAATAGATTCTACCCCATCAAGAATCTGTTGAGACAGTGAATTTGGGAAATAAAGAAAAGAGGCAAGAAGTGAAGATTGGGACCTCCATTTCAGAGAAGACCAAACATGATTTGATCTCCTTGCTTCGTGAGTACAATGATGTATTTGCATGGTCGTATCAGGATATACCAGGGTTGAACGAGGATATAGTAGTCCATAGACTCCCACTGAAACCAGAATGCAAACTCATTCAATAGAAGCTAAGACGAATAAGACCTGAAATGCTGTTAAAGATAAAAGAAGAAGTCAAGAAACAATTTGATTCTAGCTTCCTACAAGTCTCCAAATACCCAGAATGGGTAGCTAACATAGTCCCAGTACCGAAGAAAGACGGTAAGGTACGAATGTGATTGGATTATCATGATCTGAATCGAGCAAGTCCTAAAGATAATTTCCCCTTGCCACATATCGGTACATTGGTGGATAACACAGCAAAACATTCTTTATTTTCTTTCATGGATGGATTCTCAGGTTATAATCAGATAAAGATGACTCCCGAGGATATAGAGAAAACTACCTTCGTAACGATGTGGGGAACATTCTGCTACAAGGTGATGCCGTTCAGATTAAAGAATGCCGGGGCAACATACCAGAGGGCTATGGTGATGTTGTTCCATGACATGATGTATAAAGAAAAAGAAGTCTACGTCGATGATATGATTACCAAATCTCGGGGGGAAAGAGAGCATGTCGAGAACCTCTAGAAGTTGTTCGAAAGACTAGGAAAGTTCTAGCTGAAGCTTAATCCATCCAAGTGTATGTTTGGGGCTACCTCGGGAAAATTACTAGGCTTCATCGTCAGTGAGAGAGGTATTGAGGTTGATCCAGATAAGATAAAGGCCATACAAGAACTACTACCTTGGCGCACACAAAAAGAAGTCAGAGGATTTTTAGGGAGGTTGAACTATATCGGTCGATTCATTGCTCAACTTACCAACCAGTGTGACCCAATTTTTCGACTCCTTCGATAACACAATCCTGAAGAATGGAACGAGGAGTGCCAAGTGGCTTTTGATAAAATAAAATAGTATTTGTCTAGCCCCCCGGTGCTAGTACCACCAACTCCCGGGAGACCGTTAATATTGTAACTGACTATGTTCAAAAACTAAATGGGTTGCGTACTGGGGCAACATGATGATTCAGGGAAAAGAGAAAGGGCAATTTACTACCTCAGCAAGAAGTTCACGGAGTATGAAGCAAAGTACCCATCAATTGAAAAATTCTGTTGTGCTTTGGTCTGGGTAGTTCGAAGGCTCAGACAATATATGTTGTATCATACGACGTGGTTAATTTCAAAATGGGACCCAATAAAATATATGATGGAATCACCTGCACTCTCAGGAAGAATGGCACAATAGCAGATCCTACTATTAGAGTACGACGTCATATATGTGAGTCAAAAGTCGATAAAAGGGAGCGCGATAGCTGACTTCTTAGCAACTTGAACAACAGAAGAATACAAGCCATTGAGATTTAATTTCCTAGATGAAGACTTGATGTGCATTACAGAAAAAGAGTGTGAGTCGTCAAAAGAGAAATCATGGAAGATGAGCTTCGACGGTGCATCAAATGCATTGGGGCATGGGTTTGGAGCAGTCTTAGTGTCACCAGAGGGGAACCATTATCTGCTCACTGCCAGATTAAATTTCTTCTATACCAATAATGTTGTGGAATATGAGGCTTGCATCATGGGACTTCGTGCAGCCATTGAACGAAACATCAAAATCTTGAAGGTGTACGGGGACTCAGCGTTGGTGATTTACCAAATCCATGGAGATTGGGAAGTGAGAGATTCGAAGTTGGTCAAATATTGCGATCTTGTTACGGAGTTGGTCAAAGAGTTCAAAGAAGTGACTTTTAATTACTTCCCACGAGAAGAAAACCAATTGGCTGATGCCCTAGCCACTTTGGCCTCAATGTTCAAAGTAAACAGAGAAATGGAAATAATGCCTCTCCAAATGAGCATATATGAGGTCCCTGCACATTGTTTTAGCATTGAAAAAGAGGCAGATGGATAGCCATGGTTCTATGATATCTTAGAATATGTCAAGAATCAAAGATATCCCAAGCAAGCAAATGAGAACGACAAAAGAATAATTAGAAGAATGGCGGTGGGATTTGTTCTTGATGGGGACATCCTATACAAAAGAGGAAAAGATCAAGTGCTCCTGAGATGCGTGGATTCTGTTGAAGCCAGAAAAATACTTGAAGATGTCCACGAAGGAATTTGTGGAGCGCATGCAAATGGTTTCACTATGGCTAGGCATATTATGAGACTCGGTTGTTACTGGTTAACGATGGAAAGCGACTGCATTAGTTACGTACGAAAGTGCCATAAATGTCAAATTTACGGTGATAAAATTCATACAGCCCCTTCGCCCCTTCATGTCATGACTTTTCCGTGGCCTTTTTCTATGTGGGGCATGGATGTTATAGGGCTAATTTCCCCAAAAGCTTCTAATGGACACCGATTCATTTTTGTGGTCATAGATTACTTCACAAAATGGATAGAAGCCGCTTCATTTGCTAATGTGACGAAGACCGCAGTTTGCAGGTTCTTAAAAAAGATCATATGTCGATACGGTTTGCCTGAGAGAATCATTTCGGATAATGCTTTGAATCTAAACAACAAGATGATGAAGGAGGTGTGTGAGCAATTTCAAATAAAGCATCATAATTCCTCACCCTATCGCCCAAAGATGAATGGAGCAGTAGAAGCGGCTAACAAAAATATTAAGAAGATTATTGGGAAAATGACCGAGACATATAAAGACTGGCACGAGAAGCTACCGTTCTCTTTGTACGCATATTGCACATCTGTACGTACATCTACGAGAGCAACTCATTTCTCTCTGGTCTATGGAATGGAAGCTGTGCTGCCCATCGAAGTTGAGATCCCCTCTCTACGAGTCTTAATGGAGTCAAAACTAGAAGAATCAGAATGGGTTTGAGCTCGATATGACCAGCTAAATCTTATCGAAAAAAAATGCTTGAAGGCGATCTGCCATGGACAAATGTACCAGAAGAGAATGATCACGGCCCATGACAAGAAGGTGAGGCCAAGAGAATTTTGCGAGGGAGAACTTGTACTGAGAAAGATTCTCACAATACAAAAAGATTTTCAAGGAAAATAGGCACCAAATTGGAAAGGGCCATACGTCGTAAAAAAGGCTTTCTCAGGTGGAGCTTTGATTCTCACTGAGATGGATGGGAAAGAGTTATCTAATCCAGTGAACTCAGATGTCGTGAAAAAGTACTATGACTAAAAAAATAAAAATAAAGAAAGATAAAAACCCGAAAAGGGCGTCTTGGTAAAAAAAATCAAGATAAAAACCCAAAAGGGAATTTTGATAAACAAAAGATTAGGATGAAAACCTAAATGGGCATACTAATGAAGGGGGTTCAGACATAAAGAGCAAGATGATTTGGACAGAGAGTCAAATGCCGAGATTGTAATATTTGAAGCAGATTCGAAAGCTCAAAATCTTCTACACAAGAAGCTTTTCTCGAAAAAGATCCAGGATGAAGAAACGTGGAAAAGTTCATGCGTTGGATATCTAGAGCACTCGCGACAATTGAACCTGCTTTCCTTTTTTATAACGTTTTCTTTATTGAAATATTCCTTGTCAATTTTCTTTGCTTGTTGCTTTTGAAATAAATATGAGCGTGAGGTATCCCTTTCATACCGACTTTTCCATTTTCATGCATCTCATGTTTGGTTCATTTAAATGATAAATAATGAAATTACATACTCTAAACAAAAGGAATGTTGAGCATTATCTGGATGAGAATTTGGTAAGTGCAAGAGCCTCAAAGCAAGGACAAAGTTCAACAGGGGGCAAAAGGGTGATATATGAGAAATGCAGATTACTCGTAAAGCTTGAGGACGGGTACAAAACCTAAAAGGAAAGTCAAGAATCAAAGTAATGAATGCAGGTCATCATGAAAGTCGTAACGAAAAGAGATATATGACAAACAAGCCCAAGGCACATGACATAATCATGTAGGCATAAAAGCATTTAAGACAAGCACGTGCATATCATGATAACATCATGAATGACACATACAGGTACGCCAGTAAAGGAAGAAGTTTTGACGATAGTTGCACCGAACCAAGGAAAAAGAAGACATCCGAGTTTCACGGATGATATGTTTTGAAATTACATTTTTCAATTTACATTTGTTTCAAAATCAACTCATAATCGAGAAATGAGTTGAGCCTCGGATCACATGCCGAGGTATTTTCAAATTCTATTTTCTTTTCAAAAATTAACTCATAATCGAGAGGTGAGTTGAGCCTCGGGTCATCTGCCGAGGTATTTTTCAATTTCTTTTCCAAAAAATCAACTCATATTGCGAGAGGTGAGTTGAGCCTCAGGACACATACCGAGGTATTTTCAAATTCTGTTTTTCAAATTCTATTTTTCTTTTTCAAAAATTAACTCATAATGCGAGAGGTGAGTTGAGCCTCGGGTCGCACGTTGAGGTATTTTTCAATTTCTATCTTTCAAAAAATCAACTCATAATACGAGAGGTGAGTTGAGCCTCAGGTCACACGCTGAGGTATTTTTTCAATTTTTATTTTTCAAAAATCAACTCATAATGTGAGAGGTGAGTTGAGCCTCGAGTCACATGCCGAGGAATTTTCAATTTAGGTTTTGCAATTTCTATTTGTTTCAAAAAAATCAACTCATATTGCGAGAGGTGAGTTGAGCCTCAGGTCACACGCTCAGGTAATTTTAGTCTTCTTGAAGATAGTAAGGAAGCAGTTTGAAAAGTTCAGATTTATTTCCTCGAAGTTACAATGGAGCAAATTGAAGCTATAAGACCTATCTCGTTGAAGTAGCAGTGGAGTGGATCAAAGCAACAAATTACAGTGGAGTTCGAAACTATTTGAAGAAGACGAGAACCAAGAAGTCAAAGCTTGGCCAAGACCGGACAAAATTGGTTCTTCTATTGTCTTTGCTCTATTCTCGTTTCACGACAATGAGCAAAGAGGGGCAGCTGTTGTAGCCCAATTTTGCCCTTCAAAACCCAATAGCCCAACATACCCAAAATAAAACCCAATTTTACATCAAAGCACATACAAACCCAATTAAAAAAGAAAAATAGCCCAATTAGGCCCAAACCCCAAACCCAAGAGATCAGCCAAACCCTAGCCCACTATCCTAAACTCTTCCAAGAAACCCTAGCCCCCTAGGTGTGTCGCCCCTAACCTCGGCGATCGCCACCAAATCGCCCACTTGCTCTGCCAGGACCACTTGCTCCACCGCCCAAGCCGCCAAGCTGCAAGCATTAAACAAAGAAGTGATAAAAAGCTTGTAAACAATGGCTATAAAAGCCATTTCTAAACCGATTGTAAAGGACTTTTTTTTTCTTTTCTTTCCTTTTTTGTTTTTTGAATCAATACTATACAAAAAGACTTCGAATACAAGCACAAATTGATTAAGCACAAAAAGGTGATTTTCTCTCCCTTTTATTTTCGAAGCATTCTTTCTTCTCTTTTCTTTCTCGGCATATATGTCCACATATTATTAAAGAATATTAAAAAGGAATAAAAATACAAAAATTTACCCTTTTTTTGGTGGCCGACGACGGCGGAGACGCGACGGACGTCTGCCGGGGCAACGCTGGCAAACTAGACCTGCAAAGAGAAAAAAAGAAAGGAGATGAGTTTCTTTTCTAAAAACGGATGAAATGAAATTTTTTTTAGGAATATTTTGCCTTTTATGGGCACATGAAACGGCGTCGTTTTGGCCAGTGTCCTTAATGCCCAAAACGACGTCGTTTCACCCCTATAACCCACGCGTTGACCCGACCCGCCAGGAGGATCCGCGTGTTCTTAAAGGGAGGGGGAATTGCGCAATCAGCCCTTCCGCATTTTAGTTTTCAAATCAAGTTTTCATATTCACACATTGGCCTAAAATTTTGCACTGATTTAGCGATTTGGTCCTCCTCAAAGCTGCGTTTAATTCTCTGGGAAAATTGCCCTTTTGATCCCCACCTTTTACGCGCGTATTTTTCTAGCCCCTAAACCTCTACTTCATTTACAAATTGACCCAAAATTTTCATTTTTAATGCAATTTAATCCATTTTCAATTATTTTACAATTTTACTATTTTTGCTTTATTTTATTTTTCTTATTATTAATTAATTATTATTATTTTATTATTACCTGTTATATTATTATCAGTATCACCATTATTATATTATTATATTCTACGTATTTGCATATTTTGTGTGCTTATATTATGTTATTTATTTATTTTATTAGTATTACTATTTTATATTTTTATATTTTATATATGTATGCATTTTATTTGCTTATATTATCATTTTATTCATTTATTTTATTTACATTATTATTACTATACTATTATGCACCATTGTTATTTTTATTAATATTACTTTGTTATTTTATTAACATCATAACCCTTCTTTACTTATTATTTAATAATTTATTTATCTTTTACAAATATTATTTTCATACATATATCTATTATTATAATTACTATGTTATTATTATCATTATTTTTATTACCATTTGCTATTTCCATTGTTATTATTATTATTATTATGTTTACTATTATTTTATTATTACATTTGCATGTTGTTATTCGTTCTTCTACTATTACTATTATCACTAATGTATAGTAACCTTACTTATTATCATTTTATTATTTCCATCATTATCATTATTTTCTATCACCGTCAATATATATACTATTGTCATAATACTTTCCTTTTACCATTACTTATATTATTATTCATTATTTGTTATTATCAATATTCTTATCGTTCGTCTCACTAACCCTTCTCGACATCTCAATTTTAATAACGACCAATATTCCGTATAAGCGATTCGAGAGAATCAAGCCCTAACTTACTGGGTTTCGATTTTTCTCGTTTAAGCTAAACAACGGAATGTCCCTTTTAAAATCGCAATTTAAATTTTAAACAAAACACTTAATCTCGGATATTTGAAATGTCGCGCCCTAACTTACTGGACTCGACATCTAGAAACTTCGGATAAGTTTTTTTTCTATTAAAATAGGGGCAATATTACTAATTTGGACCTTCAAGAAAACGAGCCCTAACTTACTGGGTTCTAATTTTTTGTTTGACAAATGACGGGAGATCCTCTTCAAATATAAAACTAAGTTTTAAAAGGCGAGCTTAGTTTCGGGAGTCTAAAGTATTGCGCCCTAACTTACTGGACATGATGCTTTATCTCTTCGAAAATAAGAGAGTCTTAACGTCCCTTCCGATCTCTTCAAGTTTTAGAGATAAAAAGTATCTATTTTTGAATCATTTCAAAGTTTTCAACATTAGGACACTGGTCAATCAGTTTGGTACCGATTTCGGGTGTGTCGAGGGTGCTAATCCTTCCTCACACATAATTGACTTCCGAACCCATTTTCTCAAAGTTCGTGGACCAAAAAGCATTGTTTTAGTAAACCGAGATGCTTTATTAAAACAAAGGCGACCCAATCATGCCAAATAAAGATCGGTGGCGACTCCCTTCCTTTCGTTTTCAAACCTCGAGTCGACCGCGTCGTTTTCTATTTTATCAAAAAAATGGTTACGACAAAGGGGATTTGAGTTGAAAACCCGAAAAGGGCGGCTCAAATTTTGATCGAAAGTGGGGCATACAGTAATCTCGCTACACTTGAATTAACAATGATGAAGTATGTGATGTCTTGGGGCATCGACAAAGTACTCCGGATCCCCTAAGCACATATTGAGCTTAAAATAGTCCTCAAGAAGTTTGAACAAGAGAAGCTCAGGCTGCGATATCTGGGACACCTAGATTCCATCTTACCCATTCTGAATTTGTTATCTTTAATTATTATTCACTTCAAAATACACTACCAATAAATTTCCTTTGATTGCATTTGCTAGCTTTGCTTAACTTATTTGTTTTGAGCTATGCTCCTAATTAATTTTCTTCTTGTCCATTGTTATGATTTTTTTCAACCATTTTTCATTGAAATAACGATTAGTGGACTAATAATACTTTCATAAAAGGAGTTTCACATATTACTCTAGAAGTTTCTGAATAATAAAAGAACTTGAAACAGGACTATTGTTTAAAACCCACCAAGTTTAAGGGATGGAAATAGTGGTGGAGAATGAGTCTAAATTGAGACTATCTCTTCGAATTTTTAGTCAAAGATGGTTATTGAACAAAATGAAAAGACATTGTGTCAGTGATATAATCTTGACAAAAAAGGGGCAATGTTAACCCAAGTGTAAAAGGGGAATCATTCTCGAAAAAATGGTATTCTGCATCCATGCAAATATCATGCATACACGTTTGGTTAGGTCACCCGAGGTGATCAAGTTATAGACCTATTCTTGATTTACAGCAGGTTGGATTGAAGATAAAACAAATTCTATACCCTTGAGTTGCAGTGGGATGGATTGGAAAAGATTCAGATCCTATACCCCTAAGTTACAATGAGATGAACCTTGAAGTTACAGTGGGGCAAATCTGTTGAGCAATATATGATTATTTTCTCAAATTTTCTTTCAAGAATAATTGCTGAACAAGATGGCGTCATAATATTTCAGTGATAAAACCTTGATAAACAATGAGCGATGACACCTTAAGCATTTAAAAAGGGATCATTCTCATAAAATTTTGCATTCATGCAAAACACATTTTGTTAGGGGCATTTGATTCATTCTGATCATTGCATCCTAATCATTCTCATGACATTCTGCATTCAGGCAAATGTTATATCATACTCTTAGGAGCATTTGATTCATCCGATCATTGCATCCTAATCATTATACTTAAAAAAAAGATCATTCTCATGACATTCTGAATTCATGCAAATATCATCCAATTAGGAGCATTTGATTCATTCCATCCTAATCATTGTACATTTAATAAAACATCACTCTCATGACATTTTGCATTCATGCAAATGTCATCCATAATATCATTTAGTTAGGAGCATTTGATTCATTCCGATCATTGCATCTTAAACATTAAAAAAAAAACCATCATCATCATGAAATTTTTGGCATTCACAACACATATGGCTTGAAGCATTTGATTCATTCTGATCATAGCATCCTGATCATTCGGCATAAACATATGCATGGGGAACCGAGTCTATAGGACATGTCCCTCAGAGGACGGTGTAGCAACATCGGTGAATTCACAAATTTTATCTCCCTAAGCAGTAGTGGAGCATATCAAATTTGGCGAATCTTATCTCCACGTATCGACAATAGAGCAGATTTTAGCCATTGGTCTTATCTTCCTGATGTAGCAAGGGAGCAGACTAAAAAGTTTAGATTTTGTTCCTTCGAGATGGTAGTGGAGCAGACTGAAGATTGAAGCCTTCTTGAGATAGCAATGGAGCAGACTAAAAAGTTTAGATTTTTTTTGTCGAGATGGTAGTGGAGCAGACTGAAGATTGAAGCCTTCCTAAGATAGTAAAGAAGCAAATTGGAAAGTTTATATTTTGTTCCCTAGAGATGGTAGTGGAACAGATTGAAGATTGGAGCCTTCTTGAGATAGTAAGGAAGCAAATTGGAAAGTTCAGATTTTGTTCCCTAGAGATGGTAGTGGAGCAGACTGAAGATTGAAGTCTTTCTGAGATAGTAAGGAAGCAGACTGGAAAGTTTAGATTTTGTTCTCTAGAGATGGTAGTGGAGCAAACTGAAGATTGAAGTCTTCTTGAGATAGTAAGGAAGCAAATTGGAAAGTTCAGATTTTGTTCCCTATAGATTGTAGTGGAGCAGACTGAAGCTTGAAGTCTTCTTGAGATAGTAAAGAAGCAAATTGGAAAGCTCAGATTTTGTTCTCTAGAGATGGTAGTGGAGCAGACTGAAGATTGAAGTCTTCTTGAGATAGTAAAGAAGAAAATTGGAAAGTTTAGATTTTGTTCCCTAGAGATGGTAGTGGAGCAGACTGAAGATTGAAGTCTTCTTGAGATAGAAAGGAAGCAAATTGGAAAGTTCAGATTTTGTTCCCTAGAGATGGTGTGAAGTAGACTGAAGATTGAAGTCTTCCCTAGATAGTAAGGAAGCAGACTGGAAAGTTCATATTTTGTTCCCTTAAGATGGTAGTGGAGCAGACTGAAGATTGAAGTCTTCTTGAGATAGCAAGGAAGCAGACAGAAAAGTTCATATTTTGTCCCCTTGAGATAGTAGAGAGGCAGGCTGAAGATTATAGTCTTATTTTCCTGATATAGCAAAGGAGCAGACTGAATAAAATTGTAGATCTTGTCTCCTCGAGATAGCAGTGGGGCAGATTGAAAATGGTGAATTTTTATCTTCCCGAGGTAGCAGCAAGCAGATTGAAGCCACAGGTCTAAGTTTGATCGAAGCGCAAGTTCTCAGGCCCCTTGAAGATGCAGTGGGGTGGAACAAAGCTATTCGAAGAAGAAAAGCACTGAAAGAGGTCAAGATTTGGCAAGACCGGGCAAAATTGGCCCTTTTTGAAGTCTTTGCTCTATTCTCGTTACACGACAATGAGCAAAGATGGGCAGCTGTAATAGGCCCAATTTGCCCGGGCCCATTAACTAAAAATAATAAACCAAATTAAACTAAATTAAACAAAAAAATATAAAATAATAATAGTCCAATAAATATAACAGTCCAAATACACTTATAAACCCACTAATTTAAAACAAATAACAGCCCAAATACAAAACACAATTCCTAAACCCGAAGCCCAAATGCCAAACAAGGCCCAATATAGAATAGGCCCGAATGACATAATCTTCTCAGCATTTTCCAGAAACCCTAGTGGTTTCTGGAACCCTCCAGCGCCGCAACCTTCCCCCCACACGTGCCTCGCGTGTAACAGTCTGAATTTGACCCTAATCGGAACAGTGGTTTCGAGACCACAAATCTGAGTTCGTATAATAATTTAATATTATTTTCTATGTCGTTAATATGTGGCTAAGCATATGTTAAATTTTCGTAAGCTAATTCGCTCGTTTGTGTGTTTAATTTTGACAAAAGGATTAAATTGTATAAAATTTAAAAATGGCTTTCCATTTGATTAAGTGGTTTAATGGACGTGGCTTTTAAAAAGAGGAGGCCTTAATAGGCAATTATGCCAACATTAGAGATAGTGGACGGTTATGGTCAATAATGACCTTGAAAATTTTGTTTTATAATTTTATTATATAAGGTTAATAAGGTAAATGAATTTATATGTATATTATAATATGTAATAATAAACCAAAATAGGCCATTATCATTTTTTTTTACACTCTCTTGGCCGAATGTAAGAAAAGAAAAAAAAAGGGATGGAGAAAGCTTAAGGTTTGGCACCTATTTAGCTAAATCAAAGATCAAGAACAAAGAAAACCGGACTTGGATCGGGGAAAAGCGAAAGTTAACTAATAGTTGGTCTTCGTCGTCCGTCGATAGTCGAGGTAAGTCTTTAAGCAATTTATTACCGTTAATATCAGTTATAGCCTTGAGTACATGTTAAAATTTAGTTTATAGATTGGAAATTTGGCCAAAGCTGAATGTGATATAGTGTTTAAGCAATGAAATGTGGTTAAACTTAATTGTGTTCATTATGTGAAAGTGATATGAATTATGTGTGATATATGTGATATTGGTAATATGTGATCTGAATGAGATGACTCAATAATATGAATATTTGGGCTTTGAGCCTAGCAGGCCTTGTGCCGGTGAAGTTTATCAGACTTATTGCCTAGCAGGCTAAATGCCGATGATTCAATATCAGACTTCGGTCTAGCAGGCATTGTGTCGGTGAAGTTTATCAGGCTTATTGCCTCAGCAGGCTAAATGCCGGTGATTCAATTTCAGACCTCGGTCTATCAGGCTTAGTGCCGGTGAGTAATTCAGGCTTACACCTAGCAGGTTTTTAAACCGGTGATGAAATTTCAAGTTTCAAGACATAAACTTTTCTAGCTATGTAATCATCAAGGAAGTAAGTTGATATTACAAATTATATATGTATGATCGGCCATACAGGTAAGTGCCTACGAGTTATTAAATTGATCTTCTATATTTGATCAATAGGGTAAATATATATAATTGTGTTAAGTTGTCAGACACGAATGATACTAATTGATACTGTATATTCGGCCTTATGCTTATGTTTACGTGACCATATTGGGATTACTTTTATGCCATGAATACGAATGTATGAAATGTCAAATGGATATATATGTGAATATATTTTCTTTTATGCGAAATTACTAAGTGTAAAGTATATACTTAATTGTATATACATATATATATAGGTGATCCTATTAAATTATGTGTATCGAAAATATGAGTAGTTGGAAAAGAGTTATTAATTTATATTTGAACTATAGGATGAGTTTAAAAATTGAAGTTTAAAGGTAAAATAATGATGATGGTTGAGCTAAATGAGCATTAGCATTCGGCATTAGTAGACCAAATAAGTATTAAGTTTTAGATTTTATGATATTATGTATGTTATTGAAAATGATTGGATGATCACTTGATTTAATACATTTGCTTAAGACTTACTAAGCTAGTAAGCTTACTCTGTATGTTCATTGTTCAGTTTTATAGATTTAGATCAAGCTACGAGCTCAAGGGATCGTCAATGAAGTCATCCATACTATCAACCTATTTTGGTACATTTAAAGTTTAGAATTCGAATGTAAGGTATGTATAGGCTAGCTTAATGTTTGAATACCATTTTGATGATGTATTTAAGCCATGCGAAAATGGCTTGATTACGATGTTAATGGTTGTGTGTATTTGGTCATGATTTAAGTTTATATCGAAAGTATGTCTTAAGATATATATATATATATATGCTTGTGGTGTTTGGTTATATGATTTGGTAATGAATAATAAAAATGTTTATGAATATTTTGGGTTGATCATTGGAGATTTAGTTTGAGGAATGAATATATGGTTAATAGATCGGTTGTACTTATGTATTTTGGATTAGTTATAGAGCATACGTGTTTGGTATGTTATTTAATGATCTTTGTGTCCATAAATATTTAATGTGGCTATGGTAAAATGAGTGCAAGTTAGAAATTATTTCAATTGTATGTGGTTATATGGAGATATTTACTTATGTGTGTAAATATATATATATATATATGCCTATTATGTCGTGTGGATTACTTAATCTATATTAGTATGCATAACTTGTGAATTGGTATAGTCACAAAACTTGTTAATAAAATTTGATAATATTGATTTGATAATTATGGTTTTTTTAGGAATTATCGCATATTATAATAGCATTATGAGTATGTTCGGTTATGCTATAATGTTCTAATGTCACATATGCAAATGGATATTTAGCAGAGTAATATGGGTCTATTTGTTTTAATATGCATATGTGCAGAAGTTATGAAATGATTTGTTGATATTCGACTAATGAAATAGATGTATTGACATGTAATTGATATATGAAGTGAATGATATATGCTTGGATATATTTTAAATATTCGAATGTCATAGATTTAACGATCATATGGTTCGGACTTTAGAAATATGAAACATGTACAGCTTGGGTTTGATATATGAAAGCTTAATCCAAAACTTGCATATATATTATGAGTAATGATGTAATTAAATTACGAAGCATGATTTGTAATGCAAGTCTTGGTTAGCATGAAATAAGAGTATGGGTTATGCATGAGCCATAATTAGTAAGAAATTTTGAATTCGTTTGATATTGAAAATCTAATATGCATATTTGGTTTAATAAATAAATGAAATGTGGCTGTGTATGAGTTGAAATGTTAAAAAGTTATAATTTGGTGTATGAAAAGTGATAAATGATTGTGCTGAATTGTGTCTAGTTTGGTAACGCCTCATAACCCTAATCCGGAAATGGTGCGGTTTAAGGGTGTTACATCGCGTGTATCCGTGCCGCAACCGTCACACACACACGTGCCAGCATCAACAGGGATCTCCTCCACATTGTGCACTGCAATGAAAATATCAACAACAAAGAAGAATCACGAGGGTAGCGAATCTGATAGAAAGCGGTAGAATTAGGAAAACGTGTATTTCATTTTTTTATTTTTTAGGCTATAAAAAGGGCCTGATGTAAATACTATTGTTTTTAGACACATACAGAGAGAATAGTACGCAAAAAGAATACAAAATCAAAGGCAAGAATCGAAAGGTGATTTCATTTTTTTATTTGATTTAAAATTTCTTGTTCACTAATTATTTTTTAGTTTGAGTATACAAACAAAGATAAAAAAGGGAAGGGATTACCGTCGTGAGATTCTGTCCTTGTTTTCTCCGTCGCAATCGGGGTTTAGATGAAGACATTAGTCGAATAAATCGGGCTTTCGTGTATCACTACTCGCCATTTATGGTGGCGTTTTAGTGGCTAAATGAAGAAACAGGGTGCGGCTGAGGGCAAAAGAAAGAGGGGCTAGGGTTTCATGTTTAAAAAAATTTTTGGCTGACAGTCTTAGTCTCTGTTCATTTTTAGGGATTATAATTCATTAGGGAAACGACGCCGTTTCGGCTCAATTCAATAGCCTCAAAACGGCGCCGCATACGACTGCCCGACCCGACCCAATCCAAAACCCTCAGGATCCGCGTGTTTACATGTTGAAGGGATATTTTCACGTTTGATCCCTCTTTTTTTCCATACTACTATTTGATTAAATTTGTTATGCACCTTCTTTATTTTTTAATTGATCTCTATAAATTGCGCACCATTCCAATTTGATCCAATCTGTACGTAACGTTTTCGTAAACGGGAATATTGCAATTTTAATCCTCGTCCATTTATGCGCATTTTATTTAAGTCCTTGATTATGTTTTCATATTTTATTTGTTTACAAATTGTTCTTTTAATTTTGTTTTTATTCCATTTGGAGCCCTTTTCTATTTCGGTTATTTTAATTTTCTTAATTAATTTTTATTCATTTTTTAAAATTGTTTTAACATAATATTTTGGAATATTTTACTGGTTATCTAGTTTTTTTATTTTTTTACTTTTATATATATATTTTTAAAAAACTTGTTTTAATGTAATTTGTTCATTTTAAAACTCTATTTTATGTATATTTATTTGATTTAAAATTTATATAATATTTTTAAATACTCTTATATATTGTTTTATATATTATTTAAGTTAAACTATTTCTCAATATATGTATATTAATCACATTATTTTTTACTTTATGAATATTATTTATTTTGATTGATATTTTATCCTGTATATTATGTATTTTGGTTTTCCTCTTATAATATTGATTTTAAAATTCATTTGTATACTATTATATAATATTTTTAATCTTTACTTTTGATTTATATATATTATTTTTGTATATTATTTATTTAATTTTCTTCTTATATAATACTCATTTTAAGATTCATATACATAATTTGTTGTTTGAAATCTGTCAAAGCTCAGCTTTGATCCACCACCGGGATACGTTATAGACGTTTTTTGTTTGTTTCTATGGGTTTATTATTCATTCTTTTTTATTTGCCTTAAAATTTGTTGCATTTTATTTATGTTAAGTTGCTTAGTATTTCTTTCTAAATTATCATTTAATTCATTAGTCTTGAGCGTTAATGTTAGTATTTATATAGTATATGATATGTTGCTATTGTATGAACCCTAATTTGCTCTTTTGTGTTTTTATTATTGCCATATTTGTTATTCTATGTTTGTAATTATAGTTTTGTCTTTATTATTGTATTGTGATTAAGATTTCCAACTTATTTATAAAAATTGTTCATTTTTATCCAAATTAAGCAAACAAATACATTTTGAATCGATTTTAAAATCGCTTATTTAAAAGTTTTTTAAAAAAACAAGGCAATGTTTGATGTTTGGAAGTTGGAGGAATTGCGTCCTAACGTGCTGGGTGTCAATTTTCCGTTCAACCAATTAACCAAATATCCTTTTGATCGCATATTTTGAAAATCAAAGATGATCTCGGTGTCGAGGTATAATTGTGTCTTATCCTAACGTGCTGGATGCGATGTTTTTATTCCTTTGGAACGAGTGAATCTTGAGATTCAATTCAAAATTAATTAATATTCTTTAAAAGGTATCACACCTTAAACATTTTCAAGTTTTCAACGCAAGGACACTAGCTAATTGATTTGGTACCCGATCTGAGGCGTACGAGGGTGCTAACCCTTCCTCGTGCGTAACTGACTCCCAAACCCTTTTTGTTATTTAATTGCGTAGACCAAATTTTTTACAAGGTGATCCAATCACACCTAAACAAAAAAGGGTTGGAGGCGACTCCACATCACATTTTTAAGTCAACCCCGTTTTTCCAAACTTAAAATAAAAATGGTTTTGACATGGGGCATGGATGTGATGCGGTCAATCTCATCAAAAGCTTTTAGCCAATATCGATTCATCTTTGTGGTTTCTGATTACTTCACTAAGATGGTGGAAATAGCTTCATATGCCAATGTTACAAGGTCGAATTCATTAAGTTCCAATTTTTTTTAAATAAAAAATCAGGCGCCGACAAAGAATGCCAAAAAGGACAATGTCAAAAGTTTGTAGTCTGTTCAAAGATCAGACGCCATATCATAGAGCAACAAAGGCAGCCAAAAGGAAAAAAACAAAATAAGGATTGTAGGAAAGATGACCGAGACTTGTAAAGATTGGCATGAAGAAGTTACAATTTATCTTCTATGATTATCGAACGTGGTCAGGACTTTTTCCGGGGCAACATCTTACCCATTGGTTTATGGAATGGAAGCATTTTTTCTGATTGAGCCTAATCGAAGAAAATGTTAAAAGTTATCCATCACGGTCAGATGATGCAAGCTTACAACAAAGGGGTTCATCCCAGAGAATTACACAAGGGGAACCTGATGTTGAAAAAGATATTTCTTATAGAAAAAGATTTTAGAGGAAAGCATATGCCAAACTGGGAAGGACCTTATGTAGTAAAAAGGGTCTGTTCTATAGGAGCATTGGTATTAACGGATGGCGACGACTTGCCCAATTCGGCGAATTCAAGTTTAGTCAAGAAGTATTTTACCTGAAAAGGGAAAGGCCAAGGTGAAAACCCGCAAAGGGCGCCTTGACATCAAATATTCAAAAAAAAAAAAGAAGAGGAGAGGCGAAGGCGAAAACCCGCAAAGGGCGCTTTGAGACCAAAGGGGTTTTGAGCCGAAAACCCGAAAAGGGCGGCTCAAATTTTGATCAAAGATAGGGAAGGTGGTAGTCTTGCTATGCCTGAATTAACAATGAGGAAGTATGCTACGTCTTGGGGCATTGAAAAAGTACTCTGGATCCTCTAAACACGTATTGAGCTCAAAATGGTCCTCAAGAAGTTTGTACAAAGAAGCTCATGCTGCGATATCTGGGGCACCTATCTTCTATCTTACCCATTTTGAATTTGCTATTTTTTATTACTTTATTCTTTTCAAGATACACCCCAATCAATTTTTTTATTGCCTTGGTTATCTTTGATTAACTTATTTGTTTCGAGCTATGCTCCTGATTAATTTCTTTCACGTCTATTGTTGTGATCTTTTTCAAGCATTTTATATTGAAATAACAATAAATGGACTAATAATACTTTCATAAAAGGAGTTTCACATATTACTCTAGGAGCTTCTAAATAATATGAGAATCTAAAACAGGACTATTGTTTAGAACTCACCAAGCCTAAGGGTTGGAAATATTGAAAGATAATTATCTCTTCGGATTTTTATTGGATAAGACATTTTGTCTGTGATACCATCTCGAAAAATGATGAGCAATGTCAACCCAAATGTAAAAGGGGATCATTCTTGGGAAAAGAAAAATGATACCCTGCATTCATGCAAACTTCAGACGCATACGTCTGGTCATTACACCCAGGGAATGGTGTAACAAATCAAATTAATTGAAGATGATACAAATTATATACCTCTGAGTGGTAATAGGATGGATGGAAGAAACCAAATGTTATTCCCCTGAAGTTGCTGTGGCAGGTACAAACTTTATGTCCCAAGGTTCAAGTGGAGTGGAATCAGAATTACCATGGGGCAAATTATTTGAGCAGAATATGATTGATATTTCAAGAGGAACGATGATGTAGAACAAATGAGTGATGACATCTGAAATAGGAATCATTCTCAAAACATTTTTGCATTCATAACATGTCTAAATAAGAGCATTTGACTCATTTCAATCAAGGCATACTAATCATTCGGCATAAGAATATACCCATTCTACAGGACAATGTAGTAGGGTAGATTGACACTTTCAGTCTAGCATCCCTGAGTTTACAGTGGAGTAGACTGAAGATAGCAGATCTAGTCTTCCTGAAGTTGCAGTGAAGCAGATCAAAGATACTAGTCTGACGTTGTAACACCCCAACCCGGCCCATGAGTCCTGACTGGATCTGGTATGTCACGGAGTAAAATAATTTGAATCCTTTTGAGTGTCCGGTGAAAACTTGTTAAAATGTGGCTAAGGTATTAAAACGGTGTTTGAAAACTCAGTTGGAATTTTATAAACATGGTTGGGTTGATAATCCCTTTGAAAACGTTTGATCATGTAACATTTTAAAATCGGCAAAGATATAGTTGACTCGGTTTATTTTTGTTACCCGATGGTAACATCTTTGAAAAACTCGTAGAAGTTATTAAATTTGATAGATTTAGTTACTTTTAACCGGTTCACTTAACTTTTGAAAGTTCACTTGTAGTATAGCATAAGTAAAATTAAATAACTATGTAAACATCCCAATAAAATTTAGCGGCCTTATTACAACCCAAATTAAAAAAAAACTTAGAAAAGAAAATAAATAAACTTAACAATAATAAATTTAATTCAAATCCAACGATAAGCATGGCCGCCTCGAGTCCTCTCCGGCTCTATTTCCGCGATCTACTCATCTGTAAAATGGTAAGGGAAGGGGTGAGTCACCAAGACTCAGTGTGTAAATCCCCCACCCGGAAAATACAACTCATACACAATTTATTAATAAACATGCAAATATGCAACCCCACTAACCATCCGTACTCCTTAACTACCCCGTGTGGTCAAAACCACTGATGGTCAAAACCACTGGTGGCTAGTGTCACAATTTAAATGATGGGACCAACCCATCATGTGGTCAAAACCACTGATGGCCATAAGTCACAAAATATCATAATGTGGTCAAAACCACTGGTGGTACCAAACCACTGGGACTTAGTCACAATTATCATCGGTGTGGTCAAAACCACTGGTGACCAAAGTCACAATAAATCTGATGGGGCCAACCCATCTTGTATCTCCCAAGAATCGAACCCAAGACCTGCCCATTCGCCCCCCCAAGCCTTTAAGTGGCGCATGGAAGCCACTTTGCCAATTAATTCTTTGTGTCATGCTTCTCCCTAAATTTTACTTAACCCCTAACTCACCTAGCTCCCTTCTTTTAAACACTTAGAAAGAAATTTTTAGTTCTAAGTCAGGCCTAGCTCGGGGTTATTTCTAGACCCTAAAACATGTCAAATGATCATAGCATTTAATTCTTCAAGTACACACATGGGAAAAATAATTAAATTTTCAAACAACCCCTAATTCAGGATGTTACAGTTCTACCCCCTTAAAAAGAATTTCAGCCTCGAAATTACCTGGATCAGAAGAGTTGGGGGTATTGCTGCCGCATCACATCCTCGGGTTCCCATGTGGCCTCCTCTGTACCATGATTTCGCCATAACACCTTTACCAAAGGCACTGACTTCCTCCGTAGAACTTTGACATCTAGATCCAAGATTTGTACTGGCTCCTCCTCGAAAGACAAGTCTGAGTTCACTTCGATTTTCGCTACCGGCACTACATGTGATGGATCCGATCGATAGTGTCTCAGCATCGAAACATGGAAGACATCATGTATCTGGCTCAATTCTGCTGGCAACTCAAGCTGGTAAGCTACCGGTCCCACACGTTTCAACACTGTGTATAGCCCGATGAATCTAGGGCTTAGCTTGCCCTTCAGGCCAAACCTCAACACCTTCTTCCAAGGTGATACCTTCAAGAAGACCTTATCACCCACTGCATATTCAACCTCTCTACGCTTAAGATCAGCGTAGGATTTCTGCCTGTCCGATGCCTCCTAAAGACGATCCCGAATTACTCTAACCTTATCCTCCGTCTCTGCTACTAACTCTAGACCCAACATCCGACGTTCTCCTAGTTCCGTCCAACATGTAGGAGTTCGGCATTTTTGACCATACAGCGCCTCATACGGTGCCATCTGAATACTCGCTTGATAACTATTGTTATAAGTGAACTCTGCCAAAGGTAGGTACTCCTCCCAACTACCACGAAAGTCCAAAACACAGCCTCTTAGCATATCTTCCAATACTTGGATAACCCTCTCAGATTGTCCATCAGACTGCGGATGAAAAGCCGTGCTAAAATTCAACCTCGTGCCTAACTCCTGATGTAAAGCCTTTCAGAATCTTGACGTAAACCGAGGATCCCGATCTGAGATAATGGACACAGGTACTCCATGCAACCGTACTATCTCTGCGATGTACAACTTGGCTAACCTTTGAAGCGAGTAGTCAACCCTTACCGATATGAAATGAGCCGACTTAGTCAACCGATCTACTACCACCCAAACTGCATCTTTCTTACTGGGCGTAAGGGGAAGCCCACTTACGAAATCCATAGTAATCTCCTCCCACTTCCACTGTGGGATCTTTACCGGCTGTAACAGCCTTGATGGCAATTGATGCTCAGCCTTAACCTGCTGGCATGTCAGACACTTGCCCACTAGCTCGGTTACTTCCCGTTTAAGACCCGGCCACCAAAACTGTTCCATTAAATTCTGATACATCTTGCTGCTTTCCGGGTGCATAGCGTATGCACTACTATGAGCTTCTTTAAGAATTTGCTGCCTCAATTCATCATCCTTAGGCATGCATACTCTCCCCTGAAAGTATAGCACCCCATTACTACCCAAGCTGAAACCTTCGGCCTCACCATTCTGTACTTGCAACCTCCGAGTACTCAAAGCTTCGTCGGTCAACTGCCTCTCTTTGACCTCATCAATCTAAGAAGGCTTCACTTGCAATTACGCCAAAAGGCTCCCATCCTCATAGAGACTTAGATGAGCAAACATTGCTCGCAAATCCGCTACCACCTTTCAACTCAATGCATCAGCTACCACATTAGCCTTCCCTGGATGGTATTCGATTGAGCAATCGTAGTCCTTCAGCAACTCAATCCACCTTCGCTGCCTCAGATTTAAATCTTTTTGAGTCAGGAGGTACTTCAGACTCTTGTGATCTATGTACACTACCGACTTCTCCCCATACAGATAGTGCCTCCAGATCTTCAAGGTAAAAACTACTGCCGCCAATTCCAAGTCATGTGTTGGGTAATTAACTTCGTGAGGCCTCAACTGCCGTGACGCATAAGCGACCACCTTCCCTTATTGCATCAACACACACCCTAAACCAGTATGTGATGCATCGCAATACACAGTGAACTCCTTTCCAGTCTCAGGCTGAATTAAGACCAGTGTTTCTGTCAGAATCCTCTTCAGCTTATCAAAACTCTCTTGCTGCTTCTCAGACCATAAAACGGAACCCCTTTTTCTCAACAGCTTAGTCAACGGTGCTGCGATTAAGGAAAAATTTTCCACAAATCTTCGGTAATATCCTGCCAACCAAAGAAAACTCGAATTTTGTAATCGACTTTGGTGGCTTCCATCGCAACACCGCCTTAATCTTACGGGATCCACCACGATTCCTAATTGAAACAACATGCCCTAAGAAAGTTACCTCCTTGAGCGAACTCACACTTGCTGAATTTGGCGTACAACTGTTTCTCCCTTAGAACTTGCAGAACCACATGAAGATGTGCGTCATGCTCCTCCTCCGACTTCGAATACACCAAGATGTCGTCTATGAAAACCACGACAAACCGATCCAGATAGGGTTGGAAAACTCGGTTCATCATTTCCATAAACGCGGCCAGTGCATTTGTCAAACCAAAAGGCATTACCAGAAACTCGTAGTGCCCATACCGAGTACGGAATGCCGTCTTGTGGACATCAGCTTCCTTCACCTTAAGCTGATGGTACCCTGACCTAAGGTCAATCTTAGAGAACACCGATGCCCCTTTGAGTTGATTGAATAGATCGTCTATCTTGGGCAAAGGATACCGGTTCTTTATTGTCAACTTGTTCAGCTACCTATAGTCTATACACATCCTCATTGTTCCATCCTTCTTCTTGACAAAAAGCACTGGAGCTCCCCAAGGTGATACACTTGGTCGGATGAACCCTCTATCCAACAATTCCTGAATCTGCGCCTTCAACTCTACCAATTCTTTCGGCGCCATCCGATACGGAGCTATAGATACTGGCGCGATTTCGGGTAGCAAGTCGATACCAAATTCAACCTCACGGTCCAGAGGTAGACCCGGAAGCTCCTCTGAAAACACATCGACATAATCCCTTACAGTCCGAACATCCCTCACAGTGACATCCTTAGCTTCCAAAGCACAGACATCCACCACATAAGCTTCACAACCCTTCTTAACCATCTTGTCCGCCTTCAATGCAGAAACCAGATTAGATAGGTAATCCCTCCTTTTACCTATCATCACCACCTCATCACCTTCCACGGTCTTTATTACCATGCGCTTAGCTGCGCAATCCAGACTAGCCTGATACTTTACTAGCTAATCCATCCCGAGGATTAGATCAAACTCCCGAAACGGTAGTTCCATCAAGTCTGCCAAGAACATGGCCCCTTGGAGTTCTAGGGGTACGTTCCTATAGAGTTTACTTACTTCTACAGAGTGACCTAAAGGGCTTAATACAGTCATCTTCCTAGAAGTAAGCTCAGAGTCTAGATGCAGAGTTTCCACTACGCTACTAGCAATGTACGAGTGGGTTGAGCCAATGTCAATCAAAGTATTATAGGGCACACCAAAGATCAAGAACATATCGGTTATGACGTCCGGTGTGTCACCCTCCTCTTGACGCCTCGCGGGATAGACCAAACCAGGTTGCCTAGCCTCAGTACCACCGGTACCTCCCCTCGGTGCCCCATGACCTCTGCCAGCACTATTACCTCCTCTTCCTGCACCACAACCTCTCTGTGGCTGTTGGTTATCACTTCTATTCGGTGCACGATCCTGACCCTCTGATCTCAGTCTAGCTGCCTTTTTCGGACAGTCTCTAACTCGATGCTCCAAGGACCCACACTCGAAGCATCCCCAGTTACCATTCCAACATTCCCCTGTGTGAGACTTGCCGCACCGAGCACACCGTGGCGGCCATTGAGGATTAGTAGCAGCAGGTCTAGCAGCTTGATCTGACCCACCAAACCTTGTCTTCTTCTGCTGATTACCTAAGAACCTTAAAGGTCCCGAGCTCCTCTTATTCCAATTCTGATCTTGGTTTCGTCTGACCGACTGTCTTACCCCTTCAGCAACCTTCGATTTCTCCACTAAGACTGCGAACTCCCGTTCCTGTTGTGGAGCTATCATCATTCTCAACTCATCTCTCAGCCCGTCCTCGAATCTCACGCAGCGCTCATGCTCGGTACCCACAATACCACGAGCATACCTACTCAACTGGAGAAATTCAGCCTCATACTCTGCCACCGTTTTATTGCCTTGAACCAGGTTCAAGAAAGCCTTCCGCTGTGCATCCACGTAGCTAGTTTCGATATACTTCTTTTGATAAGCATCTCTGAAGAATTCCCAGGTAAGATTTTCTACCATCGTTCCATCTCTCACAGTGAGCCACCACTGATATGACTCATCCCGAAGCAAAGAAATTATACCCTTTAATTTCTCCTCAGTTGTAAAATCTAGGTCATCCATGATCCTTTCATTGCTTCAATCAAGATTACTTCTGCAAGACCGGTGCCACTCCGAAAACTCCCCTAAATAATTCTACTCCGTTAGCCTGGAGTCGTTCAACCACGGATTTACGGGCTCCTGCACCCACGCCTACCTCAGCAACTCGCTCCAATACCCGTAATACAGCTTGAGATACTACATCATTACCACCGGTCTGATCTTGGAACTCAGTTTCTGCCGTCGGCAAATCCGGCATCTCATTTCCAAACCCGTGACTAGACTTTGCTGGCTCCGACAAGGTCATCCTACCCCTACCACGGCCACGCGACGGACGTCCACGACCTCTTGAACTCATTCTAATGATTGCGTTTATCTGTATAAGAATTTTATGCATTAGTATTTCACTTGGTTATCCGCAAAGAAATTTTATGATATGAGTTTTAGGAGTGGTTCTTTCGTATCATACATGCACACAGTCCTTTTATTCATTCTTTCAAAGAGACGTTGTAGTTTTCATTGTGATTTTTTCCACTATCCAGGGGTATTTTCGTAATTTGTCCTACAGGGGTATTTTTGTAATTTTTCAAAAATAACAGTTCTCGGATGATTTTGTCAAAAAGTACTTTGGAACTCTTAAATTCCTGGGGTATATTGAAAAATTTTAAAATCCAAGAGTTTTTCGGTAATTTTGAACCTCAGGGGTATTTCGATAATTTTCCACAAATCAGGGTGAATCTGTAAAATTTGATAAATCAGGGACATTTCAAAAGTTGTAAAACTTTGATGGTTCTTTTTGAGAATTGCATTTTCCAAAATAGTGATGTTGCAAAATTTTGAAAATCAAGGTTATTCTGGTAATTTTGTTGGTTAGGGGCAATTTTGTAATTTTACCACTAGGGGTATTTTAGTAATTTTTCCATAAAAAGATTTCCAAAATTTGGTTCTAATGGATTTCACAAAAGAAGGATATTTTGAAAATTTTTTCTATTTGGAAATTTTCATACGGATGGTATTTTGGTAATTTACAAGCCAGGGGTATTTTGGTTATTTTTCAAACTAAGGGGTATTTTGGTCATTTTTTTTTTCATTCATTTTTTTTAAACAAGGTTTTAATTACTTCAAAAATAAAACGGCTAGTCCCTTTCGGGTTTTAGTTATCAAGTTTAGCTTGTGAGCTCGTCGTCTCAGCTAGGATGAGCCATCACTCGCACTGGTAGGATTCGAGTGAGTAGCGGTGAGTCACTAGGACTGCTTAAATACCAGGCTCCCACCGAATCCAATCCTAGACATGCGTATAATGATTGCGACATCCCTTGCTCAGTGACAACTCACAGGGTTGTTTAGGGAATTATTAAATCTTATGCATGGTTGAGGTATGCTAGCCCTAGGGTTCAATAATTTCTTATTCTAATATTCTACGTCCCCATTTTACCCTTCTACCCCCATCAAAGATTCACAGAAAAATAGATAGAATTACTTACCTGGGCGGATTGGTGCCGGAGACTCGGTGCCATGCTGTTCAAGCCACAAACAGATTCTCAAAATATTTCAATAAGGCCTACTAATAAAAAAAAATATTTTGGGCCTTGGGCCCCCACAATCGAGTTTTGAACCGAGCTCTGATACCAAAAATGTAACACCCCAGACCCGGCCCATGAGTCCTGACCGGATCTGGTATGTCACGGAGTAAAATAATTTGAATCCTTTTGAGTGTCCGGTGAAAACTTGTTAAAATGTGGCTAAGGTATTAAAACGGTGTTTGAAAACTTAGTTGGAATTTTATAAACATGGTTGGGTTGATAATCCCTTTGAAAACGTTTGATCATGTAACATTTTAAAATCGGCAAAGATATAGTTGTCTTGGTTTATTTTTGTTACCTGATGGTAACATCTTTGAAAAACTCGTAGAAGTTATTAAATTTGATAGATTCAGTTACTTTTAACCGGTTGACTTAACTTTTGAAAGTTCACTTGTAGTATAGCATAAGTAAAATTAAATAACTATGTAAACATCCCAATAAAATTTAGCGGCCTTATTACAACCCAAATTAAAAAAAAAACTTAGAAAAGAAAATAAATAAACTTAACAATAATAAATTTAATTCAAATCCAATGATAAGCATGGCCGCCTCAAGTCCTCTCCGGCTCCATTTCCGCGATCTACTCATCTGCAAAATGGTAAGGGAAGGGGTGAGTCACCAAGACTCAGTGTGTAAATCCCCCACCCGGAAAATACAACTCATACACAATTTATTAATAAACATGAAAATATGCAACCCCACTAACCATCCGTACTCCTTAACTACCCCGTGTGGTCAAAACCACTAGTGGTCAAAACCACTGGTGACTAGTGTCACAATTTAAATGATGGGGCCAACCCATCGTGTGGTCAAAACCACTGATGACCATAGGTCACAAAATATCATAATGTGGTCAAAACCACTGGTGGTACCAAACCACTGGGACTTAGTCACAATTATCATCGGTGTGGTCAAAACCACTGGTGACCGAAGTCACAATAAATCTGATAGGGCCAACCCATCTTGTATCTCCCAAGAATCGAACCCAAGACCTGCCCATTCGCCCCCCAAGCCTTTAAGTGGCGCATGGAAGCCACTTTGCCAATCACTTTGCCAATTAATTCTTTGTGTCATGCTTCTCCCTAAATTTTACTTAACCCCTAACTCACCTAGCTCCCTTCTTTTAAACACTTAGAAAGAAATTTTTAGTTCTAAGTCAGGCCTAGCTCGGGGTTATTTCTAGACCCTAAAACATGTCAAATAATCATAGCATTTAATTCTTCAAGTACACACATGGGAAAAATAATTAAATTTTCAAACAACCCCTAATTCAGGATGTTACAGGCGTCCCTGAGTTTGTAGTGGAGCAGACTGAAGATAGCAGATATTGTCTTCCTGAAGTTGCAGTGAAGCAAATTAAAGATACTAGTCTGTCGACCTTGAGTTTGCAGTGGAGCAGACTGAAGATAGCAGATCTTGTCTTCCTGATATTGCAGTGAAGCAGATTGAAGATACTAATTTGGCATCCCTAAGTTTGAAATGGAGCAGATTAAAAATAACAGATCTTGTCTTCTTGAGTTTGTAGTGAAGCGGATCGAAGATACCAGTCTGGCATCCCTGAGTTTGCAGTGGAGCAGACTGAAAATAACAGATCTTGTCTTCCTGAGTATTGCGGTGAAGCAAGATCAACGATACTAGTCTCACTTTCCTGAAGTTACATTAGGATGGATTAAATCTACAAGAGCAGGTCTTATCTCTTTAAAGTTGCAGTAGAATAAGATTAAAGCTACAGATTCAATCTCCTTGAAGTTGTAGTTGGGTTAGAGACTACTTGAAGAAGATGAGGATCAAGAAGTTAAAGCTCGGCAAGATCAGGCAAAATTGGTCCTTTTATAGAATTGCTCCATTCTCGTTAAACGACAATGAGCAAAGAGAGGCAGCTGTAATAAGCCAATTTAGCCCGGACCCATACAAAAAAATAATAAACCCAAAATAATAAAACAAAGTCCAAGTCCAGTCCAAAATATATTATTTGGCCCGATCAGAATGGCCCATTACTTGAAAATATTGAAGGTCCATCTACAAGCTTGACGTATATGGGAACACAATCTTTAAGGATATGCAATCTTAGATATGATATGCAATCCTAGAAGATATGATATGCAATCTTAGACATGATATGCAAATCATAGATATGATATGCAATCCTAGAAGATATGGTATGCAATCTTAGAAGATATGATATGCAATCTTAGATATGATATGCAAATCTTAGATATGATATGCAATCTTAGAAGATATGGTATTCAATCTTAAAAGATATGATTTTGTAATCTTTGAGATTTAAATTGTAGATGCCTTTTAATCTTAGCCGTTGATGTAATTGATCTGTACCGTTGGATTTGGGGAGGCTCAACTATAAATAGAGGCCTCTCCCTTTATTGTAGACACACTTGAGTTTTGAGTAATAAAAATTCTTGAGAGCATCACTCAAATTTCTCTCTCTTTTGTGTTCTTATTTTCTGTGGCTTGTTCTTATTTTGTTCTTCGCTCATCTTCATTTCTTTTTGAGTTGCTTCCGTTCGAGTTAGATTTTGGTGGAGAAATTTCGTTGAATCCTCATATTGCGAGAGTTAGGTTGACTCATGCGTTTTTTAACTTTTTGATTTATCCATATAATTTTTATACTTTTTATTTTTTAAAATTGTTATAATATTCATTAATTATTTTGAGTATATTATTTACCTTATATTATTATTTTTATACATGAATTTAATCTTGTGAATATTTTTTTAATTTTTTCATAGATTCTTTTAAAAGTGCTATTATCTACTCTACATTTTTTATTTTGATTGTTCATTTTTTGAAAAAAATTGAATCCATTCTCTTTATTTACCTTAACATTATTATTATTGCTTGTCATTCTTTTACTTAATTGTTTATATTAGTGCTAATTGTTAATATGGCCTGTAACTTTAGTAAATTGCACTTTTGTAATAACTTAATTTTTTTAAATATTTGTTTAAAAATATCTATCTCCTTTAATTACTACATTTTATCCAAAAAATTTTCTTAAATAAGGCAATGTTTTGCGCTTAGAAATTCGGAAAATAGTGCCCTAACGTGATGGGTTTCTATTTTCCGTTTGACTAAATAACTAAATATCCTTTTAATAAATTTTGTAAATTATGAAATGATGTTGGCTACGTGAGTTTAAAACATCACGTCCTAATATGCTGGATGTGATGTTTGTATTCTTTCGGAACAAAGGAATCTTAAGTTCCAACTCAAATTGTTCAAGTTTTTAAAGAAATTATGTTTTCAAATCTTTTCGAATTTTCGACATTAGGACAATAGCTAATCAATCCGGTACCAATTTTGGGCGTTACGAGGGTGCTAATCCATCCTCGTACGTAACCGACTCTCAAACCCGTTTTCTTGAATTTCATAGGCCAAAATCAATATTTTGAAATAAAATATTTTATAAGGTGATCCAATCACATCTAAGCAAAAAAGAATTGGTGGCGACTCCATTTTTATTTTTAAAGTTAATTCCCGTTTTTTAAAAAAAACTTAAAAATGATTTCGAGAAAGAAAAAAGAGAATTGCATCAAGTGGGGAGCGAGAAGCCCCGGAGAGATTCCTTTAATATTTGAATATCACATAGCACCCATGTTAGTGGCCACTTTGGATTTGTTTAGGATATATATATATATATATATATATATATATAATTTGTAGGTGAAAATAAAATTTTACATAAAAACGAAAAACACTAGATAACGATTAACGACGATGAATGCTCTTTTATCATTTCATTAAAATTAATCATATTGTGTTTGACTTCAAATAATCTCATGATTACAATGTTTTAGGTGATAATTAGGAATGAACCTACTTTTATGAGACAAGCTAAAACAATTGCTTATGTCATAACTTAGAAACCAACACTACCAAATTAATAACCTAAGCTATGAAGGGTTTTAACTCACCATATCGATTATACAACCGAATTAAACAGCACACAATACAGAAAGACACTTTGGGGGGGGGGGGGGGAAGAGACACAAAAGCATGGGATTAATACTATGAAATTTAATAAAACTTAATCTTAAGTTTGAATCCAACATCTCATTGTTTACGTTATTTGGCTTGGTTCAATTATATACATAAAAGTTTAATTTTGATTCAATTATGTATATAAAAATTTAATTTTGATTTAATTATACACATGATATAAATATATCCATGTATTTTATTTTAAATAAACATAATTATTTGCATATACAACATATTATATTATGTGTAATTATATATTTGGATTTGAAATTACGTTAAAATTAAAAACGTACAATATATTACATACCAATAGAGGCCACGTGATTGATGACTCCTAGTCACAATGATTGCCAAGGATAGAGCTATAAGGACATGAAATGGTGGAAGTAAAAGAAGGGAACTATAACCAGATGAATTGTTTATAAAGAAGATGATGAAAAAGGTTGGAGATTGGAGGTGGTCTAAAGGAAAAGGATGCAACTTTTCTCATGCTTTCTTTTTACTATTGTCTTTCCAAAGCATTCCTTTGTCCCTTTGTTATGTTGCCTTACGTGTGAACATTACTCCTATTTATCAATATCATCCCAAGTTTACCTTTTTAGGTGATGAGAAAAGGGAATGGCCCAGTTAGGTACATATTCTGAGAAAAATGAAAATGGAGAGGCCGAATCCAATATTTCTTCTGCGCAATTGCATAATTATTATGACATAGTAGGAGTCAAATTAGAAGTTTTTATAAGTCTGGATTGAATTTAAGTATGATATTAAAATATTTTATGTTAGTTTAAATCAGTTCGATTTGAAATATGAGTTTAATTTTTTGTCAAACCCGCTTATATTTATAAATAATTAACTTAAGCTCATTTTATGTCCACTCATTTTATTTTTAAATATATTTTAAAAATATTTATTTTATTTTAATTAAATATTAATAATTTTATATAATTTTTCATTTAAATTTTTTATATATAGATAACCTTTTTAGTATTTACATTATAGTATAATATATTATTATAGATTTAACTTTTGTATTATAAATCATATTATATACAAAAAATAACATAATATAATATATTATAAAATTAAAAAAATAGTTCAGGATGGGCTTGGGCCTCGAATGTTTGTGCTCGAGTTTGATCGATATTTTAAATAGGCTTAATTGTTTTATCCAAGCCTATGTTTTTAGCCTAATATTTTTACCTAAACTCTCCCAAAATTTAAGCAGACCTTCGAGTAGAAACAAATAGCCCAACCTTTAAACAGGACTAGGTCAAATAAAACAAAAAAAAAAAAACTTAAAATAATTATTTATATTAAAATATACTTATTAAGGATTTATATTTAATATATCGTAAGTGTATAAAGTGTTTGTACAATGATAATGAATCAAAGCCATTTAGTTAGACCTATCATATAGGCAATTGGATTGATTTTGGGTCGGACCAATTCATGTTAAAAATTGTTAGGTTATTTTGGGTCGAGTCAATTTCATATTCAAGTAATTTTGAATTTGAGTAGCTTCACATTCAAATCATGTAACACTTCAAACCCGGCCTGGAAGCTATGACCAGATATTGAGGAATTACATCAACTCGTTCAAAGCTTTGTTTTAAATCAAACTCAATGCATATTTCAAAAACATTAAATTTTGGCAAAAACTCCCATAGATGATTAGAAAAACCGAAGTTCGAAAACACTTATTTAAAACTCAGAATTCACATTCAAAATCGTGCGTTTTGAAAGTACTAATGTTGACAGATCATTTCCAGTATTAAAACTGTCATTCGTTAAAAACCATACATTTTACTTATGAGAAATACTTGAGTGATTATTAAATCTTGCAACGGAAAATTATCAGAGTTTTCGTTATTTGAAAATCAAAATCTAATTTGTTAGCTCATGTGATTTGCAATTTTATGCTCGAAAACATTAAATGCTGACGAATAAAACAAAAACCAAAACTAGACCCAAAACCAAATTACAACCCAAAAATAACTAAAACATAAACCAATAAATATTTTAATCGGTAACCAATTCGAGCTTCCGCAAACCGTCTAGTCCTAAGTCGGAAGTTAACCTGAAACGTATTAAACAAACGAATGAGCTAGAAGCTCAGTGTGTGACTTAGCCTACAAGCATAATTTTGATTTAACAAGCACATATGTAAATGCCATAACAATATTTTACTTTTAATGAACAAATAGCATATCAGAATATTGTATTACTAGAAACATATATCATATTATAATGTCATATTTCCAGAACATATTTCAAATCGAAATATTATATTTTCATAAACATATATCAGACTAGAAAGTCAAGTTTTCGAAAACACATATATTATATCAGCATGTCATATCAGACCAAAACAAATGCAGACACATATCCTACGCCCATTCGCTACACATCAACTCCGTCCAACCAATCACGCCAATTAAGACTTCGAAAGTCCATCCATTCAATCACATCGGGCCGTGGTGGCATGCCACTCATAATAGTGCAGCTAAGCTGCCAAACATATATTACAGTTTAACTGCTGAAAATGCAGTAATACTGCCGGAAAATACTTCCTCCAACAAATCAGAATCCACCCCAATACATATGCAAAGTCACGTTAACATACATACATATCACTTAGGTTGTATGCATGCATACATAAACATTTATCATACGGAACATAATTTACAAATAACTTATACAGATCATAACATATCATATTACATGGTCAAATTAGATAGCTTATCAGAACAGATAACAGAATATGTATAATACACATGATTTACAAAATAATCATGCTTAACTCACGTACCTACTTATAGCATATCATATAGCATTATTATACATATCGGAACTTATTTAACATACTTCCTACACTAATCCATGTTTGTTTTATTGAAATTTATGCTTTCTTGGGCCTACATAATGCCCAGAGACCCAAATTTTGAGTCCTTTAGTCGACCCCTAATTGGGCCTCAAAATTGGCCCAAAAGGCCCACACGACCAAAAAAGTTACATAGTTTGCATGATTTCACTCTATTTGTACTTATTTTTAGAAATTCAGTCACTCTATTTTTTAAATTTAAAAATTCAACTCCAATTGTTAACACCATTCAATTGCTTTATTAAATTCACTGGTGCAACATTTTAAAATTAAGAAAAAATTTTACTTACTCAGTAGCCATATAACAAAAAAAGGCATTGCAATAGATTTGAATTTAACAAATAATTTTAATAGTATTAATAACTTTTAAAAGTTACATCCGCATTTTAATCAAAACAAATTACTTGAGCTAATCAGTGACATTGTAAAAAATTGAGATACCAAATTATGTCAAAAGTTGAAATATTAAAGATTGAATCTTAAATTTGAGTGTAACACAGAATCAAAATTAAAATTTGACCCTTATTATATAATCTAAAAATTGAGTGTAGCATAAGGACTAAAATTGAAAATTTACCATTTCCTATAAAATATAAAAAATGAGGAAACTATTCCACGTGTCTGCATGAGGAAGATTCTTCCTTTTATATATGTTATATTCATCGAAGTGGGTTGAAATTCTAATTTTAAATTGTTTAAAGATTTAGAAGTTAAAATAAAAAGTTTTTTTAGATTTTTGTATTGTATTTTGTTGATTTTTTAATTTATTAATTTAATGTATTCAAAATTGCTGTAGAGCTCATATGAAATAATCCAAAATTTACAACAAAAAAATTATAAATATAATTCAATCAAAACAAATAAATAATTTAGGTTATAAGTGTTATTTTTATTATTTTTTCTTAAAATACATAGTTAATTTAAGGTTAAATTTTCTGAATTACATAATTAAATCATTTTAAATTTGAGTGAATTGAGTAAATTGATGTTGTTGGCTTCTAAAGTTACATTGGATTGGAATAGATGGGATTGGACTTTTTGGTTTCATGTTTTTATACATGTAATTAGCAAAATTGGAAGTAAGTTCTTTTTTCTATTCCATGGTATAAGATTTGTATGGTTAGTAAATATGGGATGCAACCGGTTAAAAAATATTTATTTATTTGAAAATTGATTATTTATATACTTTTTAAGTTACTTTTGGTATGTATTTGTTTTATAATTTAATTTTTGGGTATCAACTTGATTAGTATAATTATAATATGTATATATATGGGATTTGAACCCATATCAATTGAATTAGTAATACCTTAAATTTATCATTCAATTATAATTTTATTTTGTTAATTAATTTTACTACTTTTAAATTTAATATGCATAATTTATTACTTCCATCAATTGTATATTTATACTTACTATATATAAAGTGGTGATTGAGTAACTCGACACCAACTCAATAGTTAAATTACTAAAATATTTACTTTAAAGGATAATTAATATCATTATACGGATATTTTCATCTTTTCATACTTTTATATAATCTTCAAATAAAAAATTTAAAAGCACTATTGAAGAATAGGGGTGAGCAAAATTCGGTTCAATTTGAAAAACTCGATAAAATTTTCAAATTTTGAATTAAATAGTTCGAGTTATTTGAGTTAATCAAGTTTTTTGGATCAACTCTAATAAAAAATTAAGTTTTTCAGTTTAACTCGAATGTGAATTACACAATTCGGGTTATCCGAAAATTCGAATAAGAAAAGGCAAAACTACGCCATTTTAATAAATGTTTACCTTTTCTAAAGTTAAAAGTCAAAATCAACAAGTTAAAAGTTAAAACTACGTTGTTTTGATAAATATTTACTCATTAAGTTAAAAGGCAAAACCATTATATTGTTTATGTAGCTAAATAATTTTATACTTCGTTTACTAGTTAAATAATTGGTTCATGTAAATGCAACATTAAGGATAAATAATAGGATTCGTTAACTTGACTCGACTTGACTCAAAATTTTTTAACTCGATTCGATCCGATTCGAAAAAAATTCAAATTGAGTTCGGTTGCGAAAATAGGATTCGTCAACTCGACTAACTCAAAATTTTTTGACTCAATTCAACTCGTCTCGATCGAATACTCACCCCTATTTATGAATCAAACACAATACCAATAAATTCATATAAAAAAATTTTACCACTTGCCACTCCACCAATAATCATTCGCTAATATATATTTTATATATTTTTAATATAAAATATTTTATCCATCCATGTCATGGGTGTTATAAAATTTAGTATATATTATAATATTTAAGTGATGTCAACATGTAGTGCGCTATTAGTATATAATTCATACAACAAAATGTATTATATATAAACCCTAGATATTCCTTAGTTTTTTTTTAAAGATAAATTTATTAATTTATTTCATGAATGAGAATATACAATTTGAAAAAAATAAATTAAACACTGTTGTAGATAATGAATGATAAGCTCTATCAATACAATAAAGGCTTTAGCCTTAACATCAAATGAACGTTATGGCACGTTGGCAATTAGCTCTGTACGACCCATTTTGCCAGCCCACGACCCAATTACAACCCAAACCCACCAGCCAAACCAACCCTAGCCCACTAAAGCCCAAGAAGAAAATAAACAAAAAAACCCTAAAGCGCTTAACTTTTATGCCTGCTTCGCCATTTGCCTTCGACCCTGACCTTTTGGTCGACGGCGTCTTGTCCACCGCCTCGCCACCGCCCTTCCCACTGCCACCAAAGACTGCTGAAACATTAAACAAGAAGCGACAGCAAGTAATTTGAAAAGGCTATAAAAGCCGATTTGTATTCAGTTGTAAGAAACCCCCTTTTTTTTTTCAAGAGTTATAAAAAACGAAATTTCAAAGCGTAAAATAATGATCCGGATACAAAAGTACAAAAAAACAGAAAATCAATCACAACCGAAAACCAAGGATAAAAATACTAACGAATAGGTAACCAGAATATCAAAGGAGACAAAATCAGAGAACCGAAGTATTAAAAATCGAGATCGGAGGCCCAAGGTATTCTGATTTTTTTTCATTTATTTTCCTCATTTTTACGAGTCTGTTTCTCCTTTTTTATGCACGTATAAAATAGGAAACACTAAAAAGAGAAAGTAAATAAACACACAAAAAAAAAAAAAAAAAACTTACCTTTTTGAAATTCCAGCCACCGTGGGCGGTGGCCGTAGCCGGTCTTAAGACGACGGCTATCGGACGAACACGTGAGTCCCCCTCCCTCATGCTCTGCAGAGAAACAGAGAAAAGAAATTTTTTTTTTTTAAAGCATAGCAGCTGAAATGAAAAAATGAAGGAAATTTGGATTTTATAGAAATTTGAAAACGACGCCGTTTAGGGCCTGATTCAGTGGCCCCAAAACGACGTCGTTTAGCCTATGACCCGCGCACAGACCCGACCCGCCTGAAGGATCCGCGCGTTTTTAATTGATGGGTTAATTGCATGTTCGGTCCTTCGCATTTTTATTCTTAAAATCAAGTTTTTCATTATTATACATAGGCCCTAAAATTTCTCGTAGTTTTGCGATTCGGTCCTCCCTCAACGCTGCGTTTAATTTGCGGGGAAAATTGTCCATTCAGCCCCCACCCTATTCGCGCGCTTTGCAATTCAGTCCCCTATCATTTATTTATTTATAATCCGCCCGAATTTTAGTTTTCAATGCAATTTAGTTCCTTTTTAATTATGTTGCAATTTTACTATTATTTTATTTTTATTTTTACTATTACTAATTATTATTATCTTTATTTATTATTCCTATTATACTTCATTATTATTTGCTTATTATTATTCTATTATTATTCCATTATTATTATTATTATTATTATTATTATTATTACTATTATTATTATTATCATTATTATTATTATTATTGTTATTAAACATATCATTTTACCATTCTTTCTTACTACTATTATTATATACATATATATATATATAGGTATATATATACACAATATATTTTACTATTATTCATTTTGTGTTATTACCATTATCTTACATTTTATTATTTTATTATTTAATTTTTATCACCCATTTTATTATTCTACTACCACTAATATTATCTATGTATTATTCATATCGATATAGTATTATCATATTTTTGTATCATTATCATAATATTATTATTTGTACTCCTACATTCACTCTATTTATATCTACGTTTATCTCTCCTAATTTTATACCGATACTACGCAAAATGTAATTTTAAAAATCATCATATTTCATTTTAAGGTTTTAAAATAAAGGTGATGATTCGTGTTTAGGAATTCGGAAAATAGTGCCCTAACGTACTGGGTTGCGATTTTCCGTCTAACTAAACTACTTAACATCCCTTTTACGAAGTTTTGCAAATCACGAGACGACTTTGATTACGAGAGATTAAAACATTGCGTCCTAACGAGCTGGATGTGATGTTTATATCTTTTCGGGACAAAGAAATCTCAAGTTTTGACTCGAACCTTCTCTCGATTTGACCCGATACGAGGCATTTTGTAAAGTTGCTACCTTCCATTTAAAGGTTTTAAAAAAATAAAGGCAATGTTTTGTATTTAGGAATTCGGGGAATAGTGCCCTAACGTGCTGGGTTGCGATTTTCCGTTTGACTAAATCACTAAACACCCTTTTGATAAACTTCGCAAAATCATGAGATAACTTTGATTACGAAGGTTAGAAATATCATGTCCTAACGTGCTGGATGTGATGTTTGTACCCTCTCGAACAAAGAAATCTCGAATATCCTAATATCTATTAAAAGGATCCGTATTTTAAAACCTTTTAAACTTCCGACATCAAGACACTAATTAATCATTTTGGTACCAATTTTGGGCGTGTCGAGGTGCTAACCCTTCCTCGTATGTGAATCGACTTCGAACTCATCTTACGGATTTCGTAAGACCAAAATCGTTGTTTTGATAAATCAAACTGTTTATTAAAAACAACCGTTTTATGAGGTGACCCGATCACACCTTATCAAAAAGGATTGGTGGCGGCTCCCTCTTTTATGTTTTAAAAAACCCAAAGTCGAACCTCCTTTTTTGTCGTTTCCCAAAAAAATGGTTACGACAGCTTGGCGACTCCACTGGGGACCCTTTTTTTGAAAGTCAAGCCATAAATTGATTATTTTTTGTCTTTTGTCGGAAGTTTGAAAGTGCAATTTGAAAATTACGATCTTTTTACTGCATGTTGTTTTTTTTTCGGCATTGCATTGCATGACCGTCGTGGTCACACCTTTAGGTGGGAGTGAGAAACTACTCTTTCGTGAGGTTTTCACCTCCGTGTAAGATAGTGAATCGCTTTCGGGATACATCCGTACCTATGTCTTCGTGAGATTTTCATCTCCATGCAGCCATAGGGAAATGTATTCCCTGAATCAACTTCGGTCTATATGAGCCTATAATGGGTGAGGATCGAGGAATCGCTAGTTCGTGTACCCTTACTTTAGAATCGAACCTCATATAGTAAGCCCTAAGAATCCACCCTAGGTAGAGCCGCCAAACCCTAGTGGTTACCAAATTAGGTATTTTTATTCTTTGCTTACTATGTATGAAATATTAACTTGCTTCATTTTCATTTTTGCATGGCATCTTCATCAAAAAGGTGTTGATTCACGTTCAATTGCCCAAATAGATAGCTTTGTCATGGAAAGGGGGTTTCTTGATAGAGTGGAGGACAATGCGGCCGTCCGGATATGGGCCGAGAGGCTGCAACAAGAAAAGGGTGATAGTCTCCCAGAAGGGTACGTGTCAGAATTATGGGACTTCACGCGTATCAGTGTCACCCAAAATAACCTGCAAGAGATGAAAGAGATATGGGGTCAGTGGGATCATGAGATCAAGCAATTATTCTACTGCCATTACGGAGATCTGCCATATCTGCTCGACATCAAGGTAGACCAGCACCTATTTCGAGCTATAGCCCAATTTTGGAATCCCGCTTATAGCTGTTTTACCTTCGGAAAAGTGGATTTAGTGCCTACTATAGAAGAATACACAACTCTACTTCGTTGCCCGAAAATTCAAGCCGACAAAGTTTATACAAGACCTGTTAACGTTCCCACCTTCTTAAAAAAGCTGATGAATATTACGGGAATGAGCGAGCAGTGGGTTGCAGCACGGATAAAACAAAAGGAGATTGTAAGTGTATCCCCGGAGAAATTTAAGGGACTTGATCATAGCACACCGGATGTGAAGAAAAGGGTTGACATCTTTGCCTTGAGCATTTATGGATTGATTATTTTCCCTAAAGCTCTAGGGCATGTAGATGAGGCAGTCTCAGATCTATTCGACAGGTTGGATAGAAGAGGTCACACCGGTTCTGGCAATTTTGGCCAAACTTTTAGGTCCCTAAGCGCGTCGTCGAAGAGCGGGCGAAGGAAGATTCACCGGTTGTGCACAGTTCTTGCTAGTATGGTTCAACAGTCATTTTTGGAAAACGAAAAAGGCACCAGGACGGATCTTCTCCGAGGATTATTCCCCACTAAAGGAATTAGCAGCCACACCAAGGCGAGACAATCTTACGGAAGAAAAATGGATGACAATTCTGCAAAACCTGTAAGAGGAAGACGTGGAATGGAAAGCTCCTTTGATGATCCCTGATGAGATCTTATATCGATGTGGAGATTTTGATTGGGTTCCACTATTGGGAGTATGGGGAGCCGTCGGATATGCTCCTCTTCTCGTGTTGAGACAGTATAGATCGAGACAGTTTATACCCGCAACACAAGGTCTGATTCAGTGCGAATTTGAATACAAAGGAGACAATTGTAAGAAAAGAGTTCGTGAAATAGCAAGCGCTTGGAGTCAGACTCATAGAATGAAAAGGTTTGCCACAAACTCGATGACAACCCCTGAATATGACCGATAGAGGAGTCAGAGAGTCAACGACAACATTCCCACATCAGGCCAGGAAGACGCCCGATCCATGGAGGAGCACCTACAGGTAATCCCATCAGAGCTCGAAATCATCAAACAAGATTTTGAGAAAAGAAATGCGGAATTAGGGAAAAGGATAGAACGATTAGAAGAAGAAAAAATGCAGCTAGGATTGGACGTTGACATTCAGAAGCTGGAGGCCGAAAAGCTGAGAAAAGGGAAAAATAAGGCTGAGGAAGATTTGGACAGTTTGAAAACGGACTACAAAAAGCTGCGAAGGTCAATGAAAATGGCTGGATTAGGAAAAACGTCGGAGCAATGGCATCAAGAACTGAAAGAGGAAAGACATAGAGCCAGTCGGTGGGAAAGGGAACTCTGAGATACCCAAGGTCGAGAAGCTACTCTGAAAATAAGTTTGGTAGAAACCCAAAGCGAGAAAGAAGAATTAAAGGCTCGGGTGGCAGAATTGGAAAGATCTTTGTATCAGTATCGTAGCCGCAACTCTGCAGTTGAATTAAAGGCTAGCCTGGGTAAAATTGAAGAAATAAAAAGGAGAATCGAAGAGCTAAAGTCTGCTTTACATGGTTGTGAGCTACGGGTGGAGCTTCTCAAAGTCAATGAGGAGTATTGGAAGCAACAACTTCATCACTCCCAGAATCAAGTCAGAGATCGGGATTACATCATGGGTGAAGCCGTGGCTCAAGTGCGAGAGGTCGCGGAGCATTTGCAAACCTTAGGAGTCCAAGCTGATGTACTAAGTTTGTTTTATGAATCAAAGACAGAGCAAGGACAAGAGTTAGCTAAGCTTCTTGAAGAAGTCAAGGCCTTAAGTATTAGGGCGAGGCCTTATATGTAATCTATTCTATGTAAAGAAATTTGTTTTCTAGAAAAGTTATTCTAATGGAAATTGAATCAGAATTAACGCCTTTTTTTTGCATACATTGCATGCATTAGCATTACATTGCGTCATGTGCATTAAAACTCACAAAAGAACCTTAAATTATGACAGTTACCCTGGAACACCGCTACAATACGCGAGGCAAAACTAAAATCATGGATTAAAGGATTGAAAGACTAGAGCAAGTACAAAGGGAAATACAAGAACAGATGCAAGAACGATTAACCAAGATGCAACAAGATATGATAGAACGAATGCAGGAGTCCCAAAATAACATGATAAGCCAGCTGGCTCAACTATTGGCCAATGAACGAGGAAAGGGCGTCGCTGCTAGCTCAGGGAATAATGACGACCCTGCTTACCCTCCGGGATTTACCCCGCCAAATACCCAAGCACCACCAGAAATATGTCCCCAAAGGACGCCTTTTGTTATCAGGCCACAATGCCAGGATGAGACCGCAATGCCAGCACACTTCCCTACTGGTTCAGGCACTAATCCCGGAGAAGGTCCGGCTAACCCTATAGTCCCCGACTTTGATGAAATGGCTGAAATGGATAAGGTAAAGTCGAACCTACCCAGACAACTCGAGGATCGTTGCAAATGGTTAGAAGAAAAGTTTAAGGAAATAGAAACTGCTGACCATCGCTACGGGGTAGACGCTAAAGATTTGAGCCTAGTCCCAGACCTCGTGCTTCCGCCAAAGTTCAAGACCCCAGATTTTGAAAAATACAATGGGACCAGTTGCCCCGAAGCACACATCACGATGTTCTGTCGACGGATGGCGGGATATGTTAACAACGATCAACTACTTATTCATTGTTTTCAAGATAGTTTGGTGAAATTGCGGCCAAATGGTACAATCACCAAATAGCACTCAGATCAAGTCGTGGAGGGACCTAGCACAGGCCTTCCTAAAATAATACGGGCACGTTGTCGATATAGCTTCTGATCGAATCACGCTCCAAAATATAGAGAAAAAGCCAAATGAAAGTTTCAGGCAATATGCCCAGCGATGGAGGGAAGTAGCCACACAAGTTCAGCCACCGCTTCTAGAAAAGGAGACAACCATGCTGTTTGTCAATACGTTGAAAGCACCCTTCATTAATCACATGCTTGGAAGTGCCACCAAAAGTTTTTCTAATATTGTGCTGTCAGGGGAAATGATTGAGAATGCGATCAGAAGCGGTAAAATAGAGGCTGGAGAAAGTACTAGAAAGACGGCCCCGAAGAAGAGGGAGAATGATATAAATAACATAGGTAAAAGTTATTCAAAGCCTATTACTGTGAGCCAGCCAAGGACTGTGACCCCCGATCATCAGAGCCCCTTTAGACAGGAGTCCAACACAAGGCTAAATACTGAAAGAATCCAATTTACGCCAATTCCAATCACATACAAAGAGCTATACCAAATTTTATTCAATGAGCACATCGTGTCCCCGTTTTATTTACAACCATTGCAGCCCCCATACCCTAAGTGGTACGACTCAAACGCTCACTGCGACTACCATGCAGGGATAGAGGGGCATTCGATAGAGAATTGCCTCGCCTTCAAAAAGGTAGTCGAGAGGCTAATCAAAATGGGTGTTATAGCGCTTGATGACTTGGTAAGAAAGGGGAACCCATTGCCCAATCGCGAGGATAAAGGGGTGAACGCGATCGGTGAGGAGATTGTGAGAAAGATCAAGAGGGATGTCACCGAAGTGAAGACCCCATTGCGAATAGTCTGGAAGGAAATGGCAAAAAGAGGATTGATAGAGTCAGATTCTACAGGAAGCGAAAGACATATGAAGAATTGCTGTAAATTCCATAAGACGAGGGGGCACGAGATCCAAGAATGTGTCGAGTTTAAAATTTTGGTGCAAGGCCTCATGGACAACAAAGAACTGGAGTTTTATGAAGAAGGAGAAGAGGAAGAGGAGGTATGCACGACCGAAGAAGATTTGACAAAACCCGGAGTTAATTACCCGAGAATCATCATTTCGCGGAACACAGAGGGCGGAGCACAGGGAAGACCAAAAATCACAATTCAGAAACCTGCTTCTTTTCCTTACAAAGATAGTAAAAGGGTGCCTTGAAATTATAACTGCAATGTGACAATACCAGGAGCGCAAGGTTCCACTAGTACTTCGGAGGAAATCAAGAACAAAGGTTCCTATACGCGTAGTGGAAAGCGTTATGACCCTGAAAACAAGAGAATAGAAACGGCGAAACTGAAGACTGTGTCGATTGGGCAGGAAAAAGAACCCAAAGCCGTTATCAATGAACCGTAAAAGAGGAGGAGGCTAAAGAATTTTTAAAATTTTTGAAACACAGCGAATACAGTGTAGTGGAACAACTGCACAGACAACCAGCCCGTATCTCTGTGTTAGCACTACTTCTAAGCTCCGAAGTACACCGCGAAGCATTAATGAAAGTGCTAAGTGAGACCTATGTTACTAAAGATATATCCGTCAACAAGTTGGATCGTCTGGTTAGTAACATAAGCGCTGATAATTTCATCTACTTCAGCGATGACGAAATCCCTCCGGAAGGCATGGGATCGACAAAGGCCTTGCACATAACCACCCGTTGTAAGGGGTACACCTTACCAAGTGTGCTAATAGATAATGGGTCAGCATTAAATGTCTTACCACTAGCCACGCTCAAGAGGTTGCCGATAGATAGTTCTCATATGAAATCCTGCCAAAACATAGTGAGAGCATTCGACGGCACCGAAAGAAGAGTGATGGGGAGAATAGACATACCATTATTGATCGGGCCTAATACATATGAAGTAGACTTTCTGGTCATGGATATCAAGCCTTCTTACAACTGCTTACTAGGAAGGCCTTGGATTCATTCAATGGGGCCGTACCTTCAATCATCGCACTGAAATTGAAATTGGTAACAGAAAATCGGCTGGTAACTATAAACGCTGAAGAAGATATCATAGCAACTGTTACCAATGAAGCGCCATACCTAGAAACGAATGAGGAAACCATTGAATGTTCCTTTTGATCCTTAGAGTTCGTGAATGCGACTTTCATTTCAGAAGGAAATAAAGTCCCGATGCCTAAACTATCTAAGACTACCAGGATGGGATTGCTAATGACAGTGGGAAAAGGAGCCCTACCCGAAAAAGGATTGGGTAAATATCTCCAAGGGAAAGTCCAAGCCCCGATGCTGAAAGAAAAAAAGGATCGCTTTGGTTTAGGTTTCAAACCAGATGCTAAACAGATGAAGAAGGAGATGGAAAAGAAACAAGAAAGGAGAAAGGCCAGACTGAATGGAGAAGACGTTAAGTGGGAACCGATGACATTCCCCCACATATCTCGCACCTTCGTATCAGGAGGAATGATTTACCCGGGAAGAGAATCTCCTAGAGGGGAATGTTCTCACATCAATACCATACAGGATGAGGAGACGATCAAAGAAATCATCGGGCATCCGCCCATATGAACTCGGAAGCACGTTAGACAATTGACCGCAGAGGAATTTCTGTAGTGTTTAGAGATTATGCAGAGTAATATTCGAACACTCTTGTTGTTTTAAGCCTAGAAACAATGAGATTTCCTTTGTGAAATAGGCTCATGTTCGGACATTTTGTTTTAATGAAATGCATCTTCAATTCTACTAAGTATCCTCTTATTTTACATTTTACCATTTATTCTTTGTTCTCATTCATATCATGTGAATAATTGTCCTCAAATTCATTTGTTCTTTATACACCCTTCGATACCCATTACAGGTCTCTAGACATCAATGATATGAGTAATGATACTACAGATTCAGAGGTCTGCTTTGAGTAAGACATGTGTTCAGAGGAATCTCAGGACTTTGGAAATGACACAGAATGCAACTTGCCTCCAGATTTGTTGAGAATGGTGGAGTAAGAAGAAAAATAGATCCTCCCCCATAAAGAGTCGGTAGAAACGGTGAACCTAGGAGAGGGGCAAGAGGTGAAAATTGGAGCTTGTATTACTGCAGAAACCAAAGTGAACCTCATCAAACTACTCCATGAATTCAAGGATGTGTTCGCATGGTCGTACCAAGATATGCCCGACTAAATAATCGATATTGCAAAGACAATCGATCGCCCATAAGAGAAGAATGCAAGCCACCCAATGAAGCTCGTAAGAATGTGACCAAACGTCTTGTTAAAGATAAAAGAAGAAGTCGAGAAACAATTTAATGCCGGGTTCTTACAAGTGGTCAAGTACTCGGATTGGGTGGCTAACGTTGTCCCCGTCCCCAAGAAAGACGGAAGGTACGAATGTGCGTGGACTACGAGACTGAACAAGGCCAGCCAAGGATAATTTTTCACGCCTCACATCGACACTTTAGTAGACAATACAAGCAGGATATTCGTTGTTCTCCTTCATGGATGGTTTCTGGTACAACCAAATAAAATGCATCCTCAAGACATGGACAAGACAACGTTTATAACCATGTGGGGAACGTTTTGCTACAAGGTGATGCCATTTGGGCTAAAAAATGCAGGCGCGACATATCAGAGAGCCATGGTAACCTTATTCCATGACATGATGCAAGGGGAAATTGAGGTTTACGTCGACGATATGATCGCCAAATCCCGAACTGAAGAAGAGCATGTGCAGGTCTTGAGAAAATTGTTCTTGAGGCTGAGAAAATTCCAGTTGAAGCTTAACCCGTCAAAGTGTACCTTCGGAGCTCGGTCCGGGAGGTTGCTTGGATTCATAGTCAGTGAAAAAAGGATTGAGGTTGACCCAGATAAAGTCAGAGCCATACAAGAATTACCTCCACCACGTACCCAGAAAGAAGTTAGAGGTTTCTTAGGAAGGCTGAATTACATCGCTCGGTTCATTTCACAACTGACCGAGAGATGTGACCCCATATTTCGCTCCTCAAGAAACACAACCCAGGCACGTGGGATGAAGAATGCCAAAAAACCTTCAAAAGGTGAAACAATATCTGTCTCAGGCCCCGGTATTAATGCCACCTCAACCAGACAAGCCCCTCATCCTTTATCTAACAGTACTTGATAATTCGATGGGATACGTACTGGGCCAACATGATGAATCGGGGAAGAAAGAAAAAGTAATATACTACCTCAGTAAGAAATTCACGACATGTGAAATGAGGTACCCACCAATCGAGAAATTATGTTGTGCCTTGATTTGGACAACTCAAAGGTTGAGGCAATACATGTTGTATCACACGAAATGGCCCATCTCAAAGCTAGATCCACTTAAGTATATGATGGAATCCACCGCCTTGAATGGAAGGATGGCCAGGTGGCAGATCCTGCTTTCCGAATTTGACATCGTTTATGTAAACCAAAAGGCGGTAAAAGGGAGCGCGATAGCAGACTTTCTAGCCAGTAGAGCCCTTGAAGACTATGAGCCCTTAGATTTTGATTTCCCTAATGAGGACTTGATGTACGTGGCAGGCATTGAAGAAGGTACCTCCGAAGACCATCCTTGGAAACTAAATTTTGACGGGGCATCAAATGCCGTGGGCAATGGAATTGGGGCAGTCCTGATATCCCCAAAAGGAGACCATTATCCATTCACTTGCAAACTGGATTTCGATTGCACTAATAATATGGCTGAATATGAAGCTTGCATCATGGGGCTCCGCGCTGCTATCGAATTCAAAATTAGGGTATTAGAAGTCTATGGAGATTCCGCCATGGTAATCTATCAACTCAAAGGAGAATGGGAAACCAGGGATCCAAAATTGGTTATCTATAAAAGATTGGCCCAGGAACTTGTCAAAGAGTTCGATGATATCACTTTCAATTACTTGCCTAGGGACGAAAATCAGATGGCTGATGCTCTGGCCACCCTGGCTTCCATGGTCCGAATAAATGAAAGCGAAGATATGAAGCCAATACAAATGAGCATTCATCAAGACCCAGCCCATTGCTACAATGTCGAGGAAGAAGGGGAAACTGGCCCACCATGGTACTACGATATATTGCGGTATGTGAAGAATCGTGAGTACCCTGATCAAGCCACTGAGAATGAAAAAAAGACGTTGAGGAGATTAGCCTGCGATTACGTCTTGGATGGAGAAGTCTTATACAAGAAAAGGAAGGATCAAGTGCTGCTGAGGTGTGTGGACGCCGCCGAAGCTAAGTTAATCCTAGAAGAAGTCCATGAAGGTGTCTGTGGAACCCACGCTAATGGTTTCACAATGGCGGACAAATAATGAGGTTCGATATTATTGGTCCACCATGGAGGAGATCAGATCAACTATGCCAAAAATGTCATAAATGCGGTTATGGAGACAAGATCCACGCACCCGTCACCTTTACATGTTATGACTTCTCCATGGCCATTTTCCATGTGGGGCATGGACGTCATTGGGCCAATATCTCCGAAGGCATCGAATGGGCATCGATTCATCTTTGTGGTCATCGACTACTTCACCAAGTGGGTAGAAGCCGCCTCGTATGCTAACGTCACTAAGTCAGCGGTCAGTCGGTTCTTAAAGAAGGAGATTATTTGCCGATATGGAATGCCTGAGAGGATCATATCAGACAACGTACTGAACCTAAACAACAGTACGATAGCGGGAGTTTGCAGCCAATTCAATATTAAACACCACAATTCGTCCCCTATCGTCCAAAAATGAATGGGGCAGTGGAAGCAGCCAACAAAAACATCAAAACGATAGTGGGGAAGATGACTGAGACTTACAAGGATTGGCGTGAAAAATTACCGTTCGCACTCTATGCTTATCGAACATCCGTCCGAACCTCTACTGGGGCAACGCCTTTCTCATTTGTCTATGGGATGGAGGCAGTTCTACCTATTGAAGTGGAAATACCTTCTCTTCGCGTATTGTCAGAAGTAAAGCTGGACGAAGCTGAATGGATCCAGGCTCGGTATGATCAGTTGAACTTAATTGAAGAAAAGAGATTGAGGGCTATCCGTCATGGTCAGATGTACCAAAGGCGAATGATGCGAGCTTACAACAAAAAGGTTCGCCAAGGAATTCCACGAAGGGACCTCGTGTTGAAAAAGATCCTTCCCATACAAAAGGATCACAGAGGGAAATGGATGCCGAACTGGGAAAGACCGTATGTGGTAAAGAAAGCTTTCTCAGGAGGTGCACTGATTCTGACTGAGATGGACGGGAAAAGTTTGCCCAATCCCGTGAACTCAGATGCAGTAAAAAGATACTTTGCTTGAAATGGAAGAGGCCAAGGTGAAAACCCGCAAAGGGCACTTTGAGACTTCGAAAAAAAAAACAGAGAGGCCAAGGTGAAAACCCGCAAAAGGGCACCTTGAGACCAAAGGGCTTTTTGAGTTGAAAACCCGAAAAGGGCGGCTCAAATTTTGAACGAACACGTCGTGATCTTGCAGCACTATAATCAACAGAAGAGGAAATACGTTGCATATTGGGGCATCGACAAAATACTTTGAGTCTTCTAAACACATGACAGGCTCAAAACAGTCTTCTTGAAGTTTGTATATAGAAGTCCAATCGGTGATGCCTAGGGCGTCTGATTCATGTTGTTTATTTTACCAATTTTGAGTTCTTTTTCTCCGTAAACAAAAGAAGGGGATATGTCCCCAATCAATTTTCTTTGTCTTATAGATAAATTCATTTTGATTCTCTTTGGAATCGACCTACTATTATCCATCATTAAACATGCTGCATTGAAACAATAATTGATGAACTAACGACTTCACAAAGGAAAGTTCCACGTATCACTTTGGAAATCTCTAGATAAAACAGAAGCAAATGAACATTTGTTTAAGAACTTCCACGAACACAAGATAAAGACATTGGAAAAGGGGTCTCAGTGGAGACCATTTCTTCAAAGTCCCTCGCCCGATTCAGCAATTGTGGCAGGGTGAATAATGTTACTTGGTCATTTAGAAAAGTATGACAGGCCAATTATCGATAGGGAAAGATTCAAAAAACCCTAAATTGTTGAGGAACGAATCTAAAACAAACCAAGTCGAGTATTCTTCAAGAAGGAGTTGTGACTCCGGGAAGACAACTAGAAGTCAAGCGGACACATGTTCTAAGGCCTAAAATAGACTTGAAATTTCCACGAGGGCAAGCCATTCATGTGAAAAGTCCAACGAAAGGGAAGCGAAGATAAAACCTTGATGACAAATGAGTGATAACACCTTAAATAGGAATCATACTCATAACATTCGACTCATCATACTCATGGCATCCTAATCATTAGGCATAAGTATGTATTCATTTTACAGGTTACGTCCTCAAAAAGGACAGTACGATTGAGCAGATCTCGTCTCCCTGAGTATGCAGTGGAGCAGATCAAAGAGATCAGATTTGACGTTCCTGAGGTTGCAGGAAGCAGATCGAAGATTCAGTCTAGTGATCCCTGAGTTTGCAGGGATTAGATTGAAGAAGGCAGATTTAACGTTCCTGAAGTTGCAGGAAGCAGATCAAAGATATCAGTCTAGTGATCCCTGAAGTTGCAGGGATCAGATTGAAGATAGCAGATTTGACCTTCTTGAAATTGCAAGAAGCAGATCGACGAAAGAAGATTTGACCTTCTTGAAATTGCAAGAAGCAGATCGAAGATAGCAGATTTGACCTTCTTGAAATTGCAAGAAGCAGATCGAAGATAGCAGATTTGACCTTCTTGAAGTTGCAAGAAGCAGATCGAAGATAGCAGATTTGACATTCCTGAAGTTGCAGGAAGCAGATCGAAGACATCAGTCTGGTGATCCCCGAGTTTGCTGGGATCAGATTGAAGAAAGCATATTTGACTTTCCTGAAGTTGCAGGAAGCAAAATCGAAGATATCAGTCTGGTGATCCTTGAGTTTGCAAGGATCAGATTGAAGATAACAGATTTAAACTTCCTGAAGTTGCAGGAAGCAAATCAAAAGCACTTTCGTCTTTATATCTCTCTGAAGTCGCAATAGGGCAGATCACTACAAATCTCATTTCTCAAGGCTACAGTGAAGCGGATCAAAACAACAAGATGCGATGGACAAAATAGGGCTACCTGAAGGAAAAAGCACTAAAAGAAGTTAAGGCCCACCGAGACCAGGCAAAATGGGTCTTTCTTACGTCTTTGCTCCATTCTCATTACACGACAATGAGCAAAGAGGGGCAGCTGTACGACCCATTTTGCCAGCCCACGACCCAATTACAACCCAAACCCACCAGCCAAACCAACCCTAGCCCACTAAAGCCCAAGAAGAAAATAAACAAAAAACCCTAAAAGCGCTTAACTTCAGGCTGCTCGCCATCGCCTTTCGACTCGACCTTCGATCGACGGTGTCTTGTCCACCGCCCTCACCACCGCCCTTCCCACCTGGCCACCAGCACCTGCGAAACATTAAACAAGAAGCGACAGCAAGTAATTTGAAAAGGCTATAAAAGCCGATTTGTATTCTGTTGTAAGAAACCCTTTTTTTTCAAGAGTTATAAAAAAATGAGAAATTTCAAAGCAGAAAATAACAGATCCAGATACAAAAGTACAAAAAAATAGAAAATCAATCACAACCGAAAACCAAGGATAAAAATACTAACGAATAGGTAACCAGAATATCAAAGGAGACAAAATCAGAGAACCGAAGTATTAAAAATCGAGATCGGAGGCCCAAGGTATTCTGATTTTTTTCATTTATTTTCCTCATTTTACGAGTCTGTTTCTCCTTTTTATGCACGTATAAAATAGGAAACACTAAAAAGAGAAAGTAAATAAACACACAAAAAAAAAAAAAAACTTACCTTTTTGAAATTCCGACCACCGTGGGCGGTGGCCGGCGCCGACGCCGGCACGACGGCTATCGGACGGAGCCCGACCGGAGTCCCCCTCCCCTCATGCTCTGCAGAGAAACAGAGAAAAGAAAAAATTTTTTTTTAAGCATAGCAGCTGAAATGAAAAAATGAAGGAAATTTGGATTTTATAGAAATTTGAAAATGACGCCGTTTAGGGCCTGATTCAGTGGCCCCAAAACGACGTCGTTTAGCCTATGACCCGCGCACAGACCCGACCCACCTGAAGGATCCGCGCGTTTTTAATTGATGGGTTAATTGCATGTTCGGTCCTTCCGCATTTTTTATTCTTAAAATCAAGTTTTTTCATTATTATACATAGGCCCTAAAATTTCTCGTAGTTTTGCGATTCGGTCCTCCCTCAACGCTGCGTTTAATTTGCGGGGAAAATTGTCCATTCAGCCCCCACCCTATTCGTGCGCTTTGCAATTCAGTCCCCTATCATTTATTTATTTATAATCCGGCCCGAAATTTTAGTTTTCAATGCAATTTAGTTCCTTTTTTAATTATGTTGCAATTTTTACTATTATTTTTTTATTTTTACTATTACTAATTATTATTATCTTTATTTATTATTCCTATTATACTTCATTATTATTTGCTTATTATTATTCTATTATTATTCCATTATTATTATTATTATTATTATTACTATTATTATTATTATTATCATTATTATTATTATTATTGTTATTAAACATATCATTTTACCATTCTTTCTTACTACTATTATTATATACATAGATATATATATATAGGTATATATATACACAATATATTTTACTATTATTCATTTTGTGTTATTACCATTATCTTACATTTTATTATTTTATTATTTAATTTTTATCACCCATTTTATTATTCTACTACCACTAATATTATCTATGTATTATTCATATCGATATAGTATTATCATATTTTTGTATCATTATCATAATATTATTATTTGTACTCCTACATTCACTCTATTTATATCTCGTTTATCTCTCTAATTTTATACCGATACTACATAAAATCTAATTTTAAAATCATCATATTTCATTTTAAGGTTTTAAAATAAAGGTGATGATTCGTGTTTAAAATTCGGAAAATAGTGCCCTAACGTCTTTGGGTTGCGATTTTCCGTCTAACTAAACTACTTAACATCCCTTTTACGAAGTTTTGCAAATCACGAGACGACTTTGATTACGAGAGATTAAAACATTGCGTCCTAACGAGCTGGATGTGATGTTTATATCTTTTCGGGACAAAGAAATCTCAAGTTTTGACTCGAACCTTCTCTCGATTTGACCCGATACGAGGCATTTTGTAAAGTTGCTACCTTCCATTTAAAGGTTTTTAAAAAAAATAAAGGCAATGTTTTGTATTTAGGAATTCGGGGAATAGTGCCCTAACGTGCTGGGTTGCGATTTTCCGTTTGACTAAATCACTAAACACCCTTTTGATAAACTTCGCAAAATCATAAGATAACTTTGATTACGAAGGTTAGAAATATCATGTCCTAACGTGCTGGATGTGATGTTTGTACCCTCTCGGAACAAAGAAATCTCGAATATCCTAATATCTATTAAAAGGATCCGTATTTTAAAACCTTTTCAAACTTCCGACATCAAGACACTAATTAATCATTTTGGTACCAATTTTGGGCGTATCGAGGGTGCTAACCCTTCCTCGTGCGTAACCGACTTCCGAACTCATCTTCTGGATTTCGTAAGACCAAAATCGTTGTTTTGATAAATCAAACTGTTTATTAAAAACAACCGTTTTATGAGGTGACCCGATCACACCTTATCAAAAAGGATTGGTGGCGGCTCCCTCTTTTATGTTTTAAAAAACCCAAAGTCAAACTTCCTTTTTTGTCGTTTCCCAAAAAAATGGTTACGACAAGCTCTGTCACAATTCAAGTACGGCATATTTAGAGTGGTTGCAAGCACTTAATACAATAATTAAATTAGCTCCGGATGGTCCAAAGTGATGGGGTAAAATTGATAAAAGAACCAAGCATCCATCAAACTGGAGAGGATAGTGACAAAACCATCCCAAAACCGCTTGCAAAAGTAAGATGACATACATAAGTAAGACTAAAAAACATGCTATAATAGCAGACAAAAACTTCTAAAAGTAAAGACTTGTAATATAAAACTTAAGACAAAACGAGTCCAAACTAACTCTTGGAATAATTTATTATTCTAAAATACTCTCTAAATAGAAACAGTTTCAGAAGTCGACGAAGAGCCACCCACTTTTCAAGAGAAATTGTTGATGACCGTTGGAGTTTCAATGACGACAGACACCATCATTTGTCCATCACAACTTGTGAAGACAACAAAGATACACACAAAATAGATCTGCAAACTGAAGAGAGAAGACACATGGAGTGAACAAGAAGAAAAAAAAAAGGAAAAAAGAGAGTTGGTGGGAGGGAAAAAAAGCCTGAAGGCTAACTCCGTCACTATGCAAAACAACAGAGAAGCAAATGAGTTGGAGAAAAAAATGAAATGTTTTTAGAAGTAAATAGTTTTTTTTTTAAATCAAATATATAAATTAAAAAAATTATGTGTAAGAAATCTTATTAGTAGATGGTATGTTGAATAGAAAAATATACCGTTATCTCTAATTTTATGTCAATACTGAAATATGTCTAGTAATTTTGTAGAAAATACGATGATCAAAGAAGATAAATAAAATAAAAAGAACCTTTCATGGTGTTTTTCACCATTACATATCATTTTTCAAAACTACTTAAAAACAAACTTTTATTAGAATAGAGGTGATAAATTTCGACCACCCGCTAGTAAAACAAGCATTAGCATGAAACTTCGTTTGTGTTGATAGTGATTTGGTTTTGAGAAACCACAAGTCGGTAATGATTTAAACTCAACATTTTGAGTTTGATAAAATTTAAGTATTAAGATAGTTTTGAGTCTGTAACAATTCAAGTTAGATTTGAGTCTGAGATATATTCCATGTAAATGTCAAAATTTTTATATTTTAATTTAGTACTTAGAACAAACATTAATAATTATTTTAGGGTAAAGTATAGAAATGGTCACTATACTATTGTATGTGTTCTGTTTTGGTCAACTAAACTTTTAATTTTTTTTTGATTTAGTCACTAGACTATTCGAAATCAAATTTTTCGATCACCTAACATTAACAACCATTTGAAATTTGATGGAACTGCTGACGTGAGCTTTTTTAATTGGTCTAACAACAAAATTTTTCCTATAATGTTTACACTTTTTATAAATTTGATCCTAAATATAAAAAATTCAACAAATTTAGCTCTCAATGTTTACAAAATTTGTCATTTTAGTTTGAATTCTAAAAGTTTCAATAAATTTAGCACTTATGATTTACAAAATGAAAAGTTCCTAATAGACCTTTTATCTATTAATCACAAATTATTTAGTCATGGAATTATTCCACTAAAATACCATGACTGAATAATGATTATATACCATTCTGAAAGCTACAAGTATTTAACTTTTATACAATGACTTTGTCATATGAGTGTTATCCTCATAGGATAGCCATGATCCATTTAGGTTAAATTTATTCACCTAATTCGATTAATTTTATCTTATGATCACCATTGTATCTTTCGCAATGAAAATGATTATTACTAAAATTAGTAATGATAAAATAAAATGATACCTTGTCAAGTTCCATTTTCATAATCCATACAATGCTAATGAGAGGATATCATTTTCTCATTTATTGAGTTATATGTAATGTCCCAAAAATTCTAATATGATACATGGCAAAATTTCAAGCTTGAATATTGAGAAAATTATGAAAAACTTTATGGGATGACTTGGATGAGAAATTTTACAAAAGAAATTTGATATTGAAAATGGAAACATGTGAAAAGAATTGCAAAAGTGAAAATATGACAAAAATGATCAAATTGCAAATTTTAAAAAGTATAAAGACTAATGTGAAAAATTTCCTAAATATGGAAAATATCAATTACTATAGATTGATGATAAGACTTGATTGGAGGAATATCTGTCTCGAATCTGTTTGGCATAAATGAAATGATTCTTACAATTTGAGAGATTTATATTTTGGAAATGGCTTAGGTCCCTCGATGTGTATATGTAGCTCATCCTTGAGGTTTTGTAATTCACATTAGGAGAAGAAGTAAAATGTAAACTTTTTGTGTGTATATATAATTGGGTATGAATATTGAAGATAAGATTCTAAGTCAATAATACATGGAAATGTATCACTTATGTGAAGTTAATTTGTGAACTTCTGAGACCAGCGGTTGAAAGGAATTTGATTCCTACTGTATATGTGATAAAGTTCAAGAATTTCAATGTAATGACCTGAAAGTCGGTGGTGTCAAAAAATGAAGTTTCAGAATCTCGTTTCCGTAAAATAAGTCCATAAATATTAAATTAAAATATTCACAGAGTTAGTATAAAAGAATATTAAAGCTTGATCCTTATTTTTTGTCTATTAATTGCTTAATTAAGGTATAAGGATTAAATTAAAAAGTCCAATCGCTATAGGTTTTTAAATAGAAAATGGCTTGAAGACTTAAATTGTAATTAACCCAAGGTCCAAAACAACAATTAGACCATGTTTAATATGAAGTATTGGGGGTAGTGATTATAATTGATTAAATAAGCAAATTTTGAATAATAAAAGTAAAACATAATTAAATTAAATTAAATTAATTAAAGTATAATTAAAGCATAAATAGGAAAAATTTAACTTGATGGAGAGATAAATGTATCTTCTCCATCCGGACAAGGAAAGACAAAAAAAACCTCGATTGTCGCACTTTCAAACTTTTTATAAATTGGTTAGTGCAATCAAGTCTTTTTCTTGTCATTTTTATGTTTTTGAGGTCATGGGAGCTTGATTTAGCTAGCCCGTGTGCCAATTTATAGAATTTTTAATGTTTTGAAAGATGCTATTGTTGAGAATTGAAAGTTTGATAGATTTTAAGTTTAGATGTGAAAAAGGACTAAATTGTAACGCTAATTACTAGTTTTTTTTCATTAGGGAACAAACTAAAAAAATGTAAAATTGACAGTTGGAATAAAAATAGGAGGTCCCTAATGGATTATAGTGAAATCAAATTTTATTCTGAGGGTCTAACTCGAAAGTTATGCTTGTCTCGCGTTTAGGGACTAAATTGAATAAATTGTAAAATATGTATGACTTTGTAATTGAATGTGATTTTTATGGAATTTGTGTTGGACCTGGTGTCCTGAGTGTAGTATATTCGTTTGTAAACTGAATTATTTTGAACAAATTGGTTAATAAAAGAAATTCATTTATTACAATTAATATACTTTGTATTATTGTCTTCAAATGGTTTCTGCACGCAAAGCATAATAGAAGCAAATGTTACTCATTGGTTGTCTATTGTTTAAACTGATACTAAGCAATATTACGTGGTCAGATTGTAGTACAGAAAGATAACTTGTATTAGGAAATGAATCTAAGCATGTCCTTAGTTTAATCGAAAATAAGCAAACCTATTAAAAGACTAATATATCATTTAGCAAGTCCAATTGGGGAGATGTCTTGTCTTGGGAATTAGAGCAGATGACTCCTAGAAGATAGAGTCATAAATGTGATTGGCTGGATTGAAAGTACATCTAACAGGACCCAAGTAGAATAGATCCTGAATCCGTTTATGAATTTATTCACTTGTGACGTTCATAGTGTGTCATACCAAAATCCTAAGTGAATGGTAGACTATCTATGCATGACTCGTACACTTTGATGTAAGTAAAAGCTTGAGTTCAAATGGATAGGGAACCGAAAGCTTGTGTGTTGGGTGTATGACTTCTACAATATATAGCGTCATTCACAATAGTGGAATTCATAACCCGAGACATAGGCATTTCATGGTTGATGAAAAGTAAACGTGGCCACGGATCATTCGTTTTTGTGATGGATGACTTGATCACTATTTGATAGTGGTTGACTTTTCATGAAGAGAGATATAATGGTTACCATAAGATAAAATATGATCATATTGGGAGAAAAAATATTATCCCAAAGAGATTAATGATATACTATGAGGGTAACACACTTATGACAAGATAATTGACGAGCACTGAGTAGATGCTTTTGTAAAGGTATGTCGTTAGGGAGAGCTTAGTCGCAACACTATAGTGGAATGACTTTGTGACTAAATGAGTTTATAATTAATAGACGAAAAAACTTAATTATAAATCATTGGAGCCCTAATTATATATGCCCAATTGGTCCCTCCGTTAGCTCGTTGAAACCAAAAATGAATTGCGTGTTTGAATAGAAATTAATGGAATGAATAGGAAAAGAGAAATGGGAAACATTTAGGAATGATTATGGTTTTTTCCGAAATGGAGAAATGAAATCATTTGGAAATGAATGTAGGTTTCCAAATTGTAAATGAAAATGATTCATTTGCAATTCTATATGGATTACTTAAAAATGATCAGAAGAATTAGTTTATGTTTTTTGAGCTGTTTTGAAGCCCGAAAATGAAAATAAACCATTCAGTCACTGTGAACATGTTGAGTTGTGAAATATTAAATATATTTTCTCAAAAGTTTACCAGGGTTAAAATCGTCAAAATTTTACTAGGGGTAAAATAGAGATGAGAAAATTGTTTAACATAAACTATTAAATATTATTTTGGGAAATAGAAAAACTGAATAGAGTTGGACCACATTATAGTGTATTGGGTCAAAAGGCCAAGAAAGTACTCGTAATTGGACCCGATGTGAGAGAGGCCTAAAACTCATCATATAACATGAAGAGGGCGACAACCCTAGTAAGAATACTAGAGTGTGTTGCCCACCCCACTCCTACTCTAAGTAGGAAATTACTTTTCTATTTGAAAGAAAATCACTATAACTCAACAAGGGTTCTACCTTCTTTTCTTATAAATAGATGGCACCAGTAGGGAATGAAACATAACTTGGAGAGATTGTTACTCGGCCGAAAAATAAAGAAAATTTATTCTCAACTATTAAATATATATTTCTAGAATACCAATTCTATCGATTTCTATTAAAGAAGAGAGAATTTTTGTTTTCACCCCAAATAATAGAGAGAAAACCTTTTCTAATTTTGCGTTTCGGTTCAATTGGTTCGAGCCCACACTTGAAACAGTTTGTGGTACAAGAATAGTAGAGAAGATCGTTTGGTTAAAAGTCGTTAACAATTTTACACTTGATAACCCGTAAAAGTAACATATTTTTGGCCCACATTTAGTATGCTTTTGGATGATTTAGCCCTTGATTTATGTAAAAAGGTGCTCTTAATCCTTTCTTTTCATGTTTTTACTCAGGAAAGCACCCGAGGACAAAAAGAACAAGAAACAGGCTTAAAACGGGCCAATTTGGGCCAAAGAGGAAATCGACACGGCCTGGACTTTAAGCCACACGACTGTGCCTCAATAATTAACTAAGACACGGCCATGCCACGATTTACACAGCCGTGTCCCAATCGACAGAATCGAGAGAATCGAGACACGGCCTGAAAACGATTCACATAGGCGTGTACCATGGCCATGCCCCTGCCACGGGAGAGAGCAATTTCACTCGGATTTGGATACTTTGAGGCAAAGAAACAAATTCCAAAACTTAGTCAAACACCGAGTAGCAGGTATACTTGAATTAGGACACTTAAAGGCCAAGTAAAGCATTCCAAAAGTCTATATAAACACCCTAAGTGTAACCTAAAAGAGGGGCAGTTAGCTAGGCCAAGAAGTTGAGCCAGAAGGTCAGATTTGTGGGAATTACTCGAAGATAGCCAGTGGATCCATCTCAAGGACCTGTAATTCTATTCAAGACGGCAGATTTCTCCTTCAATTCCTCCAAGGGGTTTTAGGGATTTCTTATGTTTTGTTTTATCTTTTCTCTCGAGATGTTTTTCTTATTCGTTATGAACTAAACCCTTCAGATACCTGAAGGGGATGAAACCTAGATGAATCTTGTTATTGTTTTCTGAATTATATGATAAATACTTAGTTTGTTCGTAATTATGCGTGCTTAATCCAAATCTGATGTGATTAGGTGGAGGAGGAATAAACCTTGCTTAAGAGTAGATCTAGCATAATTAAGCGGAGTTGATCGCACGCCTAGAGATAGGGTGATAAGATTTTGCCGGATTAGGGTGAAACCTAATATGGGAGTCCATAGATCGATTTACTGCTATTCTAGGGGGTTATTATTCGAGAAAGAGATTTTCGTTAATTAACCTAGGGTTAGATGTTATTCACCTCGAGAGAGGGTTTAATATACGTTAGGGAGTCTTACGGATCAAACTAAGTGAATAAATCGTATGGTTCAGTGTTAAATAACATGCAAAGTCTAGGTCGATTCTTCCTGAGGGTATCGTCGTGATCAACTAAGTTTCTCTTCAAGTTATTTCCCAATTCATTCTTTTTGTCTTTGCATCTTTAGTTTAGTAGTCATTAATTTAGATTAAAGCAATTTCACTTAATTTAGGCTAAATAATAAAAAGAAAGTTAGTATTAGTACTTTTAGTTCCTTTGGGTTCGACAATCCGGTCTTGCCTAAGCTATACTACTGTTCGATAGGTGCACTTTCCTTTAATCGTTGTTAGAGTTAGTTTCCAGGTTCGATCTCATTCATTATAAATTTTAAAACTCGACAAAACAACGATCAAGTTTTTGACGCCGTTGCTGGGGAACTAAAATATTAAGAAAGCTCTATTTTTTATTACTTTAGCTATTATTTTTATTTTTGCAAATTATTTTATTTTATTTTATTTTATTTCATTCTTTTTCCTAATAGGTACCTCTAGTTTATGACCAGAAGGAACCCAACAGGACCTCTAGTATACGATAGTGATATTGAAGGTACTGCTTGTAGGAATCGTAGAGAATTTAGGCGAGCCCTAAATTACACAGAAGAAGAGCGAGAAGGCAAATCCAATCCTACTGAAGGGATGGACGAGAATAATCCACCACGAGATGTGGAAGAAAACAATGCTCCGCGTACTATGTATGATTATGCTAAACCTCATTTAACAAGAGCTGAATCTAGTATTGTTAGGCCTGCTATAGCTGCTAATAATTTTGAATTAAAGCCTAACACAATACAAATGATTCAACAATTTGTTCAATTTGATGGTTTGCAGGACGAAGACTCGAATACTCATATAGCCAATTTTTTAGAGTTCTGTGATACTTTCAAAATAAATGGCGTTTCTGATTATGCCATTAGTCTTCGGTTATTTCCCTTTTCATTAAGGAATAAAGCCAAACAGTGGTTATACTCGTTACCACGAGGGTCAATCACTACATGGGACCAAATGACCGAAAAATTTTTATTAAAATATTTCTCACCGACCAAAATGGCCAAATTACGAAATGATATCTCTTTTTTTGTGCAGATGGATTTAGAGACATTATACGACGCATGGGAGAGATACAAAGATCTCTTGAGAAGTGTCCACATCATGGTTTACCCTTGTGGCTACAAGTCCAAACTTTCTATAATGGTGTAAACCCCTCAACGAGGCAACTAATCGATTCAGCCACCGGTGGAATCCTAAACAACAGCACTCCTAAAGTAGCCTACGAGTTCATTGAAGAGATGTCACTGAATAACTATTAGTGGCAAGTTACAAGGACAAAACCGACAGAATCAGCCAGAGTTTACAACCTCGATGCAGTGACCATGCTATCAACACAGGTAGAGATGATGAATAAAAAGCTTGATAGTTTGTGTTCTTTTGTAACAGCCCAAATACGACCCTAATCGAAACAGTGGTTTCGAAACCACGAATCCGAGTTAGTAGAATATTTTATTCATTTTATATTGAGTTTATGATCTATGATAAAGCCTGTGTTAAAATTTGGTGAGTTAGTTTGCATGTTGGTGTGCTTAACTTAACATAAGGATCGAATAGATAAGTAGTAAAAGTAGTGTGCTTGGAATTAAATAAGTAATTGAAATGAAATAATTAATGTAAGGGCTTGCATGTCAAATTTCGACTTTTATTGTAAGTGGACGGTAATGATGATGGGGGATGATTACTTTGAGTATTTTACGTTATTATAAGATATTGGTTGAGTAAAAAAAAAAGGTATTACATGATTATAATAAAGGAAACAAAATAAAAATTCATTTTTCTCTTTCTTTATTTCATCTTCATCACCGAATTTTCTATCAAAGTAAAGAAGGAATTCATCCTCCCTCATCCAGCCTTGCATGTGTTGGTAAGGTGAGTAATTGGACTTTATATTAGATGATTTAAGTGTAAATAGGTTGGTTTCTTTAAAGGTTACCGAAAGCATGTTGGAATTTTTAAAGCTAGACATATGTAGTGATTCGGCCATGGGAGAAATTTTGTAGTTTGTTGTGTATTGAATATGTTAGCTATGGGAATAGAAAATTTAGATGAAATGGGGGTGGTGATTTTAAACATGCACGAATGTTAAGATGGCCATACATGGGTTTTCTTCTTGTTTTGATATTCGGGTATGGTATATTTATAGTGAAATTGGCCATGGATGAATGGTTATATTTAGACAGGGTTATTGGTTGAATTATGTATTAATGGTTAATTTCATAAAGTAAAAGTGGAATAGTTAAATTGTTAGAAGGGAAGTTTATGGAGAATTGTAAGGACTTAGTGACCATTCGGCCATTGAGGAGAAATCTCAATTGGTCGTATTTTGTAGTGTGGTGCATTAGGGATTATATCGAATAGGACAGAAAGATCAAGGGTAAATTAGGAAATTTCATAAATTTTATATATTTGTATTTAATTGAATGGAAATGTAATTGAAAAGGGTTCAATTTGATATTCTAGATTAAGATCGTAAAGAATCGGGTTTAGATCGGGGAAAGACGAAACTAAACGACTAGCCGGAAAAACCTTGAATCATCGCTTTTGAGGTATGATTTAAGCAATTTATATAAATGGAATTTTCTACCTTATTGTATGCTTTAATTCGAATAGTTATGAAAATAAAATGGACCTAACCGAATGTATATCTATGCCATACGAAAATGGCTAATTTATGGTGCCTTGGGTTTTGAATGAATTCGGCCCTGATGTTTGTTTAATATGATAGTGAAATTTTCTATGTATGGTATTTGAAGTTTAAAAAGGTGATTAGAAAGATCTAAGGTTCATATTATTGTTAGGGATGTCGAATGTGATGTTAGTATAATTACATAATTGGTTCATCATGATATGCAACAATGGATATTATATATTAAGTGAAGTTGAATTCCTCAAATTTGTTACGGTAATCACTTACATGTAGAATGTGATAAATCATGCGTTAAATATATTTATTTGTATCTATATGAAATAAGTAGAAGCATTTGTTGTATGCTTAGCAATTGAATTTGAAGTAGTTAATTAGTATGTGAGCTGGTATCCATTCTGAATTCTTATTTAGATCGGTAATGTACTGTGTTCCTAGTAAGTATAGGGTGTGACATCTTCACAGGTACATCCAGTCATGTAGTGCAACGCAAGTGGAACTGTGGTGAATCCTGAGTACCCACCCTACCAACCGGACATAGAGAGCGAACAGATGAACTATATAGGTAATAATTTCAGATCCAATAATAATCCTTATAGTAATAACTACAATCCAGGTTGGAGGAACCACCCTAATTTTTCATGGGGAGGCCAAGGAAACCAAGGAAATCAAAGACAACAACCTCCTCAAAATTTCCAAAATCAGCCATATCCGCAAGAGAAGAAGCCAAACCTCGAAGAGATGCTGATAAAATTCATGGCAGACACAGAAAACCGTTTCCAAAATACTGAGAGAACACTTAAAGATCAACAAGCGTCAGTTGAAAAACTTACTGAGTCATTCGGGGAGGTCACTAAGTCGATTGGACTACTTACTGAGATGATCTGTGAAATACGCGCAGAGATTTTTTCTAAAGAAATAGAACAGGTAAAAGCAGTTACACTAAGAAGTGGAAAGGAATTAGTTGAACCGAAGAAACGAATCCCAGACAAAGATAACAAAGCAAGAGATGAGGGAGTTGATCCAGTACGCAAAGAAAGTAAACCACCAATCCCATATCCAGAAAAGTTAAAGAAAGAACGATTAGATGCCCAATACGGTAAGTTTCTTGAACTTTTTAAACAAATACATATTAACTTACCTTTTGTTGAAGCTATTTCACAGATATCGAAGTATGCAAAATTATTAAAGGAACTCTTGACGAGCAAAAGGAAACTTGAAGAAGTATCAACGGTGGAACTTAATGAAGAATGCTCAGCCATCCTCCAAAACAAGTTACCAACCAAATTAAAAGACCCAGGAAGTTTTACTATTCCTTGTTTAATTGGTAGCTTAAATATTAAGAAAGCATTAGCTGATCTAGGTGCCAGTATTAATTTAATGCCTTACAAAATGTTTAAGCAATTAGATCTTGGGGAACCAAAACCCACTAGGATGAGTATTCAGTTAGCCGATAGATCCATTAAATATCCTAGAGGAGTTATCGAAGATGTCTTGGTGAAAATTGATAAATTTATTTTTCCTGTTGATTTTGTTGTGCTAGACATGGATGAAGACATTAATGTTCCCTTAATTTTAGGGCGTCCTTTTTTAGCCACTGCTAGGGCTGTTATTGATGTAGGTGACGATAAACTTGCATTAAGGACAGGCGATGAACTGTGCTTGACTCAAGAAGAGGGGGAAGAAGATGAAGGAGATAAGATGAATTTGAATACATCGTCATTCAGACAAATGAAAAAAGAAAGCATTGAAAACGATGACGAAATAAAACAAAAATCCTCCATTGATGAGCCACCCAGTCTGGAATTAAAACAGTTGTTAAAACATTTAGAATATGCATTCCTCGGGGACAATTCTATGCTACTGGTAATTATCCCTTCAGAACTAGAACCCAAAGAAAAAGAGGAGTTGATAAAAGTACTAAGAGAACATAAAAAAGCCATAGCTTAGAAAATCTATGACATCAAGGGTATAAGCCCCTCGTTCTGCACCCACAAAATTTTAATGGAAGAAGAATACAAGTCGTGTGTGTAGCCCCAGAGATGACTAAATCCCAACATGAAAGAAGTGGTCAAAGCCGAGGTAATTAAACTTCTAGATGCAGGAATAATTTATCCTATTTCTGACAGCACTTGGGTAAGTCCTGTGCAGGTAGTTCCAAAGAAAGGAGGTGTGACGGTGGTGCCCAATGAAAAGAATGAATTAATACCCACAAGAACAGTTACAGGTTGGAGAGTCTGTATAGACTATAGAAAGCTCAACGATGCCACCAGAAAAGATTACTTCCCTCTACCTTTCATAGATCAAATGTTAGAAAGACTATCCGGGCATATGTACTATTGCTTCTTTGACGGACTCTCCGACTACTTCCAAATCCCCATAGCTCCTGAAGATCAAGAGAAGACAACATTTACATGCCCATACGATATGTTTGCTTATCGTAGAATGCCTTTTGGATTATGTAATGCTCCTGCTACTTTTCAGCGTTGCATGTTGGCAATCTTTGACGAACTCGTGGAAGACATCATAGAGGTATTTATGGATGATTTCTCGGTATTCGGTAATTCTTTCCATCTTTGCCTTATAAATTTAAAACAAGTTCTAATGAGATGTGAGGAAACAAACCTTGTTTTGAATTGGGAAAAATGTCACTTTATGGTTAGAGAAGGGATTGTATTAGGACATAAGATTTCTAGTAAAGGGATTGAGGTAGATAAAGCAAAGGTTGAAACCATAGAAAAATTACCTCCCCCTAGTTCAGTTAAGGCTATTAGAAGTTTTTTAGGACATGCAGGGTTCTATAGAAGATTTATTAAAGATTTTTCTAAAATAGCTAAGCCTTTGAAAAAATTACTAGAAAAAGATGTTCCTTTCAATTTCAATCAGGAATGTTTAGATGCATTTAATATCCTTAAGAATCAATTAATAAATGCTCCGATTATAATTGCACCTGATTGGAACTTACCCTTTGAACAACGAAGAGACAAGCATTTTTAGCCAATTTACTATGCTAGTAGAACATTAACACCCGCACAAGAAAACTACACCACCACAGAGAAAGAATTGCTAGCTGTAGTTTTTGCTTTTGACAAATTTAGGCAGTATCTAATATTATCTAAAGTTGTCATTTACACTGATCATTCAGCTCTTCGTTATCTCTTAAACAAACCTGATGCAAAACCTTGACTCATACGATGGATTTTACTCTTACAGGAATTTGACTTGGAAATACAAGATAAGAAGGGAGCTGAGAATCTTGCGGCAGATCACCTCTCCAGACTTGAGAATCCACATATCAAAGAGCTCGACAAAAATAAGATAAACGATTCATTTCCCGAAGAACAACTCTTTTCTATAACACATTATGAGGTACCATGGTTTGCAAATATTGAAAATTATTTAGCAGCTAACATCTTGCCAAAAAGACTAACACATCACCAAAAGAAGTGATTCTTTGCTGATGTAAAAAACTGGGAAGATCCTTTTCTTTTCCGCATATGTGCAAACAAAGGCAGAAGCAAGCAAAATCCTGGAACATTGCCATTCATGACCCTTAGGAGGACACTACAGTGGCATTAAGACAGCACACAAAATACTCGAATCAGGTTTTTATTGGCCCAATCGATTTAAAGATGCTAACAGGTATGTTACCTCGTGTGATAAATGCCAAAGAATAGGTAATATTTCTAAACGTGATGAAATGCCTCAAACATATATGATATCATGTGAATTATTTGATGTATGGGGTATTGATTTTATGGGACCATTCCCTAGTTCATTTGGAAATAAATACATCCTAGTGGTAGTTGATTACATGTCAAAATGGGTAGAAGTGGAAGCTTTACCTACCAATGATGCTAAGGTAGTAGTTAAATTTCTCAAGAAACTATTTTCTCGATTTGGGACACCTAGAGCTATCATTAGTGATAGGGTTACTTATTTCTCTAATACTCAATTTGAAAAAGTTCTAAAGAAATATGGAGTACACCACAGGACAGCTACCCCATATCACCCTCAAACCAGTGGGTAAGTTGAAATAGCAAACCGAGAACTTAAGCGCATCCTAGAAAAAATGGTTGAATCGAATAGAAAAGATTGGGAATTAAAAGTAGATGATGCCTTATGGGCCTATAGAACAGCATTTAAGACACCTCTAGGGACATCCCCATACAAAATTGTATACGAGAAAAGTTGTCATCTACCATTCGAGTTAGAACAAAAAGCTTTTTGGGCCATAAAGTTTTTAAATTTTGATCTTAGAACTGCAGGAAATAAAAGAATGATGCGGATGAACGAGCTAAACGAATGGAGAGCTGAGGCCTACGAGAACTCAAAATTATACAAAGAGGCAACAAAACGACGCCACGATTCTCGTCTAAAGAAGTCCAAACAATTCGAAGTAGGGGACTTGGTCCTACTATACAACTCAAGGCTCAAATTATTCCCTAGGAAGCTAAAATCAAGATGGTCAGGCCCATTCATGATCAAAATAATTTTTCCATATTGCACAATCGAGGTAACTCACCCCACTAAGGGCATATTCAAGGTAAATGGTCACCGACTCAAAATTTATAATGGTGCAGATTTCAGAGATATGAAAGAGGAGCTTCTGCTCCATGAACCTTCTTTTAGAATTGAAAACAAGGAAAGTCTAGCTTAAGACTATAAACAAGCGCTTCTCGGGAGGCAACCCGAGCACTAACTTCCCTAACATCATACTTTTAACTGTTCAGCATCTAACTAATCTAATAAAGTGCAGGTTTTAGACCACACGGCCTTATACACGTGCATGCCCGCGATCGTGTGGAAGCCAGGAGACAACCCACTGGCGGGCCAGTAGCCGTGCACGACAAAGAAGAATTTGTTTTCCCAAACACGGCTTGCGATAAAAAAAACCATGCCTGTGCCGACAACCCGTGCGAGGTTACTGACTTTCCAAGCACGGGCGAGACATGCCCGTGGCTGAGGATCGTGTGAAGATACTGACTTACCACACACAGTCTACACATGCCCGTATTACCTCACCGTGCCAACATACTGACTTATCGAACACAGGCAGAACACACCCGTTCCATAGGACCGTGTGAATAAAGCACAGGGGTGCCACAAATACCCACGAGCGTGGCCTAATACCTGAACTCACCCAAAAATTTAAAATCACAAAAAGCACGGACACATAAAAATCGAGCACGGGCGTGGCCCCTTTCCCATGCTCTCACCCCTATTTAAGAAAATTAAACCGTTCATCCCTCCAAAATCAACCCTAAAAAATTTTTTCAGCCTTCTTCTCCCCCATTCCGGCCACTCCCACGCCCTCAATCCCCTAATATCTTCTCAAACCTTCACTTTTCACCAACAAAACCTTACAAAACCGCACTCCACGCCCTCACCCCACCGGACCGCAGCAGCCTACGCCCTCGCCACAGCCGTGCGTCTGTAGAAAAAATCGTGACACCACCGTGCGCCACCACTCCACGACCGTGCACTATCCGTTTACGTCACCCCATCCCAAAATACTACTGGTCACTCTCCATTAATTCACTACTATCATGCTCTAACCATTGTTTCATTTTCATGATTTAGTTTCTTTCTACTTTTAAATATTTAGGAATAAATTCTTGCATCTTAGAACTAATATGATTGATACATTTCTTTGTTTGAAATAATCACTGCTGTCAAAATAATTTTTGGTGATTAACATGCTTAAGTTAGTTTTAATATTCTAACTTCTCAAAATTTTAATTTCATTTGATTCAGTGTGGAATATTCTTGCTATATTTTTGGTTGAGGTTTGATAAAAAAGAACTTGCTTTATATTTGATTACTGGTTTTAGGTACAATGTCGTCATCTCGCAGAAAGAGATCAAGAGCCCTGAGCTCGAAAAAGAGAAAAAGACCCGGCTCGTCTTCAGCCAGTGCTTCCTCTAAAATACGACACCATTTCCTCCAATTCTCTCAGGAAGCCCAGGAAAAACGATACCAGGCATTCTGAAAAAGACCTCTTGGCACTGGAAGGTGCTTTGACTGGAATGCTTTCGAACAAGTCGGACTAGCAGCTGATATTCGAGCCCTCATATTTGGAACTCACATATTTGGCACAGCACTCGGACTCTATACGGAGGAGTTTATAGCATAAAATCCTCTCTCTGAGTAAGACTGTCAACTCCACCGCACTCCAATCAACTGCTGGCACAACTTAGCCCCCACCACGAGAGTCTACGACCCCAGTCGTCCTAAGGCGACAACCCTTGGACCATCCCTGCGGTATATCCCCGCCATTTTAGCTCAGACTATCACCGGTAAACATGAGAGCATCGGCGCGGTAAATAAGCATGATGTCTACTACCTATCATGCATGTCAGAAGGGCATGTGTTCGACTTTACCTACTTCATCGCCTGTGCAATTCAACACCAAACGGAACCGCATAGGAAGGGCATTTTATCGATGGGGCCATACATCACTCGGTTAGCTCAACACCGAGGCTCAGATCTCCTCTTCGACATTGATCGGGCAAATGGTGCCTCAGGGCATCCAAACAATGCTACACATGAGGATGATCAAATATCGCCATAGGACCGACCCCCCTCAGTACCGATTAGATACAGATGAGGAGGTGCCTGAGGAAATTACTGATGATGTCCCACCAGTCCTGAGCCAGCAGCCATCCTATCCAGCAGCCTTGATAGAAGATATCTCTGTACGCTTCACCCAGTTCGAGCAGTATTGTACTCAGCAGTTCACTGACACCGCTCGACGTTTTGATGGGATTGAGGCCACACTCCAGCAAATATTCCATCACTTCCATATATCATCACCAACACCACCACAAGACCCGACCGATGATGAGGACCTCTGAGTCCTTTTGATTATCTAAATTTTATTTTCTCATTTTTAGTTCTATTCTATTTTTATTTTTATTTTTTCTTTATTTTAATTTCCTTTATTTGTCGTAATATGAAACTTTTCTTCATTGCAAACTTTTTATTATGTTTATCATTGGTTATCTAATCTTCGAGTATGCCTAACATATATTTTATTTACACCGCCGAAATATCTAACTGATGACTTCGTAGTTTCAATCACACACTCCACATACACGAACAAATCATTAGGAGTACTTCACTACTACATAAGTCATCTTCCACCACGACCTCTGCCAACTCCCGGAATCATCCAAAATTCAGGAAGTGTCACTTCTTCCCTTCTCTTTTGATTACATCATTAGGTATCTATCTTTGTACATTGAGGGCAATGTACATCTTAAGTGTGGGGGGTAAAAGTACCTAACTTTTTGCATTATTCCAAAATCCTGAATTTTAGTCTTGTTCCTAAGTAGTTTTCTCATATTATTAATTAGGGTGAAATTTCTAATGATTTATGATTTTTATCAATATGTTTTTGAGTAAGTCATTGATAATTGTGCATTGATGATTTATACTTGAAGAATACTAGAGAATCAAGCATGATAAGTCTATTTCTCAAGAATAAAAAATTTTTTTAGGTTGTTGAACTGAATTTGAATATTACCTTGATTTGAAATTTACAAGGATTGATGTCAAATACTCATAATTTTTATGAGATTTTGAGCCTTATAAAGCATATATTCTTTTCGTGCTCACTTTATTGATTATGAGTGTGTCAACACTGAATTGTTACTCTAGAACTTGCCTTGATTATACATATCGAGACCACATTAATGATTTGATATACTGAGATGATAAAGGCACCTAGGTTTTAACCCATTCACTCCACTAAAAAGCCTACCTTCACAAATTAACCCTTAGTGAACCCATTTGATCTTAACAATCCTTTTTATTGATTTACCCGCTAATATTAACCCAAAACCCTTTGCATTTGTTATCACCATTCTTTTGACTACCCTTCTATCGAGAATTGATTTGATCAATTACCGAATTAGTTTATTTCAGTTGATAAAGTTTTCTTTATTATGTTTCTAGTTTGTTCTTAAAAAAATAAAAAAATAAAAAAATAATAAATAATAATAATAATCGAAAAAATTGAAGTATATTCAACATTAGTAGTATAAAAAGTGAGCTTATACATTTAAATTTCAATTATCAAAGAAAAAGCTCATGGTATTATTAGTTTCAAAATTTCAATTGATATAATCATTTATTTTCAAGTTCATTATTTTTAGTTAGGTAATTGGTCAGGTCAATCTCGATTCTAAACCTTCTAATTTAGCCTTTATCCACACCTTTAACCTAAGCCCTGTTACAACCCTGTCAAAGACCTTTTGATTTGTGTATCATCTCATATTATAGTGGTGGAGACTTGATTTTCAGGCAAGCCTATGGGATTAACTTTTCAGGTTCGACTTATGAGTGCTTTTTCTTGAAACTTATACACTTCGAGTGTTTTGAGTGAATCATTAGTGAGGATGTCAATCATTGTTGGTTTTGAATTAAAGGTAATTATTTAGATAAGGGGAGACGCCTATATTTTTATGCTACAAATTTATGACTTAGAATTATTTGAGCCTTTAAGAGTCTTTGAGTTAAATTATCTATGTATAAATTATCTGTGAATTATGATAAGGCATTGTTGATAGGAATTGTGAATTATGGAAAGTTTGTTTTAATTATAAGTTGAGAATTTTGCTTGAGGACAAGCAAAAGCTTCAGTGTGGGGGTATTTGATAAACCGTAAAAGTAACATATTTTAGGCCCACATTTAGTATGCTTTTGGATGATTTAACCCTTGGTTTATGTAAAAAGGTGCTCTTAATCCTTTCTTTTCATGTTTTTACTCAAGAAAGCAGTTGAGGATGAAAAGAACAAGAAATGGGCTTAAAACGGACTAATTTGGGCCAAAGAGGAAATTGACATTGCCTGGACTTCAAGCCACACAGTCGTGCCTTGAAAATTAACTAAGACACGGCCATGCCACGATTTACACAGCCGTGCCCCAATCGACAGAATCGAGACACGGCTTGAAAATGATTTACACGGGCGTGTACCATGGCCATGCCCCTACCGCGAGAGAGAGCAATTTCACTCAGATTTGGATACTTTGAGGCAAAGAAACATATTCCAAAGCCTATTCAAACACCGAGTAGGAGGTATACTTGAATTGGGACACTTAGAGGCCAAGTAAAGCATTCCAAAAGTGTATATAAACACCCTAAGTGTAACCCGAAAGAGGGGCAGTTAGCTAGGCCAAAGAGCCGAGCTAGAAGGTCAGATTTGTGGGAATTACTCGAAGATAGCCAGTGGATCCATCTCAAGGAGCCAGAATTCTATTCAAGATGGTGGATTTTTCTTCAATTCCTCTAGGGGGTTTTAGAGATTTCTTATGTTTTGTTTTATCTTTTCTCTTGATATGTTTTCCTTATTCGTTATGAACTAAACCCTTCAGATACTTGAAGGGGATGAAACCTAGATGAATCTTGTTATTGTTTTCTGAATTATATGATAAATACTTAGTTTGTTCTTAATTATGCGTGCTTAATCCAAATCTGATGTGCTTAGGTTGAGGAGGAATAGACCCTGCTTAAGAGTAGATCTAGTATAATTAAGCGGAGTTGATCGCACGCCTAGAGATAGGGTGATTTAGATTTTGCCGATTAGGGTGAAACCTAATATGGGAGTCTATAGATCGATTCTTCGCTATTCTAGGGGTTATTATTCGAGAAAGAGATTTTCGTTAATTAACCTAGGGTTAGACATTATTCACCTCGAGAGAGGGTTTAATATACGTTAGGGAGTCTTATGGATCAAACTAAGTGAATAAATCGTATGGTTCAGTGTTAAATAACAAGCGAAGTCTAGGTGGATTCTTCCTGAGGGTATCGCCGTGGTCAACTAAGTTTCTCTTCAAGTTATCTCCCAATTCGTTCTTTTTGTCTTTGCGTCTTTAGTTTAGTAGTCGTTAATTTATATTAAAGCAACTTCACCTAATTTAGGCTAAATAATAAAAAGAAAGTTAGTATTAGTCCTTTTAGTTCCTTTGGGTTCGACAATCCGGTCTTGCCTAAGCTATACTACTGTTCGATAGGTACACTTGCCTTTAATCGTTGTCAGAGTTAGTTTTCAGGTTAAATCTCATTCATTATAAATTTTAAAACTCGACAAAACAACGATCATTTATGGTACAAGAATAGTAGAGAAGATCATTTGGTTAAAAGTAGTTAACAACGAACGTACGCTAAACTAAAAACACGCGTATGAATTCAGTTAAAGTTTATTATTATAAATATCACAAACCAGGTCAATTTTCAAAATTTTATTTTCTACTATTGACTGTCTATAAACAAGTTATCATTTATAGTAAAAATATAACATCAAAAATATAAAAGATTAAAACGATGATGTCCGTAAGTGCACGAGTCAAATTGTAATATAGTTTAGTACAACAAAATACTTTGGAAGTATTTTTGATTATTTTAATTCTATTTTAGAGGGTTCGAATAGATTTGGTGGAGCACCAATTTCACGTGTTGGTTGTAAATGGTTTCAAAAGTTCATGTTTAGCAATGGCTTGTGCGATTTGGGATACAGTGGACCTAAGTTCACATGGAGCAAGGGCACTTTATCGCAGAGGCTTGAAAGAGCAGTTGTAATGCTGAATGAGACTCCTTTGCACCTAACTTCTTGGTGCGCAATTTTCAACATTTGAAATCTGACCATAGATCAATCTTGGTATCTGTAAGGCCTGATATTTCCATGGGTTGCATGCCTTTTAGATGTATAGCCAGTTGGATGTTGCATGCTAAGTTTATGGGACTTATTAAGGAGAATTACAGGAATGATGAGGAGATCATGAAAATTTTTGAAAGGTTCCAGATTGCAGTTCAGGGTTGGAACAAACATGTCTATGAGAATTTATTTGTAAGGAAATGAAGTTTAATCGTTGAATTGATTCGGGTGCAGAAGATTCTTGTTCAAACTTCGGGAATGAGAATTGGAAATTCGCCAGGATATTGGGGAAGTTCTAAAACATAATAAGCTCCTTTGGTTCCAGAAATCCAGAGTGAAATGGATTAATTGTGGCGATTGGAATACTAGTTATTTCCACCATCGCACGTTGGCAAGGCGCAAGCATAACAGAATCAAGGGGCTTAAATTAGGGAATAATTGGTGCTTTGATGGGGAGGAGTTGGAAAATCATCGATGGGTTTTTTTAGGGAACTATATTCCATTGATTACTCAATTCATGGGCTGCTCTCTTTACATGGTGCATTTCCTACAATTGCCTCGATAGGTAGAGATGGTTTACTTCTGACTGCATCAAATACGAATATACGTAGTGTAGTTTTTGGCATGGCTCCCTGGAAGGCCCTTAGTATCGACGGTTTCCATGCTAAGTTTTATCAGTCAAATTGGGATATTGTAGGTCAATCAATCTGTTGCCTTGTGCAAAAAAATATTTGAAGGGAGGCCATTAGATCCCACGATGAACAGAACCTTGATAGTGTTATTACCTAAGATTTAATGTCAATAGAGGATTAAAAAATTCAAACCTATCAACTTATGTAACATGGTATATAGATTGTTACAAAAGTGCTAATTAATAGATTGAGACCTTTGATGGTGAAGCTTATGTGGCAGAATCAAGCAAGTTTTGCCCCGGGAAGAAGCATATTTGATACTATTATTGTGGCTCAAGAGGTTATCCATTCCATGAGAGAGTTTAAAGGTAGAAAATTTTGAATGTCTTTTAAGATAGATTTGGAAAAGGCACATGACAAAATTAGATGGGATTTCTTAGAGGATACCCTCTCTAAAGTAGGCCTACCATCATTATTGATCACTGTAATCATGAATTTTGTGTCTTCAACCTTATTTCAGATTTTATGGAATAGTACTATCATAGATGCTTTTATGCTGATGTATGCAATAAGGCTAGGTGACCCTCTGTCACCTTATCTTTTGTGTTATATATGGAGAGATTGGGACATCTTACCGGTGAAGCAGCCAAACGTGGAAGATGGTCCTTATTATTTCTTTCAAGAAGGGGTCCTGCTCTATCTCATTTATTTTTTACAGATGATCTTCTCTTTTGTGAAGCTGATAGGTCTCAAGCATCTCAAGTGAACCAAATTCTCAGTTTATTTTGTCATCTCTCTGATCAAAAGGTGAATAAAAGGAAATCCCATGTATTTTTTTCTCTTAACACACATGCTAATTTAGCATATATGATTTGCAATTATATTGGTATGGTGTGAGTTGAGAAGTTGGGTATTTATCTTGGTATGCCTTTGTTGCATAAAAGAGTCACAATGAGTTTGTTCGATTTTATTATGAGTAAAGTTTGGAATAAGTTGAATGGGGGGAAGCTAGGAAGCTCTCAGTAGCAGGTAGAATAACTTTGGAAAAATTAGTTTTGCTTATTATTCCCAATTATTTTTTAGCACAGTTCGTATTCCAATTTCTATTTGTAGTGAAATTGAAAAGATTGCTCGTAAACCACGTGTGTCGGGATCCTTCGGCTCTGAATCACACGACTTCATATTCAGGTACTTCTAATCTCTTAATGGGCGATGGAACTCCCACCAAGATTGCATCATTTGGTCATAGTGTTTTACCTACTCCGTCTAAATTACTGCACTTGTCTCATGTTCTGTGTGTTCCGAGCATCAAGAAGAATTTATTATCGGTGTCTCAATTTGCGAATGATAATAATATTTTCTTTGAATTTCACCCGACCTTCTGTGTTATTAAGGACGTCATGACCCAGAGAACTTTGTTGACGGGCCACATTCATGATGGATTCTATCACTTCCCAGTGCTAGTTATGTCTACTCAGTCGGCCGAAACTTGTTCCGCTGATTCATCTACAGTATAAAGTCCATCCAATGAGTGTAATGTTTTTTCTCTATGGCATGAACAGTTGGGTCACCCGTCTTTTAGTGTTGTTAAATCTGTTTTAAATGAATGTAGTATTACTGCCGATAAATTTTGTAGTGATACTGTCTGCACTGCATGTCAAAAGGGAAAGTCCCATAAATTGCCATTTCCTGTATCCACAACAGAATATAGTGGTCCTTTTACTCTGGTTGTGTCTGATATTTGGGGTCCTGCATCTGTTTCGCGTGGTAATGATTGGTATTACGTATCGTTCATTGATGTTTGCACCCGATTCACGTGGATCTATCTGTTACGTCAGAAGTCTCAGGTTGTGAAGTGTTTTTTTCAGTTTCAGCAACTTGTTAAGACTCAGTTTGGTAAGACTATTAAATAATTCCAAAGTGATTAGTGCAGAGAGTATAAAGCATTCACATCTGTTCTAGCTTCACAAGGAATCATCCATCGGCTCATGTGTCCACAAATTTGTGAACAGAAAGGAGTTTCTGAACGCAAACACTGACACATTGTTGACATGGCATCACTCTTTTGGCTCAGGCGAACTTGTCTATGGAGTACTCGGGCTATATCATTATATCACGGCATGTTGTATTTGATAAGAATCGTTTTCTTTCATCTGAGTCTGGTTCAGAGGAGAAACTTACAGAGTCTAGTCAGACTGTCTCTATGTTCGTTCTGATAGTTTGAAGGTTTCTTTCTCGGCACTCTGAACTTCCGTGTGATCAACTGTCTCCTACTCCTACTCAGTCAGTTGAATGTCCAATCTCTACTCCTACCACCGCAGCTCAGTCTGATATTGGGCTTAACCGTGAGTCGCAGAATGTTAATGAGAATCATTCTACAGAAATTCAAGAGTACTCTGATGATCCAACACGTCATGAGGCTGTAATAAATAATCACCCAATGGTGACACGACCAAAATCTGGAATTTTTAAACCTAAAGTTATGAATGTTGAAGCTATGGAGCCTTCGTCGATTGAAGAAGCATTTTCCACTTCTGAATGGCATGCAACAGCTCAAGCTGAATATGATGCCCTTGTTCATAACTCTACGTGGCAACTTGTTTCTCGACTAGCCAATTGCAATGTCATTGGATGCAAGTGGCTTTTAAAGGTCAAGAAGAACCCTGATGGTACCATAGTCTAACGAAAGGCTCGATTAGTTGTCAAAGGCTGTTCTCAAGTTCCTGGTTGTGACTTCAAGGAAACCTTCAGTCCAGTAGTAAAGCCTACGACCATTAGAGTAATTTTGTTGATTACCATCTCCAAGGGTTGGTCCTTGCGACAAGTTGATGTGAACAATTCCTTCTCCAATGGTGATCTTGATACTGAGGTTTTTATGCAACAACCTCCGGGATATGAACAGTATGATTCAGAGGGTAAACCTTTTGTTTGTCGTCTGCAGAAAGCTCTATATGGCCTTCGCCAGGCCCCTCGTGCCTGGTTTGAGAAACTACGACAATTTCTGGTCTCCGTTGGTTTTGTTGTCTCTGAATCTGATGCGTCGCTATTTTTCGGGTAACGTCAGACTTCACCCTTTATGTCCTTGTCTATGTCGATGATATTATTATTACTGGTAGTTTGTCCACCATGATTGACTGGTTTGTTCAGTTGTTAAATAATGAGTTCTCACTCAAGGATATGGGTGAACTTTACTTATTTTTCAGGATAGAGGTGACACAGTCCTCCAGTTGTCTACATTTTTGTCAGAAAAAGTATATCCGGGATATTCTTAGTCGTTGTTCAATGACTACAGCTAAGAGTGTACATACTCCGATAGTTAGTTCATCCACCATGTCTAAGCATGATGAAGAATGCTTGGAGGATCCCACTGAGTATAGGAGTCTTGCGGGTGCCCTCCAATAATTTGTTCTGACCAGGCTCGATATTGCCTATGCCGTAAACCGGGTCTGCCAGTTCATGCACAACCCCACTACAACACATATGATAGCATTGAAACGCATCTTGCGTTATATGTATGGCACCCTTGAGTTTGGACTTATTTTTCGTCCATCTGATCGATTGTCCCTAGTTGGGTATGCCGATGCTAACTGGAGGTTAGATCTTGATGATCAACGCTCTACATCAAGATACTGTGTCTATTTTGGTCGAACTCTTATTGTCTGGTGCTCCAAAAAGCAGCAAGTGGTTTCTCATTCCACGGCAGAGGCTGAATATAGGACTCTTTCTGCTGCTACCAGTGAGGTTACCTAGTTGCTTTCGTTACTTCAAGAATTACATGTTAATTCTAATGATACTCTGAATATTTGGTGCGATAGTTCTAGTGCTGTCGCAGTTGCCGCAAATCCTGTCTTACACTCCAAGTTCAAACATGTCGAGCTTGATTTATTTTTTGTTTAAGAGAAAGTCGCTGATGGATCTCTGCTAGTTGGTGAAGTTCCTACCTGTGATCAAGTTGCGGATATCTTCACCAAGCCACTGTCTGTCAGTTTGTTTTCTCAGACCTAAACATGTGTGTGATGTGGTGACGGCTAGTGGCGACTGGGATTGGTCTCGTTTACACAACTTTCTTTCTAATACTATTGTTACTTGTATTGTCGCAATGGTGCCTCCATCTGCTGATGTGGATCAGGATAGATTAACTTGGAAATGGATGAATAAAGATATGTTTTCTAGTATGGAGACTTTTAGGAACTTGTATCAAAAGGATACAGGTGAATCTTCTAGTTGTTTGAAGTTGATTTGGAAAGCTAAAACGCACCAAAGAATTCGATCATTTCTTTGGGTCTTCTGGCAAGATAGGCTTCTGACGAATGGAGAATGTGTGAGGGGACATACGTTGAAAGAGTGTTACTGCCTAGATGTGGAAGTTTCTTGGAATCGAGCCTTCATGCTATTCAGGATTGTTCCTTCTCTAAAGCTGTCTGGCTTTCTGTGATACCAATCTTTTTTCGACGAATGTTTTTCTCCTTGATGCATAATGATTGGTTATTATGAAACTTAAGGAATTCTACGAACTGGAGGGCGAAGGACTTTGAGTGGCATTTTTTCTTTTCCATAATATGTTGGTTGTTACAGAGGTGGATACAAATATTGTTTAGGCAAGAAGTTACAAGTCGACAGATTCACAAGGACCTCAATCGAATACCTCAGTATTGATGAAGGTCACCTTCGGAACCAGGATGGATTGAGGTTAACACGGATGGCACAATGCCATTTAATGATGATAACGCTTCGATTGGAGGGGTATTTAGAGATGCAGATGGAAAATGGTTATGTGGATACTCAATGAGAATGGGCAAGGAAACAGTATTTCATATTGAAGCTCAAGCTATTCTTGAAGGTTTGCGCATCGCATGGGAGAAAGGTTATAGACAGTTGGAGGTCGAATGCGATAATGCATTTCTTATGGAGACCTTTGTAGCAGGTACCGCTACCAGCAGTAATCTGACAGAATTACGATTAATCAATGGTTTTCTCAAACAGGATTGGAAGAAAAGAATTCGACACATTCCTAGATCTCAAAATATGGTTGTTGATCGAATGGCGAAATGTGTATATTATATAATCCACTGTGCCTAACACTTTTCAAGGATCTTCCAATTTCTATTCAAGAGATTTTGGAGTATTAAAGTGATGTTCTTAATCGAATTGTTTGATTTTATTGTATTCGCTTAATGCTACTATTTTCGTACAATATTTTGACAAAATATTATTTTTATTAAATTAGATTTTGGATTGAGTTTTTAAATTTTACAAATTGTATTTGGGTATTGAGTTTAAGTGCTTTTTTTTTAATTTGGACTTAAGATTTGAGATATAATTAGTTTATTTTAGGTTTGGATAATAATGAGTATGTTATGGGTTTAGGTTTAGGATAATATACTTGAATTTTGGAATAAATAAATTAGAATATGTGTATTAATAAGAAAGATAAAAATATTCGATTGTCAATATAGTAATATAATAAATAATAAAATATATTTGATTTTCAATTTAAAACTTTTTCAAACTCGTGTTTATATATATATATATATATATATATATATATATATATATATATGTAATAATTCAAATATACAAAATTTGTGCATATCATATAATGATAATAATTATGTTTATAAAATTCACATGGGAAGGGATCCACGTACATCAATGTAAAATTATAGTACTTTCACACCCTTTCATATATTTTTGTATGATTACTATTTTAACAATCCAAACGTCATATTCATATCTCACTCAGATAGATTATTCATGTAAAATTTGACATAAATTAAAAGTTTCTAATTATTTATTTTATGTAAAAAATTATCAACCATTCAATAAATATTAATGTATACAATTTTAGATCAATATGATAGAAATATTTAGTCGGTTCAAAATTTACATGTATGGCGAGTATAATTATATCGATAAATTTAATAGTTGGATCGCTAAAATATTAATCTTACGAAAATATACTGAAAAGGTGTAAAACAACTTTAGTTTGTGTAAGTGGATCTCTCCCATTCATATACATATCATATAATCATAAACATTCCATATAATAAGTATTTTAATTATTTTATATAAAATATCTATATAAAATATATAAGTATATAATTTGTGTTTTTATAAAATTGGTTTGAATGGTGTTACCATCGTAAAACGAATTATTATATTAGAAATTAAAATATTTATAAGGTATAACTTTTAAAATATTTATGGATAAATAATTCAAATTCAAAAACTCAATAAAAATAATCCAAATTCTAAAATAATCTGATTTAAACACATTCGTTTGCGACTGAAAATAGCCTAGTTTGAACCTATCCTAAAATAACCTGGTGTCAACCTATCCAAAAATAACAAAATTTACATCTTAACTTATGCACACACTATCGCACATTTCTTTCTCAAAAAGGAAAAAAGAAAAGGGAAATGTGCTTGATGTAGCTTGACACTTTTCAGTGTTTTTGGAATCAAATTAGTATTCAAATTGGTTAAGTCACTAATTTTTAGTTCAATTAGTTTAACCACTACTACGTTTCAACTAAATAAATTATTATTTTTTAAAAAATTATAAAACTAGGTTCAACTGTTGATTTAATCTATTTCTTATCTTGATTTAAAGCGGATCGCATTCCAACTTTTTTCAATCTTTTTATCCAGATCAATTCTTAATTCATCCGATCTAGTTTCAACAACTATCCTCTCTCTTACTCTCCCTGTCGTTATCAAGTCAACTAAAAATCATTATTTGTATTTTGAGTTTATTTATGAACTAATTAAAAGAAAAGAGTTGGGGCACTGAATTTTGTCTTCAAGAAAATGAGAGAAGCCTTCCATCAAAGCAATGGGCTCATTAGTTATTTTTTTAAAATATGCTTTTAAGTTTATCATAATTTTAAAATTTAATTTCTCTACTTTTATTTCTAAGAAATTAGTCCTTATATTTTTAAATTTCAAAATTCAAGTTAAATTGTTAATGTCACCTTAAAATTCTTCGATAAATTTGTTGGTATGATATTTTGAAATTAAAACATACTCATTTAGTAGTCATATAATAAAAAATAATGTTGTTTATGAATCTAAATTTAACAAAAAAAATGACACTAATAATTGAACTTGCAATCTTAAATTTGAAAAGACTGAAAAATACAATGATATAGAGCATATTTTAACCTATTTTTTAGTGTGTTGGATAATTGGGGATGAGATAAATAAGTCAAGGATTGAATCTTAATCTATCTTAACTTAGGCCCGTTTAGGCCCAATTTTGTATATTAGCCTGAACTCATTACTAATGTAATGTCGAAATTTTTAAAAATTAAGCATATAATGCCATGATAAACACTCATAGTAGACTTGGACTTGAATTTTAGAGATAATATTATTAAAAGTGATAATTATAATGGATTATAAAATATATATGAATAATATTTTAATTATATTATTTAAAAAAATGTTGATGTATATTTATATAAATAATTTAAAGCAATGCGCAATAAATTAATTTGGTTCCCAGTTCAGATCTAGGCAATTATGTGACTACCAAAATGAGGGAGAAAAAAAAAGATACAATCCGTGGTTTGCGGGTGATGAAAGAGGTATGAGGGAAGAATGTGGTAGAAATTGACAGTGCCCTTGTGAATTTTGTAATCATGATAAAGACATGAGACTAGAAAAGACTTGGTTCAAACATGTTCATGAATCATTTAGCCATGAAACTGAATTTCATCAAAGGCAAGGCAATGATGCAACTTTTATTCAAACACTTGACCCAATGCTGACACAATTAAAGAATTATTCATAATGCCATAACTGAGGTCATGATATAATGATATGCTATTATTTTCTATGCTATGCCACTGTGCATGGGGCTAAAAGCTTGAAGACGACAGAAAACAGCACCTGGACTGAGCTGTAATCCTCCAATGTCCAATACATTCAAACCTATTTGTTGAATAATGATTTACATATGCCCCATTTCATTCATGTTTTCACATGCATATCACCTCTCTTTCTCATCTTCACAACTAACTAAAATGTCTTCCTAGAGAGCTAGGTACCAGGTACATAAAACTAGAGGTCGGAAACGGGTCGGTTTAGCAAGACTGCTTTTATATATGAATTATTCCGGGTTTGGGCTGGGAGAACTTTAGATTCAGGCTTTTGACTTTTAAAGTCAGCTCCAATAGACCAAATTTAATATTGAATTAACTAAGGTAGCCTCAGGTTCAGACTTGCTTTGCTAGCACAATATATTATTCTATAAAAATTGGATTGGATCCTAAATCTATAAATTATTATGACTGTGTTTTGAAGAAATCATTTTTAGGAATGACTTACTACATTTGCTTGAAGTCAACAATCTGTATTGCAATTTGAATTGTTTTAAATTAAAATGAAATCCAGATAATATTTTTATAACTTAGAATTGGATTATCCAACTCTAGTATGAGACATCTATTGTAATGTCCTGAAAATTTCCGATACCGGAGAATTGGTAAAGTGTCAAAAAGTCTAAAACTTATGAAGTATACCAAGAGAATGGATATTGAGTTATTTTAAAATTAGAACTTCCCAATAGTTATATTTGAAAGGAGGCTCATTCTCACACAAACCTTAAAAATCTATCAAAAGAAATTCTGTTTTCAATTCTCTCTCAATCTTTGATTAAATTTCATCAATTCAAGTTAGGTAAGTGTGATTTATAATTAATGTGTTCATCATTCAAGAGTTTTAATCATGAAAATCAAGATTTCATCACTTCTGTTTTTCTTTTCTTTATTTTAACGTCAATTTTGATTTTTGGGGTTTTGGTTTGATTTCTTGTTGAATTCTGGTGAAATATTAAGTGTTTTTAGATGGTAGATTAACAAGAAATCATTAGATTTCATATTTAGTAAGATAAGATTGAGTTCTTGAGAGGCTTTTAGTAGAGTTCCAGAAAAGCGAAGTTAGTCTCGCTTCATCAAATACTTCATATTTAGTTTATTTAGGATTAATGTTAGTTTTATCGTTAATCTGACTTGATTAAATTTCAATTATGTTTGTGAAGCAAAAGAAGTGATCGAAAGTTCAAAGTCCAAGGGGAAAGCGAAGGCGTCAGAGTAGTCGATACTCAATATATGCTCTCTGATTTTTGAAATAATCTATACTTTTGTCTAAATGGAATTTTTAGAAATATAAAATTGTTTAATAGTGATAGAGTTGGTCAAATGTGACTTTGATATATATGTGATTGGAGTATATGTTAGTTAAATGCTTTAAAATGCTCGATATAATTGGTAAATATGTTAAATGAGGGAATCTGGTTGTTGTTTTAAGGATTAATGATATGTTAAATTGCTTACAATTTTGAAGTTTGTTTGTTAATGTTAAAACATCCCTATTAAGCGGCAATGGAAATTTTTTTAGGTATAGTTAGTACCCCATAATATATAAAGCTCTTTAACTATATGTGTATATGTGGGTATGTGGGTTTGCTTAATGCATCCGAGAGATTCGTATATGGTGTTATGTGCACTCTTGGTGTATAGGATGGCTAAGTTTTGTTAAACACATATTGGAGATTTATTATTGTGTATTTGTATTCATTGCGCTTTACGCATCACTTTTTGAGGAATAGGATGGTATTCGTGTATTCGGATTACATTTTCATGTACAATTAATTCAACAATGTTTAAATTGAATTTGTTAAGTGAATCGAATTAGAAATTCATTAATGCAATTTGTATGAACATTTGTACTCTATGATGCAAATGAATTTGTATGTGCTTGGATATATATGGTATAACGAGGAACATGTATTCTAATTGAATGCATAATGTTATGATTTAGTACATTATATTCTTTATTATGTTAATTGATATTCAATTGTTGTATGTTAATGTGTGTTAACATGCTTTTAGTTTAGCAAAATGCCTATGGTATTATTGGAAAATCATTGAGCACCATTGAGATTTGAGGAAAGCTTAGCGTTTGGATTGTTGTTCCATACACAAGTTTCAAGAGGTTCAAAAGTGATTCTCAAAGTTGAGAAGCATTATTTTTCTAAATTCTCAATGAATCGTTCACTTTGTAAATACCATTTTAGCTTTTTAGTAGTTTTCGGCATGTACCTAGATCTTTAGATTGCCTTTATGGATGTTTGTGTTGAAACCTTATGTTGTGTTTGTTATGATACATATTGGTACATGATACTGACACTATTAGTTACTTTTGAAGCATTTACTTTGTGTTTACGTCGAGGATTTATCAATATGCATGAATTAGGAAGTACTTTCATTTTAGTGGGATGATCAAATTTTATTTTAGATTGTGAATGATCTATGATTTGCATGATTTGAGTGTTTATTTAAATGAAAAATGCGTTGGGATAAGTTTGGTCATACGTTAGCATGTTTTTATGCAATTAAGGCATGACTTCATGGTTTAAAGTCTTATTTTTCTACAATTCAAGGCTTAAGTCTCGAGGAAGGACGAACATGTCTCAAGACATGGCATGCAAGTCTCGAGACATGGCAAGTAAGGTCTAAGGTCTCAAGAAATGAGTCTTGTGTCTCAAGACATATGAAGTTAGTAGCCAATTTAGTTAAAAAGGAAGCAAGTCTCGAGACATGATCTCTGTGTCCCGAGACGTAAGTCCAAAATTTGTTAATTAGGCCTCCAAGTTATAGTTTAAACCCAATTTGAGCTCAGTTTTTGTTGGATATGACCTATGGATTTTAGAATCAAATATTTTTTTAATTGGGCTTCCAAGTTATAATTTAAACCCAGTTTGAGCTCTGGTGACTGATGTGACATTCTTTATCTAGCTAGGCTTCCGGACTGGTAAAGAGTGTTTCATTTAGTGTTATCAAAGCCAAGTTAAGTTGCTTTTAACTTCAATTCAATGTAATTAGATAGTGAGTCTATTGGAAAAAATATAGTTCGAAAATAATTTTCTTGCACAATGGAAAATTAAATTTCTAAAAATCAAGCTAGTTTGTGATATTTATAGCAATAAACCCTTTACCGAAATCACACATGTGTTTTTGACTAGATGAATCTTTGTTGTTCCCAACTTTCAACCGAACGGCCTTCTCCGCTATTCTTGTACCATGAATGGCTTCGATTGTGGGCTCGAACGAATTTGGATCAAATATAGAACAAAAAATAATTTAGTTTACTTTCAGTGGGAAAGCAAAATTCTCTCATTAATAGAAACGGTATAATTTTTATTCCAAAAAATAGAATTTATACTTTAGAAAATAAAATTTCACTATTTTCTGGCATAATAACAATATCTCAAAGTTGTGCATTTATCCCTACCAGTGTCATCTATTTATAGGGAGAAGAAATGAAACCCTTGTTGAATTAGTAGAAGTCTATTTCAATTGAAAAACAAAATCCTAGTCTAACTAGGAGAGAGAGTGGTGGCAACCCTAGTTAAATATACTAGGGTTTGCCTGTAACGACCCGAATTTGGGCCTAGTAGAATTGGGCCCATTGGGCCTTGGCCATGGGAGCGTTTAAAATTTTTGAGAATAAGAGAACGGCCCTAACGCAAGTTGGGCCTATTAGGTGAGTGATTTTAGAAGGTTAGGAGGCTTCTATGAAGTTCCGGGTCCAAGTTTGGGCTTTAGGAAAATTTTGGTGTTAGGTGAATAAAACCCTGGGAGTTAGTAGGTAGGCTTTAAGAATAAAATGTGGAAATAAATGTCACAAAGAGAGCTTGTGGTGTAGTGGAAAAGTGACGCCACTTAGGGAGCAAGGGGGTGACGCGATAGGGAGGCAAGGGATCCAAGGTTCTAGTCCTGGTACTTGTTTTACTTTTAGATTATTTTTATTTAAAGGGAATTAGACTTTAGCTTTAGGCTTAACTTTTGTTGTGCATGGTTTAAGACAAAAATGGCCACATGGTGGAGTGGTGGTGGCTTCAGTATGATAGCAAGGAAGAGAAGGGTTCGAATCCTGCAGATGGCAAGTGGAAGGCTTTTATTTTGCTCAGGAGAAGATAGAAGGTTGGGTTGGAGTGGAAGTCTACAAAGTGGATGGAGACTTGGTCAATCAAGTTTGAATGGAAGGTGGAGAGGAGATTGAGGAGTTGGAATTGGTCAAAGTTGTTGGGTGAGTTTGAATGAGTGGTGGAGAGCAATTTTTGGAGCAAAAAGGGGAGAAAATCGTGGGATTCAAGTGGAAGGAGGTGTTGGCCGAATGTGAGGGTCTCTAAGGGGGGAATTTCAGCTGAAGTGGGGGATTTGATAGCATATACGGCCTTGGTTAGTAGGTGTGCCGAATTTTCTTGAGTTGCTTTTGGGTGTTGTTACTTTTTGAAACATTTTGAGTATAGCATCTGGGCTTCATTTTTTCATTTTTTTAGCCTTTTTCGAATTGTTCAGCTTCATCCTTCCTCTCTTGTTCATTTTGTTTTGATACTTTGTTTTCCCTACTTGTTACCAAAACACTTGTTAGCCGAACCTCTCCCTTCCACCTCTTTCGTTACATTCTTTTCTAATCTCCTCTCACCTTTCCTCTCTCGTATTTACCATAACCGAAACCTCTCTTATTCTCCATTATTCTTTTGCCCTATTATCCATTCATTTGTTCTTAAACTAACTCCTTGTCTCCTTGATGCTCCTCTATTCATAATACAAAGCTAGCCGATTTAGGGGGGTAAGCTGGATTCTTTCTCTTCTCTCTGGTCTTTGATTTGTTCTTCTTCTTCCTTCTACCTCATTCGGTTTCGTTTCAGTTTATTTTTCCCTAACCGAACACCCTCTATAGTTTTGTTGTGTTGGACATACTCATTGCATCTGGTGAGTTAGTTCTTGGCCGAATCATAGTCTTGTTTTTCCTAAAGTGGCGCTGCAAGGAATTGGAAAATCAGGTAAGGAGTAATCTTTTCTTTGGCTATAACTCTGTTTTCATTCGGTTCCTTTTTTATTAATCACGTGTTCTTCTTTTCTCTTGTTGGATCTAAGATATGTTATTGTTGTGGTATAACCATCGTTGGGTATAGGGTTTCATCAAGGTAAAGGAGCACAAGCGATTAGTTTTAATCAAATCTTTATCTGTAACTCATCAAGTGAGCAAGGTAAGAATGTTGCCATAATTCCGGTGGGTTGACTGAAGTGGGTTGATCATAACTCTTTTGCTCATTAATATTTGTTAGGGACTTGATAGCTAGGAGAATAAGGCTAATTACTTTGGTGTTGGGAAGGAGTGCATCACGTGGTAAGTGTGGCTTATTCTGTCGACTACATCAACCTGTTGCTTTCATGATGTAGAGATTAATTATTGTTTGAACTTATTTTAAGAGTTTGGAAGCGGCAGATTTCTCAACGCTCGTAACAGGTGTGTAATCTCACACCTCTCTGAATGTTTGCATAAGACATTTTGTGAAACGGCTAAATGCCGAAAAGTCTGAAAATTGGCAACTATGACCACTCGAGCGTGCCAACGCTCGTGGTGGTAAATCGAGATACGAATGATGATGTTAAGTCGCTGTGAGTGTTACGAGCACTCTCGCGATACTAAGGCTGAAACAGTCCTAACTGGGCCGAAACGGGCCAACTGGGCCCAATGAGCTATCTGGCCTATTGGGGCCAATCTGTTGGAAAACTAGCAAATGATAGATCCGAACGGGAAATCTGGATCAAAACCTTACGTTTTGGGCCACATAAGCGTATGGGGCCATTTGGGCCTAAAATGGATTTTAGGCCCAATAGCTCCGTAGAGACCCAGCAAGGGTTCCGTGTCGCTCGAGGTGACAATAGGCCTTCGAAAAGGCGGTTAAATGTAAAATTACCGAAATACCCTTGGTGGTAAATTACTAAAATACCCCTAGAGGGTAAATTACCGAAATACCCCTAAAGGGTAAGTTATCGAAATACCTTTGGAGGGTAAATTACTGAAATACCTTTGGTGGGTAAATTACTAAAATACCCCTAGAGGGTAAATTACCGAAATACCTTTGGAGGGTAAATTACTAAAATACCCCTAGAGGGTAAATTACTGAAATACCCTTGGTGGGTAAATTACTGAAATACCCTTAGAGGATAAATTACCGAAATACCTTTGATGGGTAAGTTACCGAAATACCCTTGGTCGGTAAATTACTGTTATACCCTTAGGGGTTGAATAGCATGATTGTGTTGCACTCTGTTTATCTGGTTATGATGGTAATTAATGTCATACATTATATTTGATATATGTTTTGCATACATGACATTTTGTATGGGATTGGGATATTGATGATCGGAGGAAGTCTATTCTGGTGGCTCTGCCACATTCTGATTCTGGTGGCTCTACCACAATTCTGTCTGGTGGCTATGCCACGTATATTCTATTATTCTGGTGGCTTCGCCACAAATTCGGTGATGAGCAGCTTGACTGCCATCGAGGTGTGTAGTGGATGGATGGGTCGATTTAGAAATTCTCATAGGTGTGTTGGGCTGGTACGGGTGGTGTGTAGCGGATGGATTATTAGGTTGGGCTGCATGCATTATCTACTTTATTATGTTAATAGGGCTTCGGCCCAGTCTGTTTCTGTATGGGCTTCAGCCCAGTTTGCTTCTGTATGGGCTAAGGCCAGTTTGTATCTGTATGGGTTCAGCCCCAATTAATGTCCGATTAGGGGATTACACACTGAGTTCTCATAACTCACCCCTCTACTTAATCTTACAGGTGATCCCAAACATTGAGGATTTGGCGCTGTGGAGTACTTCGTGATAGCCATACATCGGAACCTTAGTAAATTTCTATTTTAATTTAATTTGAGGTTTATTTTAATTTGGGTTTTATGTTTTGTAATAAGGCCTTTGGGATTTTTTTTCTTTTAACTTTCAATTTGGTTATTATTAAACTGTTAGTCATTTGAATACGGAGCTTTTCAAAATGTTAGCGAACGATTTTTTTTGGGGAATAACAACAATAGTAACAACAATGATGTTTTTACAAGAAAACCATAAAGACAAATTTGAGTTTTCACAAATAAAAATGCTCGAGGTTTCCAAAGAATAAGGACTTTTTAACGAACACGAAAGCTTTTAAACCACCCTTCTATGTGACATACCAGATCCGGTCGTAACATCTAGTCAAGGTTTGGGGTGTTACATTTTATGGTATCAGAGCCAGGTTGCAAAACTCGGCTATGGAATGGGTTCATAAATGTTTCTCAAAATTTGTTTAAAATTTGGTTAAGCAAAATATATCTTTATTGGATGTATGGCATCCCGAGTCTCCTGCACCAAATCCGTAAGTCCTCTTACTTTGTGTTTGATTATATGATGCAATGACTGTAGTGAGAAACTACTAGAGCTAGTACACTAAAACTGTTAGCTATCGGAGCTAAGGCTATAGAGACTGAGACATTAGGAAATTCGATCTGCGAAAACAACTTTTATACATGTTTTCATAAAACATCTGTTAATAAACATTGAAATTATATACTGACTCATAAAATTCTTATTCAGATTAATTCGATTCAGCAACATGGGTACAAGAGGATGCAGAAGAGGTACACACGGCTGTGTTAGAGGCTAAGGTGCTAGGGCTGGATTCTCAACATCGGGGCCTAGGCTTGAAAGGGAGGCACCGACATCGCCAGTGACTGAGATGGGGTTTCATGACTGAGCCGGAGCTAATGTGCTAACTCAGCTAGTTAGGGAGGTGTTAGAGGAGGTTAAAGGGACTGGTGAAACACTTTGAATTAGGTGCATGGACTGTAAGAAGAAAAGAGATAGCGCATCTCTAGGGATGCAGTCTTATTCTATGAAGCAAGTGAAGGCACGTCCAAACTTTTTGGCTTGCGATTATTACAGAAGACATTATCCGGGTGAATATTGTAGGAGGTCACAGGCATGCGTGAGATACGTGTCTAAGGAGCATAGGGCTCAGGATTGTTCCATCACCATTAAATCGAGTATGTTTTGGTGGAATGTAGAAAATTTTATGAATGTGTGATAAATACCTGTTTGTTTCTGTGGTTGGATATCTGGTTGGGTGAAGAGGTTTCTAGATTAGGTTAGAAGTGTATTAATATTATTGGAATCAGAGTGCGCAGCAGTAACGCAGTAGAGTAGTCTGTGTAAAACCACTGATAGATAGTTAGAAATTTTGAGGACGAAATTTCTTTAAGGGGGTAGATTTCTAACGACCCGAATTTGGGCCTAGTAGAATTAGGCCCATTGGGCCTTGGCCATGGGAGCGTTTAAAATTTTTGAGAACAAGAGAACTTCCTTAACGCAAGTTGGGCCTATTAGGTGAGTAATTTTGGAAGGTTAGGAGGCTTCCATGAAGTCCCGGGTTCAAGTTTGGGCTTTAGGAAAATTTTGGTGTTAGGTGAATAAAGCCCTGGGAGTTAGTAGGTAGGCTTTAAGAATAAAATGTGGAAATAAATGACACAAAGAAAGCTTGTGGTGTAGTGGCAAAGTGACGCCACTTAGGGAGCAAGGGGGTGATGCCACAGAGAGGCAAGGATCCAAGGTTCTAGTCTTGGTACTTGTTTTTCTTTTAGATTATTTTTATTTAAAGGGAATTAGACTTTAGCTGTAGGCTTAGCTTTTGTTGTGCATGGTTTAAGGCACAACTCACCACATGGTGGAGTGGTGGTGGTGTTAGTATGACAGCAAGGAGGAGAAGGGTTCGAATCTTACAGATGGCAAGTTGAAGGCTTTTATTTTGCTTAAGAGAAGATATGAGGTTGGGTTGGAGTGGAACTCTACAAAGTGGATGGAGACTTGGTCAATCAAGTTTGAATGGAAGGTGGAGAGGAGATTGAGGAGTTGGAATTGGTCAAGGTTGTTGGGTGAGTTTGAATGAGTGGTGGAGAGCAATTTGTGGAGCAAAAAGGGGAGAATATCGTGGGATTCAAGTGGAATGAGGTGTTGGCCAAATGTGGGGGTCTCTAAGGGGGAATTTCGGCTGAAGTGGGGGATTTGGTAGCATATCCGGCCTTGGTTAGTAGGTGTGTCGAATTTTCTTAAGTTGCTTTTGGGTGTTGTTACTTTTTGGGACGTTTTGAGTATAGCATCTAGGGTTCATTTTCTCATTTTTTGGCCTTTGCCGAATTGTTTAGCTTCATCCTTCCTCTCTTGTTCTTTTTGTTTTGATACTTTATTTTCTCTACTTTTTACCAAAACACCTGTTAGCCAAACCTCTCCCTTCTACCTATTTCGTCACATTCTTTTCTAATCTCCTCTCACCTTTCCTCTCTCGTATTTACCATAGTCGAAACCTCTCTTATTCTCTATTATTCTTGTACTCTATTCTCCATTCATTTGTTCTTAAACTAACTCCTTGTCTCCTTGATGCTCCTCTCTTCATAATACAAAGCTAGCCGATTTAGGGGGTAAGCCGAATTCTTTCTCTTCTCTCTGGTCTTTGATTGGTTCTTTTTCTTCCTTCTACCTCATTCGGTTTCGTTACAGTTTATTTTTCCCTAACCGAATACCCTTTATAGTTTTGTTATGTTGGACATACTCATTGTATCTGGTGAGTTAGTTCTTGGTGGAATCATAGTCTTGTTTTTCCTTAAGTGGCACTGCAAGGAATTGGAAAATCAGGTAAGGAGTAATCTTTTCTTTGGCTATAACTCTGTTGTCATTCGATTCCTTTTTTATTAATCGCGTGTTCTGCTTTTCTCTCGTCGGATCTAAGATATGTTATTGTCGTGGTATGACCATCGTTAGGTATATCTAAGATATGTTATTATCGTGGTATGACTATCATTAGGTATAGGGTTTCATCAAGGTGAATGAGCACAAGCGATTGGTTTTAATCAAATCTTTATCTGTAACTCATCAAGCGAATAAGGTAAGAATGTTGCCATAATTCCGGTGGGTTGACTGAAGTGGGTTGATCATAACTCTTTTGCTTATCAATATTTGTTAGGGACTTGATAGCTAAGAGAATAAGGCCAATTACTTTGGTGTGGGGAAAGAGTGCATCACGTGGTAAGTGTGGCCTATTCTGTCGACTACATCAACTTGTTGCTTTCATGATGTAGAGATTAATTATTGTTTGAACTTATTTTAGGAGTTTGGAAGCGGTGGATTTCTCAACACTCGTAACAGGTGTGTAATCTCACACCTCTCTGAATGTGATTGCTCAAGTGTGTGATTGCTCGTGGTGGTAAATCAAGATACGAATGACGACGTTAAGTCGCAGTGAGTGTCACAAGCACTCTGGCGATACTGAGGCTGAAACGGGCCTAACCGGGCCTAAACGGGCCAATTGGGCCCAATGGGCTATCCGGCCTATTGGGGCCAATCTATTGGAAAACTAGCAAATGATAGATCTGAACGGGAAATTTGTAAATCTGGAACCGAAACCTTATGTTTTGGGCCACACAAGCGTGTGGGGCCGTTTGGGCCTAAAATAGATTTTAGGCCCAATAGCTCGTAGAGACCTAGCAAGGGTTCCGTGTCGCTCGAGGCGACAATAGGCCTTCGAAAAATCCATTAAATACAAAATTATCGAAATATCCTTGGTGGGTAAATTATTGAAATACCCCTGAAGGGTAAATTACTAAAATACTCCTAGAGGGTAAATTACTGAAATACCCTTGGAGTGTAAATTATCGAAATACCCTTGGTGGGTAAATTACCGAAATGCCCTTAGAGGGTAAATTATCGAAATAACCTTAGTAGGTAAATTACTAAAATACCCCTGAAGGATAAATTATCGAAATACCCTTGGTTGGTAAGTTACCGAAATACCTTTGGTGGGTAAATTACTGTTATACCCTTAGGGGTTGAATAGCATGATTGTGTTGGACTCTGTTTATCTGGTTATGATGGTAATTCATTTCATACATTATATTTGATATATGTTTTGCATACATGACATTTTGCATGGGATTGGGATATTGATGATCGGAGGAAGTGTATTCTGGTGGCTCTGCCACATTCTAATTCTGGTGGCTCTGCTACAATTCTGTCTGGTGGCTATGCCATGTATATTCTGTTATTCTTGTGGCTTCGACACAAATTCGATGATGAGCAGCTTGACTGCCATTGAGGTGTGTAGCAGATGGATGGTTATATTTAGAAATCCCCACAGGTGTGTTAGGCTAGTACAGGTGGTGTGTAGCGGATGGATTATTAGGTTGGGCTATATGCATTATCTCCAGTTTGCTTCCGCATGGGCTAAGGCCAGTTTGTATCTGTATGGGCTCGGGCCCAATTAATGTCTGATTAGGGGATTACACACTGAGTTCTCATAACTCACCCCTCTGTTTAATCTTGCAGGTGATCCCAAGCATTGAGGATTTGGAGCTGTGGAGTACTTCGTGATGGCCATACATCGGAACCTTAGTAAATTTCTATTTTACTTTAAATTGAGATTTATTTTAATTTGGGTTTTATGTTTTGTAATAAGGCCTTTGGGATTTATTTATTTTTTTTCTTTTAATTTTCAATTTGGTTATTGTTAAACTGTTAGTCGTTTGAATACGGAGCTTTTCAAAATGTTAGCAAACGGTTTTTTTTTGGGGAATAACAACAAAAATAACAATAATGATGTTTTTACAAGAAAACCATAAAGACAAATTTGAGTTTTCACAAATAACAAAGCTCGAGGTTTCAAAAGAATACGGACTTTTTAACGAACACGCAAGCTTTTAAACCACCCTTCTATGTGACATACCAGATCCGGTCGTAACATCTAGGCCGCGTTTTAGGCGTTACATTGCCATCCCATGTATTAGCATGAAGGGCTTTTGAGCCTCTCCCGTATCGGGTCCAATTATAAGTACATCCTAGACTTTTAACCCAATATTTTATAATTCAATACAACTCAATACATGTTTTTATATTTTCCAAAATAAACATCATAAATAAATTTAGATAAATTAATTTATCAATTAAATAATTTTCTCAACCTGATTCTAATTCTGTTAAAATTATTGTAACGGTTAGAATTAAGCAACCCGAATCCTTATTTAAATGAAATAGTGGTAAAATAGAATAAAAGTAAAATCCCTATAGAAACTACACTTCTTTTATTTTATTTTAGAATAAAGTAAACTCCATCTATTTGATATTGATTAGAATAAGGTGTTTCAATCTTACGACACTTCTATTAGAATTTGGTTTTACAAGCCTATAAATAAACATATTATACTCCTCTTGTAATTATTAAAAAATTCGACATGGTGAATTTTCTTCTCCTCTGCCCATGGTTTTTTTCCCGAAAAGGTTTCCACGTAAAATCTGTGTGTTCTTTATTTTTATTTCTCTTTTCTTTATGATATATTATCATTACTAACATTCTATTTATTTTACAAATTGGTATCAGAGCTTCCAGGTTGTTTATCTCAATCACGATAATGGCGTCTTTGAAGTATGAAATTCTACTGTTGGATCGCAAATGGACTTAGAGGAGGCCCTGCTAGTGGTAGATAAGATGCCTTCGACATTGACGAAGGAAGATAGAAGCACAAGGATCGAAAGGTGTTAACGCAATTACATCTGCATTTGTTTAACGAAATTTTGCAGGATGTGATAAAGGAGAAGACCGCCACTGGATTATGGAAGAGGCTGGAACAAATATGTATGTCGAAAACTCTAACTAGCAAGCTGCATATGAAGCAGCACCTTTATGCTCATCGTTTGGAGGAAGGTGCGTCTGTGCACGAACACTTAACAGTGTTTAAAGAAGTTCTCTCAAACTTGGAGGCCATGGAGGTTCAGTATGATAAGGAAAATATAGGGTTGATTCTACTTTGTTCGTTGCCCTCGTCTTATTCAACCTTTAGGGACACGATTTTATATAGCTGCAAGTCTCTCACAATTGATGAGGTTTATGATTCTTTGACCTCGTATGATAAGATAAAGCATCTTGTGGTTAAAACTGACTCTCAGTGAGAGGGTCTCATTGTTCGTAGGAGACAAGATTGGATTGCTGATGATGAACATGGAAGGACACAGGAACAGAATCCTCACGGTAAATCTAAGGGTAGATCGAAGTCTTCAAACAGAGGTAAAACTTGTAACTTCTGTAAGAAAAAGGGTACATTAAATCTGAGTGCTATAAGCTATAGAATAAGATCAAAAAGGAGGCTGTGAATCAAAAGGGAAAACAACTAAAAAATTTCGTGATGCTGATGTTGTAGAAGACTACAGCGATGGTGAACTTCTAGTTGCTTCTGTTAACAATTCTAAAGTGAGCGATGAGTGGATCATTGATTCGGGTTGCACCTTCCACATGAGTCCCAATTGGGATTGGTTTACAACTTATGAAACAGTGTCTGAAGGCATTGTTTTGATAGGAAATAATGCTTCGTACAAAATTACAGGTGTTGGAAGGATTAAAGTTAAGATGTTTGACAGAGTTGTCAAAACTCTTAATGACGTACCACAAGTTCCAGAATTGATGAGAAATTTAATTTCGTTGAGTGCTCTTTATTTAAAAGGGTACAAATACACAGCTGAAAGTGGGGTTTTGAAGATTTCCATAGGTTCCCTCGTTGTGATGAAAGGGCAGAGAAAGACTACCAAGTTATATGTTCTGCGGGGTTCAATTATTATTGGTGATGCAGCTGTCGCTTCCTATTCATTGTCAGATGATGATATTAGTAAACTTTGGCATATGCGCCTAGGGCATATGAGTGAGAATGACATGGTAGAATTGAGCAAAAGAGGACTTCTTGATGGGCAAAGAATTCGCAAACTGAAGTTCTGTGAGCACTGCATTTTTGGGAAGAAAAAGAGAGTTCGATTCACCAAAGGAATCCATAACACGAAGAGAACATTGGAGTATATTCATTTTGATCTGTGGGGGCCATCTAAAGTGCCTTCGAGAGGTGAAGCTAATTATATGCTAACTTTTATTGATGATTTTTCTAGAAAAGTTTGGGCATTCTTCTTGAAGCAGAAAAGCGATGTGTTTTTCGTATTTAAGTCTAGGAAAACTATGATTGAAAAATAGATGGGAAAAAAATAAAATACCTCCGCACAGATAATGACTTAGAGTTCTGTTCTGATGAGTTTAATAAATTGTGCAAGTCAGAAGGGATCGTGAGACACTTGACAGTTCGTCATACTCCACAGCAAAACGGTATTGTAGAATGAATGAATAGAACGATCATGGAGAAAGTTAGATGTATGTTGTCAAATGCCAAGTTACCAAAGTCGTTTTGGACCGAAGTAGCCTCTATTGCATATTTTTTAATCAACCGATCTCCATCCGTTGCCATTGAGAACAAGACTCCACAAGAGGTATGGTTTGATAATTTTGCTGACTATTCTGATTTAAATATCTTTGGGTGTCCTGCGTATGCTCATGTTGATAATGGAAAATTGGAACCGAGATCCATTAATTGTGTTTTTCTTGGTTATAAAGCTAGTGTAAAAGGGTATAAGTTATGGTGTCCTGAAAATAGAAAAGTTGTGATTAGTAGAGATGTTGTTTTTTATAAAACTGCTATGCTACCAAACTTATCTCTTAAAGACTCTTCCAATAAAAAAAATCAAAAGTAGGTGGAGCATCAGATTAATCCAAAATCTACAACAGAGCCGACTCCTCAAGCCAGTACAAAAATTCAGAATAGAGTTCATTTTTCACCACAATACTCTATCGCCAAAAATAGAACTAGAAGAGAAATTAAACCTCCAAAGAAGCATGCCGAGGCTGATCTAGTTGCTTATGCTTTAAATGTGGCTGAAGATATATATGCAAACGAAGAGCCATCTAATTATTCTGAGGCGGTTAGCTGTGAAGACTCAGAAAAGTGGATGTTTGCTATGTAATAGGAGATGGAATCACTCCACAAAAAAAGAACATGGGATCTTGTGAAACTTCCTAAAGGTAAAAAAGTTGTTCGTTGTAAATAGGTGTTTAAAAGAAATAAGGGACTCCAAAAGTTGGAGAACTCAGATATAAAGCAAGGCTTGTTGCAAAGTGTTACAATCAAATTCCAGGAGTAGACTTCACAGATGTGTTCTTCCCAATTGTGAAACATAGTTCGATTCGAGCTTTACTTGGTATTGTGGCCATGCATGATTTGGAGCTTGACCAATTAGATGTAAAAACTACATTTTTGCATGGAGAACTTGAGTAGGATATTTACATGCAACAATCAGAGGGTTTTACAGTTTCAAAAAAAGAGGACTATGTTTGCTAGCTAAAAAAGTCCCTTTACTGTTTGAAATAGTCACCAAGACAGTGGTAGAAGAGGTTTGATTCCTTTATAACTTCTCATGATTTCAAAAGAAGTAGCTTTGACAGTTGTGTTTACTTTAAGAAAAACAGTGATGGTTCTTTTGTCTATCTACTCATTTATGTTGATGACATGTTGATAGCAGCGAAAGATAAATGAGAGATAAGAAAGGTCAAAGTCCAACTAAGTGAAGAATTTGAGATGAAAGATTTGGGAGCAGCAAAGAAGATACTTAGTATGGAGATTCTCAAAGATAGAAAAACAAGTAAATTGTACCTAAGTCAGAAGAGGTACATTGAGAAAGTTCTTCGCAGGTTCAATATGCAGAGTGCTAAGCATGTTAGTACTCCTTTAGCAGCCCATTTCAGACTTTCTTCGGCTTTGTCTTCACAATCAGATAATGAGATTGAGTACATGTCACATGTTCCATACTCTATTGCAATGGGATCTCTCATGTATGCTATGGTTTGTTCACATCCAGATTTATCATATGCAGTTAGTACAATTAGCAGATACATGGTGAATCTCGGTAAAGAACATTGGAAAGAAGTTTAGTGGATTTTAAGATACTTACAAGGTACTACTTATATTTGCTTACAGTTTGGAAGAGCTAGAGATGGAGTCATTGGGTATGTTGATGCTGATTTTGTTGGAGACCTTGATAGAAGAAGATCTCTCACAAGTTATGTTTTTACAATCGGAGGTTGTGCAATCAGTTGGAAAGCCACTTTACAAACTATAGTTGCTTTGTCTACCACTGAAGCTGAGTACATGGCGATTACTGAGGCTTGCAAGGAAGCTATTTGGTTGAAGTGACTCTTTAGTGAACTCAATGAAGACCTTCAAATCAATACAATATTTTGTGACAGTCAGAGTGCCATCTTCCTTACAAAAGATCAAATTTTTCATGAGAGAACAAAACACATTGATGTTTGGTATCATTTTGTTCGTGATATTATTGCTCGTGGTGATATTGTTGTGAGCAAAACTAGTACTCATGAAAATCTTCCAAATATGATGACTAAGTCACTTCCTATAACCAAGTTTAAGCATTATTTAGACTTGGTTGGTGTTCATTGTTGAAGCTAAACTCTTAAGGGGTTTTATGGAAGAGATGGAGAACTTGTTCGTTGAGAGTTCGCGATGAAAAACTTGTTCGTTGAGAGTTCGCGATGAAGAACTTGTTCATTAAGAATTCGTGCCAAGGTGGAGATTGTTAGAATTAAGTGACCTGAATCCTTATTTAAATAAAATAGTGGTAAAATAGAATAAAAGTAAAATCTCGATAGAACTATACTTCTTTTATTTTATTTTAGAATAAAGTAAACTCCATCTATTTGATATTGATTAGAATAAGGTGGTTCAATCTTACTACACTTCTATTAGAATTTGGTTTTACAAGTCTATAAATAGACATAGTCTACTCCTCTTGTAATCATTAAAAAATCTGACATAATGAATTTTCTTCTCCTCTGCCCGTGGTTTTTTTCCCGAAAGGGTTTCCATGTAAAAATTGTGTGTTCTTTATTTTTATTTCTCTTTTCTTTGCGATCTATTGTCATTACCGTCATTCTATTTATTTTACAGCAACTTTACTATAAAAGAATCTATAAGAAAATATATTTAATATTTCTACATTCAACGGATTCACTATGGCCAATTAATTTAATTCCATTATCGAAATTCAATTAATTAGTTAGTTAATTAATAATTTAAAAATCCATAAATTAAATTTTCAGGCCATTTTCATTTAGTGAGAAAACCACATTCATTTTCGAATGGTTGTCATTTCTCCAACTTTACCATTTCTATTCATTTTTGTTCATTTGATTCAACATGCAATCCATTTATAGTTTCAATGAGCTAGTAGAGGGACTGATTGGACATATGTGATTAGAGCTCAAATGATTTATAATTAAGTTCCAGCTTTTCACCTATTAATTATAAACTCATTTGGTCACAAAGTCACTTCATTATAGTATTGTGACTGAGCTCTCCCTAATAACATATCATTATGAAAGCAACTCAATTAATGCTCATCTAATAACCTTGTAATAAGTGTGTTACTCTTATATGATATCCTTAATCTTTTTGGGATAAATCCACTCTCATAGTATGATCATATTTTATCTCATGGTAACCATTACATCTTCTTTCATTAAAAGCTAATTACTATCAAATAGTAATCAAGTCATTCATCACAAAGACAATCGGCCCATGGTCACGTTTAGTTTTTGTCTATCATGTAATGCCAATGAGAGGATATCATTTACGCATGTCTTAGGTTATGAATTCTACTATTGTGAATGACGCTACTTACTACAGAAGTCGTACACCCATTTGTGATAGTACATCGAACATGACCCAAGTAGAATAGATCCTAGATTCATTTATGGATTTATTCATTTGTGACATTCATAGTGTGGCATACCTTAATCCTAAGTGAATGATGGACTATGTATGTGTGACTCATAAGTTCAAATAGATAAGGAATCAAAAGCTGGTGCGGTATATAACTTTTTCAGTATGTAGCATCATTCCACAATAGTAGAATTTATAACCCAAAAAAAAAAATGGTAAATGATATCCTTTAATCGCATTACATGATAGATGAAAAGTAAAAGTGAACGTGGGTCACTTGTCTTTGTGATAAATGACTTGATTACTATTTGATAGTAATAGACTTTGCATGAAGGAAGATGTTATGATTACCATGAGATGAAATAAGATCACATTGGGAGAATGAGTTTATCCCAAAGAGATTAAGGATATCTTATAAGGTTAACACACTTATGACAAGGTCATTAGATGATCACTTATTAAGTAATTTTTGTAATGGTATGTAATTAGACTGAGCTTAGTCACGATACTATAGTAGAATGACTTCGTGACTAAATAAGTTTATAATTAATAAGCAAAAAACTCAAACTTAATTATAAATTATTTGAGTCGTAATTATATATGTTCAATTGGTCCCTCTGCTAGCTCGTTGAAACCAGAAATGAATTACATATAAAACCAAATGGATAGAAATGAATGGAAATAATGAAGTAAGAGAAATAGGTCACATTCACAAATGAATGTATTTTCTCACTAAGTACGTAATTGACTTGAAAATTAATTTAAGGTTTTTGACTTATTAATTAATTATAAATAATTGAATAATTGAATTTTTAAAATTAAATTAAATTAATTAATCATTATGGATATGTTGAATAAGGAAATTAAATATATTTCCTTGTATATTTTTTACAATAAAGTTGTCATGACTTTAACGAAATTAAAATTAGGTTAAGAAAATTATTTAATTAGGAAATTTATTTAGTTAATTAAATAAATTGAATAAAAAATATTTATTTTGGAAATAGAAAACAAATATTGGGTTGGATTAAATTATAAAGTACTAGGTCAAAAATGTAGGAAGCACATATAATTGAACTCAATACATGAGGGGCTTAAATTCCCCTCATTAACAAGAGAGGGGCAACAACCTTAGTATTTTTAACTAGGATGTGTCGCCCAACCCTACTCTAATTAGAGTAGTAGTGTTGTAACACCCCAAACTCGACCTAGACTTTATAGCTGAATCCGGAAGTGTCTCATGAAATGGGGTTGAAAATTGTTGTCGTTAAGTTTAAAAAACCATACCAGTTCATTAGCCCTTGTCGCTATTATCAATTTCAAAGCTCTCATTCATTTAGTCACTTAGAGGTAAGACGTATTTGTAGTGGAAGCTTTAAAAACCGTTATGTTTAGAAAGCTGTTCAAGATTTTAGAAAAACCCTTGCTTTTGGTAAAATCTGAGTTATATCGCGTTTTGCAGTTATAAAATCATAAAATCGTAGTCTAACCCAAATTAAAAGAAAATAGCCTGTAAAGTCCAATTACATAAAATCCAGAATAAACCAGAATATAAAAATTATATCGTAATTATGATCAGTTCGAACAGGTATTCACCGAGGGGCTCCGCGGCATCGATCCACCTAAGACTGTGGATTACCTGTACAGAATAAATAGAAAAGAATGAGTTTACGTAAACTCAGATTGTAACCCCACAGAATTAAACATGCACACAACCAGAAAACCAAAATCAGTTAGGTACAGATTCGGGCTTAAGCCTATTACAAATACAGATACAGATGTGCAAATCAGACTTAGAAATCAAATATCCTACCCCCATCCTCTACACACCATCTCCGACCATCCCTACACACCATGTTGTTCCAATGCGGCACATAACAGATATAATGCAGCCATGCTGCCAGATAATAGGTGTAAATTGCCTTTAAAAACACTTCTTCCAATCTACATATCCCATTCCCAACATCAAATACATAAATATAAAAATACAGATAAACAGTTTAACATGCTCACATGCTTACATATAAGCGTACATAAATAACAGATATGCAGATAATAGTGCACGTAGGCGTGCATTAGTATCCTAATCAGATCAGTATATCATACAATCAGATCATCCAGTTTAGGGTTTATTTAGCCTTTACCATCCCTATAGTAGGCCCAAAGTCATTTGGAACGGCCCGTACAACCCTAGGGAAAAACTCAGATAAATGGGCCCACACATCCGTGTGGCCTACACACCTAGATTGGCCTGGCCCATGTGGATCACACGGCCTGAACCAAAAACCCACACGCTCGTGCGTACTGCATATGTGGGCTGACACGCCCATGTGGCCCACACGGTCCAATTTGGTCAAGCCCGTATAAATTACATGGCTACACTTCGAACCACCACACGGTCGTGTACTGCACACAGCCATGCCTTCGTCGACCACACGACCGTGTTCTCGCATACTGTCTACCACACGGGTGACCACACGCCTGTGTGGCACCGATAGCAAGGTTTTTTGACTTTTGTCGACTATCATTTTTCTGCGTTTCAGGTACAAACCTAATATCGTTTCGATGCAAAAACAATCCCGAGCCTTCCAAAGCCTAAAAGTAGAGTACCCCATAACAATTTAATGGATTGGTTAACGAATTCGATAATTAGAAATCGAAACAACACTAACTTGCCGCCACAGAAAACAACTACACACACAAATCACGTTGTCGAAGTATCGTTCACTGATTCAACGCCTTTACCTACGAAAATAGATTCATTAATGGTTAAAAACCCTCAACACACACTACCACACAAAATTTAAAAATCACACGAAATCAAAACCACTTCCAAAACCCTACTTACCAGAACTCAACGGAAGAACTACAATTATAGAAACAATGATGAGAAATTTAAGAGATGTAAAGCAAAATTTTGAGAGGAACAAAAGATAAAAGAGAAAGGAAACATCAGAAACAGTGGAGAGAATTTCGACAGGAGAGAGAAAAATAACAAAATAAGATAAAAATCAAATTTATTCTTTGATGATATCCCACTACATCCTAACCACCCACTACTCAGAATTCTGATGCAACCGAAATTCCATCCCGAAGCCAACTAAAAATAAACACTAATGCAAGGACTCGAACACAGAACCTTCGACACTTTAACTCTTTACCACTTGAACCAGCAGGCTCATTCTGATATGATATTACAGACAATTAAATATGAGCCACTGAACAAAGATTGGGCTTAATTCCAAAAATAACAAAATTTGCCAAAGCTAGAGCTTGAAATTGGGACCTCTCAGACACTCTTGGAACACTTAAACACTAAAGCAGATACACAGCTGTATCAGATATTTATAGAAACAAAAATAAATAATTCAAGGCGTTACAACTCTATCCCCTAAAAAAATTTTGACCTCGAAATTTACTTGATCAGAACAGATGAGGATACTGCTGATGCATCGAGTCCCCAGGTTCCCAGGTGGCCTCCTCAGTGCCATGATTCCACCAAAAAACCTTTACTAAAGGGATGGACGTCCTCCTTAGAACCTTAATATCACGATCTAGAATCTGAACCGGCTCCTCCTCAAAATTTAAATCTGGTCTAACCTCAATTTCCTCAACAGAGACAATGTGAAAGACATCATGGATACGGTCTAACTCTGGAGGTAGCTCCAACTGATAAACAACAGGTCCCACACACTTCAGAATCTGATACGGCCCAATGAACCTAGGACTCAACTTACCCTTACGGCCAAATCTCAGAACCTTCTTCCACAGTGAAACCTTAAGAAAGACAAAGTCCCCCATAGAGTACTTAATATCATGCCTCTTCAGATCCGCATAAGACTTCTGTCTATTAGAAGCCACCTTTAGATGATCCCGAATCAGTCTAACCTTATCGTCGTCCTCAAAAACCAACTCAGGACCCAATACTCGTTGTTCACCCAACTCAGTCCAAAATAACGGAGTGCATCTCTTAAAACCATACAAAGCCTCGTAAGGTGCCATCTGGATACTAGACTGGAAACTGTTATTGTAGGTGAACTTAGCTAGTGGCAAATAATCTTCCCAACTACCTCAAAAATTAATCACATAGCTCCGAATCATATCTTCCAATATCTGAATCACCCTCTCAGATTGACCATCAGTCTGAGGTTGGAACATAGTACTAAAGTCCAACCTCGAACCCAGAGCCTCATGTAACTTTTTTCAGAACCGAGAAGTGAAGCGAGGATCTCTATCAGAAATAATCGAGACAGGAACCCCATGCAGTCTTGCAATCTCAAAAATGTAGAGCGTCGCTAACTTCTGCAGAGTATAGTTCGTCTGAACCGGAATGAAATAAGTAGACTTCGTCAACCAATCCACAATAACCCAAACAGAATCCTTTTTAGTGGGTGTCAAGGGCAACCCACTAACGAAGTCCATCATCACACTTTCCTATTTCCATAAGGGAATCTTAACTGGCTACAACAAACCTGAAGGCAACTGGTGCTCAGCCTTAACTTTATGACACATTAGACACCGAGCAAAAAAATCAGTAACCTCACGCTTCAAACCTGGCCACCAGTACAGTTCACAGAGATCTCTATACATCTTATTACCGTCGGGATGCATAGCATAAGGGCTACTATACACCTCCCTTAGAATAGACTGCCTTAGATCAGAATCATTTGGCACACAGATTCGTCCTCAAAAACATAACACACCATCACTGTTTAACCCAAAATCAGCAGTAGTACCACTCTCAATCTGTCGAAATCGTAAGCTCAGAGACTCATCCCTTAACTGCTTGCCTCGAATCTGATCAATCCAAGTCGGCTTAACCTGCAACTCGGCTAACAAACTCCCATCATCGAATAGACTAAGGCGAGCAAACATCGCCCTCAAATCTGCCATCGCTCTACAGCTTAGAGCATTGGCCACCACATTCGCCTTACTAGGATGATACTCTATAGTGCAGTCATAATCTTTAAGCAGTTCAATCCAACGGTGCTGCCTAAGGTTCAACTCCTTCTAAGTAAGGAGATACTTGAGGCTCTTGTGATCGGTGTAGATGATACACCTCTCACCATACAAATAATGCCTCCATATTTTCAACGCAAAGACTACCGCAGCCAACTCCAGATCATGCGTCGAATAATTTCCCTTGTGTGTTTTAAGCTGGCGAGATACATAGGCCACAACCTTACCATCCTGCATTAGAACACAACCCAAGCTGACGTGTGATGCATCACTGTATACCACAAACTCTTTTCCAGATTCAGGCTGCATCAGAATAGGAGCCTAAGTCAGAACAGACTTGAGCTTCTCAAAGCTCGCTTGCTGTGCATCAGTCCAAACAAAAGGGACACCCTTACACAAAAGCTTAGTAAGAGAAGCTGCAATCAGAGAGAACCCCTCCACAAAATACCGATAATAACTCACCAGACCCAGAAAACTGTGGATTTCAGATACGTTCTTGGGCTATTTCCAATCAAGCACAGCCTCAATCTTCCTAGGATCAGCACGAATCTGCTCATCAGATACCACATGGCCCAAAAAAGTTACCTCATGTAACTAGAACTCACACTTACTCAACTTAGTGTAGAGCCATTTTTCTCAGAGTATCTAAAGCACCACTCTAAGATGCTCATCATGGTTATAATAGCCCATTTCTGCCCGGGCCCGAATAAACCAAAAAAAATAAAAATAAAAAACCAAATGTCCAAAGTTTTACAGTCCACTTACAGCCCAAACTAAACAGATTACCCAAAACCCATTACATCCAAACCCACTAACCTAATACCTAAGACAAAATTACATAGCCCAATGGCCCAAATTTTGTTTCAGAAAACACGAACCCTAGGGTTCCTGCCTCGTGCCTCAAGCGCCCAAAACAAACCTTGGTTACGCCACAATCAGCGTACGGATAGCGCTCTCCACCGCTGTGATTCTCGCCGTTCACCTGCAAAACAAGGAAAGAACGAAGACAGTAGAAGCAAAAATGGGATTTTGTATTTATTTTTGATTTATTTTTAGGGTTATAAAAACCCTAACCTAATCTGTAAAAAGGGACCACGCATATACACAAAAAAGGACAGAAATAAGAATATATAATCTTCATAAACCTGAGGTGATTTTCGACAGTTTTATCTCATTTAGTTTTTTTTATTTTGATATATACGAAGATACACAAATCATTTTTTTTCTTCTAACACTACTAGAAATAAGCGAAAAGAATTTACCTTTCGATTTGTGTTGGAAAGCGGAAGTTTCTGGCCTCCGGCCGCAGTATATGGCGGCATTTACGGTGGCGTGTGTGGCACGTGTGATGGAGGTCCGATGACCGGAATCCAAACGGATGAATGGAGGATTTGAGAGGGTTTTTGATTTTTTTTTTAAAACAGATTAGAATGATTTTTTTTTATTAAAAGTGACTTATATAGCGATATAGAAACGACGTCGTTTTTGCTTAAATAAATAAGCACTAAAACGACGTCGTTTGAAAGCTAAGATCCGCGTGTTGACCCGATACCCGGGGAGGATCCGCGTGTTTTTATAAAAGGGGCAATTTGCCCCTTTGGTCCCTCCACAATTTTATTCTTTGCGATTTCGTCTAATTTAAATGTTTCTTTTATTTTTTCAAATCAGCCCTGAAATTTATATTTTGTTTCAATCTGGTCCTCGGGTTATTTAAAGGCTGATATCAGAACGACGACGTTTAGGTGATAGAGTATAATTGCCCAATTAGTCGCTAATGTACGGCGTGCGTTTTTAATCTGGTCCCTTCTTGTTTTTTATTTACCGACATTTTATTTTTATTTTATTTCACCTATTTTTATTTATTTATTTATTTATTTTAAGTATTATATCAAATAATTTTATTTCATTTATTAGCCATATTGGGTTATTTTATTAAATTCACTATTTACTATATATTACATATTATTTTAAAGTTTGTATATTATGTACTATTTTAATTATTCTATCATAAAATTTTCATATACCGCTTATTCTAAATATGTATATTATTTTTAAATATATTAAATTATTAAATTATATATTTATTATAAGTTATTCTTTATATTTTTTACATATTCTAAGTTTTTATATCATTTATTTAAAATATATTGTTTATATATACTAATCGTTTTAGAAATTGTCATATTTTTAATTCTTTTTTTGTTATAATATTTATTCGGTGTTTAAATATATCATTCATTTATTTACTTTTATATTTGATCTTGTTTATAGAGTTTCATATTCATTTCTTAAATTTTTATCTTTCATATAGATTTTTTTAAATTGTTACTGCTTATTTTATATATTGCATTTGTTTATTTATGTTCTTTTATTTACTTATTATTGCTTTAGCATAGTTATTTTATTACATGTATCACTTCCTATGTTACGTTGTTTTCCTTTTAATTGTCTATATTAGTATGAAATGTTAGTATATCATGTAGTTTTTGTAAATTGCTTTTGGTATTTATGTTTTATGATGTATTAATGTGATATTTTTACTTGAATCATTGTTTTAAATAAAATATATTTTGCAAAATTTTCGCATTTTATTCAGAGTTTTTTTAAAAAAAATATGGTGATACATAATATTTGGGGGGCTTCGAGAAAAATTATACCTTAACTCACTGGGTTTCGATTTTTCTCGTTGAACTTAAGATATTGAGTATCCTTTTTTTTTTTTTTTTGAAATTGAAATCCATAAGCTTCAAATCAAAACTTATTCTTGGGAATTCAAGATGTTATCTCTTAACTTATTGGATATGATATTTTGTATCTCGAGATAAGGATTTTCTACAAATAAAGGCAAGCTTAGTTTCGAAGTACTAAAATGATGCATCCTAACTCATTGGATGCAGCATTTTATTTCTTTGAGATAAGTGAGTCTTGGCTTTCTTTCAAATAAAAGGATCGTATTTTAAATTTTTTCAAAATCTTTAATCATTTAGGACATGAGTTTATCAATCAGGTACCAACTTTTGGGCGTTAAGAGGGTGCTAACCCTTCCTCGTACGTATCTGACTCTCGAACCCGTTTTCTTGAATTTCGTAGGCCAAAATCAATATTTTGAATAAAATAAAAATTGGTTTATAAGGTGATCCGATCACACCAAAAAAAATCGTTGGAGACTCCCGTTTTTATTTTTTAAAGTCGATCCCCATTTTTTAAAAATTATATATAAAAAATGCTGTCAAAACCATTTTTAAAGTTTTATTTTGAAAAAATAGGGTTGACTTTAAAACGAAAATGGAGTCACCACCAATCCTTTTTTAGAGGTGTGATCGGGTCACCTTGAAATTGATCATTTTAATAAAAAAATATTTTGATTTATTAAAAAAATGATTTTGGTCTACAAAATTTGAGAAAACGGGTTCGGGATTCGGTTACAGACGAGGAAGTATTAGCACCCTCGTAACGCCCAAAATTGATACCTAATTGATTAACTAATGTCATAATGTCGAAAATTTGAAAAATTTAAAATACGATCCTTTGTATTTGAAAGAAAACTTGAATAAATCAAATTGTACGCCAAGACCATTTATCTCAAAGAAATAAAATGTTACACCCAATGAGTTAGGATGCAACATTTCAAGACTTCAAAACTAAGCTTGCCTTTATTTGTAGAAAATATTTACCTCGAGACAACAAAACGTCATATCCAATAAGTTAGGACACAACATCTTGAATTCCCGAGAATAAGTTTTTATTTAACTTTTAAAAAAAAAAAAGAAAGTAATAGGTTCTTTAGACTCTAAGAGAAAAATGGAAACCCAGTAAGTTAGGATACAATTTCTTTCGAACCTTAAAATATGGAGTGTTATTTTGAAAATGGGATAAAATATAATGCAATCGTAATAAAATAAAAAATGAATTTAAAATAAAATGTAAAACGATTTACAATGCTAGCTTGTATAACAACATGATGATGATAAAATATAATAATAATAATAAAGGTAGAAATAAAATACAATAAAGCAAAAGCAAGATAGACAAATGCAATGAAATAAAAGAGAATAGTAACAAAAATGGAAGCGATATGCAATAAATAAAAATATAGAATAATAATAACGAAAATGCAACAATAATAATAAAATATATTAATAAACTAATAATAGTAAAAATAAAAATAATATTAGTAATAATAAGAATAATAATAATAATGAAAATAACAAGAATAATGTTGATAATAAAATAATAATAAATATAATAATAATAAAGTTATTATAAATAAAATAATAAAATAATAATAGCAAGTAATAATATTAAAATAATAACTGTAATAGTAAAATAATAATAGTAATACTAAATTAATAATAATAATAAAATTAATAATAATAAAATCACAAAAGAAATAAAAAAAGAAGACGAAATTGAATTTAAAATAAAAGTTTGGGGGGAATTATAAATAAAAAGAAAGAAACGGACTAAATTGTAATGCGCTAAAAATACGAGGGGGTGAATATGCGCTGCGTTTTACTCGAGGACTAAAGTGAATCAACGAGAAATTTATCGGGGCAAATTTAAAATTAAAAAAATAAATTTAGAAAAATAAAATGCAGAAGGGCTAAAGTAGTAAATAACCCATTTTACAAAAACACGCGGATCCTCCCCGGGTCGGGTCAATGCGCGGGTCTTAGGGGCAAAACGACTTCGTTTTGGCCTCCGAAAATGATTCCCAAAACGGCAACGTTTAACAGGTATATAAATACCATATTTTAGCCCAAAAATTTCATTTTGTTTACTGTTCCAAAAAAAAAAAAAAAGAAAGCTTTCTCTGTTTGCTCTCTCTCTGGCGATTTTCGGCCAGACTTCGGCGAGGGCTACGGTAGATCGCCGTCGCGACGCTGCCGCCGACGTCGCCACCAGCCACAACTCCGAAAGGTAAAAAATTTCTCTTTTTCGTATTTTTATTATATTATATTATATATATATAATTTGTATATATATGTATGCTGTTTCGAAAAGAAAGAAAGGAAAAAATGAAAACAAAAACCTTTGCCGAGTTTTCGACTGTGTGTTCGTATATATTCCATCCCCTTTTTACATTGATATACTCGGCTTTTATAACTGAAAATAAATCGAAAAAAATGAATACATAATCTTTGATTTCTATTGATTGTTTGTTAATTGCCTTTTCTGCAGATGCGAATGGCGGTGATAAGGGCACGATTCGCGCGTTGATGATGGCATGACACTCGGCAATGAAGGCATGATGGAGGCTGTGGCAGCACTATGCTATTAGGGCTAGGGTTTGCTGAAAATTTTAAGGTTTTGGGCCCTTTTGGGATTAGGGTGTAATTAGGTTAAAAGGTTATTGATTTGGGCCATTTTTGTAATCTAGACTGTAAAGGGACATTTTATTTCAATTTTTTTTGTTTCATTTTGGATTCTGATGGGCCGGGCAAAATGGGCCTATTACAGCTGCCCCTCTTTGCTCATTGTCATGTAACGAGAATGGAGCAAAGACTATGAAAGGACCAACTTTGCCTGGTCTTACCGAGTCTTTATTTCTTGGTCCTCGTCTTCTCCAAATGGCTTCCAACCCAACTACAACTTCAGGGGAATTGGAATTTCAACTTAACTTTACTTCTCTGCAACTACTGCAACTTTAGAAGTATTGGACTATCTGTTCTACTGCTCTTTCAGGGATATAAGTCTAACGGCTTCAATCTGCTTCATTGTAACCTCAAGAAAATAAGATTTGCCGTAATATTTGCTTTCTTCGATCTGCTCCACTGCAAACTCAGGGAGACAATGCTGATATATTCGGTCTGCTCCACTGCAAACTCAGGGATGCCAGGCTGATGGTTTCGATCCGCTTCACTGTAAACTCTGGAAGACAAGATCTGTTATCTTCAGTCTGCTACTGCAAACTCAGGGATGTTAGACTAGTATCTTCGATCCGCTTCACTGCAATCTCAGGAAGACAAGATATGTTATCTTCGGTCTGCTCCACTGCAAACTCAAGGATGCCAAACTAGTAACTTCGATCCACTTCACTGCAACCTCAGGAAGACAAGATCTGCTATCTTCGGTTTCCTCCATTGCAAAATCAGGGATGCCAGACTAGTATCTTTGATCTACTTCACTGCAATCTTAGGAAGACAAGATCTGCTATCTCCAGTCTGCTCCACTACAAATTCAATGATGCCAGACTGGTATCTTCGATCCGCTTCACTGCAATCTCAGGAAGACAAGATCTGTTATCTTCTGTCTGCTCCACTGTAAACTCAAGGATGCCAGACTAATATCTTCGATCCGCTTCACTACAATCTCAGGAAGACAAGATCTGCTATCTTCAATCTACTTCACTGCAAACTCAGGGATGCCAGACTGGTATCTTCGATCCACTTCGCTGCAAACTCAGGAAGACAAGATCTGCTATCTTCAGTCTGCTCCACTGCAAACTCAGGGATGCAAGGCTGATGTTTTCTATCCACTTCACTTCAAACTCAGGAAGAAAAGATCTGTGAATTTACTGGTGTTACGACACCGTCCTCTGGGGGACCTATCCTAGAAAATTGTTTTTATGTGTTTATGCTTATGCAAAATGGTTAGGATGCTATGATCTGAATGAATCAACTACTCCTAACCGAATGACATTTGTACGAATGCAAAATGTCATGAGGACGATCCTTTTTAATAATTAGGATATCACCACTTGTTGCTTATCAAGGCTTTAACATTAACATAATACACTGTCTTCCTACTCGGCTGGCATTTGACAGAAAACCCTAAAACATTTTTGCTCAACTAATTTGCCCCACTAACTTCAAGGTCATTTCCACTCTACCTCAGGGACATAAGGCTTGTCCCGTTTTTAAACCCTCTCACTGCAGTTCAAGATTATAGGATTTAAAACTTTTTTGATCCGTTTTGTAACATCCTCAAAAGGGCCTATGCATTTCTGGCTTAAATGTACGAAATGACATGTTTTATGAGTTTTGAATAAATTTTGAACATTTTTGGAAGCCTGAGAATGTATGGAAATGTTACATTAAAAATAGGAAAGTGACCATTTTGGAAACCTAAGTAAATTAAGAAAGAGAACATTTTGGAAACCTAAGCTAAAAGAGGAAAGTAAACATTTTGGAAACTAAGCTAAAAGAGGAAAGTGAACATTTTAGGGAACCTAAGAAATGTCAAGTTTACAGAGCCGAACGAAAATTTTTGGAAACCTAGAAATGACTTAGAAATGTCGAGTTTTAAAGTTTATAAGAGGTAATTAAGGCAATGAGGCCTTAAAAGAAAAGTTACGTGAAATTTGACACACAAACGGGCTTGGAAAAGTGGCCTGAAGATGTCACTTAGGGCCTTTGGAAATGGCGCCACATACAAGGGTGTTGGGACTGAGTTCAAGTTACATGGGAAGCAAATAAAATAAGTTTTATTTTTGCTTCTAGAAGCCCAAGAGGTGGACAGCACAAGGCTTGTAAAAGAGGAGTTTCACTCTCTTTTAAATTCGGCTAATTAGAAGATAATAAGGATTATACTTTATTTGTTTTAAAATTAAAGAGATAAAGTTATCACATAAGGAAGAGTAGTGGCCAAGCAAAGGATTCTTGGCCTAATTTCGCTATAAAAGGATGAGACTAGGGCTATTCATTATTTATTCTCCTCTCTTTCTTTTGCCAAATATTCTTTCTCCTCTCCTCTCCAAATTCTTCTTGAGCATCCATTCTTTTCCTCTTCTCTTTTAGCATCCTAGCCGATTCCTTATAAGCCTATTATTCCTCTCTTCTTTCATCTTTGAAACCGAATACATAAGGGATCATAGCCGATTGTTCATCAAGTCTCTAAGAATCTCCAAGTGGTGTCGGGAGGATCATGGATTTCAATATAAAGGGTAAGGATCTATAGTTATAATTGTATTCCTTTCTTTTAAGCCGAAAGTTAGTCTAATCCCTCCTATATCTTATTGATCGAAATATGGAAGGTGAATTTTGGGATTTCAGATCTAAAGTATTTCGGCATCTCCATTAATCAAGAAGAGAGTTTCGAGATTTAAAAGATTTAAGGTAAGATATATGTATATTCGGCCAAAGGCCATGTTTATGTTTTAATGTTAGATTAAATCTAACATATGGTTATAGGAATTTCGACATCTTTAAAGAAAGCAAGAGATCAATTTTGGGATTTGAATAATAGAGAAATCGGCAACAAGGTAAGCCTTAGTGTACTAATCCTACTAGGATTTGGATTTATGGCCGAATGGCTTTTTATTAAAGTAATAAGTGATAAAACAAATGTAGGGATTAAGGATCTAAGCATTAGATCAAGCTTTTCGGGATCTTAAGGAAATTGCTAAGCAAATCAGGTGTGTATCCCACACTATCTCATAATATGTTTTATGGCTACGTTTAATTAACATATGTGATATTAAGAATATATAAGTGGTTAAGGTACCATGTTATGGTACTAAGTACTCAGGTATGTTTCCTACTCCTACTAGGAATATGAAAAATATTATTTGTAACATGAGAATAAGAATAAGAATGTGAACTCTGATATATATTTATGTATATTACTTTTAAATGGGGCATATGGGTTTATTATGAAAGGGGAAGTGAATGTGGTGACCTAAGACCACGAACACGGTGACCTAAGACCGTGATATCTGAATGTGGTGACCTAAGACCACAGTAATCTGAACGTGGTGACCTAAAACCATGAATGCGGTGGCCTAAGATCGCGATATGGAGTGTAGCGTAGGAGGGTCGACTTAGTAGTCCCCACTTGTATGCAGTTGGTACAGGGAGTGTAGCGGATGGCTTAATAGGCTTGGGTTTTGGGAATGCATCATAATTTGTATGCTATGATATGAATGTGTAATAATTGTTATGCCCGATTCGATTATGATTTAGTGTCAGGTACACATTGAGTCTGTTGACTCACCCCATTGTGGGACCATGTTTGGTGATGATCGGTGATGGACCGGACTGGCGAGAACTTGTGGTGGCCATGCTCAACTTGGAAGTTTTTATTTAATTTGGACATTTTTTTCTTTATTTCATTTAAGTACTTTGAACTATTTGGAATGATTTGATGTAACAAGGCCTAGTAGAATTATTAGATTCTGTTATTATTTATTAAGTTTATTTTTCTTTTGTTTATTAAATGATTAAGATAATTCATTTTAAACTAAAGCCCAAACGTTTTGATTCAACTCAAGCCCAACCCAAACCAACCTTTCTTTCAAAACACACCAGTTTTTCCTAAGTAACAAAAGAATTTGAAACGGTTTACACCGGGGAACATACCAGATCCAGTCAAGGCTCATGGGTTGGGTTTTGGGGTGTTTCAATTTGGTATTAGAGCCCAATTTTAAACTCTCAGCCTGTGGCTAAGGCCCAAAACATTTTCAAATCGAGCCCAAATAAGCTTTATAAAGTATCTTATGAAATAAGCAGGTTTTTCTGGCATGGCACCTAAGTCTCCAATTCAGCATCCACCGTAAGTACCCCTAACTATCTGTGTCATTATGTGAATTATAGAAGGGTAGAAAAGGAATAGAACGTAGAATAGCATGATAGGAACTTGAACCCTAGGATTAGTCTACTCAAACACAGATACATAAGACTTAATGCACTAAACAAACCTATGGCTAAGTCAATCGAGTTAGGTGTAGCAACCATGGTACGCATGTCAGGATTGGATCCCAAGAGCTTGGTATTTAAGCGTCCTAGTGACTCACCTCCTCTTGCAGAATCCTACTCGTGCGTAGCTACGGCTCACCCTAACCTGAGGACTTAGTGGGTGTGGCAACCCCAGACGCATGTTCAGGAATGGTTTCAGTGGGAGCTTGGTACTTAAGCAGTCCGCATGACTCACCTCCTCTCCACTCGAATCCTGCCTGGTGCGTAGCTTTGGTTCGCCCTGACCAAGGAGGCTCGGTCATAGGCTAAACCCAATAACTAAAACCCGAAAGGGAACTAGCCATTTTTTTTAGAACCCTAATATTAAAAATTCTTAAAATCATTTGTTCTCTCTTTAATTCACGAAAATTATTTATTTTTACACAAACTTTTGAAAAATTTTCTGATTTACAAAAATACCCCTAATGGTAAAATTTCAAAAAAATACCCCTAGTGGTAAAATTACAAAAATGCCCTTGGTTTATAAAATGCCCAACTACTCAACAGTTTTGCCAAAATTTCATTATTTCATAAATGTTCAAAAACCCTAATTTGCAAACTATCAAAAAAATACCTTGATTTTTCAAAAATTACAAAATTACCCCTAACTTACTAAAATTACCAAAATGACCCTAACTTCCAAAATTTTTGCAACTTCATCGTTTTGGAAAATAAATTTCTCAAAAAGAACCCTCAAAATTTTGCAACTTCTGAAATATCCCCGATTTATTAAAATTTTACAATTTACCCCAGTTTGTGGAAAAATTACCAAAATACCCCCAAGGTCCAAAAATTTTCGAAATACCCTCGGATTTCAAAAATTTTCCAAAATACCTCGGAACTTAAAATACCAAAAATACTTTGTGACAAAATCACCAAGGAACCTTATTTTGACAAATTACGAAAATACCTCAGAGGATAAATTACGAAAATACCCCGGGTAATGGAAAACAAAGAACAAATGAAAACTACAACGTTTCTCTGAATGAACTAAGGTTCATAATTGTTTGATGGATGTATGAATGAATGAAAAGACTGTGTGCATGCGAAAGAACCACTCCTAAATTCCTTTTCACAAAATTTCTTCGCGGGTAATCAAGTGAAACAAAAGTACTAATTCATAAAAAACTTCTTAAATCAGATTAAAGTGCATCGTTAGATATGAGTTCTAGAGGACGCGGTCGTCAAGGACGTGGTAGAGGAAGAATAACTGTGTCAGAACCCGTTAGATCGGGTCAAGGGTCTAACAATGAGTTACCACCGCCACCACCACCCCCAGCTGTTAATGTCGAGCAGTAAGCTCAAACGGGGGATGATGCTGTGTCACAGGCTATGCTGTGAGTTTTGGAAATGGTGGCTGGCGCGGGTGAAAATACAAGAGCTCAGAAATCTGTACCCGAGCGACTCCGAGCCAACGGGGCTGAGGTGTTCCGTGGAGTGTCCGGTGTGGCACCCAGTACAGTTGAGTACTGGTTGAAGGCAACCGAGCGCATTATGGATGAGCTTGATCTGACCCCAGAAGAGAAGTTGAAAGGAATGGTGGCACTGTTACGTGATGAAGCGTACCAATGGTGGTTAACTGTCCGGGATGGTGCCACGGCTGAGGATCTGACCTGGGAGTATGCTAAGGAGGCATATCAGAAAAAGTATGTCGGCACACGGTATATTGATGAGCAAAGGAAAGCTTTTCTAGGACTAGTTCAAGGGAACAAGTCTGTAGCAGCATATGAGGCTGAATTTCTGAGGTTAAGCCGATATGCTCGAGGAGTAGTCGTAACTAAACATGAACGTTGTGTCCGTTTTGAGGACAAACTAAGGGATTATTTGAGATTGTTGATAGCACCGCATCAGGAGCGGGAGTTTTCCACTTTAGTAGAAAAGGCCAAGGTAGCCAAGGGAATTAAAGATTCTACCAAGCAGACCATGGATCGGAATAGGCCAAAAAGAGGTTTTGGATCGTTTGGAACATTAAGAGATGTTCAGAAAAGGACTAGAGATGATGGCCCACGAGGTCAGCAAGCTAGTTCAGGAGGGCAGTATCGTCCTTGTGATGTGTGTGGAAAGAAGCACTTAGGAGAATGCTGGAAGAAAACCGGAGGATGTTATAGGTGTGGGTCCAAGGACCATGTGATCAAGGCTTGTCCTAAGCAAACCGATGAAATTCGATCAGCAACTCCGAATTTAATCAGGCTAGTAGAGGAGGACAGCAGCCTCAACGAGGTCGTGATTCAAATAACAGAGGTAATGGTTTCGGCCGAGGACGTGGAGTACCAAGCGGAGGTGCTGAAGGTTCAGATGCAAGGCAGCCAAGGTTGGTTTATGCAGTCGACCATCGCGAGGATAATGATGCGCCAGATGAGACAACGGGTAAGTTTCTTATTTCTGGATTATCCTCCATTACTTTGCTCGCTATAAGATCAGTTCATTTTTATGAAGTGTATGGAACCTTGATTGTGAACTTAGAGAATGTGCCTAGAAAGTATGATAGTTCTTTGAGATCAGAGTGCGCAAAGAATAGCGTAGTGTAGTGAGTTAGATGCATGCGGATGAACGATAGTAAGTAATTTCGAGGACGAAATTATTTTAAGGGGTAGAATCAGAACATCCTAAAATGGCCTATGCATTTTTGGCTTAAATGTACGAAATGACATGTTTTATGAGTTTTGAATAAATTTTGAACATTTTTGAAAGCCTGAGAATGTATGGAAATGTTACATTAAAAATAGGAAAGTGACCATTTTGGAAACCTAAGTAAATTAGGAAAGTGAACATTTTTGAAACCTAAGCTAAAAGAGGAAAGTAAACATTTTGGAAACTAAGCTAAAAGAGGAAAGTGAACATTTTAGGAAACCTAAGAAATGTCAAGTTTACAGAGCCGAACGAAAATTTTTGGAAACCTAGAAATGACTTAGAAATGTCGAGTTTTAAAGTTTAAAAGAGGTAATTAAGGCAAGGAGGCCTTAAAAGAAAAAGTACGTGAAATTTGGCACACAAACGGACTTGGAAAAATGGCCTGGAAATGTCACTTAGGGCCTTTGGAAATGGCGCCACATACAAGGGTGTTGGGCCTGAGTTCAAGTCACATGGGAAGAAAATAAAATAAGTTTTATTTTTGCTTCTAAGCCAAGAGATGGATTGCACAAGGCTTGCAAAGAGGAGTTTCACTCTCTTTTAAATTCAAACTAATTAGAAGATAATAAGGATTATACTTTATTTGTTTTAAAATTAAAGAGATAAAGTTATCACGAAGGAAGAGTAGTGGCCAAGCAAAGGATTCTTGGCCTAATTTCTACTATAAAAGGATGAGACTAGGGCTATTCATTATTTATTCTCCTCTCTTTTCTTTTGCCAAATATTCTTTCTCCTCTCCTCTACCGAAATTCTTCTTGAGCATCCATTCTTTTTCCTCTTCTCATTTAGCATCCTAGCCGATTCCTTCTAAGCCTATTATTCCTCTCTTCTTTCATCTTTGAAACCGAATACATAAGGGATCATAGCTGATTGTTCATCAAGTCTCTAAGCCAATCTACAAGTGGTGTCGGGGGATCTCATCGATTTCAATATAAAGGGTAAGGATCTATAGTTATAATTGTATTCCTTTCTTTTAAGCCAAAAGTTAGTCTCATCCCTCCTATATCTTATTGATCGAAATATGAAAGGTGAATTTTTGGATTTCAGATCTAAGGTATTTCGACATCTCCATTAATCAAGAAGAGAGTTTCGAGATTTAAAAGATTTAAGGTAAGATATATGTATATTCGGCCAAAGGCCATGTTTATGTTTTAATGTTAGATTAAATCTAACATATGGTTATAGGAATTTTGACATCCTTAAAGAGAGCAAGAGATCAATTTCGGGATTTGAATAGTAGGGAAATCGGCAACAAGGTAAGCCTTAGTGTACTAATCCTACTAGGATTTGGATTTATTGCCAAATGGCTTTTTATTAAAGTAATAAGTGATAAAACAAATGTAGGGATTAAGGATCTAAGCATTAGATCAAGCTTTTCAGGATCTCAAGGAAACTGCTAAGCAAGCCAGGTGTGTACCCCACACTATCTCATAATATGTTTTATGGCTACGTTTAATTAACATATGTGATATTAAGAATATATAAGTGGTTAAGGTACCATGTTATGGTACTAAGTACTCAGGTACATTTCCTACTCCTACTAGGAATATGAAAAATATTATTTGTAACATGAGAATAAGAATAAGAATGTGAACTCTGATATATATTTATGTATATTACTTTTAAATGGGGCATATGGGTTTATTATGAAAGGGGAAGTGAATGTGGTGACCTAAGACCACGAACACGGTGACCTAAGACCGTGATATCTGAATGTGGTGACCTAAGACCACAGTAATCTGAACGTGGTGACCTAAAACCATGAATGCGGTGACTTAAGACCGCGATATGGAGTGTAGCGGAAGGAGGGTCGACTTAGTAGTCCCCACGGTGTACAGGTTGGTACGGGGGAGTGTAGCGGATGGCTTAATAGGCTTGGGTTTTGGGAATGCATCATAATGTGTATGCTATGATATGAATGTGTAATAATTGTTATGCCTGATTCGATTATGATTTAGTGTTGTGTACACATTGAGTCTGTTGACTCACCCTGCTAGGGACCATGTTTCGTGATGATCGTTGATGGACCGGACTGCAGAACGTGTGGTGGCCATGCTCAACTTGGAAGTTTTATTTAATTTGGACTTTTTTTTTCTTTATTTCATTTAAGTACTTTGAACTATTTGGAATGATTTGATGTAACAAGGCCTAGTAGAATTATTAGATTCTATTATTATTTATTAAGTTTATTTTTCTTTTGTTTATTAAATGATTGAGATAATTCATTTTAAAATAAAGCCCAAACGTTTTGATTCAACTCAAGCCCAACCCAAAACAACCTTTCTTTCAAAACATACCAGTTTTTCCTAAGTAACAAAAGAATTTGAAACGGTTTACACTGGGGAACATACCAGATCCGGTCAAGGCTCGTGGGCTGGGTTTTGGGGTGTTTCACGTTTCCACTTGTATCTTTTTCAATTCATCCCACTGCAACTTTGGGGTATAGGATCTGTAACTTTTTCCATCCACTGATCACTCCCCAGTGACCCGACCAGATGTGTATGCATGATACTCGCATGGATGCAGAATGTCATTTTTCTTTTCGAGAATGATTCCTCCTATGCTTGGGTTGTCATTGCTTATTTTCTGTCGAATTTGTATCACCGATGCAATATCTAGTCTTTTGATCAACCAATTTCCTTGACAGAAAATCTGAAGAGATAAACTCACTCTGGGCTCAAATATTTCCAACCCTTAAGCTTGGTGAGTTCTAAACAATAGTCCTGTTTTAGATTTCTCATATTATTTAGAAGCTTCCAGAGTAATATGGGAAACTCCTTTTATGAAAGTATTATTAGTCCATTAATCGTTATTTCAATATAAAATGCTTGAAAAAAATCACAACAATGGACGAGAAAGAAATTAATCAGGAGCATAACCAAGGCAATAAAAGAAAATTGATTGGGGTGTATCTTGAAAAGAATAAAGTAATCAAAGATAGCCAAGGACATAAAAGAAAATTGATTGGGGCGTATCTTGAAAAGAATAAAGTAATAAAAGATAGCAAATTCAAAATGAGTAAGATAGAAGCTAGGTGCCCCAAATATCGTAACCTGAGCTTCTCTGTACAAACTTCTTGATGACCATTTTGAGCTCAATACGTGTTTAGAAGATCCGGAGTACTTTGTCAATGGCCCAAGACGTAGCATACTTCCTCAATGTTAATTCAGGCATAGCAAGACTACCACATACCCTATCTTTAATCAATATTTGAGTCGCCCTTTTCGGGTTTTCGGCTCAAATCCCCTTTGGTCTCAAAGCGCCCTTTGCGAGTTTTTGCCTTGGCCTCTCTTTTTTTTTTTTTTAATTTGATCTCAAGGTGCCCTTTGCAGGTTTTCACCTTGGCCTTTCCCCTTTTAGGTAAAATATTTCTTGACTGAACCTGAATTCACCGAATTGGGAAAGTCTTCGCCATACATCTTGGTCAATATCAATGCTCCTCTAGAATAGGCCCTTTTTTACTACATAAGGTCCTTCCCAGTTTGTCATCTGCTTTCCTCTGAAATCCTTTTATATAAGAAAGATCTTTTTCAACATTAGCTTCCCCTCGTGGAATTTTCTAGGATGAACCTCTTTGTCGTAAGCTTGCATCATCTGACCATGATGGATAACATTTAACCTTTTCTTCGATTAGGTTTAATTGGCAAAACTGTTTCTATTCCAATAAGAAATGTGTTGCCCAAGCGAAGGTTCTAGCCTACGTTCGATAAAATAGAGGGTAAATGGTAACTTCTTTATGTCTATCTTTACAAGTCTCAGTCATCCTTCCCATGGTCCTTGTTTTGTTGTTTTTGTTTTTATTTTTTTCCTTTTTTTTTTGTTGTTGCCTTTACTGCACTGTGATATGGCATCTGATCTTTGAACAAACTTCCAAACTTTTGACATTGTCCTTTTTAGCACTCTTTGTCGGCACCTGATCTTTTTTTTTTTTTTTTGAGAATTTGATGAATATCAACTTTGTAACATTGGCATATGAAGCTACTTCCACCCTCTTATTGAAGTAAACGATGACCATGACGATGAATCAATGTCGACTAAAAGCTTTTGACAAGATCGGCCCCATAATATCCATTCCCCACATATAGAAATTCTATGAAGAAATAGATGAGGCACATAAGTTTTGTCTTCCTGAATTTGGCATTTACGGCATAACTGAACCAATCTCCCTTTTATGGTGGACCACTAGTACCCGAACCTTATGATTAGCCTGGCTATTGTAGAACCATTAACATGTTCTTTAAACACCCTTATGGACCTCTTTTAATATTTTCCCAGGCGTGTCTTGATATGATCGTGCGAAAACATCTTTGAATTTTTTGAAAATAACTCAATGATGTCTTGCCTTATTTCTGTGGTGAGCTAGGCTACAATCTTCACCTCTCATAATATCCATTAACCCTTTGTAGAGTATGGTCTGTTTTTCATCTTGTTCTACCATTCTTAACAAATCAGAAGATAAGTTACAATCTTTGTCATCTTCAAAGTCCTGAGATCCCTCTAGACACATATCTTACTCGAAAGGAGACTCTGAGTCAGTAGCAGCATTGCTCACATCGTTGATATTTGGAGACCTATTGTAGGTTCAAAAGAAGATTCCAAAGAATAAATGATTCAAAGAATGATTATTTGTATGGTCATGAATGAAGAATGAAAGAATACTTGAAAGAAAGTCCAAAGAACAAACTGAAGATAACAGGGTCACCTTGAAATTGATCATTTTAATAAAAAAACAATTTGATTTATTAAAACAATGATTTTGGTCTACAAAATTCAAGAAAACAGGTTCGGGATTCGATTATGCACGAGGAAGGATTAGCACCCTCGTAACGCCCAAAATTGGTACCTAATTGATTAACTAATGTCCTAATGTCGAAAATTTAAAAAATTTAAAATACGATCCTTTTTATTTGAAAGAAAACTTGAATAAATCAAATTGTACCCCAAGACCCATTTATCTCAAAGAAATAAAATGTTACACCCAATGAGTTAGGATGCAACATTTCAAGACTTCGAAACTAAGCTTGCCTTTATTTGTAGAAAATCCTTACCTCGAGACAACAAAACGTCATATCCAATAAGTTAGGACACAACATCTCGAATTCTCGAGAATAAGTTTTTATTTAAATTTTTAAAAAAAAAAGAAAGTAAAATGTTCTTTAGACTCGAAGAGAAAAATCAAAACCTAATAAGTTAGGATACGATTTCTTACGAACCTTAGAACACGGAGTGTTTGCTTATTTTGAAAATGGGATAAAATGTAATGCGATCGTAATAAAATGGAAAATGAATTTAAGATAAAAATGTAAAACGACTTACAATGCTAGCTTGTATAACAACATGGTGATGATAAAATATAATAACAATAATAAAGGTAGAAATAAAATACAATAAAACAAAAGCAAGATAGACAAATGCAATGAAATAAAAGAGAATAGTAACAAAAATGGAAGCTATATACAATAAATAACAAATATAGAATAATAATAATAACGAAAATGCAACAATAATAATAAAATATATTAATAAATGAATAATAGTAAAAATAAAAATAATATTAGTAATAATAAGAATAATAAAATAATGAAAATAACAAGAATAATGTTGATAATAAAATAATAATAAATATAATAATAATAAATTTAATTATAAATAAAAATAAAAATAATAGCAATAATAATATTAAAATAATAACTATAATAGTAAAATAATAATAGTAATACTAAATTAATAATAATAAAAAAATCACAAAAGAAATAAAAAAAGACGAAATTCAACTTAAAATAAAAATTTTGGGGGGAATTATAAATAAAAAGAAAGAAACGGACTAAATTGTAATGCGCTAAAAATACGATGGGGTGAAAAGGGAAATATCCCAGGACATTATGCGCTGCGTTTTACTCGAGGATTAAAGTGAATCAACGAGAAAATTACCGGGCAAATTTAAAATTTAAAAAAAATTGAATTTAGAAAAATAAAATGCGGAAGGGCTAAAGCAGTAAATAACCCATTTTACAAAAACACGCGGATCCTCCCCGAGTCGGGTCAACGCCCGGGTCTTAGGGGCAAAACGTCGTCGTTTTGGCCTTCGAAAATTATTCCCAAAACGGCGCTGTTTAACAGGTATATAAATACCATTTTTTAGCCCAAGAATTTCATTTTGTTTGCTGTTAAAAAAAAAAAAGAGCTTTCTCTGTTTGCTCTCTCTCTGGCAATTTATGGCTAGACTCCGACAAGGGCTCCGGCAGATCGCTGCCGCGACACCGCTGGTGGCCAGAAAAAAAATTTCTCTTTTTCTTATTTTTATTTTATTATATTATATATATAAATTTGTATATGTATGTATGTTATTTCGAAAAGAAAGAAAGGAAAAAATGAAAACAAAAACCTTTGCCGAGTTTTCAACTGTGTGTTCGTATATATTCCATCCCCTTTTTACATTGAAATACTCGATTTTTATAACCGAAAATAAATTGAAAAAAAATGAATACATAATCTTTGATTGTTTCTGATTGTTTGTTAATTTACTTTTTTGCAGATGTGAATTGTAACACCCTATACCCAGCCCATGCATTATGACAGGATCTGACATGCCACATGAAGAAAAACATATGAAGAACTTATAATTTGTACTAAAATAGGTATTATTTAATTATGGTTAAGAAAACAAGTTTGGTTGTAAATACTCGATAAAATACTTCTATTCACGAGAGGTTTTATTGATAAACCGAAAATCGAACTAGTGAACCTTAAATTCGTGACTTTTGAAAACAGCATTGATAATTCGTAGGAAGATCCAAGTTAAATTATTTGTACATATTTGTTATGAAAACTGTTTGTTAACCGATTTTAGAAAACCGTTATTTATGATTTTAGAAAATCCCCATTTAAAACATTTCAAGCAAAATAGTAAATACAACTAAACATAAAGCAAAAATAAATAAATAAAATATCCCAGAGGCCTTATTACAACTTTTAAAACCCAAAATAGTAAAAGTAACGAAATAGACGGAAAAGAAGTTTACTAATGTTTGATAATATTATTTCCAAAGTATAGCCTCCACCGAGTCATCCATGGGCCCAAGTCCTTGTCACTGAGCATTACCTGTAAGGATTAAGAAGATAGAGTGAGTTACAAGAACTCAGTGCATAATCCCCTTACCGTCATTCACTGGGCCTGAACCCGTTTAACAACATCTTGGGCCTAAGCCCATTTACAAGGTAATTAATAAATGAAATAAATGTAACCCATCCCATCCAGCCAATCTCTCCCCCGACTAGCCAATCTCTCCTGTGGGGATCAAGTCAACCCACCCCGCCATTCTCTCCAATTTGCAGTCAAGCTACCATTTATAATATTTTTGTGGTCAAGCCACCGAAATCATAGTTAAGCACGATAATAAACGAATTGTGGCAATGCCACCGGGCTACACTTCTCTTCATACAATTTTCCCATCCCATGCAATATGTAGAAATGCAACATACATAATAACATAAAATATCCACATATAAATAACAACCATTAATCTATTGAATACTTTTAATGAATCGGCCCATAAGGGCAATTCGATAAATCGGCCCATAGGGGCATTTCGGTAAATCGGCCTATAAGGGCATTTTGGTAAATCGAACCATAGGGGCATTTCGATAATTTTAACAATTTTAATACCAATTATTACAAATCTATAGAATAATGTGATTTAAGCAAACTTCTTGATTTGTGCCATATTACGATTTTTAGCCATATAAATAATAACGATCTATTTTCCAACGTGATATCTAATCATGAATCTACGGGATTTCGGTGTGAGATTACACACCTGATTACAGTAAGGATTAATTCTTCTTGATCGTCGGCACCTAAATCACCATTACACTCGATTAATCCAACAACAAGATTTTATTAATCAAATCTAAATCAAACGATCTATTAAAACACTTACCCTTAGTATCGTGAACGACCACGATTTGTCTATTTTCTCCAAATGATGGTCCACAACCCGGTGGAAAATCTCGAACCGCTGATACTGCCCTACGTTTGAATTTAGGAGTAGGAATCGCAAATCCACTCCTTTTGTGATCTCCTATCGCTTTTCCTTTCAAATCACTACCACTTGCCTCCATCGTAAAAGTCTCGGTAGTAAAATATTACTATGAGAGAAAGTAGTTGTTGAGGGATAGGATTCGGCTTACCACTATTTTCGAAGGATCAACGAGTGAATAAGAATGAGCGATTTAATCCCTATAATAATCGATTAGTCAAATCCATCGATCCGTTTTAACGAAATAACCAAGTATTGAGATATCGAGGTGAACTTTAAAGAAATCCCTTACCTTGACAATAGTAGATCCAACTTTCACCAATTGGACTTAAGACTAGAATTGAATCAACTAGGATGATATTCGACCACCCACTTGGAACACGATTTGATCGAATAAGAGGGTGTCAATACAAATGAGAAAGAAATTATGAAGGAGAGATTAAGGGTTGAAAGGTTCGGCTATAGAGAAAAGAAAATGAACAAGAAGATTCGGCTATGAGAATATGGATTAAAGAAGAAGAAAGAAAGGTTGAAGAATTTGTGAAAAAGAAAAGAAAGGATGGAGAAAGAGTGCTTAACTATTTTCAGCTATCAAAGGGGAAATGAGCAAAAATAAAATGGACACAATGGCTAGATGGTTTCGACAAAACAAAGAAAAAGTGATGCTCACTTTTTGGCTTTGAAGTTTCGATAATGAGGGAAAAGTTAGAGAAACGGAACACCAAAAATGCTAAAAGAAACAAGCCATACAAGCACCCAAAATTTGCCAAAAGACTAATGCAAAATTCGGCTACCAAGACCCCTCCCAAAACCGTGTATCCTTTTACCAAAAGGATCAAAATTGACCAAAAACTCTTTCCAAAACATCTTCCACATTATAGGCCAACATGTTCCCTTCTCTTTCCCTTTCTTTCATTTCTTTCCTTCCTTTTCCCTTATCTTCCTTCTTACCATATTCCTTAGCCTCCTTTCCATAAATAAAAAGTCTTCATTGCCTTAATTAGGACCATGGTCGACACTTGGGATAGGAATACAAAAATAAATCCAAAATTTGTAAAAGATAGGATTCGAACCCCTTCCCTCTATGCTCTCTACTTGACGCCATAACCTCATTGCCATATGCTCATTTATGCTAGCAAAATACACATTTCTTTAAGTCATGATGCCATTTACCTATCTCTCCTTAAAGTGCTTAAACATAAAAATTTTGCTAAGGCCCAATTCAATCCCGAGCCTTCTTAGGACCCCTAATCATACACAATTAACATTTTTAACTAACCTAAAGCATGATATACTTAAAAACATAAAATTCTGAATTTCAAGATGTTACACGAATGGTGGTGATAAAGGCACAATTCGTGCATTGATGGCAGCGCGACGCTCGGCAATAAAGGCATGATGGAGGCTACGGCAGCACCATGCTGTTAGGGCTAGGGTTTGCTAAAAATTTTAAGGTTTTAGGCCATTTTGGGCTTAGGGTGTAATTGGGTTAAAGGGTTATTGATTTGGACCATTTTTGTAATCTGGACTGTAAAGGGACATTTTATTTCATTTTTTTTTTTTGTTTCATTTTGGATTCTGATGGGCCGGGCAAAATGGGCTATTACAATGCTCATCATCAGTCTTAGAGTATGCCAGGATATTGTCGGTGAAGACCACGACAACTGATTTAGATAAGGCTGAAACACTCAGTTCATCATATCCATAAATGCAGCCAGAGCAATCGTTAGACCAAAAGGCATAACTAGGAACTCGTAATGCCCATATCGAGTCCTAAATGCAGTCTTATGAACATCAGATTCGTTAACCCTCAACTGATGATACCCAGATCGAAGATCAATCTTAGAAAACACTGAAGCCCCTTAGAACTGATCAAACAGGTCGTCGATCCTCGAAATTGGATACTCGTTCTTTATAGTCAGCTTATTCAACTGCCGGTAGTCAATAAACATCCTCATGGTCCCATCCTTTTTCTTAACGAAAAAAATGGTGCCCCTCATTGAGACACACTAGGACGGATGAAACCATGGTCCAGAAGCTCTTGCAGTTGAGCCTTAAGCTCAGTAAGCTCTTTTGGTGCCATACGGTAGGGGGCGATGGACACCAGAGCTGTACCCGAAAGAAGCTCAATCCTAAACTCCACTTCCCGATTAGGAGGTAACCCCGATAACTTCTCAAGAAAGACGTCCAGAAAATCTCTCACAGTTCTGGTATCTCCAATAGCAGAGTGCCCAGAAGTAGAAACACTAACATACGCCAAAAAAGCCCTACACCCTTTCTGAACCAGTTTTTCAGCCACAACAACGGAGATCACATTAGATAGATAATCTCGACGCTCATCGATTATTACCACCTCCTCATCATTCATAGTCCTGAAAACGACCCTCTTAGACGTACAATCCAGATAGACTCGGTGCTCGACCAACTAGTCCATACCCAAGATTAAATCGAACACCCCAAATGAAAGCTCCATCAAATTAGCCAAGAAAACAGTCCCATGCACCACTAACAGAGCATCTCTATATAGTTTACTAACCCGAATAGATTGCCCCAATGGGCTCAGTACAGTAACCTCACTCGAAATGCTCTCAACAGAAATCCCTAGGTTTTTAGAAAACAAAACTGGTTATATATGAGTGAGTAGACCCTATATCTATCAAATCGGTGAATGGAACATCAAAAATAAAGAACGTGTTGGTAAAGACGTTAGGAGCATCTCTTATCCTCTCAGTGTCGTGCAGCATAAACCAATGCAGTCGCCTCGCCTCATCTCGACCAAAGACCTCTACTCAAGGCTCTCGCCTCTACTTATACTGATTATCACCCCTAGCCTGACCACGGCCCTTGGGTAGCTCTTGAATCGCCTCTCAGTCAGTACAAAACATAGAGCTTATGTCTAATCACTCGCTATGGATGCCTCTAATACGGTACTCTAAAGATCCACACCTTTAACAGGCCCCAATCCTCCTCCAACACTCGCTCGGATGGTGCCTACCATAATCGTCGCATGGCTGCAACCCAGCTGAAGCAACAGAAGCTTCCACTCTAACTGGCCCATCAGATCTGACATTCATCTTAGGCCTCTGTTCAGAACTCGAGAACTCTGAATCCCTCTTATTCTTACCTCTCTTCCTATCTCTATTCTGGCGCTCCGCACGCTTAACATCTTCAGCAATCTTCGCCCTCTCGACCAAAACAGAAAACTCGTACTCCTTCTATGCAGCTATTAGTACCCTCAGACTATCCCTTAAGCCATCCTCAAATCGGACACACCTCTCGTACTCAAATGACACCATGCCTCGAGCGTAATAGTTCAACCTCAAAAATTTGGCCTCATACTCGGTCACAGATCAGTCACCTTGCGTGAGATTCAAAAACTCACGTCGGTGATCATCTACGTAGCTAGCTCCCACATACTTGCTCTAGAATACAATCTTAAAAAATTCCCAAGTCAGGTGATCAGGCTGAGTACCCTCCTTAACCGTTAACCACCACTGGTATGCTTCGTCGTGAAGTAAGGAAACCACACCCTTTAATTTCTACTCAGGGGTACAGTCTAGACCATCCATGATTTTCTCAGTGGCCTCTAACCAGTACTCGGCCACGTTTGGGGCGACTCTTGTAACACCCCTAAATAACTCAGCTCCATTGGATCGGAGTCATTTAGTTATCGACCCTCGGCCCCAGATCTAGTATTGGCCCAAGCGACCCTCTCTAATATCCTCAGCATGGCTTGAGACAGTGCGTTGTCCCCCGCCAAACGACTCTGACACCCTGTCTCAGTAACAGGTGGCACAGGCGTCTCACTCGTATCCAGATTTGGCATACTGCCCAGAAAGGAAGACTCTGCTCAAGTCCCCCTACGGCCTCTTCCACGATCACGAGTACCACGTCCGTGAATTCCACGAGCACTCATTGTCTAATTCGAGTTTTATCTATATTAAAAATTTTATGCATCAATTTCAATATTTATTAGTAGATATTTTATGCATAATTTATCAATAGTTTAGAAGTGTTTTCAGAAGTTTCAATTCAGTTTTCTAACTATTTTAGTACAGTTTCAGAAGGTACTATCTACAATATTTTCAGAATATACTATCTCAGTTTCAGAAATACTGACAGGATCGGTGCCGGAGACTCGGTGCACCACGTACTTAATCAGAGTGTTCAAAATTATTTGAAAACTAATTCTTTAAAACCCAAATTTTAGAACCCCAAATTCACAGTTGAGTTTTGCAACCTGACTCTGATACCACTAAATGTAACACCCTAAATCCAGCCTAAACGTTATAACCAAATCCGAAAATGTCACATGAAATGGTTTGAAAACTGTTGTTGTTAAGTTTAAAAAACCATACCAATTCATTATCCCTTGTCGCTATTATCAATTTCAAAGCTCTCATTCATTTAGTCGCTTAGAGGTAAGACGTATTTGTAACGGAAGCTTTAAAAACCATTATGTTTAGAAAACCGTTTAAGATTTTAAAAAAACCCTTGCTTTTGGTAAAATTCAAGTTATATCATGCTTTGCACTTATAAAATCATAAAATCGAAGTCTAGCCCAAATTAAAAGAAAACAGTCCGTAAAGTCCAATTACATAAAAGCCAGAATAAACTAGAATATAAAAATTATATCGTAACTATGATCAGTTCGAGCAGGTGGTCACCGAGGGGCTCCACAGCACCGATCCGCCTAAGACTATGGATTACCTATATAGAATAAACAGAAAATAGTAAGTTTACGTAAACTTAGTGTGCAACCTCATAGAATTAAGCATGCACACAACCAGAAAATCAGAGTCAGTCAGGTACAGATTTGGGCTTAAGCCCATTACAGATATAGATACAGATGTGCAAATCAGACTCAAAAATTAGATATCCTACCCCCATCCTCTACACACCATCCCCGACCATCCCTACACACCATGTGGGGCTTAAAACACCCACCCAGCCCTACACACCATGTTGAACCAATGCGGCACATAACAGATATAATGCAGCCATGCTGCCAAATAATAGGCGTAAATTGTCGTTCAGAACACTTCCTCCAATATACATTATCCCATCTCCAATATCAGATACATAAATATACAAATATAGATAAACAGCCTAATATTCTCACATGCTTACATATAAGCGTACATAAATAACAAATATGTAGATAATAGTGCAAGTAGGCGTGCATCAGTATCCTAATCAAATCAGTATATCAAACAATCAAATCATCCAGTTTAGGGTTTATTTAGCCTTTACCATCCCTACAGTAGGCCCACAGTTATTTGGGACGACCCGTATAACCCTAGGGAAAAATTTAGATAAATGGGCCCACACGCCAATGTGGGCCCACAAACCGTGTGGCTTGCTTGTGTGGGCCCACAAGCCTAGATTGGCCTAGCCCAAAAACCCATACGCCCGCGTGGACTGCCCGTGTGGGATGACACACCCGTGTAGCCCACACGACCCAATTTGGTCAAGCCTGTGTGGATCACACGGCCATATTCCGAACCACCATACGACCGTGTACTGTGCACAGCTATGCCTTATTCGACCACACGGCCTTGTTCTCGTACACGGCCTACCACACGAGTGACCACACACTCGTGTGGCATCGACAGCAAGGTTTTTCAGCTTTTACCGATGATCATTTTTCGGGTACACACCTTATATCGTTTCGATGCAAAAATAATCCCAAGCCTTCCAAAGCCTAAAAATAGAGTACCCCATAACAATTTAGTGGATTGGTTAACGAATTCGATAATTAGAAATTGACATAACACTAACTTACCGCCAAAGAAAACAGCTACACACACAAATAAGTATCGTTCACTGATTCAACGCCACTACCACACCAAATTTTGAAATCACACGAAATCAAAACCACTTCCAAAACCCTACTTACCAGAACTCGACGAAAGAACTACAATTATGGAAACAATGATGAGAACTTTAGGAGATGTGAAGCAGAATTTTGAAAGAAACAAAAGAGAAAAGAGAAAGGAAACGTCAAAAATAGTGGAGAAAATTCTACAGGAGAGAGAAAAACAACAAAACAAGATAAAAATCAAATTTAATCTTTGATGATATCCCACTACATCCTAACCACCCACTACCCAAAATTCTGATGCAATCGAAATTCCATCCAGAAGCCGACTAAAAATAAACATTAATACAGAGACTCGAACACCAAACCTTTGACACTCTAACTCCTTACCACTTGAACCAGCAGGCTCATTTTGATATAGAATTACAGACAATTAAATATGAGCCACTGAACAGAGATAGGGCTTAATTCCAAAAATAAAAAATTTGCTAAAGCTAGGGCTTGAACTTGGGACCTCTCAGACACTCTCAGAACACTTAACCACTAAAGCAGATACACAGTTGTGTCAGATATTTATAGAAACAAAAATAAATAATTCAGGACGTTAAAATTGTACTTTCTATTTAAATAATATTATTTTACAAGATCTTATTCAGCCAAGATTCTTCTATCTCTCCCTATTAAATAAATGACACCGGTTGACCAAAATTACACACTTCTTGATTATTCAATTATCGTTATTCTGCCAGAAAATAGTGGGAATTTATTAACGAAGTATAAATTCTATTTTCTAGGAATTGCAATCTTTACCTATTTTTATTGAGATAATTACTTTCCTACTGAAAGTAATAATATCGTTTCTTGTTATGTGTTTGGTTTGTGTTGTTCGAGCCCACACTTGATACAATTCATGGTATGAGAATAAGGAGAAGCTTGTTCGGTTGAAAGATATGATCGACTTCTGTTAAAAGATAGGATCGACTTGATTCTGTCTCGCACAAAGTACAAGTACTTATCGGAAAATGTTTATTTCTATAAATATTACAAATTGACTCGATTTTGAAAAATTTTAAACTTCTATAGTAACTATAAAATTGTTTTCTTGATAGGATTTCTCCAACACCTTATTAGGATTATCAGTCTTCTTTTGCTTTTGGAAACCACTAATGGTCAACCCTGCATTCTCTACTAGTGTTGTATAGAGCATGACACTCATAATTTCTTCTTGTTGGTCCATTAGACATAGGAATATGCTTCTTTAAGAGATGGAAAAGGAGTTTTTTCAAGGACTTGAACTCTAATATGATCAAACTCATGGTTCAGCCTAGCTAAAAAATCATAGGCTCGCTCTTTGTCAATAAATTTTTGAAATTTGACTGCATCTCCTACATTGGTTTCTTGAAAATCTTGATAGTAATCCAATTCCTACCACAACTTATTCAAGTTAACATAATATTGAGAAATTGACATCTCACCTTGCTTTGTGTTATGGAATTTTTTTCGTATCTCAAATATTTGAGCATCATTTCCCACTTGTTAGTAGATGAGAGCAGTTTCACTCCATATTTTTGTTGTAATATCGAGCAATAAATATGTTTTAAAGATTTGATGTTGCTTCAAGTTGATAAGACATAACATGACAATAAGGTTTTCTAGGTCCCATAAATTGAATATGGGATCATCAATAGCAGGATTATTCTTTTCACCAGTAATATAACTTTGTAATCCTCTAGCTTTGATGAATAATAGACATGACCCAAATCAAGAAAGGTAGTTATTACCATCAAACTTTACGAGGCTAATTTGTAGTGAATGATTGTCAAAATTGGTAACTTTTTTATTCATCTTCCATTTTATATAGCAAAGAGAAAATGAGAACAAAATGTTCCCTAAAAGAAAATTGTGTTACTAGAAAAAAGAATTACCTAAAAATAACCCAAGGATTCTAACAACCACTAATGATGTTAAACATAGAGAGAGTATTCTAAAAATAGTGACCCATGAGCAACAATAGCATCGAGTATGAAAAATTTTGGCAAGATGGATGTACACAAAATTTTTTAGTTGAAAGTTGAATTCAAGATTTGGAGTCAATTTTTTTGATAAATTTGAAAGAAAAGTTACAATCTCTAAAAATTTCTTGAATACAAAGAAAAATATATTTTGATTCTTCTCTTAGGTTTGACTTTGAACCAAGGGTTGTTTGACTTGGTCTTAAATGGATGTAGATTGCTTTCAAGTGTGGTGTTGACTTACTCTTGGAATGGGTTTGGACCTTCTCTCTTTAGTTGAAATGGATCGAAAGGCGACTTTCTTTAGAAATGGCTTTTGACCTCTTCTACATGGTTGAAGTATATCAGAAGGCGGCCTTTCTTCAAAATTGATAAGGCATTATTCAAAATTTCTTCAATTTTAGAAAATTCTATAGAGATTTTATGGGCTTCATGAACTTGTGTATATGTAGAATGGCTTGAGGTGACCCCTTTTTATAATGTAAATTACTTGAATAAGAAAGAGTTCTTATAGAATTCAACTTCTTTATTCAATTGTTCTACAAGGATTTAAACTTTTTTATTTATTATTTTTTCTTATTAATTTAATTAATTAAATATAAAACAATCATTTGGTATTATCACTTAATTATTTTATTTTTAATTAATAATAATATAAAATTTTAATATTTATCCCTTAATTAATTTAAATTAATTAGAGAAAAATAACTATGACATAGATATGATGTCATCATTTTCACCATGGTAATTTTTATTTTGACCCACAATAATTTTGGCTTGACCCCTAGAGCTTTGTAATTGGTCTAAAAAACTATTTGTCTACAATGGGCTACACGTGCCGACAAATGAAAAAGAAACAGGAGGCTGACGAAGGGACGTGAGCCTCACGTGAGGGTTTTTGGATACTAGATTCTAGGGTTTCACTGATAGTGAGGTTCTGATCTTTTTAGTATGGGTGATGAGAAAGAAAAATGGGCCTAAGTGGTAAGTAGCAAATATGAGGTTTTAGGGTCTTGAAATTTTGGAACAAATTCTTTCTTAAATCTAAAATTTTAACTCTAATGCATTGTAGAAATCGGAGAATAGTAGAAGAAAATAGAGGAATTTAGAAGAATTACTTTTTCACTCATACTTTAAAATGAATATTGCATAGCTATTTATACACAAAAGAATAAACTTATCTAAAGAAAGATAATTTGTAATTTAATGTTATAATCCTTAATTTAAGTCAATCTAATCCCTAAATATTAGTAATTAGATTATTTAAAGATTTGTAGGTTTCTATGATTTGAGAGTAAGTTATCAACAAGTAGTAAAATGCCTAACTTGTAAGTGAGTGCATGATGAAGTTTACATATGTTTTACAAGTGACTTAACTATTTTACAACATGGAAAGAATGAAGAATGTGTTTATTACATGTTATGTATAATATTGTTTTGCTTATATTGAGCAGCTCTAAGCATAAGTGTATGCATAGCATGTTGGATTGTTACGTAGGTTGGAGATCAAATACAAGAAGACAATAGCCAAATTTTACATCGATTACGGGTCACTCTAAAGTAAACTTGTGCTTCAAACTATTTTGGTTATGTACATATTATGGTTATAGTTTGGTATGCTCATAAGATGTTATAAGTACTTGGTGAACTAGTAAGTACAAATTGTAAAGTTATGTATCACATATGGTATTATACTAATAGTTTGATATGCATAAATGGTTGGAAATTTATATCAGGTATGGTTTAAATATGTGATAGTTTTGTATCGCATTTTATGTAAGAAATTGATTTGGGGAATATTTTTGAATAATTGTGATTGAAGAGAAGGAAAGTTTAAGTAGCTTGGAAATTATTAGAAGTAGTTTTTCAGCTTCCCTACAACCAGGTATCGATACCTGCAAAGTCAATATTTAACAAAAGTTTCTAGAGGTATCTTGTAACAATACCTTACAGTGTGGTATCGATGCAAAGCATGGTGGTATTGAAACCAACCTCCCTACTTCTCTAGGTTTGATGTTTAGAGTTGGAATTTGATGTTAGATCTATAGGTATATTTTTATAATAATTTATGAAGGGTGGATTGAACTTAATAAGGATTTTTTAAAGGACTAATGTGATAGTTGATGCCTTCAGGCATTGAACATGACACCACCTACTTGGAACTATTGTTAATCCGAATAAGAGATGTTACAAAAATTTATCAAACTGTAATAAGGAGAGCATTCGTACTTAAGTGCAAGAAATACTAGGGGTCTTGGATACAAGAGACAATGAACGAAGTTAATGCCAAGAAAGTAAGAAAGGTAGGGATTACCATAAGATGTAACATGGTCCAAGGCCCTAAGGGGGCACAAAAAGGACTCTATAGACTACTTACAAACTCCTAAGATTCCTTTTACTCTTTAGGAGCGCAATTCCAGAGTTTATTGGTGATAAGCCCATGAAGACTTTGTGAGTCATTATGTGAGGCACCAAAATGGGATATGGAATAACCCTAAAGGGGACTACGAACTCCTCAAACTTATTGGGCTCCTCGTGAGGAAACTTAGAGACTTCCTTATAAGGTTACCTAATAAAGCAAACCTCTAGAGGATAAGAGAAGCTCACAAAACCTAAGCCCGAGGTTAGGCATTAGAATGTCTTGGGGTTGCAGATGCCAAATCATGGGATTAAGGTTTGACTTATAGGATTTCGGACTCCTTGAACTCTTATTAGGGTGTGAGATTCGGGCAATTATGGTTCCGAGGTTACACAATGCGAAGCCTTAAGGCTTGAAGAGCTTGAACTTGGGGCTTGAGCATGACTATAAGGACTTATGGACTCTTTAAACTCCTCCTTGAACTTATGAGATAGGAAATGTGGTTAGTAAAGGTTAGAAGATTTTCTTTTGGCGCACATTGTAATGCTCAAATTAAATATATGGCGTATTTTGAGAAAAAAATTAAAGAGAAAGAGAGAGGGGGAGAGATAAACCTCTTTTAGATTCCTTGTGATTGTCTAATATATAGATTTCTACAAATGATAAAGGAGTTACTATTTATCTCTAATTTATAGATTTCTACAAATGATAAAGGAGTTACTATTTATAGCAATTTCTGAGATAACTTGTGTGCCAAGTGTAAAGCTCATACTGTAGGCTTGAGAGGTGGTGTCAATGGACGCATAAAACATTTTTTGAGCCTAGGGCTAGAGGATCCACAGCTCTGGCTGGGCTCCTTCATGGGCTTTATCTGATTGGCTTCGGGCTGATTCTTGGGTCTCTTTGATGGTCATTGGTGTTATTCCATAACAACAACCTTTTGAGTTTTTTATTCTCAGCATACCAATTTTCAAATCCGTCTTCTAATTCTGCAAGTTGCTTCTTCTTGCCATGAATGTTAGAGAGTTTCTCTCCTTTGGCAATATGCATCTCCATTAGTTGCGACCAACATCGTAATTTGATTCATTAAGAATGATTCCTACATTAAAGACACCTTGACATTGAACAACTACAGGAATCGATTTCATTTTCATGATTCAACGCATTTTCACTCAATTTGGAATAAAAGTATTAAAGAACAAATGGATAGACTCGGGATACCATCTTAAAAGTAGAATAAATCATTTTTAATAATATTTTTTCTCTCATAAAAAACCAGTGTGCTGTGTTTACCACCAATATTTATAGAACAGTGAAACAGATTAACTAAGAAATTTAAAAAGAATAATTATTCTTAAGATTTAAAAGCCAAAAGAAAGAACAGTTGTGCTATCTCTTAATCCAATGAAGTTACGTAGAAGATAAAATCTCAACAGCTTCCAACTGTGCAAACTATTAAGGTGCTGCTGCAACATTCTCAACTTTCGGAACGTACCCTAAAAGCTTACAAGCGTACTCGAGTAAGATAGGAACGTAAGGTTGATCGGGAAAAAGAATGGGCCAACAGTTGTCGCCGAGCAGAGTGATTGCTTTGCAGCATTTAGGTTCGAGTTCATCGAACTTCTTGTGCGAAACAGCCTCGTTGATTGCCTCAACGCAACCTTCTACACTTATGAACGACATGAGGCATCCCCCAAGACTTTGGGTTTCCACTACTGATCCCAAGGAAACTGCAGCAATGGAGGTGACGACTAAGAAGAAAATGATGAGGGTTTTTGATGTTGTTGCTTCCATGGAATTTGGTCAAATGAAAACCTAGATGGAAATTTACCATTGGCTCTGAGTGGGAATTTATAGAGAAACTTTTCCTATTAATGATTGTTTTAATTGAAAAATTGATAGTGGGCAAAATTGCACGTGAAAGGAAAAAGTGTATTGGTTTCTGACACTTGTTTTGTTTTAGTACGTATGATAACGAAGTTGAAGTATTTGAAGAAGGTAGAGGACGGAAAAGGGAAGAATTTTTTTATTAAAAGCATCCCGTGATGGTAGTTCAAAGAAAATCTCGTGAATGTTTGTTTATTTATTTATTTTGGAAGTATCGTTTGTTTAGGTTTTTTTTAATTATTAATAGATGGGGAGTTAATTGTTTTGAAAATGGTTAATTTTATCAAAATTTGAAGATAAATTATTTTAAAAATTAATAAAATCATTTTCATATTTACAATTTTGGCTTTCGATATTGTATTAAAACTAGCAAAAATTACAATTAAAAATAATTAAAATTATTTATTGAGTATTACTTCAATTGGTATGAGATTATTGTCGATATAGGAAGATATAAGATAATATAAAATATTATCCTTATATTTGTGGGTAATTTTGGGTATTGTATTAAAAAACATATTTCTTTCAATTTTTATTTGAGTATAAAAAAAATATAGGAAGTTGACACTCAGAGGTTTCGACTTTCAAGTTGAGTCCTCCAAGCTTCAATTTCAACCATTTTGCTAAATAATTACCTCCCATCTATTTTGCTAAATATTTTTCTTATTATTTCATATATATGAAAAAAGTCGTTTGTTTATGTATTTATTAGCCTCTAATGTCTCAAATCTTACATGTAATTTTACACATTTAATATATAATTATACTTATAAATATCATAATTATATATAATGTCACATCCCAAAAATCAAGTTAGAAGAAATTAAGTTAGTGAAATTAAGAGTAGTAACATCCTATTTTAGATTAAGGTTATGCAAATTAGTCAAAGAATATAATTTGGTTCATGTGTTTTGTATGTGTGTGTGAGGTCCTAAGTTCAAATCCTATTTTTTGAAATTTTGTTAATTTTTAGCTCAATTCTTATACCAAATCTTTTGACTTAAATCTTATTTCTATGCAAATTATAATAAAATTAGTTTGATAGTTCAATGGTAAGGTGTTAGTGTACCCTTTCATTTTGTATTTGAATCCCTACACATGTAAAGTGAAAATTATTTTTAGTTCCTTTTTGTTGTGCCGTCCAAAGCAGGGGAGTCTGAATGAAATTCTATTTCTACCTATCTAATAAGATTCGATTAGGATTTTATTTAGTTATTTATATTATTATTTGTTAAGTTATATTTAACAAAAGACATTCCCTAAAATCTCTCGCTCAAATTGTTGTCCCTCTTTCCCCAGTCTTTCCACATTTTGTTGTTTTAAACCATTTTTTGTAAACTTCCTCTCAAAGCTCCTTTTCTTTGTGGATTTTTCCTTTGAGTTTTGCTTTTATATTTTTGCAAAAACAATCTTAATCCTTCATTTTCCATTACCCTTCTGTTTTCTTTTTGTGATTCTACAGTTCTTCATCTTTTTGTGCTATCGGTTTTTCCATCAATTCGATGTTCTCTTTTGGGTAAGTATTTGTACTTGTTCTGTAAGATTTTGGTGTTGAATTTCTTTTCGTTTGGAGGTAAGTGGATGAGTTGAATGGCTTGGATTGAGGTTGGTTTTAATTGATGTTTGTGGTCTTCAAGAGGTGCCGATTGTGAAACTGTTAATATTCCAACTAGATAGGTGTTGTGAAATAGCCAAATTTTTGTGTAACTGATCAACGTCGGGTTTAGGGGACTGTTTTATTTTGGAAATATGAATGGTTTTTAAAGTAGAATTTTGGGTTAATTTGTGTTTGTTAATCGATACATTTTGGTGTCATATGTAGGATTTGGAGTGCACCATTGTGTGGTTATCAGATGTGTTGCCAAGTGTGTGAAACTAACTCGGAATATTGTTCTAAACTCGAGAAAATCTCGAAATAAGGGCTATTTTCAAAACTGCCTAGTGCTACACAATCGTGTGGTAGATAATATGCGCCACACGGTCGTATGATGGTGTGTGATTAAATAGCCTGTGTGGGTAGACCGTGTGGAGCACATGGCCGTATGAAATTACAGGGACTGTATGGTAGGTTATGTGGATCACATGGGCTAGGTTTTTGGGCCGTGTGTGCCTTTTAGGCTAATTTTGAGGCCCGATTAGGGGTTGATTAAGGGACTCAGAAATTGGGTCCGTGAGTATTATGTAGGCCCAGAAAAGCGTAAGTTTCAGTAAACAAACACGGGTAAATGTAGGATGCATAGTAACTAAGTTCTGATAAGTATAATAATGTGTTCTGATTTGCTATAAATAGGTATGTGAGTTAAGCATGGCTATTTTGTAAACCATGTGTGTTATACGTATTATGTTATATGTTTTGATAAGTTATTTAATTCGACTATTTAATACAAACATATGATATTATGATTCTGCATGTACATTGGGGTGGGTTTTGATGTTGGAGGAAGTGTTTTCTAGCAATAATACTATAATTTTCGACAGTTAAACCGCAATATATGTTTGGCAGCTCAGCTGCACCATTATGAGTGGTATACCACCACGATCCAGTGTGTTTGGATGGATATGGACTCTTGTAATCCCAACTTGTATGATTGGTTGGACGGAGTTGGTGTTTAGTGGATAGGGGTAGGATCTGTATCTGCATTTGTTCTGGTCTAATATGACATTCTGATATGATATATGTGTTTCTGAAAATTTGACAATCTGGTCTGATATATGTTTATGAAAATATGATATTCCGATCCGAAATATGTTTGGAAATATGAAAAAATGATCTAATATATGTTTTTGGTAATACAACATTCTGATATGATATTTGTATATTATAAGTGAAATTTTGTGATGACATTTACGTATTTACTTGTTAAATAAAATTCTGCTTGTGGGTCGGGTCACACACTAGGCTTCAAGCTCACTCGTTTGTTTGATACGTTTTAGGTGAACTTTTGACTTAGGACCGGACGACGTGCTGGAGTTTGGATGTTTTTCCTCGATTAATTAAATATGGTGATTTACATAAGTAATGTTCTTGGATTTTTGGGACTGTAATATGTTTTTGGGTTGTATTTTGGTTTGTTGGGATTTTTTTTTATATTTTTTATTGTAAAATTGCAAAATCACACGAGTTAACAAATTGAATTCCAATTTTCAAAACTAAAACTCTGAAGAATTTCCCATTGAAAATTAAGTAAACTCTTAAGTGTTTTTCTATAAATAAATAGTTTTAAACAAATGCTAGCATTAACCGGAAAAGATTTGCCAAAAATTGGTACTTTTGAAGCAAACGAATTTGAATTAAATTTCTAGATTTGAAATATGTGTTTTCGGAACTTAAGTTTTTACTGAACGTTTGTGAGAGTTCTGTCAAGTTTTATGTTTCTGAAACACATAACTAAGTTTGATTTAATCAAAAGTTTTTAGACAGCTAATGTAATTCCTCCAGATTCGACCATAATGTTTAGGTCAGGTTTGGGGTGTTATGTATAATTATTTCATATATTTTATATTTAGAGTTTTATTCAAGTAATAACTTTTTTAAAGTTAGAGTAATTTTTTAACTAATAATTGTAAATTAAGTTATAATTATTTTAAATGTGTGATTATCATCATTTCTATTAAAGTATAATTATTTTTAATGTATAATATCACAACTTCTATTTTATTTTAGCTCATTAAACTAATAATTCTAAATTAAATATTATAATTGTTTTTAAATTTGAATTTAGTAATATGATGAAAAATAAAGGGTATTCTCATCGGTTTAAAAGTTTTTTCCGAACTTGTGTTTTTATATCTATTATAGATAAGGAAATAATGTATTTTATTTTTAAGCATAAAATTTCTAATAAAATATTAAGTCTAAATATTTGGTGCACTACCAAGATACTTTTTTTTTTATTTCACAAGCAGTCTTTAAAAATTAACATAAATATTTATTTTAAATATTTTACTATACCCTTATAAGACACTTGCCAACCCTTTAGCCCTACTTATTAAGTCTAAAAGCTCCACTTATAATTTACCATATATTTAATGTGTTTGGTTTTGAAAATATTTCATATTATTATTTTTATACTCACTTTTTAAAAATATTTTTATTTTTATTTTTAAAAAATTGAAGAACACATTTAGTAAATAAAAAAGTATTTCCAATCATGGAAATATATTTGCTACTTATTTTCCTATAATTAAAACACGAGAAAAAAAACTACATTTATATGGATTAGAATTAGGGTATCACATTTTATATTAAAATATTATTAGAAAGAATTTTTTTTGCGTTTATATAGATTCTAACTAAAGTTTACTCATTTTGAAAAGTGATCTAATAATTGGATAAGAGTGTAATTGCTTGTAATTACATAATGGTAGCATGTTTGGATAGCCACCTTAATTGGTGGGTCCCATTAAATTAGTAGCATTCGAATTACATTTTCCAATCCCTAAAGGATGAGAATTAGAGTAATTGCATTAATAATTACACCCCAAATCCAATTGCGCTATGATTTTCCAAACACTCATACATGATTTAACTTTAAAAAATTATTTTTTATACAATTTTAAGTTACGGAAATTATATTATAAGCATGAACACATATAAATGCTTGAGATGATTATGACAAAAAATTTCTAAAGTTATAGTAATTGGATATGAGTGTAATTGCTTGTTTACACAATGATAGCATGTTTGGGTAGTCATATTAATTTGTGGGTCTCACGAAATTAAATGTAATTAAAGCATTCGAATTACACTTTCCTTAGGGGGAGGATGAGAATTGGAGTACTTGCATTGGTATTAGACCCTAACAGGGTCGAAGTCAGAAAATTGTTTTGGCGAACTAGAATTAAATTATATATTTTTATTATAGTAAAAATGTAATTTTGCGATTTTAATAACACATCGAATTTTGGGGTTAGAAGTTTTAAGTTTTGTGGTTAGCAATAAGAAGGTTGCATTATTGTGTTTAGTTGCGCGTTTTAGTGATAGAATAGGCCTGTTAGTCTGGTGGTTGAGTGAGTTTAGTGAACTTTTGAGTTCTGGGTTCGAGCCCTTATGTGTACGTTTTGGGTGATATATTTTGTTATTGTTAAATAGTGGACTTGTTTTAGTTTCAAAATATAATTATTAGTTTTATTATTTTGATTATTTTCATTTTATTTTTCTCTCTGGACGTTCTCCTTCTTTTTTTGTTTTCTTTTTGTTTATTTCTTCTTCTTTTCTTTTTTGAAAACGGTCGGGGTTGTGGTCTCCGGAGAGCTTTGATTTCTTGGTCATCAAGTTGGGTTCTGGACGCCTCTGATCGTGACTAAGGTGTGGGATTCGAACCTTATATATTCCATTTTTTATTTATTTTGCGAACTATTGTTTTTGCATTTCTTGAGTGTGCGGGAACCCGTTGATTTCGGGTTTTTAGTCATTGGAAAAGTAAGAGGAATACTCCATTTTCCTATATACTCTTGTTATTGCAAAGGTTAGGGACTGTTTTGATGGCTAAAACGATATTTTGGCTTGTTCTGAGCTGGTTTCGTGATCACACGGGTGGCCACACGGGCGTGTGCCGATTTACACGGCCGTGTGCTTTTAAGAATTAGGGTTCTCCGGCAGGTTTTGGTGCCACACGACCGTGTGGCCGATTTGGGGATTTTTGTCATTTTTCACACGACCGTGTCCCCTAGGCACACGAACTAGTGTGTTTGGGAATTAGGGATTTAGTGTCTTGGCAGTACACGGTTGTGTGGATAATTTGGGGATTTAGGGATCCCACACGGGCGTGTGTTTTGGGCACACGGCCGTGTCTTCCATGTACTTTTTTTAGCATAATTGGACAGCAAATTACACGGCCTGTTTACACGGTCGTGTCCCTAGTTCATACGGGTGTGTGCCTCCCTTCACTCGGGCATTTTGACCCCCACGCGGCCTAGGTTTTTTCCACACGGCCGCGTGGTCCTAAGACACCAAATTTTAGTTTGTTTATGTTTTTTATTTGAAAATGTGTCTGTGTATTCCGTCCCTTGGCTAGGCTTAAGTGAAGGTATTTAAGTCTCTATATCAATAGGCCATCTGCTTTGCTTATGTGTTGTAAGTGATTGTGGTGTGAGATGAATGATCCTGAACCCAGTTTGCTGGGTATGTGTGCATATCTGTTTCTGTCTGACTGTCTGTCAATGTGTTCATTGTTTCTATGAGACTGTAAGCATTCGTGCATTTGCATAAAGTATTTTGGGGTTGGTTGTGAAGAGAAGGAAGACTGATTACTTACGATCCGCGCGCCTTATCGCAACCTATCAGCATAACGGTTTATCGTGACCAGATCGCATATACGTCGCCTATGCCGCATACCATTATCTCGATCCGCGCTTTAAATTGCAGCAGGTCTCAGACAAGAGATTGCCGCATTGCATCAGATACATATACGCCATCTGCTTGCGTATTAATATCTGAGTGGCTTAGTCCACATGCAAGGTGTGTAGGGTTGGATGGGCCTTTCAAGGTCCTACGTGGTGTGTTTGGTTGGATGAGCTTAATAATCTCTTATAAAGTGTGATCAGGGGACGGAGAGGTGTGTTGGATGGACGGGTGGGTTTTATTACTTGATTGCATTCATACGCATCTGTTTGAGTATTCTGGGTGAAGATTATTTGATTGTGTTCTGTCTGGTTGAATAACAATGGTGACTGAGTAACTGTCTGTGACATTGTGTGCTTAAATTGTTTCATTCTATTGGGACATTAGTTCCAAGTTCACTTTCTAGTTCTGTGTATATATGTATGTATGTTTCGCTTTCGAATCGGTTTCCGAAAATCTGTTGTTATTCATTTGGAACTCAAACTGAGCTCATGTAGCTCACCCCTTAATGTTTCCCCTTGCATGTACGTTTTTGAACTCTGACGCTGGACGCGGTATGGGAGGTCTTAAACAGTCTCGGTTTAAAATAGACTTATATAGTATTTTAACAATTTTTGAGTTTATAATTAAACCCCTTGAACTGTAAGTACTATTTTGAAAACTGTGGTATGGAGTTTTATGTTTTACACACGTAAATGTCACTGGGACTGCATTTTCTGTTGAGAAATCAGGAATATATAACTGAGAATTTTACGTGACTTTAATATTGCAATGTTTTTTTCGGTTTGTTAACTAAAACTTTTCTTCGATCACTTCAGTGGTCAGTGTAACCTCCGAGATTCGGTTCAAACTTCTAGGCTAGGTCTAGGGTGTTACAAATAGCCTATATCTTTATAATTTTTAGAGGATTAAATCAAAATTTTATCATTTTTTGGGAGCCAAAATGTAATTTTACTATTACTAATTTAAAATTTTATAAATTATAAATGACCTAAATAAAAAATTTTCCATTTTAAGGGGGTCGGGCCCCTACCAGCCCCCCTAGATTTACCCTTGCACCCCAAATCCAATTGTCCTTTGATTTTCCAAACATCCATATATGATTTAACTTTAAAAATATATTTTTATATAATTTTAAGTTATGAAAATTATATTATAAGCATGAATATGTATAAGTGCTTAGGATGATTATGACAAAAATTTTAAAGTTATATTATAAATCCTAAAATATATATTATAAAAATTATATGTATTTTATAAAGTTATAAAAATATTATTTAAATCTTAAAAATTCTAAAGTTATGACCACAAAGTATATTATAAAAATAATTTACATGTTATAAAAATATTATAAAATACTCATTTATAAAAATTATGGCTAAAAATATGAACATAATTTATTTAAGTGTTCATACTATATATTATAAAAACAATATACTTATTTTTTTAGAAATGTTATAATTTTTATATCGTAACTTATTTATAAAAATAACTTTCTAAAGTTATGGTAAAAATTATATTAATGAAAGTTATTGAGCTCTTTATAAAACCTTCTTTTATAAATGTTATATATTATAAATTTTATATTATTTTAAACTTCTTTTACGTGTTATAATAAGGTTATAACTTAGTATAAGTCTTTTTCAAATTGAGTTTATTTAAGTTTTATAATCAAAACTACATATTTTTTGCAATTGTGAGCCCAAATATTATGTGGTAAATGCTAGGTATTCAAATACAAAAGGTTTTCGGTTGCACTATATCATAGGAGTATAATACTATTTAAGAGAATAGAGTCAGGGATAAACACTAGAAATAGCTCGCAAACTTTTTAATTTGAGATATTAAAAGCTTTGAAATGTGGTTGAGAGGACATTCATTATTTTCTAAATAATTTCTCATATTAACAACAGCAACTCAATATAGCATAAAAAATAAGGTTGGATTGTACTAGTACGTTGCATTAAGGGTGAGAAAAACTCGATTCGACTCGAAAAAATCAAAAAAAAAATTGAATTTCGAGTTAAACGAATCGAATTATTCGAGTTAATCGAGTTATTCGAGTCAACTCGAATTTTTTTTTAAATTTTGAGTTCGAATCAAGTTGAGTTTTCGAATTCGAGTAACTCGAATAATTCAAATAATTCGAATATCAAAATATAATATTTTACATTTTTACCCCAAATTCTCAAACCTTTTTACTTTTCCCTCAAAACTTTTACTCCTTCCCACTTTCCCCCCAAAACTTTTATTCCCCTCCCATCCCAACCCTCCAATCTACCCAAAATCCATTTTCCACCAAAATTTTACTCTCCCATTTACTTTTTCCTAAAATTTTACTCCCAAGAACCCTCAAAACTTTTTATTGTCCCCCCAAAGCTTTACTCCCTCCCACTTTTCCCCTAAAACTTTTACTCCCTTCCCATTCCACCTCCCATCTACCCCAAACCCATCCCCCCAATTTTTTGTTATATTTTCCCTCCAAAATTTTACTCCCCCTATTTACTTTCCCTCAAACTTTTATTCCCCAAAATTTTTTATTTTCCCCCTAAACTTTTACTTCTCACCCTTTACTCTCAAATAAAAAATCAAAATTATCCAAAAAAATCACTAAACATGAATAGTAATTGTCGAAACCATTTTTTATTTGGAAAACGGGCCGACTTTGAAAAAACGGAGTCGCCACCAATCTTTTTTTTGAAGTGCGATTGGGCCACTTTTGAAAATGTTTTGGTCTACGAGATTTAAGAAAATGGGTTCGGGAGTCAGTTACGCACGAGGAAGGATTAGCACCCTCGCAACGCCCAAAATTGGTACCTTATTGATTGATTAATGTCCTAATATTGAAAATTGAAAAAGAATTTAAAATATGAATCATTTGGAAAATGTTTGGGTAATTCGAATTTGGATATCGAAATTCTCATGTTCCGGAAGAATGAGATATCACGTCCAGCATGTTAGGATACGATGTTTCAGACCTTCGAAACCAAGATCATTTCATGATTTCCAAGATTCATGCATTGTCATTTTAAAAAGGGTATTTCATCACTTGGCCAAATGAAAGAATCGACACCCAAAGACGTTAGGGCACGATCCTTCAAATTTCCAAACATGAAATACTGCCTTGCTTTTAATTCTAAAGACGGACACAATTTTAAAGGATATTTAATGATTTGGCCAAACAGAAACCACAACCCAGCACGTTAGGGCACGATTCCTCGAATTTCCAACCACCAAATATTGCCTTTATTTTTAAGAAACATTTTTATGAGTTTGGGAAGACATGGTAAAAAAAGAAACAAATTAACGAAAATGACAAATAATAATAATACTAATATCAATAATAAAGAATATATAAAAAATAATGGTAACGAAAATGACAATAACAATGCTTGATAACAAAATATAAGTAAAAATAAGAATTAGAATTATAGTATAATATAGTAGTGATAGTGAAAAGAATAGTGACAAAAAGTATTAGTCATAGGATAGTGTAATAATAATATATACAAGGTTAATTTCAAACAAAATAGGTAAAGAAAAATATTAATAGAAATATTTAAAGAATAATTAAAAATAATAATAGTAAATATAAAGAATATGGTTATAATAAAAATATGTTAATAGTAAAATGATAATAATATAAAGAAATATAATAATAAGAATAGTAAGATTTAATAAAAGACTACAGAATAATAATATTAAACATAGTAACAAAAATAAGATATATCGATAATAATATAAAAATAATGAGATATGATAATATGTAATAATAATCATGATATAATAATAAATATAATAATAGTAATAAATAGAAAATATAATAATATTAAAAATAATTAGTTTAATGGTAAAATAACCAAAATAAACAAAAAGGAACTAAATCAGATCGAAATCAAAAGTTTTGGGGTAAATTAGAGGTGAAATAAAAGGGAAGGACCGAATTGCGATGCACGCACAACACAGAGGGACCAAAATAGCAATAAAACCCCCTGAAATAGTACGCCTGAACGCGGATCAAATTGCAGTGGCGCGCTAAATTCGGGGCCAAATTTTAAAACATAGAAAAACTGAAGGGGACACAATTAAAACAACAGCATAAAAAAAGAGGGCTAATCGCGCAATTTACCCATTTAAGGTGAAATTTCGCATATCCACCTGCAGAAGCAAGCAATTGTGCAGGGCCCACCTTTTTTAATGCTTGAAGCCTAAAAATAAAACCATTCATTCGTTTCTTTCTCTATTTCAAAACAAAAATATAACCCCCCTTTTCTTTATTTTCTTTTTAGGGTTTCAGCCCTTTTCTTTGATTTTCTTTTTTTGATTTTGAAACAAAACCAGGAGCCTCCCCCCATGCGTGCATCGATGGCGGCGATCCAGGGAGCCTGGTAAGTCCCTCTCGATCCCTTCTCTTTTAGTTTTAAAAACTCTTATACGTTCAAGATTTTGTCTTTTTTTAAAACAAAGAAAAGTAAAAAGAATACGAAGAAGACAAACAAATTCGAAAAGGAAGAAAAAAAAAAGAAAAAAAAGACCTTTTGCTCTGCTTTCTTTGAGTCTCTACTAAAAAAAAGTATATTCTCTGTAAAATGGTGTCTTTGGAAACTGGGGTGTATTCTTTTTTCTCTCCAAAAAAAAACCCAACCCTCTTACAATATTTACTTCGAAGGCCTTTATAGCCTTTTGGGTAAATCCTAAAAAACTAGAACTCTGTCTATCTATTCTGTTGCTGTAACATCCTAAAAATTTGAGTATCAAAATGTTGCTTGGTGTTAGCTCGGGTATGATTTTATTATGTGCTAAATATAGTCTTGAGAAGGCTCAGGTTTACTTGGAATTAGAATAAATTTTAGAAAAGAGTACTTTAGTGTATAGAAATCAGGTGACCTTGAAGCTTAAGTAAATTTAAGTGTCTAAAGATGGCATAAGATGAGCAATTGGCAAAGTGGTGATGGCGCCATAAGTTGGACTTGAGGGAAGAGGTTCGAATCTCCTAGCATGTAATTTGGGAGCTTTTATTTTTGCTTTATCCTAGCATGTGTCGGTCATGGATAAGGATTAGGATGAGTTGGATTAAATTTTTTGGTAATAAGACTTAAGGTTATGGTAAGCATGAGTTAAGGGATGGAATTGCTTGACTTTGGGGATAATGTTTCTCAAACTTAAGGAAAATGGAGGATGGTAAGGCTTGAGACTAGGTTGATGTTTTGGTAACTCTTTCATGGCCATTTTCACCATGAATGGGAACGATTTTGTGGACTAAAGGGGGGAGCCGAATTTGGGTAGTGAATTTTGGTGATAGGCTAGTTTGGTTGGTAGCTTTAGGGGGTATTACCTTTTGGTCAATTTTTGCTTTTGCAAGACACATTTTTCTCTCCATCCATTTTCTCCCTAGCCGAATGTGCCAACAACTTTGAGTAAACAAATATTTCTTTTGTCATTTCTTTTGACCATTTCAGATTAGTTGCTCTCTCTCTCCAAACCTTTTTCTTCTCCTTGTGACCGAAATGACATAGCTAACAAGGATCTTTTCTTTTCTTTTTTTTTTTCTTTTTCCTCTTTTTCCTCCCCAATGCAAAATGCACATTGCTTCTAAACTCAACTCTTTTCTTTCTCTTTTCTCTCTTGAAAATCGAATCATCATCATCTCCTTCTTTCATCCTTTTATTTTCTTCTCAACTAAATTTTCTTCATTATTTTTCTCTCATGGCCGAATGCTAGATTGCTCCATTGCCGAACCATTTTCCTTTTCTTTGTTTATTCATAGCCGAATCTTCCATTATACATAAGTATTCTTCTCAATCATTTCTTTTTCAATCGTGGACAATAGTGTGATTTTGGAGGGCAGAAACTCAAGAGTTCGTGAGTATCATAAATCGTTGGAATCGATCTTAAGAGTTAAGGTAAGGAGTTTATTCAAGGATTCTCATATTACTTGTCACATTGGTATAGATGGTTTATTAATCGATTTCATTTTAGGGGACGTTATCGCTCGATTGTCATCTTGTGGAACGAGGATTATTGTGGTAAGCCAATCTCGTTTTTGAAATCGTTAGTCATAATTTCAATAATTAATTAGTCGGACTAATGATCTTATGTTAATAGAGACAATCAAGATAGGGAAGAAAAGGGCGGTAAATAGTGTTCGAAAGAGGAGTGGTTCAGCTATTCCCCCTAAGTATAAACGAAGGGCTGTTTCGGGAATCCGAGATTTTCCACCGGGTTGCGGACCCTCATTCGAGGAGAACCAGTTGTTTGAAGTCATTCGTACTCCCGAACCTTTGTTTGTTCGTGGATTCTCATCGGGTTACGAACCAACAATCGGGGAGAAACCACAAATAGAAGTGGTTCGAAATTCTGAGGGTAAAGATTTAGATCGTTTATCAATAGTGTAGTTTTATAAATAATAGTGTTCTAATTTATCGTATTATGCTTAGGTATTGACGAACGGAAAGTCTAGTTCTCACAAGAATCGTGTGTGTAACTTCACACTTATCTCAAAGTTAGATGCTATACCGTAAGTATTGGGAAAAATCGTAAAGTTGATGTAATTGGAAAATGCGTAATAATTAGTATTTTGTGTAAATACATGAAAACTGTTAAAGTTGGAAAAAAATTACGAAAACGCCCTCAATGAGTTAATTGGTAAATGGTAAATTTTATGCCTTATGTAATTGGGCCGAAAATCTGCTAGATCATTAAATGGGCCGAAAAATCTGCTAGATTGTTAAATGGGCCGAAAAATCTGCTAGATCGTTAAAGGGCCGAAAAATCTGCTAGATCGTTAAATGGGCCAAAAATCTGCTAGATTGATATATGGGCCAAAGTTGCTAGATTGCTAATGGGCTAAATATTATTTTATGTATTATGGGCCATAATAAAAACTTGAAATATAGACTCACATGTATTTTGGCATTTTGCTAAATTATCATATGGATATAGACTATTATGCATACATGTTTGCATGGGTTGGGAAAAATGATGAAGAGAAGAAAGGCCTGTTGCCAAAATCTAGTTCGGTGGCTCTGCCACAAATATTTCAATGGCTTAATGCCTCTAGTTCGGTGACTTTGTCACAATCTAGTTCTGGTGCACCACAACATTATTAAAATGGCTTAATGCCTATGATTGGTGTGTTGGCGGTGTAACACCCCAAACCAATCTATCGTCAAGGCAGAGATTTGGTTTGTCACAGAATCGAACATCCTTTTATTCTCTAATGATTTAAGTAAAGCAGTTCTCCAAAACCTCTTGAAGGAGAACTTTATGCATAATACTATATCATGCATACATGTTTGCATGGGTTGGGAAAAATGATGAAGAGAAGAAAGGCCTGCTGTTGTAATTTAGTCTTAAGTGGCTCGCCACAAATATTTCAATGGCTTAATGCTCTAGTTCTGGACTTTGTCACAATCTAGTTCGTGGTGCACCACAACATTATTAAAAATGGCTTAATGCCTATGATTGGTGTGTTAGCGGTGGGTTGACTTGATCCCCACAGTGTGATGGTTGGTACGGTGGTGTGTAGCGGATGGAAATTAGGTTGGTTGGGAAATTTCTTTTGCATGCATTTCATTTATTATATTGCTAAACTGTTGATGGGCTCAAGCCCAAAATAATGGCTTGATGATCCGCCCAAGGATATAGTAAGTGAGTTATACATCGAGTTCGAGTAACTCACTCCCTTAAATTTTCCATCTCGTAATGGCAATTGACTTGAGGCTTGGGCCGAGGATGACTTCGTGAGGCCATATCGCTAATATGGGTTTTATAAACTATGAACTTATATTAAGTGCTTTTAAATTACTATTTTGGATGTGATGTAATAAGGCCTTTATTAATATTTTATGGATTTTATGTGTGGATGGATTTAAATTTTATTTTAGATATTTAATATGGGCTTATGTTAATCCTATAATATTTCTTTAAAATACTTTGTTTTTTTTAAAACATATGAGATTCTATAACTATTCTTATTTTCAAATTCTTTTGAACTCTTTAAAAACTATTTTAAGGTTTTGACAGTTGAATACTAATGATAAAATTTCAACAAATGTTTCTTAAATTCATCGATTTCAAATCATTTTCTTGGTTTTTTCTAAAGTTCTCCTTCAAGAGGTTTTGGAGAACTGTTTTACTTAAATCATTAGAGAATAAAAAGGATGTTCGATCTGTGTGACAAACCAAATCTCGTCTTGACGCATAGACCTAGTTTGGGGTGTTACAGCCAGTGTCAGTGTTCCCTTTTTCTCGCAGTGCGTGGCACGAGCCGGTGTTGAGTCGTGCGCTATGGAATGGATTTTGCGCTACTGCTCGCTAGAGTTTAGTTTTTATTTCTATTAAGTTGTTTTTTGGGCTGAAATTTGCTGTAAACCTTTTGGGGTTTTGCTTGTTGGGCTTTGGGTTAAAATGGTATTGGGCCCGAGGTTTTGAAATTGGGCCTTACAGCTGCCACCAATCTTTTTTTTGAAGTGCGATTGGGCCACTTTTGAAAATGTTTTGGTCTACGAGATTTAAGAAAATGGGTTCAGGAGTCGGTTACGCACGAGGAAGGATTAGAACCCTCGCAACGCCCAAAATTGGTACCTTATTGATTGATTAATGTCCTAATATTGAAAATTGAAAAAGACTTTAAAATATGAATCATTTGGAAAATGTTTGGGTAATTCAAATTTGGATATCAAAATTCTCATGTTCCGGAAGAATGAAATATCACGTCTAGCATGTTAGGATACGATGTTTCAGACCTTCGAAACCAAGATCATTTCATGATTTCCAAGATTCATGCATTTTCATTTTAAAAAGGGTATTTCATCACTTGGCCAAATGAAAGAATCGACACCCAAAGACGTTAGGGCACGATCCTTCAAATTTCCAAACATGAAATACCGCTTGCTTTTAATTCTAAAACGGACACGCTTTTAAAGGATATTTAATGATTTAGCCAAATGAAACCACAACCCAAAGACGTTAGGGCACGATTCTCAATTTCCAACCACCAAATATTGCCTTTATTTTTAAGAAACATCTTTATGAGTTTGGAAAGACATGGTAAAAGAAGAAACAAATTAATGAAAATGACAAATAATAATAATACTAATATCAATAATAAAGAATATATAAAAATAATGGTAACGAAAATGACAATAACAATGTCGATAACAAAATATAAGTAAAAATAAGAAATAGAATTATAAGAATAATAATATGTATAATATAGTAGTGATAGTGAAAAGAATAGTGACAAAAGTATTAGTCGAGAATAGTGTAATAATAATATATACAAGGTTAATTTCAAACAAAATAGGTAAAGAAAAATATTAATAGAAATATTTAAAGAATAATTAAAAATAATAATAGTAAATATAAAGAATATGGTTATAATAAAAAATGTTAATAGTAAAATGATAATAATATAAAGAAATATAATAATAATAATAGTAAGATTTGATAAAAGACTATAGTAATAATAATATTAAACATAGTAACAAAAATAAGGTATATCGATAATAATATAAAAATAATGATATGATAATATGTAATAATAATCATGATATAATAATAAATATAATAATAGTAATAAATAGAAAATATAATAAAAATATTAAAAATAATTAGTTTAATGGTAAAATAACCAAAATAAACAAAAAGGAACTAAATCAGATCGAAATCAAAAGTTTTAGGGTAAATTAGAGGTGAAATAAAAGGGAAGGATCGAATTGCGATGCACGCACAACACAGAGGGACCAAAATAGCAATAAAACCCCCTGAAACAGTATGCCTGAACGCGGATCAAATTGTAGTGGCGCACGAAATTCGGGGCCAAATTTTAAAACATAGAAAAACTGAAGGGGACACAATTAAAACAACAACATAAAAAAAAGAGGGCTAATCGCACAATTTACCCATTTAAGGTGAAATTGCGCATATCCACCTGCAGAAGCAAGTAATTGCGCAGGGCCCACCTTTTTTAATGCTTGAAACCTAAAAATAAAACCATTCATTCATTTCTTTCTCTGTTTCAAAACCAGAAAAAGAACCCCCATTTTCTTTATTTTTTTTTAGGGTTTCAGCCCCTTTCTTTGATTTTCTTTTATTGATTTTGAAACAAAACCAGGAGCCTCCCCTCATGCGTGCATCGACGGCGGCGATCCAGGGAGCCCGGTAAGTCCCTCTCGATCCCTTCTCTTTTAGTTTTAAAAACTCTTATACGTTCAAGATTTTGTCTTTTTTTAAAACAAAGAAAAGTAAAAAGAATACGAAGAAGACAAACAGATTCGAAAAGGAGGAAATAAAAAGAAAAAAAAAGACCTTTTGCTATGCTTTCTTTGAGTCTCTGCTAAAAAAAAAGTATATTCTCTGTAAAATGGTGTCTTTGGAAACTGGGGTGTATTCTTTTTTCTCTCCAAAAAAATCCAACCCCCTTACAATATTTACTTTGAAGGCCTTTATAGCCATTTGGGTAAATCCTAAAAAACTAGAACTCTGTCTATCTGTTCTGTTGCGCTGTTTTGTTCCCTTTTTTCTCGCAGGGACGTGGGCACGAGCCGGTGTTGGAGTTGCGCACATTGCGGAATGGATTTACGGCGCCGTTATGCTAGGGTTTAGTTTTTATTTCTATTAAGTTTTTTTGGGGCTGAAATTTGCTGTAAACCTTTTGGGGTTTTGCTTGTTGGGCTTGGGGTTAAAATGGTATTGGGCCTGGGGTTTTGAAATTGGGCCTTACAGCTGCCCCTCTTTGCTCATTGTCGTGTAACGAGAATAGAGCAAAGACTTTAAAAGGGCCAATTTGTCCCATCCTGTTGAATCTCGACTTCTTGATGCCTCCTTTCTTTAGGTAGCTTTATTCCATCCACTGTCTTTTAGGGGTATAGAGAATTTGTTCCAATCCGCTCCACTACTGCTCAGTGAAGATAAGGCTATGAACTTCAGCCTGCTCTATTGCCGATACATAGAGATAAGACTTGCTATATTCGATCTGCTCCACTCCTGCTCAATGGAGATAAGACCTGTTCTTTCAGCCTGCTCCACTCCTGCTCAGTGAAGATAAGGCTATGATCTTCAGTCTGCTCTATTACCGATACACAGAGATAAGACTTGCTATATTCGATCAGCTCCACTCCTACTCAGTGAAGATAAGATCTGTTCTTTCAGCCTCTCCACTCCTACTTAGTGGAGATAAGGCTATAAACTTCAGTCTACTCCATTATCGATACATGGAGATAAGACTTGTCGCTTAACTGCTCCACCGCCAGTGGAGATAAGATCTGTTCTTTCACTTGCTCTAGTCCCTTTCGGTGGAGATAAGGCTATAAACTTCAGTCTGCTCCATTGCTGATACATAGAGATAAGACTTGCTGCTTTCGATCTGCTCCACTCCTGCTTAGTGGAGATAAGATCTGTAATTTTTAATCCGCTCCACTCCTGCTCAGTGAAGATAGGATCCGCTATCTTCGGCCTGCTACCCTACTGCTTAGGGAAGTAAGGCTCAACGTCTTTGATCTGCTCCACCTCGCCGGAGGATAAGATCTGCTTTCTTGACTGTTACCCTCTCGCTTAGGGAATTAAGGCTCAACATCTTCGATCTGCTCCTCTCCGCTCGGTGGGATAAGATCCGCTTCTTCACCGATTACACCCTACCGCTAGGGAATTAAGGCTCATCATCTTCGATCTGCTCCACTCTCGCGGTGGGATAAGATCTGTAATTTTGGCCTGCTACCCTACCGCTTAGGGAATTAAGGCTCATCGTCTTCGATCTGTTCCACTCCTGCTCAGTGGATAAGATCTGTAATTTTTGGCCTGCTACCCTACTTCTTAGGGAATTAAAGCTCATCGTCTTTGACCTGTTCCACTCCTACTGAGTGGGATAAGGTCTATAATTGGCCTGCTACCCTACTGCTTAGGGAATTAAGGCTCATCATTTTTGACCTCTTCCACTCCTGCTCAGTGGGATAAAGTCTATAATCTTCAGCCCGTTACCCTACTTCTTAGGGAATTAAGGTTCAACATCTTCGATCTGTTCCACTCCTGCTCAGTGGGATAAGATCTGTAATTTTCTGTAACTCCCATCAGTTTTGCTACATTGTCCTCTGGGGAACCTACCTGTAGAATTGATTTTATGGGTCTATGCTTATGCCAAATGATTAGGATGTCATGATTGAAAAATGCTCCTAACCAATGTATTGCGAATGAATGGATGCATGCAAAATGTCATGAGTATGATCCAATTTTTTAACTTTTTTGGTTATCATTGCTCGTTGCTTGTTAGGGCAATATTCCTGTTGTATGCCTTCTTGTTCCGTTGATACTTCTAACATAGATCTGAAAATGTCGTCACTGATTAGACTCTTATTTCAGAGGTTCTAAGCCCCTTAAGCCTGGTGAGTTCTAAACAATTGTCCTGTTTTGGATTCTTGTATTATTTAGAGACTTTCAGAGTAATACGCAAAACTTCTTTTGTAAAAGCATTATTAGTTCAGTAATCATTATTTCAATATGAAAAATGCTTGAAAGAGATCATAATCATGGAGAAGAAAGAAATTAATTAGGAGCGTAGCTCGAAACAGACAAGATAGTAAATGCAATTAAGAAGGAAATTTATTGGTAGTGTATTTTGAAATGAGCAAATTCAGAATGGGTAAGATGGCAATTAGGTGCCCCAGATATCGTAGACTGAGCTTCTCTGTTCAAACTTCTTGAGGACCATTTAAGCTCAATATGTGTTTAGGGGATCCGGAGTACTTTGTCGATGCCCCAAGATGAAACATACTTCATCAATGTTAATTCAAGCGTAGTAAAACTACTGTATGCCCCATCACGATTTTATCATAATTTGAGCTGCCGTTTTCGAGTTTTCGACTAAAAGCCCCTTTGGTCTCAAAGTGCCCTTTGCGGGTTTTCACCTTGGCCTCTCCAGTTTTTTTTTTTTTTGCAGAAAGCCTCAAAGCACCCTTTGCGGGTTTTCGCCTTGGCCTATTTCCTCCTTGAGCGAAGTGTTTCTTGACTGAATCTGCATTAACTAGATTTGGCTGACTCTTGCCGTCTATCTCGGCTAATATCAATGCTTTTCCAGAAAAAGACCTTCTTTTCAACATAAGGTCCTTCCCAATTAGGCATCCACTTTTCTCTGAAGTCCTTTTGCATGGGGAGGATCTTTTTCAATACCAAGCCTCCTTCATGGAACACTCTAGGGTAGACTTTTGTTGTAAGCTCGGATTATTTGCTTCTGGTACATTTGACCATGACGGATGACTCTTAACCTTTTTCCTTGCTCAGATTCAGTTGATCATACCGAGATTGAACCCATTCTGCTTTATCCAACTTCAGCTCTAACAGAATTCGAAGAAAATGAATCTCAACTTTGATGGGCAAGACTGCATCCATCCCAGAAACCAATAAGAAAGGCGTTGCCCCGGTGGAGGTCCTAGCCAATACTCGAGAAACAAAGAGGGTAAATGGTAACTTCTCTATGCCAATATTTACAAGTCTCAAAAAATCTTTTGGATGTTCCTTTCTTTCTTTCTTTCTTTCTTTCTTTCTTCTTCTTCTTCTTCTTTTCTTTCTTTTTTTCTTCTTCTTTTTTTTTTTTGCATTTGCTACACTGATATGGTGTCTAATCTTTGAACAGACTGTCAACTTTGACATTTTTATTTAGACATGTAAATTTTGGCATATGAAGCGACATTCACTCTCTTAGTGAAGTAATTAAAAACCGCAAAGATGACGATGCCTGTTAGAAGCTTCTGACTAGATCGTCCCCGTAACATCTATGCCCCACGTGTAGGAAAAAAAATAGATGAAGCATATAAGTCTTGTCTTCCTCTATTTGGCATTCATGGCATACCTGACGCAATCTCCTTTTCATGGTAGACCAGCAGTACTTGAAACTTATAATCGACCTAGCTATTGGAAAACTCTTAGCATGTGCCTTTTCGAACACTCCATAGTCTCCTTGTGCCTAGGCATATCTTGATGTGATCATGGAAAGACATCTTTGAATTCTTGAAATAACTCAATGACGTCTCGCTTTGTTTCTGTAGTGGGTAAGGCTTCGATCTTCGCTCATTTCCCAAACTCGCAATGTCCACTGACCTTTTGTACGGTAGAGTCTATTTTCATTTTGTTCTACCATCTTTAACAAATCAAAAGATAAGTTACAATCTCTAACATCTTCAAAATCCTCAGATCCATTTAGACCTATATTTCACTCAAAAGGGAGTTCGTAACAGCGTCGTTCATGTCTCGATATTTGGGTACCTATTGTAGCCATGAAGGAATATCCAAAGAATGAATCTAAGAGTGGCTTATTTTTATGGCATGATTATGAATGTAATGGAAAAGAAGTAAAAGAATAATTGCACGGTATGAAAGAAAAATGCATTTTTATTGAAAGCAAAAATGCTTGAACATGTGCCTATTTCACAAAAGATTCTTATTGTTCCTAGGCTTGAAACAACAAGTGTGTTTTGAACATTACTCTTGTGTTAGCTCTAAAAACTACCGAAATTTCCTCCGCAGTTCAGTTGTTCAGAACACTTTCAGGGTCATAGGGGCGTATGCCTGCTAAGTTTCCTTCCTTCGGACCCTCTTCTCATACGACGTTGATGTTCAAAGTCTTTATTATATCTTCAGCAGTTTCTTCATTCATGTGTAGAAGTGATGTTCCAAGGTCACTATAATATAATCTCTAATTAATAGGGTTCTTTTATGACATTTAATGCATATGATATGATGTAATGCAAATGCATGATATGCAATGCAAAAGAATGAATGCAAAAAGAAAGAGAGACGTTGATTCTGAATTTAATTCCATTAGAAGAACTTTTCTAGAAAATAGATTTCTTTGCATAAAACGGATTACATATGCGGCTTCGTCCTTATAGTCCAGGTGAAGACACCAATCCTTTTCTTCGTATCCAGACATTATGGTCGTGTCCCATGAACCTTCTCAATATATGTCTCTTCTAGCTCCTTATTGCTTGATCCAGGCCGTGACTCTTCACTCACTTGTCCTCCACGACGCTTATAAGCTTCTTGGAAAAAGTCGAGACGTGACGGCTCTTAAATAGTCTTTGTCGACTTGAATCCTCGGGCAAAGTCTTGCATTCTTCTGCGGACTATCAGCCTTCTCTCGTTGTTTACCTGGACTATATTCGAACGACCGTATTATAACCCACTTTATCAAGTAATCCATTTCCTTATGACAAACTCTTCTATTTAGCAATCAACTATGAATCAACACCTCCTTTCTATGATGATGAAATGCAATGTAGTCGAAACAAAAGAAAGCATGTTAGTATCATATACAGATGGTAAAAATCAAACACCTATCCAGGTGACTGCTAAGGTTCAACATAGTTCTACCTAAAGTGGGGTAAGTTCCTAGGGCTCTCTATATGCGGTTTGGCTCTAAAGCAAAGGTACCTGAACCAGCAGATTCCTTGATCCTCACCCATTATAGGCTCATATGGACCGAGTTCAGTTCAGGGGAATACTTTTCGCTATGGTTGCACGGAGGTGAAAACCTCACGAAGACATAGGTACGGATGTATTCCGAAAGTGATCCACTATCCTGCACGGAGGTAAAAACCTCACGAAGGAGTAGCTTCTCACTCTCATTTAAAGGTGTGACCATTACGGTCATGCAACATGATGCAAATGTGTCCTAGACACTTAAAAGTACAAACCATATGCGATGGAAAAAAGTCAAAATCAAATTTTGATTTTCAATAAAAGGACATTAATCAATCAATTCTACGGCTTGACCCTCTTATTCGTCCCCAGCGGAGTCGCCAAGCTGTCGAAACCATTTTTTTATTTGGAAAACGGGCCGACTTTAAAAAAACGGAGTCGCCATCAATCTTTTTTTTTTTGAAGTGCGATTGGGCCACTTTTGAAAATGTTTTGGTCTACGAGATTTAAAAAAATGATTTCGACAGTAATAATTTTATTTATATCTACTATTTTATTATTAAATTAAATTTCACATTTTATATTATTTATATTATTGAATTGTTTAGTCATATTGAATATTTATATTAAAATTGAATTATTAATTATGTCATAAAATATTCGTATTAAAATTTTATATTGGTGTCAATTTCACATTTTATCTTTAAAATAGCTTTTATTAAAAATCACATTTTATATTTAATATATATTTTAATTCCAAAATACATAGTGACAAGAATCTGAAGATAATTAAAACAACTAAGCAAGCAAAGAAGTTAACCCGTATATAAAAGATTAATAAATAAATTATGAGGTGATGAAAGTTAATAAAAAATTTGATTAAGGTGGATAAATTTTATTACGATGGGTGACAGTGGTTACAATGACCCAAAATTATTTTTTAAAATTTAACTCGAACAAATATATTCGATTCTATTCGATTAGAATTTCATCTCACTCGATTAGATTCGAGAAAATTTTAAATCAAATTAAGATGATAAAATATGATTCGTCAACTCGATTAACTCGAAATTTTTTCATTCGATTCGATTCGATTCGATTCGATCGAACGCTCACCCCTACGTTGCATATTTCATAACTTTATTTATAGGAGAAATTGAGACGATCCATCACTTTGAAGAGTACATGGAAGGAGATCTTGATAATTCTAATGATACAAATTCAGTTAAGTACCAATAGATAATGATAAGGAGTATATGTTAAATGTTAAAGAGGGAATAGCCAAATAATATGAAATGCTAGCGCAATTAGATAAAATTGAATGTGATGTAATCGTATTATCGACGACTACCTTCTTGAATTAATATATTGTATATAATGATATGATTTTAATTTTTGTTACTTGTTTAAATTTTTTTAGCGTATTGATAATTTATTATAATAATTAATATCTTTAAAATATATAAATTATATAACTAAGTAATTACAATTTATATTATCACATTAGAAATTAAAATATAATTATACTCTATCAACTAAATATATTTAGAGAAATATAATTCATTGTAATTACATGAAATTAACGCTTTCGTGTTAATTCATTGTAAGCAAACAACTATACAATTAACGGTTCAACAAATATTCCAACTTCACATACCCATTAATCAACCATCTAAGTGATAGAAATACTTCAATACATCAAAAAAAAAAAAATTACAAAAAGGAATAAACTAGAGAAATGAAAGATTAATCTGAATTTTATTAAAAGAAGACTAACGTTTCTGTTTACGTCGGTCGAGTAATGAGGTTCAACTATTAACACCCTATTAGTTATCTTAACCAGAGTATTAGCATTTTTGCATGTGCTTCATATGCTAATATTTCATTACTAACAATCTATTAATTATCTTTATTCTTTTTTTTTTTTGCTTCTTTTTTCTTCTACCTCAAACGAGCTTTGTAAGTAGCCTAACGGCTTACCTTTAAAAACAATAATGAGACAAGAATAAAAAAGCAAAAAACAATAAAGATAACTTGCTTTCAATTAATGCATATACTAAGCTCGCTAGAGCTACTTGAATTTTTAGATTTTGAAGTACAAATCTGGTACAATAAGCTAGGCTGTTAGACTCTACCTTACTTCCAATTGTCCTTCAACAATGAAACTTGGGTCTCAATCCACTATCTCTGTAGAAAATTTTCAATTTGATAATTTCTTCCTCAGCTTTCATGACTGCTGGATGAGAAGGCAAAACTATATTCAGCATCACATGGTACTTTGAAAAGAATAGAAGCAGCCACAATAGCTCTACCCTAGAAAGCCAAGTTACATAAGAGTGGGGCCATTGTTGTCTCAACAACTATAGAAAACCATTGCAGGAAAACATCATTATACAATGGTAAATCAAGGCTCACATAAAGAATTGGACCACTAGGTGGAGTGTGCAAGTCATGGGACCCACCAAAAGATGAAGAATGAAATGCATGAGAACCACTTGCTAATTTGCCAAGAGATAAAGCTGAAGATGCACTTGAATCATGTAAAATGGAATATTCAAACGATGAACCACGTAAAGATGAGACTTTCACCATTAGAAGGAGATAAAGATGGCATTATAACAAGTTCACCATGTTGGAACCGTTATTGGTTCGTAGGAATAACTCCACGGTTGTCTATTCCCACTTTTGTTGTGCTCAACTTCTATATTTTTGTATGTGAGATATTAGGATGTGTAGTTGGTTGTTTTTTATAAGAAATCACCATTATAAATACCAACTAGTATAAGGTCCTTAAGCTCCAAATTTTAAAAAAAAAAAAAAAAAAATTCCATCTAGTGAAGTTTCCAAGTGCTTACAATGTTTTTGTGGTTTTTAGTTTTTCAAACGATTAAATTCGATAATCTTGTCGGTGGTTCGACATGCTTGATAGTGGTGTTATAACATTTGAATTTTGGCATTTGATTCAGGCAATAGCTGGAGGTATTCATGTTTAATATTTTCCGCTACTTATGCTAACATTTGGTATCTGAGCATGGTTAATCTCTGTCTTGTTTAGGTTTAAAAGCTTGTAAATTTCTCAAAATAACGATGCCATGTTTCTTTGAATTATTTGTTAATTATTTTTTGAGAATTTTTATTGCAAACTTTTGTGCAAAATCATTAGATTTTATTAAAGTGAAAATTTTAAAATTAATTATATTATAAATAATTTATTTAAAAATTTTAGAAATTTGTTGTTTGAATTTTTTTAGGCTTAATAACAAATTTGGCCACTAACGTTTACACGTTTTGTCAAAATGGCCCTAATTGTATTTTTGAGCATTATTTTTGCCATCAACCTTTGTTATGTTTTTCAAATTGCTTTTTTTAACTAATATGTAGTTGAGGCTCAAATGATTTATAATTAAGTTCCAACTTTTCGCCTATTAATTATAAACTCATTTAGTTACGAAATCATTCCATTATAGTATCGTGACTGAGCTCTTCCCAACGATATACCATTAGGAAAGCAACTATTCAGTGCTCGTCCAATGACCTTGTCATTAGTGTGTTACTCTCATAGGATATCATTGATCTCTTTGGGATCTATTCTGCTTGGGTTCTGTCCAATGTACTGTCACTCTAGTCAGTCACATCTATGTCTCTATCTTTTGGAAGTCATTTGCTCTGATGCCCAAGATAAGACATCTCCCTAATTGGACTTCATAGACGACATATTAGTCTTTCAATCGGTTTGCTCATTTCCGATTAGACTAACGACATGTTTAGGTTTGTCTACTAATACAAGCTGTCTCTCTGTACGACGATCCGATCACGTAATACTGCTTAGTATTAGTTAAACATTAGACAACCAATGAGCAACATTTGCTTCTATTTATCTTTGTGTGCAAAAATCATGTGAATACAATTATGCAAAGTATATTAATGAATTTGATTTATTAACCAATTTGTTCGGAAAAATTACAAGTGTATATTAACGAAAATACTACATTTAGGGAACTAGATCCAACATATGCCACATGAGGTGAAACAATTTCTTTGTAAAAATTTTGATATGAAAGACATAGGTGATGCGTATTATGTCATTGGCATTAAGATTCATCGTGATAGACATCGTGGTATCTTAGGTATATCTCAAGAAACCTATATCAACAAAGTTTTAAAAAGATTTCAGATGAAATTTTGTTCACCGAGTGTTGCTCCTATCGTGAAAGGTGATAAGTTCAATTTGAACCAGTGCCCAAAGAATAAAATTGAGAGGGAGCAAATAAAAAACATTCCATATGATTATATTGTTAGAAGCCTGATGTATGCTGTAACACCCCAAAACCCAACCTAGAAGCTTCGACCGGATTCTGGAGGTTACATTGGCCACCGAAATGGCCCTAAATCAAACACCGATTAAATTTGTCAAATTTTTTTCCCAAAACCACATTTGCTCACATTTGACTGAAACTATAATTGAGCTTCGTCTACAATTTTGCAAACTCATTTGACTAAAACCATAATTGAACTTTGTCTATAATTTTGCAAACTCATTTATTTGAAACCGAACTTAAGATTTAATTTTTCGCAAAAGTTAAATCTATTAATTGCTTACAATTGGTTTGGAACTAAATTCTAAACTTTATGTAGTAATTTTGTAACAAAAACAAATTAGCAATTTTGTAATCTGAACTTCAACCCAAGTTATGCAATGTAAAAGCAAAACCTTTTATCTTGCCAGAAAATCATAAACAGTTACCTTAAACTCATGCAAAACTTAACGAAAGTCCAAAGTCAAAACTCGTACCACTATCCATAAAATTTACTTACAGTCTAAATGAAATCAATTTATCAAAATTTATGAAAAACTTTATTAAATCAAACCAAAACTGGTTATTTCCGAGACCTCCGACTTGTTGAGTCCAACACCTAATCTCAAGGGTTACCTAGAAAAGGAGAACTAAGGGAGTGAGCTACGAAAGCTCAGTGTGAATCGAAAATCAATGTAATTAAGCAGAGTTAAACAAACTCTCATTTATACATACAAAATTCTTAAGTAATTCATGGTAGGTAACACATTGCAGAAACAGATAATTCCGCAAATTCTATAAACAATCTCATATATGGTACCTTCCCTTATACATACAAAAGCAAATATCACAATCGAAAAAGTCATATGTGAAATACTTACTTGAAAACAAAACAAATGTAATTCATGCATAAATGCACCAGTCCCAATTCCAACCTATCCAACTGCTACACATCATCTTCAACCATCCGACACATACTAAATAGGGTTAGTTAGACATTTCCATCCTCTACACATCAAGTTTTGGGTTTTGGTGAACCCATCCAACCATCCAAACCTTGTAGTTGTCATTTGCCACATGATTGTTATGCAGTCGAGCTGTTAATGTTATTGCGGATTTATCGCTGAATTTATAGTAATGCAGTTAAAATGCTACATCAAACAAAATGCTACATCAAACTTCCTTCACTTCATATCCCAAACCCAACCACAAATGCAAATGCAAATAAAATGCATATGGATATTCAGAATTGGACATACTCATGTCTAGTTTCCATACTCAGTAAACATTTTTGAAACCAGTTCAATTATGCAGTATCAGAATCAGACACTTTCATTTTCAGTTATAATTATCCACATCATACTCTTAATCGACATTAATTAACGGAATCCACAACATACGCTGCTCTTAATTTACACATCCAACCAAACTTATCATACCATGGTCACATTAGCGGCTTATACGAATAGCAAATTAACACATGAATTCATTTATGACAATAATATCCTACAAAAACACACTTTACAATCATTCAACAATCAACACTCGTGTCCCAATTACCTTTGTAAAGACTTACACGTGCAAAGGAATACTCAAGGATTAAAACGAATCATTTAATGAATAAGGTGCAAAAATAGAACCACAAGATCGTGTGGCCAGGCCGTGTGTGAAGATCTAGAGTATGTGATAAGGGTACATGGTGGTATGGTTGAAGGACACGCCCGTGTGACTGAGTTACACGGTCATGTGGCCAGACCGTGTGAAAAAATTACACATTTATAAAGTAGAGAAAACACAGTTGTGTGACTGAGGGACATACCTGTGTATGATTGACAATTTTTTTCCCAACAGGAGTCACACAACCATGCGACTTACCTCAGGCCATGAGACTCAAAATTTTGCCTAATTTCTACTGTAACATCCTAAATTTTTGGGCCTATGCGTTTAGTGTGTGTATATGTTTAAAGTGTTAATTTAACTTTTAAGGGTCTAAATTGGGCTCAGGCTTAGGCAGAAGCCTTGATTAAAATTTTCTGTTTGGGCATTATAGGACTTAAAAGGTAGTACATGTGTTTAAAATATCAAAATGGGCTTGTGGCCCAGTGGTCAGTAGCGCCACTTAGGGAACAAGGAGGTGACGCCACACCAGGGAGTTAGGGGCCCAAATTTAAGTTTCAAGGAGCCCAATTCCTTGGATTCAAGTTAGCTAATTTTCGGCATTAGGGTTAGGTAGAGTGGACAGCTACAAGGCTCAAAAATAGTAGGATTTATGTGAATGAGATAATATAGAAAATATAGTTGATAATATGGAAGATAAAAGAAGAAAAATTAGGAGCTATCTGCTGAGAGCAGAGTTGGCCGAAATTCCATCACCTAGAGGAGTAAAGAAATCGATTTCTAATAGCCATAGGGGGTGCCGAATTTTCTATAAATAAGGGGAATAGCTCATCAATTTTGGCATTTGAACCCTACTTTTTCTTCATTCTTTGTGCCAAAATTCTCAGTCTCTCCCTCCACAATTTCTGTCAACTTTCTTTCAAAAAGCCGAAAATCACCACCTCCTTCACCCTTTCTTCTTTCTTTGAAATTTTACATTAGTTAAATCTTCCGATCTACATTGTTATTCTTCTCCCATTCACTAAAAGTCAAAACTACACTCTTGTTTGTTCTTGTAGCCAAATCTTCCTCTTGTTCATCTTTTTCGGGATTTTCTTAAAGCGAAATTCTAAGATCTCTAATCTTCTACGCTCGATCTTCTCATTGTGATTCTTTGAATCTTCCCGCAAGGGTAGCCAAACCATTTGTATAGGTAAGTGTCGATTCGTGAGATTTCAATCTTTTTGGCCTTTAGAGATCTTAGCCGAATGGCTATATGGTTAACTAATCGGGTGTTTTCTCTTATTTGCGGCATTTTGGGATTTGAAGGGGTCCAATCGCTAGATTTCTAAGTCGAGTTCAAGAGCACTTTCGGATCGAATTACTTTCGAGATTTTAAGGTAAGGAGATCATTAATTTAAATGTATAAATCGGGTAAAGCACTAACCTTGCGAATATAGGAGAGGCCTTATCCTTGCATTCTTCCTTTTGAGCAAGGTTATAGACAAAGGCGAGATCGATTAGCGAGGTATCGACATAGAGAGTAGTACTACGCGTTATCAGGTGTGTAACTTTTCACACCATTAGATTGTCTGTTAATATGTGTTAATAAATCTGCTTATATTCTGTTAAATGCCAAAATCCTGACATAACGTTCGAAAATCGAGGAGGGTAAAAGCGAATCACCAGGTTAGTGATCTCTGTCATTCTTCAGTGAATGTTCCTATTAAGATGATATGTTTTATAAGTATGCTGACTTCTGTGATTGCACAGGGTTGGGTTTGATGAAAGGGGAAGTGTTCTGTGTAGTGGCTTTTGCCATGATCTGTTGTAGTGGCTTTTGCCATGATCTGTTGTAGTGGCTTTTGCCATGATCTGTTGTAGTGGCTTTTGCCATGATCTGTTATAGTGGCTATTGCCATGATCTGACGATGAGCAGCATGACTGCCATCAATGGCGTGTAGCGGTGTTGGTTGATTGTAGAAATCCCCAATGGCGTGAATAGCAGGTAAGGGTGGCGTGTAGCAGATGGAAACCTAGGATTTGGGTTGGGCTTGCATAATTTTTGTTATATATATATATATATATATATATATATATATCTGTTATTCTGTTCTGTGGGGCTAAGGCCCAAATCTAAAGGTGCATGAGGGTTGCACACTGAGTCTTGCGACTCAACCTATGATTTAATATTTTTAGGTATCACCTAGTGCGTCGGACCGGGCTGGAGAGAAGCGCAAGGTGGCCATGCAAAAGAACATTTGGATTCAGCAAAAGACTTTAGTTTATTATTTTATATTTTTATTTAATGGGCTTTAAATTTCAATGTAATAAGGCCACGGGCCGTTAGCTTTATATTTCGGTTCGCTTTTATATTTTGGGCTTTTATTATTATTATCGACATTTTAAGTTTACACTTTTTTCTAAGGCATGTATTTAAGTTTCGGTTTTTAATTCATAGAAACATCTCATAGAATTTATAGCTTATCTAACTTATCAACCTATTAAATTTTTCTCGAATAAAAGGTTAAACTCAAGGAAAATATTTTCCAAAAATGTGACATGTTTTATTAAATTTTCTTAGTGACATACTAGATTCGGTCATGGTGTTTGGACCGAGTTTGGGGTGTTACAAATTGGTATCAGAGCCAGGTTCAAAACTCGACTTTGAGGGTTTTTTTGGGCTCAAAACGTTTTCTAGAAATGGGCTTTTGAAACATGCATGTTTATAAATGATAACAGGTTTGTTAGCGGCATGGCACCTGCGTCTCCTGCCCAAGACCGCCAGGTAAGTACTCTAAACCATTGTGTGATATATATATATATATATATGTGGGCTTGATGGGCTTTATGGGACGTAGGCTAGTTTAATTAGACTTTGATGGACTATAGACCTAGCTTAAACAACTTCTTAAATTCCATAAGACTTAATTTATCCAAACAAATCCTGTGAACTAGTCGCTGAGTTAGGGTGTGGCAACAGGCATACGCATGTCTAGGATTGGATTCAATGAGAGCTTGATATTTAAGCAGTCCTAGTGACTCACCTCCTCTTTTCTAGAATCCTACACAGTGCGTAGTATTTGTTAGCCTTTAGCCACAAAGACTTGTTGACAGGCTAAAATTTATAACTAAAACCCGAAAGGGACCAGTACCATATTTTTGTAAAATTGCCTATATGACCCTATTTTTTTGTAAAATTATCCCAAAAACCCTAGGTTGAGGAAATTTACCGAGATACCCTTGATCTTGCAGAATGACCAAAATACCCTTATTTGGAAAATTTTTGAAGTACCTTTGTTGAGAAATTACTGAATTACCCCTGATTTACGAAAGTTGCCAAAATTTACAAAATTATCGAAATACCCCTAGTTTGTAAAATTACCGAAATACCCCCAAATTGAAAAATTATCGAAATACCCTTATATTGTAAAATCACCAAAATCTCTTATTTTGAAAATTTACAAAAATACCCTTGTAGGTAAAATTACGAAAATACCCATAGGTAGTGAAATGACACAAATACCCCTAGATGATGAATGTAAGTTTATAAGGCTATTTTTATGGTTGATGTGTGCTAAATGTTGACTAAAGGTGAACTCTAGGACTAGGAAGTATCGACTTGAGAACTAAACCCGTAGATAGAATTTGAATTCGAAAGAACTACTATCGAAATGATTTTACATAAGATTGTTCGCGGTTAATAAGTGGGAAGAATTAATAATTCATAAAATTTCTAATCAGATAAACACCAATCGAAAGAATGAGTACAAGGGGTCGTGGACGTCTGCCGCGTGGTCGTGGTAGGGGTAGGATGACCGTGTCCGAACCAGTAGGGTCTGGCTACGGGTCAGGAAATGAGATGCCAGATCTGTCAGTTGTGGAGGGGGAATTTCAAGACCAAATGGGTGGAGATGATGCAGCGTCTCAGGCGATGCTGCGGGTCCTTGAAAGAGTGGCTGGAGTAGGCACGGGCACAAGAGCTCGGAAGTTCGTGTCTGAACGACTCTGAGCCAACGGAGCAGAGATGTTTAGGGGAGTTTCTGGCGTGGCCCCTAACACAGCTAAGTATTGGTTAGAGGCAACTGAGCGCATAATGGATGACATTGACTTCACTGTGGAGGAGAAGTTGAAGGAGTTTGTGTCTCTTCTTTGAGATGAGGCCTACCAGTGGTGGCTCACGGTGAAGGAGGGTACTTTCGCAGATCACATTGATTGGGACTTCTTTAAGGAGTCGTTTCAAAGAAGGTACATCGGGGCTAGTTATGTGGATGCACAAAGAAAGACATTCCTAAACTTGGTACAGGGAAGTAAGTCAGTATCTGAATACGAGGCAGAGTTTCTGTGGTTGAGCTGTTACGCTCGAGGGATTGTGACGACTGACTATAAGCGCTGCGTACGGTTTGAGGATGGACTAAGGGATGAGCCGAGGGTATTAGTAGCACCACACCGGGAAAGGGACTTTGCGATTTTAGTTGAGAAAGCTAAGATATCTGAGGAGGTTAAGCTGACTGAGAAACAAAACAAGGATAAGGATAGGAATAGGAATAAGAGGAATTTTGGGTCGTCGAAATCATCCGAGAATTTTCAGAAGAGGCCTAGGTCTGATGGGCCAGCTCGTGCTCTGACGGGTCAGAATCGGTCATGTCCTTCGTGTGGGAAGGTGCATTATGGGAAGTGCAGATGGAGAATTGGTGGATGCTTTAGGTGTGGATCCACGGAGCATATGATTAAGGACTGTCCACAGGTGGAGCAGGCACAGCCTGCGGGACGAGGTTCTGATCAAGTTAAGAGAGGTGGTCAGCAACCAACCAGGGCCCGTGGACAAGCCAGGGGCAATGTTCGCAATGAACGCAGTCGTGGAGCATCAGGTAGAGGTGCAGGTTATGCTGAGGCGAGGCAACCAGCTTTAGTTTATGTAGCACATCGCCAAGGGGACGAAGATGCTCCAGATGCGAATAATGGTGAGTATCTTACCATAGTATACTAAGTGTTTATTTTGGCTTTAGAATTAGAGTGCGCAGCGAAAGCATAGTGGTGAGACTTAGGTAGTATGATTACTAGTTAATTGGAAATTTCGAGGATGAAATTTCTTTAAGGAGGGTAGAACTGTAACATCCTGAATTTTTGGGCCTATGCGTTTAATGTGTGTGTATGTTTAAAGTGTTAATTTAACTGTTAAGGGTCTAAATTGGGCTCAGGCTTAGGCAGAGGCCTTGATTAAAATTTTCTGTTTAGGCATTATAGGACTTAAAAGGTAGTACCTGTGTTTAAAATATCAAAATGGGCTTGTGGCCCAATGGTCAGTAGCGCCACTTAGGGAACAAGGAGGTGACGACACACCGGGAGTTAGGGGCCCAAATTTAAGTTTCAAGGAGCCCAATTCCTTGGATTCAAGTTAGCTAATTTTTGGCATTAGGGTTAGGTGGAGTGGACGGCTACAAAGCTCAAAAATAGTAGGATTTATGTGAATGGGATAATGTAGATAATATAGTTGATAATATGGAAGATAAAAGAAGAAAAATTAGGAGCTATCTGCTGAGAGCAGAGTTGGCCGAAATTTCATCACCTAGAGGAGTAAAGAAATCGATTTCTAATAGCCATAGGGGGTGCCAAATTTTCTATAAATAGGGGGAATAGCTCATCAATTTCGGCATTTGAACCCTACTTTTTCTTCATTCTTTGTGCCGAAATTCTCAGTCTCTCCCTCCACAATTTCTGTCAACTTTCTTTCAAAAAGCCGAAAATCACCACTTCCATCACCCTTTCTTCTTTCTTTGAAATTTCCTGTTAGCCGAATCTTCTGATCTCTATTGTTATTCTTTTCCCATTCCCTAAAAGCTGAAACTACACTCTTGTTTGTTCTTGTAGCCGAAATCTTCCTCTTGTTCATCTTTTTCGGGATTTTCTTAAAAGCCAAAATTATTAGATCTCTAATCTTCTACGCTTTGATCTTCTACTGTGATTGCTGAATCTTCCTGCAAGGGGTAGCCGAAACCATTTGTATAGGTAAGTGTCGATTCGTGAGATTTCAATCTTTTTCGACCTTTAGAGATCTTAGTCGAATGGCTATACAGTTAACTAATCGGGTGTTTTCTCTCATTTACGGCATTCCGGGATTTGAAGGGGGTCCAATCGCTTAGATTTCTAAGCCAGAGTTCAGTAGCACTCGGATCGAATTACTTTCGGGATTTTAAGGTAAGGAGATCTGTTAATTTAAATGTATAAATCGGGTAAAGCACTAACCTTGGCCGAATATAGGAGAGGCCTTATCCTTGTGTTCTTTCGGCTTTTGAGCAAGGTTGTAGACAAAGGGCAGTAGATCAGATTAGCGAGAGTATCGACATAGAGAGTAGAACTATGCGTTATCAAGTGTGTAACTTTTCACACCATTAGATTGTCCGTTAATATGTGTTAATAAATCGCTTATATTCATTAAATGTCAAATCCCGGCATAACGCTTTGAAACCCGAGGAGGTAAAAGCGAATCACCGTGTTAGTGATCTCGTCATTCTTCGATGAATGTTCTGTTAAGATGATATGTTTTATAAGTATGACGACTTACGTGATTGCCTTTGGGTTGGGTTTGATAAAAGGGAAGTGTTACGTGTAGTGGCTTTTGCCATGATCTGTTGTAGTGGCTTTTGCCATGATCTGTTGTAGTGGCTTTTGCCATGATCTGACGATGAGCAGCATGACTGCCATCAATGGCGTGTAGTGGTGTGGGTTGATTGTAGAAATCCCCAATGGCGTGAATGGCAGGTAAGGGTGGCGTGTAGCGTATGCCTAGGATTTGGGTTGGGCTTGCATAATTTTATATATATATATATATATTAATCTGTTATTCTGTTCTGTGGGGCTAAGGCCCAAATCCAAAGGTGCATGAGGGTTGCACACTGAGTCTTGCGACTCAACGTATGATTTAATATTTTCAGGTAGCACCTAGTGCATCGGACCGGGCTGGAGAGGAGCGCAAGGTGGCCATGTAAAAGAACATTTGGATTCAGCAAAAGACTTTAGTTTATTATTTTATATTTTTATTTAATGGGTTTTAAATTTCAATGTAATAAGGCCACGGGCCGTTAGCTTTATATTTCGGTTCAGTTTTTATTTTGGGCTTTTATTATTATTATCGGACATTTTAAGTTTACACTTTTTTTTCTAAGGCATGTATTTAAGTTTCGATTTTTAATTCATAGAAACATCTCATAGAATTTATAGCTTGTCTAAATTATCAACCTATTAAATTTTTCCCGAATAAAAGGTTAAACTCAAAGAAAATATTTTCCAAAAATGCGACATGTTTTATTAAATTTTCTTAGTGACATACCAGATTCGGTCGTGGTGTTTGGGCTGGGTTTGGGGTGTTACATCTACATCGGCACATGGTCGTGTGGACCGCCCATGTGCGACACACCCCCGTGTGGTTCATAAACCACCCCAAAATCTACGGAAAAACACGAAACTCAACAGCAAATCGACCTCTAATTACATGTGATTAAGAAACACACCTGAAAGACCAATTCTCACACACTAAAAACCAATTGGTGCACCTCAATTTAACGGATCCAATTCTACACTTGATTAAACGAAAATCAAGAGGATAAACGAAACCTTGCTGAGTGTAAAAAACGATGAAGCAATCAATACTTGTGGAACAAATGAGGGTAATTGGGAACAAGGAAAAGAAATTGATGGAAAAAGGGAAATACAAAAGCAAAAGAGTTGAAACACAAAAATTTGGAATTGAACTAGAGGAAATTGACCTGAGGAAGAAAGTAAGGGAAACGTGAGAGAAACTTTTGGGATTTTCCTTTTTTTTCTTTTTGCAAAAAATAAAATAGATAAAACAAATTTAATAAAACTCCAACCTATCCAAAAATTTCAAAGTTGAAACCAAAAATACTTTCTTCTAAACACACACGAGGATTCAAACACGAGACCTTATCATTGAACCAGCAAGCTCATTCTATCTTTAAAACGCAAAAACTATTTTAACAACCCATCCGAACCACTGACCCAACCAACAGACCTTAATACTTCTAGCCCTAAATTTCGAGGTGTTACATATGTTCAAGTCTGCACAAGACCTAACATTGCATTTGCAGTTGGAATGTTTGGAAGATATCAGAGTAATCAAAGTACTGGCCATTGGAGAGCTACAAAGAAAGTTTCAAGATATTTTAAAGGGACAGAGGACTACATGCTTACGTACAAACGATCAGACAATTAGGAGGTGATTGGACTCCGATTCAAACTTTTCCAGTTATGTTGATTCATGTTAATCAATATCAGGTTACATATTTATGTTTGTTGATGAAGTTATATCTTGGAGGAGTGTCAAGCAAACCTTAACTGCTACTTCCACTATGGAGGCTAAGTTCGTTTCATGTTTTGAGGCCACCTCACATAGAGTATGGTTGAAGAGTTTTGTTTCTAGGCTTAGACTTGTGGATTCGGTTTCTAGGCTATTGATGATATATTGTGACAATTCAACTGCTATCTTTATGGCTAAGAACAATAAAAGTCGAAGTCGAAGTAAACATATCGACATTAAATATTTAGCCATAAGGGAACGTGTTAAAGAAAAGAAAGTAGTCATAGAGCACATTAACACTGAGCAGATGTTAGCTAATTCTTTGACTAAAGGCATGCTACCACATAAATTGAAATATCATGTTATCACTATGAGACTTGTTCCCACCTTGTAAATTTTGGTTATATATATGAATGATTATAGAGAAACTCTGTTAAGTTTGATGTTTCTCATATTTTGCGCGCATATTAATTTGATTATTTCGAGAAATGTCACAAAAGTTTGGACCTAAAATAAACATTGGGTTTATTCATTAAGAAATTTGGGCTAAAATGTTGAGACATGATATATTGTGATACATGGAAGATACTACTCAACTTCTAAGAGAAAATATCTCCATGATTCGTGCATTATGTTTCGACTTTAAATATTCATGGGCAATATGAACCAAGAGGGATAATGTTGGAATTATTATTGGTTCGTGGGAATAACTCCCACATTTGCTGCCCATTCCCACTTTTGCTACCCTCAACTTCCACATCTTTGTATGTGATATAGTGGAATGCGTAATTGGTGATTTTTTTATGGGGAACCACATACCAACTAGTATAAAGTTCCTAAGCACTGAAAAATCAAAAAACAAAAAATATTCCTATCTTGTGATGTTTCTGAGTGCTTAAAAGGCTTTTGTAGTTTTCAATTTTTTGTACGGCTAAATTCGACGACCTCGTCAGTGGTTCGACATGTTTGACACTGGTGTTATAACATTTAGATTTTGACATTTGCTTCAGACAATGACTGGAGATATTTATGTTCGATTTTTTTCCGTTACTCTATATTGTAAATTGCTACTTACGCTAACACACCAAAGACAACCTCATTGCAAATACATCAAGAATATGAGAAGATTCAATGACAAAAAAGGCACCAGAAAATAGTAACAGAGAAATGCAGATCAACCAAGAACACCAGCAACCAATATCTCCGGTAAACTGAACTATCTGAATTTTATTTAATAGAAGACTAATTTTTCTGTTTACATCAGTTGCTATTTATATAGGTTGAGTAATAAGTCTCAGCATGGCTAAACTAACTGCTACTAACAACCTATTAATTATCTTAACCAGAAATTACCAAATTATTAGCATTTTAGCTGGTGAGTCATATGCTAATTTCCAGGCATGAATAGATTACTTAAAGCAAAATCATAAGCACATAACATGATTGCAGAAATAAAAAAAATAAAAACAAAAACAGGGGAAAAGGAATGATTAGCAAATGGATGAACAGACCCATCCACAAACTTCCAATTCAACAAGAACAAGCAATCTCCACTCAAATCCTTGAAGATTCTAGCCTTCTTGAGGGTTTACAAACCAATTACAAAAGAAAACAACTAAAAAACCAGAAATTACAAACTGAAAGGCTTAGAATATTCTCCAAGGAACTCTATAAAAATGTCTAACCTCCTTAACTTTATATATACTAATGTATTGGGATAATAGAAAAATGGCGATGTGGCAAACTAGTAAAAAGATTACTTGTTCTTTAAGATTTGAAAGACTAAAAGAACGAATAGAGCTGTGTCATCTCTTAATCCAAGGAAGTTAAAATCTCAACAGCGCAAACTATCAAGGTGCTGCTGCAACATTCTCAACTTTCACAACCATCCCTAAAACCTTACAAACGGTCTTGAGTAAGACAGGAAGGCAAGGTTGATTGGGAAAAACAATTGGCCAACAATTGTCGCCCAGCTTAATGATTGCTTTGCAGCATTTAGGTTGGAGTGCATCGAACTTCTCGTGCGAAACAACCTCGTGGATTGCCTCAACGCAACCTTTTACACTTGCGAACGACATGAGGCATCCCCCAAAACCTTGGGTTTCCACTGCTGATCCCAATGAAACTGCAGCAATGCAGGTGACGAGTAGCCAAAACATGAGGAGGGTTTTCGATGTTGTTGCTTCCATGGAATGAAAATGGGTTGGAAATTTTAGCATCGTGCAAGTGGGAATATATAGCGAAACTTTCGCAATCAATGTTTGTTTTAATTGAAAAAATTGGCGGTTGGCATAATGATTTGCCAACGTTCTCGTGAAGGGAACATATATATGTATATATATATATATCAGCATCTGATTTTTGTTTTGTTTTAAACTATATATATTGCAAGGAAATTGAAGTGTTTGAAGAAGGTGGAGGACTGGAAAAAAAAAAAAAAAAGAACATAAATTATTAAAAGTACCCCGTGACCGAAAATGAAAAGTATCCCATGACTGACGGGAGGCTGCCACACCTGTCTTTTTCATTTATTTATTTGTAGATAAATTATTTTAGGTTAAGTCCCTGGAGTGTTCACAACCAAGAAATTTTAATTTATTTTTAAAATATTAATTTTCAGTTAAAATTATTTTATTAAATTTAAGTTAATTATAATATTTTTAGATAAATTTTATTTTATTTCAAAATATAACACCAATATATTTAACAAAAATATTTAATAACTAGCTATTGAACTTAAATTTAAAAATATTCAACATAACTAATAATAGAATATTATGGTCAACAAATTAAATATAGGAGGTAAATCTTTAAATTTATATAATGATATTTAAGAGGTTTATTTGGAAATGAAAGATGTTGCTATTTTATTTTTGTATTACATGATACCAAAATAGATTTTTTTTATTTACAAACACATATTTTATAATTTGATACGAAGAATTTTTTTGGGGGGTTAGATGCAATAAATTAGTTTAAGGTAATTACATATAGAAGAATAATGGAATTTCAAAATAAAACATTTCGAATTAAAAAATAAATTTTAAAAATGGGTTAATTATATATGGTTAAATTCATCTGTAATATTAAAAATATTATAAAAATAATTAATTATAAAAAATTATAAAACATGATAATAAAAATTTTAATAATAATTAATTGATTATATTATAACTATTTTACTTTTCAATAATTATTTTTAATTTATTTTAGTATCTGTTTTAAAATTAAAATTATATATTATTATGTTTTAATTTCATAATTATATTATTAGTGAAGCATTATAAAATTTAAAAAATTAAAAATAATTAAATGTAACTCAACCAATACATACAATCAACATATATATCACACTAAATACCTATTTGGTAAGAAAACTAAATACCTATTTGATTAATGTATTATGAGGTCAAAATAAATTTATTTTTAATATAAATTTAGGTAATCACACATCATATATATATATATATATATATATACTATAGCAATATGAGGTTAAGAAAAAGAAATAAAATCACATTCACATTATAGCTTTTGACATATTGCATTTGCTATCTAAAGCACTTATTTACAATTTGGATAAATTACTCTTTCACTCTTTTCCTTTTAATTTTTTATTTTTCTAAACCTTTTGTCTAATTTTTTTCTTTATAATTTTTATATATTAAATATAAAGTTGATTTTAAATAAACTTTTTATTTTAAGATTGTACTTAATTGAAGTAATTTTAATGGTATAATATTTAAACTAATGAATATTAAATTGTTAAGCTTAAAATATAGTTTTTTTTTTTGTTTTAAAGATACATATTAATACCCTTTATCAAATAAATTTATATTTTAAAATTATAATAAGAGTTAATTGAATTCATTTATTAAATAAAGAAAATAAAAGATAAAATATGAAATTACAAAAACAAATCAAATATTAACAATATTAACATTAAAACAAATTAATTTAACAAAATATATATAAATAAAATAATATGTAAGAAATTATTAATAATGTTATTTACATTATAAAATATTAATATTAATATTCAAACCATTATGAATTATGGTATTATTTTATTATTAAATATTTATAATATAAAATAACATTAATATAATTGATTTTAAATTAGTTAAATTATTTTAAAAATATTTTGTAATTAATAATTTTTGGAATAAATTCATTAAAATTTTAAACAAAAACTAATATTAAAAAATATTATAAATTTAATATATACTACTCACCCATTTGAATTATTAGTTTCATATATGCATATTCAACATTTATTTATATATTTAATTATATTTTAATTTTATATCTTTATACTTTAAAAACTAATTCAATAAATTCTCAAACTAAATCTTTGCTTCGGCGACGGCAATGGTATCGGCCTTCGGGCTAGTTGTTAGTCACAATTTCTCCAATATTTTTTGTAGTTTTATTTTGTTTTTAATTCCAGTCCACATTTTCGTAATTTTGTCTATAGTTTCGTGCTTTAATTTTGTTCACCATGTGTAACACCCCACACTCAACCTAGAAGTTAGGACCCGAGTGTGAAGGTGACATAGACAAATTTTAAAACCTTAACCCTTTGTTCCCGTAACACATTTATTTAATTTGAAAAACAAATATTCGGAAAAAGGAATAGGCAGAAAACAATAGTTTTTAGCTAAACCTTACGTGCATTCATTAGAAATCTCAAACTTGAAATCACTTATTTTGTAATAAAATCACTTGATTACTTTCTTAGTTTAGCAACGGAAAATTTCCAGAGTTTTAGTTAGAAATTGAAATTCAATTTGCTAACTTGTGTGACTTCAAAATTTTATGTTAAAAATACCAAAAATTGATGAACAAAACAAAAACCCAAAACAAAGTCTAAAATAAATTTACAACCCAAAAAGTCTAGAGAGTCCAGAATAATTTTAATAAAACATGAACCACCATACTTAAATTACTGAGAAAACACAATAGCATAATAAACAAATCAAAATGTCACAGAGAATTTCATCAAACTCGAATTACAAAATTTGTGCATGCATAATTATGCTGATGCAATACTTTCAGAAAACAAAATGCAGATTTTTCAGAAAAATTTTTACCCAACTCCGCTACACACCAAATTAGAGTTTCTCAGAACTCGTTCATCCAAAAACACACCAACAGATAATTGTGGATAATGCCACCAAAGTTGCCGTTAAAACTACCAGATCATATATATGTCGTCAAGCCACTATATTGCAGTCAAGCTGCCAAAACAAAAATGTGTGGTCGAGCCACTATAGCTGCAGTCAAGCTACCATAACAGAAATGTGGTTAAACCACCAAATCATGTAGATCATTAAACTGTCAGAGCTTCCTCCTTACCATATTATCCCAACCCCATGCAATGTGACACGGCATGCATAAACAGAATCTAAACGAAAAATATTTAAGAACAAAAATCAGAGGCATGAAATTTCATGCTTTGCAGAACAAATGTGTTACAAATTTCAACAAAAGAAAATTTGTTTTGCCATGAAGTCACATGCATGGTCATATAGCATATTTAAATATATACAAATTAACATAATCAAACATCATATAATCATATAGAACATAGCAAAACAAAAACATGCCATCAAAATTATCAGTTTATGGATTATACATATATATTTCACATACCTTTCCACATTACTTACAATATCATACTATCAGATATCATGTTTTCAAGTCCTATTTATACAATGGGGACCTTACAGAGTGGCTAAATTCGCATCATATATAAATTTGACCTTGGGGAAATTTCTAAAAAATGGGCCCACTCTAAAAATTTTTACCTATGGTTGTATTAATCTAGAGTTTGTAAATAGCCTCTCCATAGGGTTCATACTGCTTAAATTAGACTTAAAAACATGATATCTCATAGTATGCTTATGTATATGATGTGAATATGATATGTGAAATATATATGTATGGTCTGCATTTTGGCAATTCTAATAGCATGATTAAATGTGAAAAGCATGCATCACATCTATATATTAAGTATCTGTTAGTATTATATGTGCATTAGGGTGGGATATGATGTGACGGAGGAAGTGCAACAGTTTAATTATCTACCTTTTCTGGTGGTTTTAAACCACATATATCTAATTTGGTGGCTTAACCACATATATCCGTTCTGGCAGTTTACCGCATATTATTATCTGGCAGTTTGATTGCACTACTTCTGAAAAGTGACATACATTCACTTATTGGTGTGTGGGGTTTGATGGGTACTTCGTACCCTATTTGATGTGTAGGGATAGACGGAGATGGTGTGTAACAGATGGAAGTAGGACTTGATTATACATCTGAATATGTATCTGCATCTGAATATGAATATGTATTTGATTCTGAAAATCCATGTGATTTTGTATTTGATTAAGAAAACATATGTGATTCTATATCTGGTCATGCATTTGATAAAGTATCTGTTAATTTATATATCTAAGCAGTTGCTTGGAATGTGTTACACACTGAGCTCGTAAGCTCACTTTTTGTATGCTTTTCTCTCAAGTAATTAACAAATTTAGGACGGATCGGCGTAGCAGGAGCTCGATTAAAATTTGTTGTTTTTATGTTTTGTTAAGTCTAAGCATTATATTCAACTAGACTGTTTGGACTTTTTGGGGACTGCTATTTATTTCGGACTTTAATTCTTCGTTTTGAACTACCTTATTGTATCTAGAATATTTTATTTCAAATTGAAATACATTGAATTTAAAAAAAAAAAAAAAAAACTATAGTTTTCAAAACTATGCTGAACTTGAAAATTTCCGCTACAAAACTGAATGATTTTATAAGCATTTTCAGCAAATAAAATGAGTTTAAAAGTGTTTTTCACTGAAAACTAAAAATATCATATCAAGTTTTGTTTTATGTTGCGTTTTCAAATTTCTAATTTCTAATTTTCGAATTAATGTATATAATTTTTCAAGAATCGACCATAACATTTAAGCTAAGTTTGTGGTATTACATTCGGCCATCACATATTTTGCGGATTAAACTGTGGCAGTCTGTTTTGGAACCTTTATAGAATCGACTGAACATTTTGCCCAAAAAAAAGGGCTTAGCCGAGGGTATAAAGAGAGCTTCTTACCATTTTGTAAGGTATTTCTGTTTTTGTTTTTCATTCACTCACAAGTTGCAGTAAGAACAAATTGAAAACCATCAAGAAAAGCTTAAAATCTCCACCCCGAATTGATGTTATTATTCTTTCCTATTCATTTAAGATTATCTAATCTGCACATGAATACATATCGAGACCAGTTCTGGAAAAATGTCAAACAAATAGTAAAAGCTACAATATAGAAATATGTCGATATTCATCCTAGGGGAATTCCATGGAATTACAGTTGTGCCGAATGTGAACAGAAAACATCAGGCTTTAGAAACCCAATCATTTCTGTTGATCTCATGTCAGAAGAATTATAGCCAACGAGCGAGAATGATGCATGTGACCACATGAGGTGCTGATGATCAGCCATGTATAAGAGACGGGGAAAGAAGAGATTCAAGCTTGTGGCAAAAAGGAGGTTCTCAGCCATAAGGGCCGACCTACTATGGCACTTCCATGAACAGAGAGGTAGGTAGCATTTAACCTAGCAATAACAATTAGAGTTGAATTAGTTTTCCAAGAAACAATTAACCCAGAGTTAATCATAGAGCCAGAGAAGAGAAACTTCACTTATCAACATCAGGTGTGGCCAATGGGTCGTATGACTCCTCCCTTTGTTCTACACCTGGGAGAGCAGCTGTCATAGCTGCCATTTCTTGAGAACCTTCAATCTGCAAATCAAAATCATAAATCTCGTAGTAAATATTAAGCAGATTTACGTTTCATTCAAATTTTTGCAACTATCCTAATGACATTCAGAAATATCAAGTTACTTGATAAAATTTTAAGTTAGTTTTTTACTTGAGGGCATTCAGATTCAGCAACTGGAACAAAATTTACACTTCAAACCTTCTCGGTGCATTGCATGTGGTTTTCACAGAGTAAGAAATGTAAATGTGGAGAAGATTCTCTCGATTCTATAAAAACACATTAAATGAACCTATATCATTAATAAAGCTTGGAAAGTGCCAAACTAGCAGTGGCACAAATGTTTGGCTTCATGAAGTGATACCCCGGTCCTGTATTATTCATTCTTTAAGATAACTACCATGTTCAAATTATTTGTAATATTGATATTTAACATTTTATGAGACAACATTAATGGAAAATTCTTAGATACAATGCACTAATGCATCAAAATCTCTTGCCTGTTGAGAATATTGGGCATATCCAGCATATGCACCATATGCATACAGAGACGGATCCTGGGTAGCTTCATAAGCATAAGCATCATATCCTTGTCCATAGCCATAGTAGGCACTCCACTGATTTGGATCAACTTGCGTACCCCAGGCACCAGGTAAGTCCTAAAACAGATAATGCCAATTATTTTCAAGTAAAGCAAGCATAACAAGCATAACTTCAAAAAGAATATCAACCATAGACACCATATTCATCTAAACCTTACGTGTAATAGCAGTTTAAATAATATATATGACAAATTAATGAGCTATTATTACTATATATTCATCCATCGTCCATTTTATCCAATTTTGCCATAAAATAACAGCTTTTCTCTTTTTATTTTTTGCAGAGGATGGGGAGGATGTTTTTGGAGGAAACAAAGAAAACCAATATCAATTTTTTTCATATAACTAAATCAAATAGTGAATTTGACATCTATGAAATATCACCTGTTTTGCTGCTGGGCTCCTACCCCAGGAAATGCGAACAACTTGTTGACCAATCATTTGCCCCTGCATTCTCTGTATAGCTTCTTCCGCAGATGTCCTGCGGATGACAAATAGTGAAAGTCAAGTTATTAAGCATTATATCTGACAAAGGGAAAGGGAAGACCATTGAAAATTTTGACTAATATATAGCACCAAGATAAAAGCACTCTATCAATCCAATTTACTATTTCTACAGCTAAATCTTTCATCTTTATTCAACTGATGTCTGATGGGAAAGAAAACTGTAGCCTGTCCATACACAATTTTTGTGTCAAAATCATGGATTCTTTTCTTCGAACTAAATCTTCTGATTCAAGACCTTCTCCACATATATGCATTTTATCAATTTTTAATCTCAATGGAGAAAATCCAAGTCTTTCCCTAAAAGTTCCAACATGATTAGTTTTTCTTTCACTAGACTTGACAGGTCTTGTTTGAACTTTATTGCTTTGCTTGGCTTTTCTGTCTTTCAAAACAATTTGCAACATTCTCTTGTTTATATCTAGCTTCGACAAGTAGTCTATAGTGATTAGGACCAAGAAGGTAATCCTAATGTTCGATAGGATGTTCCTCTAATGGCCTAACAAATCATTTCAATTGAGGATTAAGAACTTTTTATTCTTTCAATTTAGTGAGGGAAGAATTATTTCTTTTTATCTTCGATTAATTTCATCATTTTCACTAGTGAAGGAAACCAAATTCCTCTTCTTTTTCTTTGATTTCTTCAACTCATGCTTTCACAGATTGAGCAATTTTCTTTCTTTTAACACTTTCTGCATAAAACTTAGCACCAGCTAAATGTGCTTCGCTTGTGTGCCCAAGAATAGGACTGACTCATAGAACAATCAGCTGAAAGATCCTCCTCTAAGGGGATGGATTTACCCTTGTTGAAGGCCTTTATATTACATCATTTAAAAAGGAAAACATTAATAAAATTGCAGAAATATAGGAGATAAAATGCTAGCAAAATAAATTCAGATTTGCATAGGTTAGGTTTGGTCAAATCCTTCTTAATCCCTTGATTCTTGCTGCCAATTCCTTTGGTTTGGGAAATTTTTTTGCTATTTGTCTTCAATTGTGGACTTGATCAACAAATTCATGCTTAACATTATTCCCTACAGAATGCCTCAAGCTCAAATTGAGGGTAAGCATTCTAGAATTCTGGAACAATTTCCCATACAACATCATCAGTGGTCATGCTTTGCTTAGAATTTCTCACGTTACACGGTTGAGGTGTGACCACAAAACATGCTAAGGTTGAGGACTTTTTTTAACATCCAATAGTGGGGGCATGCTAGGATTGGAAGCTGGGGGGTTTTCTTTAAAAACTTTGAAAGAGACATGAAACACATTATGTATCTTGCTAGTAGGTGGAGGTCCAACTCATAGGCCACAAGGCCAACTCGCTATATGATTTGGAAAAGTCCATAGAACTTAGGTGAGAGTGTGGAGTGTGCCCTACCTTTCAATGAAGTCTGTCATGGGGTTGTAGGCACAAACAAACCCATTCTCCTGGAAAAAATTCAAGATCACGGTGGCCTTGGTCATAAGAGTCTTCATGTGATTCTATGATTGCAATTAGCGATGTCAGATTACAGTCAACATTTCATCCCTTTTGATTAAGGACTCGTGAAGACCCAGGAATGTAAGAAAGTAAGCGAGGAGGATCACGACCATAGACTACTTGAAAAGGTGAAATCTTGAGGGTTGTCTGAATGTAGAAACCAGAGTAATTCTCTGTATTTTTCTATATTTTATTAACTAAAGAATTGAATTTAAATAGAGAAAAGAGTCATAACCTAATTAGCAAAATAATTCCCTTATTCTAATAAACTACTAAAAGATAAGATAAAATAATCCTAGAATATCTCAAATGATTTATTCTAAGATTTATCTACCTAAATCAAATTTATCTATCTCAGAGAAAACATTTAATATATTTCTATAATTCCTACACTCCCCTCAAGTTGGAGAATATACATTGTATAATCTCAACTTGAATAGGAATTTATCGAAAAGTGCTTTGGCAAAGCCTTAGTGAGAATGTCGCAATTTGTCCTTTTGAAGGAATGTAGGAAAGAGTGGCTGTCCTTTTGTTGACTTGGTCGACAATAAAATGCCTATCAATCTCCACATGCTTTGTTCGGTCATGTTCGATGGATTCTTGACAATCTGAATAGCGATTGATTATCACACAAGACTTCAAAGTGATCCTCCGATTAGTGCCAAGTTCTTTTAGTAATTTAAGTAGCCAAATTCCTTCGCATATTCCCAAAGCTAGTGCTCTAAATTCAGCTTCAGACTACTTCTTGAAACAACAGATTGTTTTTACTTACGCAAGTTGTAAGGTTACCCCAAATGTAAGTACATGAGCATGGTGGATCTTCTTTCGGTGAGGTCTCTCGCCCAACTAGAGTCTCAAAAATCCTAACAATCTGTCTTGTGTTTCTTGAACATTAAGCCATGTCCTGGAGTTTTCTTCAAGTACTTGAGAATTACATTTCTTGTCACGCCATATACTCTTCATTAGGATTAGTCATGCGTTGACTTATCACATTTACGAAATGCTATTTCGGCCTCGTTAGGGATAAGTAAATAAGTTTCCCAACTAATCTCTGAAATTTCTCTCTGTCTACTAAAGACCCATCTTCTTTGTTGAATCTCAAATTTGCCTCCATTAGTGTATCAGCTAGCTTACAACCAAGAAAACCAGTTTCTTTGAGTAAATCAAGTACATACTTTCTTTGATTGATCACAAGTCCTTTTTTTGATCTTGCCACCTCCATTCCTAGGAAATATCTTAACTTTCCCAAGTCCTTGATTTCGAATTCCCTGTTTAACAGTTTTTTCAAATTGCTAATTTCTTCCTCATCATCTCCAGTAAGAATTATGTCATCAACATACACAATTAGGATAGCTTTCTTATTTGTAGAAGTTACCTTGATGAAAAGTGTATGATCGGCAATGGATCGCTTGTAGCCGTTTTTGAATGACTTTAGTGAACCTCTCGGACCAAGCTCGGGTGATTGTTTTAGCTCAGATAGAGACACGTTGAGCTTGCACACCTTGTTGCTTCCTTCAATGCACTTTAAGCCGTGGCAATTTCATGTAAACTTCTTCCTCTAGCATGCCATTAAAAATGCGTTTTTACATCAAGTTGATGTAATTGCCAATCGCAATTTACGACCAAACTTAGGAGTACTCGAACGATGTTAAGCTTTGCCACGGTGCAAACGTTTACGTGAAATCTATCCCATACGTTTATGTAAAGCCTCTAGCCACCAGTCTAGCTTTGTATCGTTGGATGCTTCCATTGGAGTTGTACTTTACAACAAAGATCCATTTATAGCCAATGACCCTTTTTCCTTGAGGAAGGTCATGAATCGTCCAAGTAGCATTTTCTCTAGTGCACCAATTTCCTCTTCAATGACCCTTCTCCATTTAGGATCCTTTAGAGCTTCAAATATGCTTGTGGGAATCTGTTCTTTATCCAAGGTTGTCTTTGTAAATGCTTGAAAAGAAGGCATCAAAGAATTATAGCCAAAGAATTTTTCAATAGGATGCTTGGTGCATTGTTTAACACCTTTTCTAATAGCAATAGGAAAGTCATCTAGAGTAGGGACTTCTCGATTTCTTCTTCCATTCCTAAGAATGGACCCAAATCCAATTCTCGGCAAGAATCGATTGCAAAACAGTCTGGGGATATTTTTCTTTTTCTTGTATAGACACGAAGTTGTTTGGGTGGTGGTGTTTGTTGAAGATTTTCAATAGGAGTAGGTGTATTTTCGGAGGGTGTTTAAAGTAGGTGTGGATGAGGTAGTGATAGGTATAACAGGAGAATTAATCGGAGTAGTCATAAGTGACAAATCTGTAGGTAAAGGTAAAATTGGTGGCAATTTTGAAGGTTGAGAATGGAAATTAGGAGAAGATACCTAATTTGGCTGAAAATCACTCCATGTCTCCCCCTGAATTTCAGCTTGTTTGAAATAGGGATCCTGTTCATAAAAAGTGATATCCATAGTGGTAAAAAATAATTTAGGAGGATGAAAGCATTTGTATCCCTTCTTAAGTGAAGAATATCCAACCATTACACATTTTAAGGACTTAGGGTCTAACTTGGACTTATGAGGAGCAATATTTTGGATAAAAAACTGTGCAGCCAAAGATTTTAAGAGGCTAAATTGAAGAGATAGGCTTAAAACGAGGAAAGTGCTGCAAAAATATAGATCGAGGTGTTTGAAATTTTAAAACCTTACTAGGCATTCAGTTGATTAAATAGGTAGCCGTTAATAAGGCTTCCCCCTACAGATATTTAGGAACATTGGTAGTAAATAGAAGGGAACGAGTAACTTCTAGGAGATGCCTATTTTTCCTTTCGGCAATGCCGTTCTATTGTGGGGTTCCAACACAAGAACTAAGCTGAACTATGCCCTTGTCCCTAAAAAAATTACCCAAAGACCTAGCAAAAAATTCACTGCCATTATCAAATTTAAAGAGCTAAATTTTAGCCCCAAACTGAGTGAGAACCATTTTATAAAATTGAGCAAAAATATTAGCAGTTTCAGATTTGTCTTTTAGCAAATAAGTCCAAGTTATCCGACTGTGATCGCCAATGAAAGTGATAAATCACTTATTATGATCAGCATTCTTCACCCGAGAAGGGCCCCAAATATCACTATGGATCAAAGCTAAAGGGTGAGAAGGCTTGTATAGAGAAGGAAAATACGAAGATCTTGTATGTTTAGCAAGAGAACAAACTTTGCAAGAAAAAGACTTTGGCCTTTTATTAATAAATAGATCAGGAAACAATTTAGCAAGATATTGGAAACTAGGATGTCCTAAACGACAATGCCATAACATAACAAGATCAATCAGATTTAAAGTCAGTAAAAGATTTGGAGATCTCGGGTTTAGTTGAGGAAGGGAGGATGTAGAGACCATTACGCAAGTTGGCCTTACCAATCATCGTCTTCGAGTTTAGTGCCCGCAAAGTACAATCAAGACCGTTAAAGGTTGCGGCGCTTCAAATCCAAGGAAATTTTACTTACGAAATGAGATTGCAAGCGAGTTGGTACAAAGAGAACATTATGAAGTGCAATCGATCATTGAGAATAACAGTTCCATGACCTTCTATTTTGCATAAGGAACCATCACTTTGTTTTGATGGCTTTACCAAAGGTTTGGAAAAAATTGTGAAATAAGGCCTTATTACGGTCATGATCCGTAGCACTAGAATCAAGGATCCAATTAGGAGTGAACCGAGAGGAAAACAATGTGTGGAAGAAAGATTACCTTCGGTTCTTTCATGACCAGATTACCGCAGACTAAACCCCGAAACTTTCCAAACAATTTTGAAGTTCGAGAATCGCTCTTTGGAGAAGCTTGTGACAGATGTATCGGTGCAAGATGGATTTATTATCTCCGGAGTTCTTTAACTTCCAGCCACGAGGCTTACCATGAAACTTCCAACACTTTTCCTTGGAGTGGCGGGCTTTTTGCAATGATCACACCAAGGTCTCCCGCTTGGAAGAAGGAGATGATTGGTGTGTCACTAAGGCGCATCCTTCGAGAGTTGAATCCGTTTCATCAAGCATCACTTGGCGACTTTCTTCCTTCTTGACCATAGAAGGCCTCTCGAAGGGAAGAAAGGGAGAAATAGCCAACACCGCCGCAAACCTCATCCACTCCTTGTTTAGGCCTTGTAGAAATTGAAATAGCCTCCTTTGAGTGACAATTTCTTGATAAAGGGCAAGATATCTAGGAATCGCCCAATCATGTCAGTGCATACAAATCTAATTCTTGCCAAAGAGCGGTAAGGGAATTGTAGTAGAGAGACGACATGGTGCCTTGCTTTAGCGTGGTACGCTTGGTTTTCAACATGATATAATTCGCTATATTATCATTGCTTGAGTAGGTTTCATGGACAGCACTCAAGATTTCAAAGAATGTATTGAAAAGAGAAAATTTCGCTTATACTTGGGGTCATGGAATTAAGGAGCCAAGTCATAACTCGCCATTATCACGCATCCATTTAGCAAAACTATTGTCGCACAAGCAGATTGCTTGATTTCTCCAAGAATATAGCCCAATCTATCTCTTCCCAAGAGAAAAATCTTAACCGATTGGGACCACTCTAGAAAATTGTTGCCATTTAATCTATGGCGGTGATATTCGACCAAACGAGTCGATTGAGCATCGAACCGAAAAATTTTCTCGGATTTGAGGTAATCTCCTAGTAGGAGAATGAGATGTAGTAGAATAAGTTCTGACATGGTCTAGGGTGGAAAAGAACCTAACCTAAATCGATACCATGTAAAAACCAGAGTAATTCTCGTATTTTTCTATATTTTATTAACTAAAGAACTGAATTTAAATATAGAAAAGAGTCATAACCTAATTAGGAAAATAATTCCTTTATTCTAATAAAATACTAAAAGATAAGATACAATAATCCTAGAATATCTCAAATGATTTATTCTAAGATTTATCTACCTAAATCAGATTTATCTATCTGTAGAAAATATTTAATATATTTCTATAATTCCTACAGTGAAAAGCAGTGTTGTAGCAATATTCAGCCCAAGGAATCCACCTAATACAACTTCATGGATTGTCTCTTACAAAACAATGAAGAGACATTTCAATTGTGGAGTTGACAACTTTCATCCAACCATATTTTGTTGATGGTAAAATTAAGTACTGCCTGATTTGAATAATTCCTTCCAAAAATTGTTGGTGAACAAAAAATCTGCTAAAAAATGTGAGAATAGTAATAGCGGTGGATGGATATGCCATAGAAATACATATTTGGCAAATCCATCAACCACAACAAATAGTACAAACTTCCCTCTTGATTTTGGAAAACTGACAATGAAGTCTATTGAAATGTCACTCCAAATGTAGGTAGGAATTTTTGGTGGCTCTAAAAGACGGATGTAAGTTCTCTACTTCGTTCCTTTAACAGGTGGCTAAGGATTCTACAAAAGTTTGACTATCTATCTTCATGCTTTCGCAATAAAAGTCTCAACAAATTCATTACAAAGTTCTTTGCGCCCCTTAATTTTTGCTGCCGTGCAAAGTTGATACTATAGTACAAGAGGGGAAGCGTAATGCATGCTCAAGTGTCTCATCTAGTCAAGTCCAAGACAAAGAGCTAATTTTTCCTAAAGGTCTCAGTACTAGATCAAGGTCCAAGCAACTGAAAGTTGAACTCTTTTGTTCAAGATTAGGAAAGGCATGCTCAAGTGTGATGCATGCTTAATTTCCTCAATTTGCCAAGATAGCTATTACTTGAGTTTGTTGGAATCTTTATTCCAGTTTCAAGTGGACATCGATTATGCATCCATCTTCCATAATTCATACTCTACGATTTCATCTTTCCATTACTTTTCACCTTCTTTATTTCATTAATAATAGGATTTTAATTACTTTATATTCTAATATTTCTTTAATTTTCCAGAAATTCAAGTGTTTTATCTTCATGAATCCGCAGCACCATACTTGGATTCCAAGAAACCCCTCAAAATCGCAACTACTTGAAGATTTCTTTCTTTCACTTCCAATTCAATCTTTGTTTTCTTTTCGTTAATTCTGAAAATTTGCTAACTTTAGATCATATTTTTATTAATCTTTTCCAAAATATTTCAAAGCTAATTGATCAAGGAAAACCGAAAGTTAGTTACCATTCTAGCAACCTTGCTTAAACCAATTTCTACAAGTTTTCCTCTCCAAATTTTCTCTTTTTATTTATTTAAATTATTGATTTCTTTATAGATTACCACATTCGAAATTTTCCAAATTTAGTTATTGTTTTCTACAACAACTTCCTTAAGGTGCAACCTTTTTGGTTTTTTAATTTAGTTCATCCTTTCTTTCTCAAATTCGGGTACGAGGTTCCACATCAAAGTCAGTAAGAAATATGCCTTCCCTTTGTACATAATGAGGCCCTCTCTAATGGTCCCACGAGTATAGAGAGCCTCTTGCTCAACTTTGGTCCACATTTCTTGAGAGTGTTCAAGGCATTTATCTCCTTTCGAACTGTAGCAAATAATGGAATTAAAGGACTAGATACTGCATAATATGCCTTCTTCATCTCTACGAGATAAGGTATCTGCCACATTAGTTTTCCTACCTTGTATTCAACTTTGAAATCAATCCCATCAACATGCTATGACAATGCTGTTGTGGGGAAGTAGTTAATCGTTGCTCTAGCAAATATTTGAAGATGCAGTGATCAGTGCCTCACAAGTAAGGTGCCTAGTTCTGGATTGACTTGGAGGTCCTATTAATTCTCATAAGCATGTTACTTGAAATGGCAATCTAACAATTTTCAACTAAAAAGAGCAATGGGGTGTCATAGGACAGCGTTAATTCCTCTCCCTAAAGCATCACATTCTACCATAAAGGTGTGTATAAAATCCAGCAACCTAAAGATAGGGGCAATGAAGAGAGCAGCCTTGAGTTGATTGAATGATCCAACAGCTTTGAAACTCCAATGGAAAGAATTCTTCTTTGGTAAATTGGTCAACTAACTATCCATAACCTTGGATGAATTTTTCGTAATATCCGACCAATCCGAGAAATCCCTAAGAGCTTTGGTTGAATGCGGGGACCAATCTATTACTACCTTGATTTTGCTAGGATCGCTAAAACTCCATTAGCTAAATAGTGCCCCAAGTATACCATCTATTTAGCACCAAATGTGCACTTCATCTTTTTAAAGAAAAACTGATGAGCACATAAGAGTTCCAAGACTTTACTGAAGTGATGAAGGTGTTCCTCCCAAGACTCTCTATATATTAGACTGTTGTCAAATAAAGGTTGAAGAGCATTCAGAAATCCAAATGACATGACCAAGAATCCAAAATGACCATGGTGCATGTGAAAGGCAATCTTTTCAATATCTGTTTGGTTCATTCTGATAAAAAGGTCTTGAAGTAAAATATATAGCTCATAATTGATTACCTCACATCCGTTACCCCCTAAAAGAAACAAGTAGAAAACAACTTCTAGAAATCAGAGTAATCATGGTTTGACTTGATTTTACCTGGTTGCAAACTGTACAAAACCACATCCTTTGGCTGCAGGAATCTTGACATAAACAATCTCTCCTAATGGTGAAAAGAATTGCTTCAACTCCTCTTCTGTAACATTTGGATCCAAGTTGCCAACAAAAATCTTCATAAAATAGGATAGTAAGTCAAAGAGAAGAGATAATTTCTAAAATAACTTGAGTATACCTCACTTACTGTGGTATTAGTATTATCGTTATCTGGTGGGAGCACCTGCACAGGAGTTGTATAAGCTGGAACTGGATATACAGCTGCATAAAAACCATGGTTAAGTGTATTTTACATACATGCGCCTAATATCCAATACAGCTAAAGTATCAAAGACCAATGTACATAAAGATATTGGCACAAATACTCAATTCCTTAGCCCACCCACCCCAAACAAGCATACATGGTGATTTTCACCATGTTCACATCTCAACTAAACTAACAAAAAAGGTAAAATAATTCAATAAATCTAAATTGCCATGAAAAGAAAAGAATTGTAGCATGACTTGTTTTATTCATAAACATATTAGGGATATATATTACATATATAGTTGGATAGTAATATTTTGAAAGTAGCAAAAAAAGGACATGATCTTCAAAGAATATAAAATATATTTATTTCATTGATTATTAAGGGCATACCAAAAACATCTAGATCAAAATATGGCATTCAAATTCAGTTCTATGTTAGTGGAAGCTACCAAAAGGAGTGGCAATGACATACACAACATGGAAAAGACTCATAGGACAGCAAACACAGATGGGGAGAATTAATAAGATCTATATAGATATAGCTTCATGGATCCATACATCTCGATTAGTAAAGAGTCAGTTGAAAAGAATTGGCATTGAATATTTTTCGAAACAAAAAAAAAAAAAAGGCAAAGAAAGATGAAACATACATCACAGATCAACTAAGCCAGCTTGGGAGCTTGCTTAAGAACAAAAAAGTGGAATCTCATGTAAATATCGTGGAATAAGATTTGATTCATGGATTCATACATCTCAATCAGAAAAGAAGCAATTGATCGATATATTTTTCAAAACAAACAAGTAGGCAATGAAAGATGAAACATAAATCATGGATCAACTAGCCCTGCTTGAGGACTTGCTTAAGAATAAAAAAGTGGAATCACATGTAAATACCATGGAATAAGGTTCAATCTTGTTCACAAGGATTATATAAATATTATGTTTCAAAAATGGAATGTTTGAAATAATTGGAACTTTTTGGAGATTGGATGCAATTAAAATTCATGATTTGACTTGTACAATATGATACCTTCATTATTGATTCTACAAGAACTTTCATGAAAGCCTTTCATTTGTCACTCTTTAATGGAAGGTTCACCAAACCACCATAAAAAGTAAAAATAAAATAAAAATCAGTAGTAAATTTATCAAGTGATGCCTCTTTTTCGCCATGCATGATGCACCTTTCTATTCAAAATGGCACTAATGCTAGCACCATAAATTTGAGGACAACCCTGTGATGGAAATGGACAACACAGAAGGATAACATGATTTTGGAAGCAAGTAAGAAAGTAAATAAATCTGGAAATGGTGTTTCTCAAACAAAGTTAAGGAAAAGAATGACCTTTTGCAACAGCATATTGCTGCTGAAAACCAGCAGTGGTCTTCTTTGGTGTTGCTGCACTAATTCGCATGGCTCTAGTTGAGCAATAGACACCGTTCATCTCAGTCATAGCACGATTTCTCTCCATCTCATCAGCAAATTTAACAAACCCATAACCCTTTGAGCGTCCAGTATTAGGATCAGTCACAACCTTGGCACCTCTAACAGATGGATAGTGAGCTCGAAAGGTTTCTTGCAATAGATAATCTGTAACATCGGGTGCCAAATCCCCAACAAAAATAGAATGTTCCAGCCCTGGATCAGTACGTCTTTCTCCAATGCCAAATGATGCCCAATTTAACCTAAACATTTGATCAGTTCCAGGCATTGGTGTACCATTGTAAGTCTGCAGTATCCTTTCAGCTGCTTGATGAGAAACAAACTCCACAAACCCATATCCCTCAGGCTGGCCGGTGATCTTGTTGCGAATAATTTTTATGGAGACTAGCTGCAGAGAATGGGAATAATAGTTCATCTCAAATCCAGCATCTATTAAAAGACCTCAATGATCGAGTTAAAATAAGGCAACAAATACAGTATTTGTCAAATGATAACATCTGATGCTACTTGACCTTTAACTTTACCAAATTATTGCGAGCTTCTGTAACCAATGCTCAAAAAGTTCCAGAGTTTCCACAAGTTTTATAATTGCTTACATCAACAATGGGTATGTATAAAAAGGGAGGTTTAAGCAACATGACAAGATAAAATAAAGGATAGAACATCCTATCTTTTAATCAATATCAATTCAACAAGCCTGATCCACCGAGTACTGCTTAGATTCTTAACCAAACACTTTCTTTGTGCTCATCCAAAATACTGATGCAGAAAGCAAGTCAGGTTGATTAAAGTATAGGTTATTACAAACCTCTATTGGCCCCTAGGTTTTGCAGTAGCAGCCAAATTGCTTTCACACACTAAAATCATTATTCAGTTATCACATTGCTTTAAAAAAAAAAAAAGGGGGGAAAAAATCCCTATCGTCGAGTGCGATGTGCAATTAAAATAATTTCAAGTTATAATTTGAGGCATAAACGGTAACTTTTAGCTTCTTGATTTCATGAGTAACTTTACAATAATTTGATAGAATTGTTATCGAACTCGATTCTTGATCGAATAATATATCAATTTATGGTTTTCCTCTAAAACAAAAGAATGTTAAGAAGATAAGAAAACTTCATATAAGAATCAAAATTGTAGAAAAAGATTAAAAAAACCGACAGAACAAAACCCAGAATGATCTAGACATAGAGAAAGATTACGAGTATATAAGAAGGGAGAGAATGGGGAACCTCGCCGGTGTGAGCAAAGCAAGAGTTGAGGTAAGACTCGTCGACCCAAAACTGGATGTCTCCTATCCAAAGCGTACGGACTTCCTCTAGCGATGTCGGATGGTGGTGTTGTTGTGTAGCTGTTATCGTCGCCATACTTCTGCTTCAGTATTTTTACATTTTATTTTTATAAGACTAACAAAAATTCTGGGGTGAAAGTAGCATGGAGGTACAAGGAGGAGGAGGATTGCACTTCAAAATTTAAAAATTTTGGTAAACTGGTATTCCTCATAAAATTCGGTTAAATACTTCTATTAGTTTTAATTGTGCGTTTAATTGTTATGTTTTAATTTCATCAATTTTAGTTTTTATTTCGAATCAATTAATTTTAGTTCTGACTGATACAATAGCAATTAAATTAGTTTGGTTAAATTTATTTACTAATATTATGTTATACTTAGGGCTATTTTGGTAATATTTTTGAAAAGTACTTTTAAAAAGATCGTGAAAAGATTTTGGTAAGTGATTTTAAAAAGTTTGTTTTAAAATTTGAGTGTTTAGATTTCTTGTCAAAAAATACTTTGAGAAATAAAATGTTCATTTTAGGCATATTATTATCAAGTAACAAATATACATTTAAATAAATTTTAAATTAGTTAATATTATTATATTTTAGTAAGAATATAAAATTACTATAACTTGTTAATATTTTAATATATGAAATATAAATTTTAATTTTAAATATTTGTAAGTAATAAATATTAATTAGTTATAAAATTTAATTAGAATATATAAACTATATTTTAAATATTTAAATATAACCATTAAATATTTGTAATTACTATTTTAAAATATTTTTTATTTTTAATTAATGATTTTAACACATTTGTAATTAAGCCCCACAAAAAAAGGAAAGTACTATGTTATTAGAGGGTGAAAAATAATTAAGCACTAAAAGTGCTTTTAGGAGAGGAAAAGCTAAAATTTTAAACTTTCCTTTTAAATCTTTTGAAAAGACTTCAAAAAATTAAAAATTCCAAAAAAAGAATTGTTTCAAGATGCTTTTCTTCCAAAAGTGCTTTTGGAGCCAAAAGTGCTTTTGAAAAGCAATGGAGAACGCAGCCTTAATAGTTGTAGGATTCTTTAATAGGAATTTTTTTAAATAAATACTGGATTATTATTAACTTAGGCTCAACAATGTTCAGAAACAAAATAAAACCCAACAAAGGTCCAACATTTCCAATACCTTTTCAGAAAAAATCATACCTGCTTTCTCTTTTCCCTCACCCTATGGACGAACTTACAGATCAGTATTTCTCCCTTCCTTTCTTCCCACTTGCTATTACCGTCACCTACCCCCTCCTACGCATATTCCATCCAAGCACGATCATCCATCACTGCCACCACAGCACTCGGAGGAACTCTCTGGATCAGATAAGTATTCTCACCCTTTTTAATGCCCTCAGTAGCAATTAAATGTGCGACCTTATTAGCTTCCCTTTTGATAAAAAGAAAATTACAGTATCTGAAAAGGAGACCCATTCACTTTGCATCTTCTATATACGCAGAAATTTCAGATCTGTCTTTTTTTTCTCCTGTAATTTTCTTATTACCGTTCTTGAATCACCTTCAATTTCTATGTCCCCAGGCCAAGCTGGACCCCCAGATCAATTGCTTGGTAACAAGCCAACGCCTCGACTACAAACGCGGAGGGTATGTTCTTATTCAGTACAACTTTTGAACAAATGACTTCTGCTCTCCCATTTCTGACCACTAACCCAGAACATGATTCTCTTTTTTGTTTGTTAAAAGCCACATCAAAGTTTATCCTCATACGTGTCTCTCCTGGTGCCGTCCATCTAGTCACATGAGTACCTCTAACTGGTAAAATCTCTTTCGACCCATCTATTTCTTTTAAATAATTTGTAATAAAATATGCGATTTGGCCTCCTGATTGGGTTTCTCCCTCATGTATAAATTTGTTTCTTGATGTCCATAGTCCCCATAATGCACATACAAATATTCTACACACAAGCAGAGAATTATTTTCAAAAATGCCTTTAACCCACTCAATGAACTCAGTGTTTTCTTCTGTGACATTCCACAGCATTTCTTATAACAGCTCGATTTAGAGGCTAGTTGGAATAGTGATCTCGGAATCACTAATTCGAGGTTAGGAAAAATTATTTTCATGTTATTCTATGTGTTATAACATGTTTATAAGGATGTATGGAAATTCTAGTGCCTTAGTTTTAGCAATTTCTAGCTAAATTGTGAAAAAGGACTAAATCGCATAAAGTGCGAAAGTTCTATTTTAATTGCTAAAGGTGCCTAATAGCTATGGTTTATAAATTGGAGGTCCCAAGTGTACAGTTTGGCCTTGTTTTAAGTGGGTTGGCCGGCCATATGACATAGGGGACAAGGGTTTTTAATTTTGGTCAAAGTTGGTGGGATAAGATGGATGTTTTATAATAAAATAAAGAAAAGAAAATATCACATTTCTCGCCATCTTCTCTCCACCGAAAATGAGCAGCAAAATGGGGGTTTTTAAAGCTCAAAATTTCAGAAAACTTTCCTCCTCTCAAGTAAGTGATTTTGATGACTTTTCTTGATAAAAATTGTACTTTTGGAGTCCCCAAAGCTTAAGCTAGCTAATGAGGGGACTAATTTGTAACATGGTTGAGAGTTTAAGGACTTGCCATGAGAAAGTTTATGCTGGTTGCTGAATTTTTATGGAAGAAAATGAATGATAGGATGATGAGAAACAACTTTTGTGAAAGGTGTTGTCATGAAAACACCTAATTGGGACTAAAATGCAAAAGTTGTAATTTGTTCATTAAGGCATGAAATAGTTGGAATTGTGGATAGTTGTAAAAGGATTAAATGATCAGCTAGGCTTGTTTAACAAGAAAATGTGATGAAAATTTATTTACGAGCCTAGGGGTAAAATCATAATTTTGCCAAAGTATATGGGCAAAATGGTCATTTTTGCCTAAGTGGATATTAAGTTGTAATATGATCATTAAGTGACTAAACGAGTAAATTTCATTGTTCTAGATCGAAGAAAACGAGATTCGGACCTAGAACGGAAGAAAAGAGAAATGTAGGCAAAAGTCATTTTTGGCCTTTTTGTCATCGGGGTAAGTTCGTATGCAAACCTTGCAAGTACGTACGATTTATTTAATATTCCAATGTTGTATGGAATGTATAATTATGCAATGAATGTATTAAATAAGTGTTGATGAGTTGTTAAGAGATTTGGAATCTAAGAATAGTAAGAAATGCAAATACTATGAAAAGATGATAGTTAAGGTTTCGTGTAAGACCATATTGAAATATGGCCTTGGTGAGAGATTTTGAATAGGACCATGTTGGGAACATGGCATCGATAGGTTAACTCGTGTATGATGTCAATGTAATGTTATGTGTACGAGACTTAAGGGAGTTACTTAACGATTTTAGTGATTCAATAAGTATTTGAGAATTGAGAATGAATGTATTGTACATAAGAGGTGCAGGAATGCGTTAGAACTGAATTGAAGTGGATTCAGTATTTGATGAACCCATAGTGGGTGATATGTAAAGGATGCACTTTAGTTGCATAAGTTATAATCATTGTTGCATTGTGTGAATGCGAGCAATTATAGTAGAAAGCTAAGTAAGAATGGTAGTGTGCGAAGAAGTTTTCAGGTAAACATTTGAAATAGATAAATGCATGTGGATAACTATTCAAGAATGTATAATATAGGTGGGCTGTGTGCGATACCACCTAATTAATTAGAAATTGATGGGCTGCGTTTGATACCATCAATTATATTACTATCAGTGGGTTGTGTGCGTTACCACCTGATTAATTAGAAATCGATGGCCTGTGTGCGATACCATCGCTTATAATTGATTGGTGAGCTAAGTGCGAAATCACCCTAAGTATAATTGATTGGTGGGCTGTGTGCGATACCACTCTATAAGAGATTCAATAGTGGGCTAAGTGCGTAACCACCGGGAGATTAGTAATATGAGTGGCTTATTGAAAATGCTTGACATGTTGTTTTATATGATCTTGTGACGATCAGTGTAGGAATGTATGCTAATTAAACGAGCATTTGGCTTGTGGCATGGTAAGAATATGGTCAGAGATAGAATGAGTAAGCTTTAAAGATGATTGAGTAAGTAACCATGAGTTCATGAGAAAAGCTCATCATAATAACTTGAAATCATGTATATTCAATGAATGTCAGTGTTTATTAGTTGTATGCAGACGAACTTACTAAGCCTTATTGCTTACTCCTTTTCTTTTCCTATCTCTTATAGGTTATTTTGACTAGCTCGGGTTGGAGGCCGCAGGAGATGTTTTCACACTATCGAATAAATGCTTGGCATGGTGTTCCAAGTCCTTATGAGTCATGGCATGTATAGGGATTCTTTTAGAATTGTCTAAGTTCTAATTGATGTAGCCAAATTGTGTTGGCCTAAAAGAACTTAGAGTTTTGGTTGTGTATAGCCATAGATGATGGCTTAAGTTGTTGTAATTGTATTGGAAGTAGTTCTCCCTAGTGTATGGGATGAAGACTTTATTTCTCTTATGATTAAGTGTCTATAATTTAAGAGTTAAATTGATGCAATATGGAGTTATGTGATGATGATTGTATGTATGTATGTATGTATGCAAATGAGAGTGGCAAAAAGGCTTGAAAGATAGCCTCTAAGTGCCCACACGGTTGGATACACGGGCGTGTGTCTAGACCGTGTGAACCCTGCACCTTAGTGTTTTAAATTAGGATAGACCACGGGCAAAATCCACGGCCATTTGTGGGGACCGTGGGTGAGACACGGTTAGGAGACACGAGTGTGTCCAGGCCATGCTAAATTAGTCAATAACTCCCCACGGGCGGAAGACACGTGCATGTTGTAAGGGTACACGGGCGTGCCCCCAATTCACATGGGTGTGCCCTCGCCGTGTGAGTTTTGGCAGAATGTTGGGGTTTTTAGGCACGGTGTGAGCCCATGGGCGTGTGTGTCATCTAGCACGGGCGTGTACTCCCTGTCTAAATGAAAAGAAATTTTATAGACCGTAAGATTTCTGATATGATCCCAAGAGTTCTCGTAGGTACGATTGAGATCTCATAGGTTGAGTGTGAAGTAGTTAAAGCGATTCGAGAAGAGTAGTCACGTTGAGCCTAAGCGGTGTTCAAGTAGTTTTATACGGTAACGCCTCGTGCTCGATTCCGACGGGGATTTCGGGTAAGGGGTGTTACATTTCTAATCTCTCCCATGTTTCCTTTGCAACAAGGCAGTTTCTAAACAAGTGCTCATGCGTCTCTGTTTCAGCTTGACATCTACTGCAATTAGCTGGCCCCATAATCCTCCTATAATGTAAATTGATAAAATTAGGCAAATAGTTGCGCATGCAACGCCAGGCTGTAATCTTTATTTTTGAGGGTAGTTCTAGGCTCTATAATTTTTTGTAAAATTTCTTTAGACTATCCTGAATTTGTGGATGTCCCCCTTGTGCAAGAACTCTGTGCCCACTGCGCACCAAGTACTCTCCAATGGCCTCTTCATGCCAGATGACATAGTCCTCGTGTGACCTCATCTATAAGGGAATACATAAAATTCTTTTAGCATCTCTCTCGGCAAAGGTTCGTAGGATCAACTCTTCATTCCATCTTCTTGTATTATTATTAATCAATTCTGCAACTTTGACTGGGTTTGAATTTTGACTTGAATTCTGACAATTAAACCTTTCGTCACCAGGAACCCATCTGTCCTCCCATACAAAAACTTTCAGACCGTCTCCAATTCTCCACCCTAGGTCTTTCAGAAGAAGGCCTTTTGCCGTCCACAAGCTTTTCTAGGTAAATGAAGGTAAATTTCCTAACTTGGATTTTAAGAAATCGGACCCCTTATAATATTTTGCTTTTAATGCACGCGCTAGTAACGAATTAGGATAACGTAATAAACGTCAACCCTGTTTGGCCAATAATGCAGTATTAAAAAATTCAAATCGCGAAACCTCAATCCCCCTTCTTCCTTACATGCGCTTAAAGTCTTCTAATCGCACCAATGCATGCCTCTATTCCCGTTGGTTTTATTCCACCAAAATGAATTCATTATATTTTCCATTTCCAAAAACAGTGATTTTGGCAAAAGAATACGTAGGGATTGCTTGCAAAATAGCTTTTATAAAAACTTCTCTGCCTCCTTGTGAAATATGTCGAATACTCCAACTATTGATTCTCTACTTCAATCGATCTTTTAAAACTTGAAAAGCTAACTTGCTTTTCCATCCCACCATACTTGGCAGCCCCAAATATTTGTTTGGATCACTCGAACATTGAACGTTAAGAGCTTGACACACCAAATTTCCTCTTGATCATTAACATTCGAGCTAAAGAATACCATTGATTTTTCAAAATTAACACACTGTCCAGAGCAAACTTCATATTCCTTAAGAATCTCCTTGAGCAAATTTATTCCTCTATTTGATGCATCCCCGAAAAGAATACAATCATCTGCAAACATAAGGTGGGTGATCGACGGAGCATCTCGACTCACCTTAGCGCCTCTAATCCTGTTCTCCTGGCCAGCCAATCTCATTAATGCGGACAAACCTTCTCCACAAAATAGGAATAAATATGGGCTTAATGGATCTCTTTGATGTAAACCCCTTGTAGAACTGAAGCTCGATCCTTCTTCACCATTACTCAGAATAGAGTATTGAACAGAACTAATGCATCGAAAGATAAGATCAATGAAACCATCTGCAAAACCCATCCTAGACATTACACCTTTGATAAAAGGCCATTCCACTCTATCATAAGCCTTGCTCATATTAAGTTTTAAGGCCAAATATCCTTTTCTCCCTTTTTTTTTTTATTCTTTAGAGTATGAAGAACCTCGTAAGCCAGTAATACATTGTCTGTAATGAGTCTACCAGGAACAAAAGCGCTTTGGGAGTTATCAATACAAACATCAAGTACCTTTTGGAGTCGGTTAGCGACGGCCTTTGCAATAATCTTGTAGATCACTGTACATAGGCTGATAGGACGAAAATTCTTCAAATTAGTAGGAGCCATCATTTTTGGAATCAATACCAGTAGGGTCGATTTATATCTTCATCGAATGCCCATGATTCAACACATTCAAACAAAAGTCACTAGTATCTTCGCCAACTATATGCCAAAACTTCTGATAAAAGATTACCGGAAAACCATCAGAACCCGAAGCCTTTATAGGTCCCATTCCATTCAACGCCTCAATAATTTCCACCTCTGTTTAAAGATTCAACATAGTTTGATTCATACTATCTGATATACATGATTTGATTCCTGACAGTATGTGCTCCATATCCCCTACTCCATTTGACTCAAATAAAGTAGAGAAATATACCCTAGCAATCTCTTCGATCTCACCCTCTTTTGTTGCGATTGACCCATCAGATCTCTGTAACCCGCGGATATAATTAATACGTCTTATTTGCGAGGCATACTTGTGGAAGAACGAAGTATTCTTATCGTCCAATTGTAACCAATTAGCTTTTGCTCGTTGTTCCCAATATCTCTCCTCTTTATCCATTTCCATATTCAAGTGAAGCTTTACCTCCGTAAGCTCCACCAAATTCTACTCCGATCTCTCTTCATCATTCAGTTCTTCAATTCCCCTATTCAAACGCTGAATCTTGCCTTTATGATTGAACTGCATTCTACTAGCCCATACTTTTAGTCCTTGTGCAAGAGTTGTCATACGAGTAAGATACGGGCCAGAACTTTCCTCCCAAAGCCTTTTAATTTCTTTCTCACACGATTCCTCAAGAACCCACCAGGATTCGAATCGAAAATGAGACGTATTACTCCTCTTTCTTCCATCTTCCGTTTCAGCGAGCAAAGGGCAATGATCAGAGAAAGAATGCAGAAGATGCCTCAGAGAATAATTTGGGAAGGTTTGAGACCAAGAACCTGTAGCAACGCATTTGTCAATTCTTTCCCTTATGTTTCGCTCTAGAATTTTGCCTCTTTCCCAAGTAAACCACGAACTTGAAAAACAAATATCTTCCAAAAGACAATCCTCCAACATTCTTCGAAATTCCTCCATTCTAGCCTCTTCCCTTGGAAGACCTCCTTTTTTTTCTCATGTGCATACTAATATTATGTTATACTTTTCGAATTTTAAAATTTCAACCTTGACATAAATGACACTCGTTAATTCATTAACTAAATTTTAGTAAATAATGAGTGGAAATAACAAGTTGACATAGCTTTACACGTATATATTTTTGGAAATAATAGAACTTAATGAATTTAATAGATATTGCTATCGATGTTGAAATTTTAAAATTTAAAAAGTACAATAACTAAAAATAATAAATTAAAGTGTAGGGTTTAAATCCATAACTTTCGTAAGGAACTAATAGCATAATTTAATCTAAAAATTCTATCCATTTTATGGTAAAAACTTGTCATTGTGTGTTAGCACAAATCATTAGTTTATTCTTTAATTTAATATAAAAATTAATTTATTCATTTTAAACAAATGAAACAAAATGTAATTTAATTTCTAATATCTGAGTTTTCATAATATTTTTATCATACATTGGGTCCAAAAGTTGTCATAAGGGTAGAACTTTGGGTTAGCATCACAAAAATTTTTATTTAAATTTAATTATAAAATATTAATGTATATTTAAATATTTTTATTTTTTATATTGAAGTTAATTTTTTTACACTGGCTGTTTAATATTTTTTGGCGAATGGAGGGGACCAAATTTTAGAATAAAAGAAAATAATATGGAATTATGCGGAGTGTTTTGGCTAGAATGTTAATGTGGATAAAAGTGCTTTATTATTATATGTAAGAATACAAAGTAATGTTAGAGATGGACGAGAAATAGAGGACATAATTGGTGCTTGAGACAATCAAATATTTGTTTATTTAGGCTTACTGGTATAATTTGGTAAATCAAAATCTGCTACATTTAGTTTAGTAAGGATGGAATTTAAAGGAAGATCCAAGGGTAGAAGGGTTCTAGTGGGATGACACAGGATGAAACCGATTGTGCCTTCCAAAGGCAAGGGGAGTGAGCTCCCAACTTTTAATCACTTTTTACTAGCTAAGTAGGTATATCGTATTTTGGTTGGTATTCAGATTGATGTTTCATATTATTTTGGCAGTGATCTTATGTTTGTGGTGCCTTTGATTTTTTTTAACCAACTTAATACCAGCTTCTTGTAGGGAGATTGTTGTGAATTTGCTTCGCATGGCTATATGGAATCTTTTAGAATTGTACTCATTTTTTGGAAGATTTGATCCATCCGAAATTAAATTTACCATGCGAATGATATGGTGCAAGGATTTTCTTCTTCTCAATTGTCTGGTATTAATTTTGGTGTTGTTTCCACGGCAACAAGGTGGTACAAACCTTAGTCGAGTATGGTCAAATTAAACTTTGATGTGTGCATTGATCGGTTAAATGAGAAAGCTGGGTTTGGGGCTGTCCTACATGGCGATGTAGGGGACTTTTTAGCAGTCAAGACTTGCTCAATTTTTAGCATTTCTGGAGGCTAAATTCATTCTTCTAGGTGTGCAATGGTTAAGAGAGTTACACAGGTTCTAAAGGTTGATTATATAGTATGCTTTGAACTTTTGATTTCAAATATTACTTCTCTTAGTTTAGAGTTGAATTTGCCAAATTTAATCATATTTTGGTATTAAAAATCAACTCGTTCATTATATTTTTAAATGATGAGAATATTTCTACTTGGTGGCATGATCCACTAATTTGTATAGATTACTAGATTGTAATAATAATTTGTATAATTAATCATGAACAAATAACACTCTTTTCTCTATCATCGATTTAACGAATGATTTTTACAAAGAAATTCTTTTTATATATAAAAGAAAAAAGAATTTGTATAGAACAGTTATCCCACATCAGCCCATGCAATTTTCATTTAAATTGTAATCACATTTTAGAAAAATCAATTTAATCATTTTAATCATTCTTTTTCTTTTAAATGTATCTCATATCCATTTGAATATATTAATGTAATTGTAATTTTTATATAATTTTAAATAAATTAATCAATTGAGATTTAATTCACCTCAAATAGATTTGAATAAATAATTTTGAAAAAATTTAAATCATAACTCAAAGTGGACATGATATTGAGCACATTAATAATGGGCTAAGATTAGAGATCATGGTTTGATTGAGTAAAAAATTTGAATCGAGTGAAAAGGTTTGTTATTATTATATTTTATTTATTATGATATAGTATTAAAATACAAAATGAAGAGAAAATTAAAAAATTCTATATTTATAGTATTTGGACTTGAAATATTATATTAAAAAGATTATAGTAAATATATATGTAAATGTTTAATTATAAAATTGTGTACTAACAAATAAATTAATTTATGAAAAAATTATAATTAATAGTAACAAAAGAAATTTATCATAGAAAATAATAACAATAGGATTAATCTAAAAAGAGTCTAATAAATTGTAATATAGGTATAATAATTAAGTTATGTTTAAAGTAAATTATCTAAAATAATTTAAAAAGCAATGAGTAAAAATAATAATTTACTCAAGGTGAAAATAAATACTTAAAATGAGGAGTGCCATGTGTCAAAAAAACACTAATGTGAACACACTTTCTTATTTTGAATCTTGTAATATATGAGAAGTTTGTATATACGTACCATACACGGGCTAATAATGTTTGTTGATGTAAATGTTTTAAAAAGAAAAAAAAGTAATATAAATTTAATCTTAACATAACAAATTGATAATACATTTAATAGTATATAAAATATAGGTTTTATTATGAAGTTCGGATTATTATAATAAAATGATTACAACAAATAAAAATGTGAATTGTTAAAATAAATCGAAAAAATTAGTTTGAAATATAATATTAAAAAGATCATAGTAAATAGATATGTCAATATTTTATCATTAAATTTTGTACTAGCAAGCAAATTAATTTATGAAAAATAATTATAAATAATAGTAAACAAAAACATTTTATTATAAAAATAATAACAATAAGATTAATTTTAAAAGAGTCTTGTAAATTGTAATAAACATATAATAATTAAGTTATGTTTAAGTAAATTATCTAATATAATTTTAAAAGACAAAAAGTAAAAGAGTAATTTACCTAAAGTGAAAATAAATATTTAAGAGGAGGAATGTCCCATGTTAAAAATTGTAATGTGAACACACTTGTTTATCTAGAACCTTGTAATATATGTACTAGTTTTCTCTCATGTGATGCATGAGTTGCTCTTATGTTTTATACCATTCTTATTATTTAAATGTCATATTAATTAAAACTATTGGTAAAACAATATTTGAAACATATAAACAACTTTAGAATGCCCTTAAGTTTTTGAAAGATAAAATTGTTATAATATGTGTATATATAATTTGTTGGATCGTCGGTATGCCCCGTAGCACAATGAAAAAAATATTCCGACGATCGTCAACCACAGATCCACATACGAGGAAGTTGAAATAGGCTTAAAGATATACCTTTTCAAACACTAAAGAACGAAGATATTTTAATATTGACTAAGTCTGTAAATAACCGGATAGAAATTTCGTTAAGTAGTTCGGGTTAATTGTGATGCTTGGTATCCGGACCTGGTGATCAGGTTAGGTATAAGATGTTACAATGGATGTTTAAGGTTATTTGGGATTGTTGAGGAATGAACTAATGCATTGTTTGGATTAAGAGAGCTAAATTGTGCATTGGCTGTATGTAAATCCTTAGCAGCTTATATTGAGCCTTAAGACGTTTTCTTTGGTAGCCCTTCTTGTTTGAACATCCTAATCTTTCATTGAAATTTTGAATGTCTATTTTGTTTAGTCCTGAATTTTGTGTTACAATTGGATTGGATATCAAACTATAGATGTCAAGGGATGATCGCACCCCGACTTGCATTCACCGGGGCTTAGAATAATGTAATTAAATATATAAATAAAGTGTGGTGTCTGCAAGTGTACAAGTCAAATTGCAATATAGATTGTACAACAAAATACCAAAAGTATTTCAAGGATCATACTCAAGGGATTGCTAAATTGGTCGATATACTAATTATCAATTATGTGAAAAGGGATAATAAATAATATGATCGGTTGATAAACCATAATTTACACATATTTTGACCCCATGCTTGACTTATTTTTGGATGAATTTTCATTAGATTTGATGAATTCGATGCTCTTAAACCTTTAATTTCATGTTGTACACTCAGGAGAGCTTAAGAGTCGAAAAGAACGAGAAACGGGCCAAAAAGGGACAAATTGGGCCTACCTCAGAAATCAACATGGCCTGCACAATAGCACATGGGCAGACCACACGGCCGTGAGTGACGAGCAGAATCGAACACAACCTAAGCTATCGCCCACGGGCGTGTCCCTGCCGAATCCAAGTCTAATTCTATTCGGAAAAGACTACTTCTGGGCCAAGAAAGGTGCTCCAAAGCCTATATAAACACCCTAGGGGAGGACCTAAAAGGACACACAGAGTAGATCGAAGAAATTACTCAAAGGAAGCCATCGGAATCATCTCAAAAGTGGATTCACTCCAAGATTGAAGATCTCCATCAAGTTCTTTAGAAGTTTTTGGGTTCTTTATGTCTTGTTGTTTTCTTATTCCTAAGATGTTTTCCTTTTACATTATGAAGTAAACTCCCTAAATACCTAAGGAGGATGAAACCTAGATGAATCTTATTATTTAATAAATCTGAATTAGGTGATAAATACTTGTTCTTGTTCTTAATTTTGTGTTCTTAATCCTTGTTTTAATGTTTTCAAGAATATTAATTTAAGATTGATGCGCTTATTCAGTGGAGCAAAAGTCCCTGTTTAAGAGAAGATCTAGCATAATTAAGCGGAGTTGATTACAACCCTAGAAATAGGATGACATAAATCTGTCGGATTAGAGTCAAATCTAATAAGGGAATCCATAGATCGAGTTAATGCGACGATAGGGGTTTTAATTAGAAAAAATTTCAATTAATCAACCTAGAGTCAGTTGTTTTTAGTCTCGAAAGAGATAGTAACATAATTTAGGGTTTTCTACGGATCAAGTCAAGTGAATAAATCATTTAATTCAGAGTCAGAATATTAAGTGAAGTCTAGGTGGATTCTTCCTTGGGTATTGTCTTTATCATTGGTTTATTCGATTATTTCATTCACTCTCTGTAGCGTTCATAGTAAATTAGTTAGTTAAATTTTAGATTAAAATAAATATCCCCTTAATTATTAGGCTAGATAATAAAAAGATAGTTATTACTAATAATTTTAGTCCTTAAGGATACGATATTCCGGACTCACCATAACTATACTACTGTTTGATAGGTACGCTTGCCTTTGTCGAAATATTAGTTAGTTTCGAGCCCATCAAGTTTTTGGCGCCGTTGCCGGGGACTAAGATATTAGGAATGCTTAATTTTTATTACTTTAGCCAATTTTATTTTTATTGCAATTTATTTTTGTTTTATTTTACTAACTTTTCTTTTATTTGCTCTTGGCAAGTATTTTAGTTTATGACCAGAAGAAACCCGTCAGGACCATTACTTTTTGACAGTAAGATAGAAAGTACTGCTAGCAGAAATCGTAGGGAAATAAGGCAAAGTCTACAATATATAGAGGAAGAGCAAGAGGACGACACTAATACTACCGAGGAGATGACTGATAATAATCCGCTACCCCCGGTGGTTGCCAAAAATCCTGCTCCTCGTACTATATACGATTATGCTAAGCCCAATTTAACTGGAACTGAATCGAGTATTGTTAGACCTGCTATTACTGCAAATAATTTTGAACTGAAACCTAACACTATTCAAATGATTCAACAGTTTGTTCAGTTTGATGGTTTGCAGGATAAGGACCCAAATACTCATTTGGCCAACTTTCTAGAATCTTGCGACACTTTTAAAATCAATGGCATTTCTGATGATGCCATTCGCCTTCGGTTGTTTCCCTTCTCGTTGAGGAACAAAGCTAAACAGTGGTTGAACTCATTACCACGAGGATCAATCACTACATGGGAACAAATGACTGAAAAATTTTTACTTAAATATCTTCGCCAGCTAAAACGACTAAGTTGAGGAATGATATCTCTTCTTTTGTGCAGATGGATTTAGAAACACTTTACGATGCATGGGAGAGATACAAGGATCTACTGAGAAGATGCCCTCACCATGGGTTACCATTATGGCTACAGGTTCAAACCTTTTACAATGATGTGAACCCCTCAACTAGGCAATTGATTGATGCAGCTGCCGGTATTACACTAAACAACAAAACACTTGAGGTTGCCTACGAATTCATTGAAGAGATGTCACGGAATAACTATCAGTGAAAAGTTATGAGGACGAAGCCAACAAAGGCAGCCAGTGTTTTCAACCTTGACGCAGTTACCATCTATCAAACCAGGTAGAGCTTTTAAATAAAAAGATTGATGGTTTGTGTGGTTCTTCACAGGTACATCCAGTGATGCAATGCGATACGAATGGAGGAGGAATGGGCAATACAGAATATCCATCCTACAACCCTGGCATAGAAAGTGAACAGATGAACTATATGGGTAATAATTCTAAACCTCAGAATAATCCCTATAGTAACACTGACAATCTAGGTTGGAAGAATCACCAAAATTTTCATGGGGAGGACAATAAAACCAAAGACAATAACCCCTTCCAGGCTTTCAGCCACCTTACCAACAGGAAAAGAAGCCGAACCTTGAAGAGATGCTTACTAAATTCATTTCAATGTCAGAAACGCGCTTCCAGAACACTGAGATTGCACTAAAAAATCAAAAAGCGTCGATTCAAAGTCTCGAGACTCAAATAGGACAGCTTTCTAAGCTAATATCTGAACGACCACAAGGCAACCTGCCAAACAACACTGAAACTAACCCAAAAAAGCAATTTCATGCCATTACTACTCACAATAGTGAAGGGTTAGACGAACCAAAACTGAGGCAAGAAAACGTGGTAGATAAAGGTAAGGTTGAGGTAAGCCATAATAAACCAAAACTAGTAAGTAAAGAGTGGAAACCTCATGTGCCATATCCCAATGTGACGAAGAAAGACCGCATAGATGAACAATTAGGTAAATTTCTTAAACTTTTAAAAGAATTACATATTAACTTACCGTTTATTGAAGCTCTTTCGCAGATGCCCAATTCAGTAAAATTTTTAAAAGAGCTTTTGGCAAACAAACGGAAGTTAAACGATGCGTCGCTTGTGGAGCTAAATGCAGTTTGCTCAGTAATTTTACAGAATAAACTACCCTACAAATTAAAAGATCCTGGGAGTTTTACGGTTCCTTGCTTAATTGGTGGTTTATCTGTTAATAATGTTTTAGCTGATTTAGAGGCAAATATTAATGTTATGCCTTATAAAATGTTTAAACATCTAGGTCTTGGGAAACCCAAACAAACTAGGATGAGCATTCAATTGGCTGATAAAACCATTAGATTTCCTAGGGGTATAATTGAAGATGTGCTTGTCAAAATTGATGAATTCATATTCCCAGTAGACTTTGTTGTTTTAGACATGGATGAGGATAGTGACGTTCCTTTAATTTTAGGATGACCTTTTTAGTAACTGCTAGGACCATTATTGATGTTGGTACAGGGGAATTAATACTTCGTGTAGGTGATGACATGATTAAACTCTAAGCACGTGATTCTATCAGAATATCTAGTGATCAAGATGATACAAGCCCTGTTAATGTAAGTGAACTTAATGTTCAATCTTGTTTGCAGGAAATTTCTTAAAAAAAGATGACAGAGCCATGGTCTAGCCCTCATATTGAGAATAGAACTATTCATAAGGAACGAAGGCTCCAGATTGAAGAACTAGATGAATGGTGAACACAATTTAAGGAGAAATTAAAAGTACACGATGAACCAAAGCAGAGCCATAACGAACCTAAAAATAAAACGATTCAAATTAAGGTTGGAGACCGAGTTCTAATGGATGATGCAGATCCTCATGTTGCCACTTCTGAACCTAAAGGAACAACCCCTTTCTCGGTACTTAATATTTTCCCATATGGTACAGTCGAGGTAACTCATTCCAAATTTGGCACCATCAAGGTAAATAGTACTCGTCTAAAACCTTATTTTAACAAAATTGATAGCAGGAATGAGGAGTTTCAACTCCTCGAACCACCATGGTTATGCGAATCAAAGGTGAGTCAAGCTTAGACTCTAAATAAGCACTTCTCAGGAGGCAACCCGAGCACTAACCTCATTAATGTCCATATTTTTTATTTTTAGCACCTAACTAAAAACTAACCAAATTAATAGGCGCAGGTTTCCCTACTACATAACCTTGCACACGGGCGTGGCCGTGGCCGTGTGGACACCACAAGTAGGTACATCTGTGTGGCAGAGACCGTACGGAAACATGACTAAAAATTTCCCCAAAACACTGGCTACGATAAATTGCCACGGCTAACTAAAAAACACGGGATGCGATAAATCCACACGGGTGTGCCTTAAGACCGTGGGCGATACTGAGTAAGTGACACGGGCGTGCGACACGTCCGTGCCCTGAAGCCATGATTGAAACTGGTAAGTCATATGGGCGTGCGACACATCCGTGTCTATAGGCCATGGTCGATGCTGATTAATAAACACGGGCGTGTAAACCTCTATATGGACGTGGGAGAAACGAACGAAGCATCACACGACTGTGCAATTCGGTCGTGTGACCCAACACGCCCAGGGAACACGGATGTGGGCCAAGACTCAAACACGCCCTAAACCAACATTTACGAAACACACGGGCTAAACACAAGGCACATAGGCGTGGGCCACAACCGTGTGCCCCAATCGCTATTTAAATTTCTCCCTTACTCCGGCCACCACCTCGACGTCCCATCAGCAACTGAACTATCCCCCACATCCTTCCCTTCTTTTCCTTTCCTCTTCTCCCTTTCTTTTTCACATGCACCAGCCCCTGCAATCCATGCTCGTGTGCGACCTTTACGCCCGTGCGCCACCACCATGTCTGCGCGCCGCCTTAATACCTCCATCGATTTACTCTTCCCCATTTACTTTTTAATTCATTGTTCATTTTTATTACTATGAGTCCATTTTATAAGTCCTATTTTTAGATTCAGGTTGAGTTGCTAAGTATACTCATATTAATTATTAGGTTGCATTCGTCACATTTCCATTTTCTATACTAATCGATACTTGACAATGATTTTGCCCTTGGTAGCCTCCTGATTTTGATAATGCCAAGCATTCTGGGATTCCCGTTAGTCTTGTTAATTAGTCTCATTACTGTAACACTTTTAGGCTCGTTGTTACTTAATTTTTATTAGTTAGTATCTTCCATTGATAAATCTTTGCATCTAGGAACCACAACTTCATTACAGGTAATCCCATTTTGACACTCTGGTTCACTGGTTTATATTCTAAAATTTTTTATTTATTTGGGAACGTATTCGGTGATGTTTCTACCTTACTTTACTAATATTGAATACTTTATCTTGCAGGCACATAATGAATCCTCCATGTGGGAAAAAAACTGTTGTTCTCGCTTCGAAAAGCAGAAAAGACTCGGAGCTACCTCTGCGAGTGCATCTGCCAAAGTGTGCCATCCTTTTCTATAGTTTCCCCTGGGACCCCAGGAGGAACTTTTTTAGATACTTCGTGTACGACCCCTCTGCGTGGGGAGATGTATTGATTGGGCCGCCTTAGAGCAAGTCCAACTAGCTGATGCAGTTCGGGCCCTATTGACTACTGACCTATGGGGGCATTTTTTCGAGATTGTCGAACAGACCTACTTAGAGCTTACTTTGAGCTTTGTTCCACCTTTCACCTTCAGACGGTTATGACAAACTTCGACGACCTAAGCATAGTCCAGTTCCTCCTTGAAGGCCTAGTACGTGAGTTGAGTATCCCAGAGTTTGGGGTCACTTTGGGACTTTATACCGAGGAATTATGGAGGATGACGACTTCGAGAACCTTCATCGCTACATTCACTACTCCCCTTCTTCCTGCTGGAGAGCATTAGTTCCTGCCTCAGCTATCTACAATCCCAGTCGCTCCAAGGCATCAGCTCTTGTCCCATCCTTGAGGTATTTACATGCCATCCTAGCTCACACTTTGATAGGTAGGTGAGAAAACACTGGCGTCATCAACACTCACGACGCCTACTTTTTATGGAGCATGGCGCATGGGCACATGTTCGATTTAGCTTACTTCATCACCCTTGCCATTCTGCATCAGACAGAGCGACATGAAAAGGGGGTCCTCTCCATTGGCCCATATGTGACGCGCCTGGCTCGATACTTTGGCCTCCTCAACACCGCAGCTCAGTCCTTCTCGCTCACGCTTATTAGGTAGATGTACCCACAAGGCATCTCAATGATGCTTCATATGAGGATGATTGAGTGTCGTCGTGGGTTTGGTCCTCTTCAGTACCGTCTATCGCAAGTCACCGATCAAAATGACCCAGAGGACATTACTGATGATGTCCCTTTACATCATGAGGAGCGACCTTCTGCACCACCACCACCTTATCGACCAGTTCATGCGACTGCTTCATTGACTGACATATCTGAGTGCCTCACTTATTTCGAGCAGTAATGCACTCAAAAATTCAATGACAATGCTCGACGATTCGACGGCCTCGTGGCGACTCTACAACAGATTTGTCAGCACTTCCACATATCACCACCAGCCCCACCTCGCGAACTATCTATTGATGAGGACCTTTGAGTCTATTTATTTTTTCTTTTATTTTAATTTTTAAGCTCTTTCTCTTTATCTTTCTTGTATTTGATTTATATTAGTATATTTTTATTTCTTTATATCTCTAGCTGTTTATTATCGAGTAACCATAACGAAGTCCATTAATAAAACTCCCTAAAACTTTACTGATAACTCCGCAGTTTCAAAAGGTTCAAGGTGCTACTAAGGAACGAACAAACTACTGGAGTATTCTCCCCCACCTTCACCTCTGCCTAGTTCATCATGCTTCTCATTGGACCTATTTCTACAATTTTCACTGTCTAAGGATTTCATCCATAATTCTGGAAGTTTCACCTCCTTCCTTCTCTTATGATTTTCTGCTTACATTGCCATTATCTATTTTGGTACATTAAAGACAATGTATATCTTAAGTGTGGGGAGGTTGATTATATTATTATTATAAAATCCCTGAATTTTGTCTTATTCTTAGTAACTTTCTCTTATTACTATTAGAATAAAATTTTTATTGGTTTATGATTTTTATTGATATGTTTTGCATTAAGTCATAGGTGATTGTGCATTGATTGTTTAAAATTTAAAATATTAGAGAATCAAGCAAGATAAGTCTATTTTCAAAAATTAAAATTGCTAGGTTGTTTCCCTAAATTTAAATATTACCTTAAAGTTTGAGAATTATAAGAATGCCATCAAAAACCATAATTTTTTGTGAGATTTTGGGCCTTTTAGAACATACACTTCTCTTGCTCACTTTTTTATTATTATGAGTGTGTCATTATTGATTTGTTATTATAGAACTTGCTTCGATTATGCATGTCCAGACCACACCTGTTGATTTGATATACTGAGATGATAAAGGCGCCTAGGTTTTTGATGGTGGTGGAAAAAGTCTTAAAATTTATATAATGAATGATCGAGACTAGAAACTAACTATAACCACGATTGAGGCAAGCACACCTATTGAACAGTAGTATAGCTTAGTGGCAAGATCGGATTGTCGAACCTAAGGGAACCAAAAGTACTAATACTAACTTTCTTCTTATTATTTAGCCTAAGAATTAAGAGAATTGTTGTTTAATCTAAAATTAACTAACTACTAAGCTAAAGATGCTAAGACACAGATAAGGAATTGGGGAAATACTTGTGGAAAAATCAATTGATTAAGACAATACAGAGGAAGAATCCACCTAGACTTAACTTGTTATCTAACTCGAACTGCATTTATTTATTCACTTGACTTGATCTCGTAGGATTCCCTAATTTATATTAATACCTCTCTCGAAGCTACTAACATCTAATCCTAGGTTGATTAATTGAAATCTCTTTCTAATTAAAACCCCTAGAATTGCATGAACTCGATCTATAGACTCCCATATTAGGTTTGACCCTAATCCGACAGATTTTCGTCATCCTATCTCTAGGGTTGTGATCAACTCCGCTTAACTATGCTATATCTACTCTTAAACAGGGAATATTCTTCTCTGCCTAAGCACACCAATCCTTGAATCAATATCCTAAAATCTCAAAACAAGAATTAAGAACACATAATTAAGAACAAATCAAGTATTTATCATATAGTTCAGAAAACAATAACAAGATCCGTCTTAGGTTTCATCCCCATCAGGTATTTGAGGGGTTTAGTTCATAATCATAAAAGAATACATCTCAGAAGAAAAATAACAAAACATAAAGAAAACCCTAAAACCCCCTGAAGGAATTGAAGGAGAGATCCTCAGTCTTGAGTGCGATTTCGGCTTCTTGAGATGGATCAACTGGTTTTCTTTGAGTGAATCCCACAATTCGGCGTCTCCGGTTTGGCTCCTTGGCCTAGCTGAACGCCCCCTTTAATGTTGGCCTCTAGGGTGTTTATATAGGATTTTGGAATGTCTTTCTTTGCCTCTAAGTACCCTAATCCGAATGGAACTCTTCTTTGCTGTGGTAGGGACACGCCCGTGTGGCATGGCCGTGTGATTCAGAGCCAGGCCGTGGTCAGATTTGCTAAGGAGGAACGACCGTATTTTTTGGGCCCAGGCCGTGTGTAATTCGTACTTTGGCCCATTTCTTCCGTTTTCGGCCCGTTTCTCCTTTTTTTCATCCTTCGATGCTCTCCTAAGTATAAAACATGAAATTAAAGGATTAGGAGCACCAAATTCCACAATTCAGGGAATAAATCATCCAAAAGTATGCTAAATATGGGATTAAAATATGAACATATTATGGTTTATCAAATACCTCCACAGTTAAGCATTTGCTTGTCCTCAAGCAAAATTCTCAACTCACAATTAAAACGAACTCCCTTAATTCTGAATATTCATCGATAATGTTTCATCATAATTCATAGATAATTTATACATGGATAATTTAACTAAAAGAGCCCTAAAGATTCAAACAAGTAAAGTCATAGTTTTTTGTAGCATGAAAATATAGGTGTTTTCCCTTACCTAAATAATTACTTTTGATTCAAAATCGACAAGAGTTGACATCCTCACTAAAGATTCACTCAAATCACTCAAAGTGTTTAAGGTTCAAAATAAAGCACTCATCAGTCAAACATGAAAAGTTAATCCCATAGGCTTGCATGAAAATCAAATCTCCACCACTATAAAATGAGATGATGCACAAATCAAAAGGTCTTTAAAGGGTTGTATTGGGGCTTAGGTTAAAGTTGTGGATAAAGGCTAAATTAAAGGGTTAGAATCGAGATTGAATTGATAATTTACCTAACTAGTAAAATGAACTAGTCCTGAATAATTACATCAATTGAAAACTAATAATACGAGCTTCTTCTTCAAGATGTTGAATTTAAATGTATAAGCTCACTTAATCACAGAACTAATAATGAATATACTTCAATTTTTTTTAAGAACAAATCAAGTAAATACATAATATAAGATGAATTCAAATAATGGAATAAAATAATTAGGCAACTGATCAAATCAAGTCTCGATAGAAGGGTAGTCAAGAGAAATGGTGATAACAAATACAAGATGGGTTTTAGGTTAATATTAGTGGGTGAATCAATAAAGGGTTGTTAGGATCAAAGAGGTTCACTAGGGTTAATTGTGAGGGTAGGCTTTTAGTGGAGTGAGTGGGTTAAATCCTAAGTGCCTTTATCATCTTTGTATATCAAATCAAAGGTGTGGTCTTAACATGTATAATCGAAGCAAGTTCTAGAACAACAAATCAATATTGACACACTCATAATCAATAAAGTGAGCACGAAAGAATGTATGCTCTAAAAGGCTCAAAATCTCACAAAGTTATGGGTTTTTGATATCAACCTTGTAAATTTTAAACTTCAAGGTAATAATTAGATTCATGTAGACAACTTAACAAAATTTTTAATTTTGAAAATAAACTTATCATGCTTGATTCTCTAGTATCTTAAAGTTTAAATCATCAATGCACAATAATCTATGCCTTAATTTAAAACATATTGATAAAAATCATAAATCAAAGGAAATTTCACTTTAATCGTAACATGAGAAAATTCACTTAAGAACAAGATGTAATTCAGGAATTTAAAAAGTTAGGCATCAAATTCACCTCCCACACTTAAGATGTACATTGCCCTCAATGTACAAGGATAGATAATGATTAGTAAGAAAATCATAAGTTTAGGGAGAGAAGTGAAACTTCCTGAATTTTGAATGAAGTTAATGAAGAGAAACCGGATATGATTGAGTAGAGGTGAATGTGGGGGAGCACCTTGAGCCGTTTGATATTGAATCCTCAAAGTAGCCGGTCTGATTTTATTGTATCCTAAGCTAAATCTAAATGGCATGAAGAATAAGAAGAAAATAATAAAAATAGAAATAAGAATAAAAGTAAATAATGGAAAATAAAATAAGAAAGATAACGGGAAAAGGAAAGGAAGAAGGAGGTTTAAATAGAGATGCAGCCCACGCCCGTACTCCTACCTGTGGTGCCCACATGGCCGTACTCCTACCTGTGGTGCCCACATGGCCACAGCCACAGCCGCGTGTAAGGCTATATGGTATGGAAAACCTGCGCCTAAACATGAAAAGAAATAAACTAAACTAATTAGTGGGGTTAGTGCTCGGGTTGCCTCTCGAGAAACACTCGTTTAAAGTCTTAAGCTAGACTTACCTCTCATTCGCATAATCATGGTGGTTTAAGGAGTTGAAAGTCCTTTCTCATGCTATCGATTCTATTATCAGTATATAGTTCGAGTCGAGTAGCGTTTACTTTAAAAGTGCCGAATATAGGATTACTTACCTCGACTGTTCCGTATGTGAAGACATTAAGTACCTTAAAAGGGATATCTTCGTTTGTCTTGAGGTCTGAAGTGGCGATTCGAGGGTCTGTTTTATCTAACAGTACCTGATCTTCGATTTTAAATTTTTTCCCCATGGAATGGAATTAAGTCTGCTTCGTGTATTCCTAGTTTCTCCTTGAAATATGTCTTCCACTCGTCTAGTTCATCGATCTGAAGTCGTCGCTCGCGTGAGTTATTTCTTTTTTTTGTCATGAGGTATAGGATCTAGCTCAGTTGTGTGGTTCTATGGTGTTTCCTGAAAAGAAGGTTTAATCGAATGGTCATTAATAGAATTTATTTTCTCACATTGATTGCTTGATGTCCTAGTCGAGTCAAGAGCTTGAAGAGTGATCGTCTCCTCACCTACACGAAGTATAAGTTCACCTGTACCAACATCAATTTTAGCTCCGATAGTTGCTAAAAAGGGTCTTCCTAAAATTAAGGGGTTACTATTGTCCTCATCCATGTCTAAAACAACAAAGTCTACTGGGAATATGTGTAACAACCCCGTTTTGACCCTAGTCGGAACAGTGGTTCGAGACCACAAATCTGAGGTCGTAAAAATATTTTAATGATATTTTTTGTGTGAATGATAGGTGTGATAGCCTGTGTGAAAATTCTGTGTGATGATTTAATCGTTTTAGTGCCGAATTAAGAGAAAGGACTTAATCACATAAAATGCAAAAATTGTGTGCTGATTGTGTAAGTGTTTATTTGTCATGACTTTCTAAATGAGAGGTCCTTATAAGGATATTAAACCATTTTATTGTGAGTGGATGATAGTTGGACAATTATAACCAACTATCATGTGTTATGTTAAATTATTATTAAAGGTTAAAATTGTAAATTGATAATAATATATGTTATAATAAAACAAATGAAATAAACTAATGGATTGTTCATCCACCATTGCCAAAATTTACAAGGAAAAGAAGAGAAAAGAATCTAAGGGTGTCGATTAGTTTTTAGCTCAATCAAGGTATGTTTTGAACTCAGTTTTCGATAATTTCTACGTTTACGTAATCGTTGCTTCGTGCTCTAGCTAACCCATGTTGTAATTTTGTGAATTGATGATGTTTTTGTGATGAGCCATTGATGAATGTGTGAGCTATGTGCTAGATGATAGTGAAATATGAAGACTTAGTGTTGGATTAACATATTTTATCTTTGGATTTTTGATAAAATTGAGCAATTTGGGCTAAATTGTGAAAAGTGTATATTAAGGGACTAAAATGTAAAATAAATGAAATGTGTGGGTTTGTATAGACATTAGTAAAATTCGGCTAAGCTTGTGCTGGGTGGAATTTGGTAAATTTGATGATTTTGTGAGATACGGACTAAAGTGTCAAAATGTGAAAATGTGAGGGTTATTTTGTTAAATGCCCTAAATATGTGTGTTTGGATTAAAATAAATGATTTTCTGATTAAATGGATTGAATTTAAATGTGTATAGACCAAGAACGGAGAGGTTCAGCTCGAGATCGAGGCAAAGACAAAGTGCTCGACTAATCAACTATTTTAGTATTTTGACACCCGAGGTAAGTTCGGATATAGTACTAGTTGTAAACTTTATCTATGTGATATAAATTGAATGGATGTATATGTATCTATGAGATTTGAAATGCTATGTGCTGAATTGAGATAAAGGGGCACTAAGTGCGCGGAATTTGGGAGGGTAACCGAGAAGGTTAGCACTTTGTGTGCGAAATAGAAGTTTCGGCTTTGTGATTGGCACTGTGTGTGCGATATCGAATCAAGTTCGGTTTTGTATTAAGGCACTGAGTGTGCGATTAAATGAAATGAATAGCACTGTGTGTGCAATGATACGAAAGCTTCGACTTATTGAATTGGCACTGTCTGTGCGAAATCGAGGCAAGTCGAATAAAAGAATAGACACTACGTGTGCAATTATAATTAACGACTAGCACTTTGTGTGCGAAATAATAGAAGCTACGGCTTTAATGAATAGCACTGTGTGTGTGAAACGATAGAAGTTTTGGCTTATCGAAATGGCATTGTGTGTGCGTTACCGATATAAGTTTTGTTTAACATATTGGCACTAAGTGTGCGATGAAAAATAGGCTTCGGTTGTGAAATTAGCACTAAGTGTGCAAATTCATTTGAGTAATAGCAAAGGTTGAAATAGAGATAAAATCGAGAAATTGAGTTGCATGAATGGTGAGTAACTACGTGTTGATCAAGGTATGTTTGAATCTATGTGGTTGATGATAGATTTAAGAGTTGAATGAATAGTTATTTAAGCATGTGGTTGAGAGTGATATTGTGCTTAGTTGTGTCATTATCTATGTGATGGTTGGATAGTGTGATTAGTCATTAACTAAGTATTGGCAAGGTAAGTATGATACCTATGTGAGTGGTGAAATTTGAAGTGAAAGAATGGAATGCTATTTGAGTATTGAATAAAGTTGAACTTGTGTACCATTGATAAAATACCTATGTGATGGTTAAATGTTTATATTGTCTTGGTTCATTGAGTAAATTATTTTATAATTCGAACTTACTAAGCTTTGGAAAGCTTACTGTGTGATTTGCTTCTCCTTTGTAGGGTCAGTAAAGCTAGCTCGGATCTGGGATCGTCAGCTTCTCAATCACACTATTGGCATTCTATTTTGGTACTCTTGAAAGGATGTATATAGTTGTAATATGGCATGTATAGGCTAGTCATTTGAATCATGTTTGATTTTATAAGTAGCCATGGTATGTGGCTAGATATGTGCTAGTTTTAGCGTGAATGGTTTTGGTATATGTGATATATCTTTTGGCATAATTTGTGAATTGAGATATTTACTATTGAATGGTAACTTTGTATTGATAATATGCTAATAGGAATTAGTGAAATTGAGAATGAATTATGCTTGTGATAGAATAAATAATGGTATTGAATTTGGTATGAATGGCGTTGGTATTGAATGCATGTTTTGAATGGCTAATTTGGTATATTTTTGGTTACAATATGTGCATAAGATGTTTGGTTGATTGGCTTGTAGGTTTGACCCTAAGTGGGTGGCATGTTAGCCTTGCAAAAATAGCCTATAATGTCGCACGGTTGGGGCACACGGGCGTGCCTCAGACCATGGGTAAATTGGCAGAATGTGGCTTAAACTGCACACGACCATGCACGGGCGTGCTTATAGGTCGTGCGAGAAATGACAGTATATGGCCTTATAGGACACGGCCTTAGCACATGGGAGTGCTAGTTAGCCGTGCTGATATTGGCAGTATGTAACCATGGGGAGGTCACACGGGGATGTCATGTAGCCGTGGGAGAGGCACGGCCTACCCCCACGGGCGTGTCTCCTCTATATTCTAGAAAGGTTTTAAATTTTTCATGAAATTTTATATGTGTTTCGGTTTAGTCCCGACTCGATTTATAAGCATGATTAGAGTCTTGATGACTCGTTTAAGGGACACTATGATTGTATACGAATGTGTTTGATGATGATTAACTTTGTGTCGTGAATGCGATGTAAAATGATCCTAATGTTCGGTAATGCCTCTAAACCCTGTTCTGGCGACGGTCTCGGGTTAGGGGTGTTACATTTTATTGGTATCAGAGCTACGATTCAGTCGATTCTCGAACTAACGTAGCGTGTGTGAGTCCAGCTATACATGCCATTTTGTAAAATTGCGATAGTGTGATGAAATCTGACAGTTGAAATGTGTTTTAATATAGTAATGGATCCGTCGGCGGTTGCTAACGATGTAGAGAAATGCTCGCTGCTCCGCTCAAGGGACAATACCGCCACATTAAGGCTAAATGATAGTGGTGAGGGAGGTGAGGCTAAGCAAGCCTTCTTCTGTATGATGAGTGAATGGTTTTCGAAATTTGTTAGAACAAATCCGACCGCTCGGCAACCTCCACCCCCTCAAGTACCTATTGCGCCACAAGTTGTAGATCCGATCAGATTTAATAAACCTCCTATGGATAAGATTCACAAGTATGGGGCTGAAGAGTTTAGGGCTACAGCTGATGACGATGCTGAGCGAGCCGAGTTTTGGCTCAAAAATACAATCAGAGTATTTGATGAACCTGAAGAGTGCATTAAGTGTACAGTTTCCTTGTTGAGAGACACGGCTTACAATTGGTGGAAAAAATTGATATATGTGGTTCCGATAGAGAGAATCACCTGGGATTTTTTTCAAGTCGAGTTTAGAAAGAAGTATATCAGCCAACGTTTCATTGATTAGAAATGTAAGGAGTTTTTAGAGCTAAAATAAGGCCGTTTGTCTATTGTTGAGTATGAATGAGAATTTGTGCGATTGAGTCAATATGCTAGAGAGTGTGTTTCTACTGAAGCAACTATGTGCAAACGTTTCGTAGAGGGATTAAACGAAGACATAAAGTTGTTGGTTGGGATACTAGATATAAATGAATTTGTTGCACTTGTAGAGAGAGCATGCAAAACTGAGGAACTCAGTAAAGAAAAGAAGAAAGCCGATTCTGAGGCTCGAGATGAAAGAAAGAGATCGATGAATAAATTTTCTCAGCCTTCTTCAAAGAGATATAGAGATGCCAGTAATCGTTCAAATGTTTCGTTTGGACACCCAAGTAGAGATCGTTGGAGACAAAGTACTGGTTTACGAATTCAAGCCCAAATAAATCTAATGTTGATAGTTCCAAAAGTAACAAACCTGAGTGTAGACAGTGTGGAAGACGACATGTAGAAGAATGTTGGGGCAAATATAACAATAGAGTTTGCTATAAATGTGGATCACGAGATCATTTTATTAGAGACTGCCCAAAGATGACTGAGGAAGAAAATGTTCAGAATGTGAGATCGAGTAATGTGACGGCTAGAGGTAGACCAACCAAAAATATCGAAAACATTAGTAGAAGTCAAAGAGGGACCATTGATACAGCTGTGAGATCAGAGGCGAGAGCACCTGCTCGAGCTTAAGCTATACGAGCAAGAGAGGAAGAGTCATCTCCAGACGCCATGACCGGTACTGTAACTCTATTTGATACTGATGTGATTGCATAAATATATCAGAGATCAACCCATTCCTATGTGAGTATGAATTTAGTATTGCATATGACTCTACTTGTTCAGTCTACTGAATTTGTGGTTAGAGTATCAAACCCCTTAGGCAAGTGTGTCTTAGTGGATAAAATATGCAAGAACTATCCGTTGATTTTTGGGATGTTTGCTTTCCGGCTAAATTGATATTGCTATCATTCGATGAAAGTTGAATTATATAATAAAGGATTGCGAAGACTATTTAGCATGTGTGATTGATACAAAGGTATCAGAAAAGAAAGTTAAAGAATCTGATGTGTTGAAAATTATTTTCAGAACGAGGTATAGATATTATGAATTCTTAGTAATGTCTTTCGAACTAACGAATGATCCTGCAGTGCTCATGTATTTGATGAATCAGATATTCAGACCGTATTTGGATCGCTTTGTTGTAGCATTGTGATAAGACACAATATTTTGAGCATTTGAGAATTTTGTTACAGACATTGAGTGAGAAGCATCGGTATGCTAAGTGTAGTAGATGTGAGTTTTGGTTACGTGAGGTTGATTTTGAAGCATGTTGTAATAGCTGCGGGAATAAGAGTTGATCCGAGTAAAATCTCAGCTATTATAGGAATGGGAGCCTCTGAGAAACGTATTTGCAGTCCGTAGTTTTCTTGGACTAGCATGATATTATTGATGACTTGTGAAAGGTTTCTCGATGATTGCAACTCCATTGACGAAGTTGTTATAGAAAGATGTTAGATTTGAGTGGTCAGAAAAGTGTCAGCAACGTTTTAAGCCGTTAAAAGTGTTGTTGACGAAAGTACCAATGTTAGTTCAGCCTGAATCGGGCAAAGAAAAATTAAAGTCTATAGTGATGCATTGTTAAATGGTTTGGGCTGTGGGCTGATGCAAGTAGGAAAAATCATTATTATTGCTCTGAGACAGCTAAAGACGCATGAAAAGAACTGTCCGACACACGACCTTGAATTAGCTGCAATTGTGTTCTGTTAAAAATTTGGCGCCGCTACTTACTTAGCAAGAAATGTCGTGTTATACCGATCATAAGAGTTTGAAGTACTTGATGACTCCGAAAGATTTGAACTTGCGATAGAGAAGATGGTTAGAATTATTGAAAGATTACAAACTTGTGATAGATTATCACCCGGGTAAAGCTAATATTGTAGCTGATACTTTGAGTCGGAAATTGTTATATGCTTTACAAGTTATGAGTACTCAAAAAGATCTGTGTGATGATAGTGCAGTTATAGCTGAATTGGAAGTAAAGCCGATGTTTGTACGTGAGATTAGTATTGCTCATAAAAGTGATGATGAAATGATAGCAAAACGAAATTAATATGATTTAAATTCGGATTCAGAGTTTGAGTTGATAGTGCTGATTATTCGAGATTTAGAGACCGGATTTATGTTCCAATGAATTCAGAGATGATTCAGTTAATATTGAATAAAGCTTATAATAATCGTTTGACTGTGCATTTGAAGAGTACGAAAGTGTATAACGATCTGAAATAGTTTTATTGATAGCATGATATGAAAAGAGACATCTATGACTATGTGTGGAAATGATTTGTTGTCAGCAAATTAAAGCTGAACATCAAGTTTATCTGTTATTATAGACTTTGTGTCGGGATTTCCTTTGTCTTTAGGAAAGAAAGAATGCAATTTGTGTGATAGTTGATAGATTGGTGAAGATCGCTCATTTCATTCCAATGAGAACTAATTATTCACTTGATTGATTGGGGTATATTACTGAAATGGTGAGAAACGCGGAATTGAAGAGGCTACGTGGGAGTCTAAGAATATTATGGGAGTGCAATATCCACCCCTGTTCATTGGTAAGATTTTCGGGGACGAAAATCCCTAAGGGGGGAGAGTTGTAACAGCCCGGTTTAGACCCTAGTCAGAATAGTGGTTCGAGACCACAAATCTGAGGTCGTAAAAATATTTTAATGATATTTTCTGTGTGAATGATAGGTGTCATAGCCTGTGTGAAGATTCTGTGTGATGATTTAATCGTTTTAGTGTCGAATTAAGGAAAGGACTTAATCGCATAAAATGCAAAAACTGTGTGCTAATTGTGTAAGTGTTTATTTGTCATGACTTTCTAAATGAGAGGTCCTTATAAGGTTATTAAACCATTTTATTTTGATTGGATGATAGTTGGACAATTATAACCAACTATCATGTGTTATGTTAAATTAATATTAAAGGTTAAAATTGTAAATTGATAATAATATATGTTATAATAAAACAAATGAAATAAATTAGTGGATTGTTCATCCACCATTGCCGAAATTTAAAAGGAAAAGAAGAGAAAAGAGTCTAAGGGTTTCGATTATTTTTAGCTCAATTAAGGTATGTTTTGAACTTGATTTTCGATAATTTCTACGTTTACGTAATCGTTGCTTCATGCTCTAGCTAACCCATGTTGTAATTTTGTGAATTGATGATGTTTTTGTGATGAGCCATTGATGAATATGTGAGCTATGTGCTAGATGACAGTGAAATATGAAGACTTAGTGTTGGACTAACATATTTTATCTTTGGATTTTTGATAAAATTGAGCAATTTGGGCTAAATTGTGAAAAGTGTATATTGAGGGACTAAAATGTGAAATAAATGAAATGTGTGGGTTTGTATAGACATTAGTAAAATTTGGCTAAGCTTGTGCTGGGTGGAATTTGGTAAATTTGATGATTTTGTGATATAGGGACTAAAGTGTCGAAATGTGAAAATGTAAGGGCTATTTTGTAAAATGCCCTAAATATGTGTGTTTGGATTAAAATGAATGATTTGGTGATTAAATGGATTGAATTTAAATGTATATAGACCAAGAATGGAGAGGTTTGGATCGAGATCGAGGCAAAGACAAAGTGCTCGATTAATCGACAATTTCAGTATTTTGACACCCGAGGTAAGTTTAGATATAATACTAGTTGTAAACTTTATCTATGTGATATAAATTGAATGGATGTATATGTATTTATGAGATTTGAAATGCTATGTGCAGAATTGAGATAAAGGGGCACTAAGTGTGCGAAATTTGGGAGGGTAACCGAGAAGGTTAGCACTTTGTGTGCGAAATAATAGAAGTTTCGGCTTTGTGATTGGCACTATGTGTGCGATATCGAATCATGTTCGGTTATGTATTACGGCACTGAGTGTGCGATTAAATGAAATGAATAGCACTGTGTGTGCAATGATACGAAAGCTTCGGCTTATTGAATTGGCACCGTGTGTGCGACATCGAGGCAAGTCGAATAAAAGAATAGACACTAAGTGTGAGATTATAATTAACGACTAGCACTTTGTGTGCGAAACAATAGAAGCTACGGCTTTAATGAATAGCACTGTGTGTGTGAAATGATAGAAGTTTTGGCTCATCGAAATGGCACTGTGTGTGCGTTACCAATATAAGTTCTGTTTAACATATCGGCACTAAGTGTGCGATGACAAATAGGCTTCAGTTGTGAAATTGGCACTAAGTGTGCAAATTCATTTGAGTAATAGCAAAGGTTGAAATAGAGATAAAATCGAGGAATTGAGTTGTATGAATGGTGAGTAACTACGTGTTGATCAAGATATGTTTGAATCTATGTGGTTGATGATAGATTTAAGAGTTGAATGAATAGTTATTTAAGCATGTGGTTGAGAGTGATATTGTGCTTAGTTGTGTCATTATCTATGTGATGGTTGGATAGTGTGATTAGTGATTAAGTAAGTGTTGGTAAGGTAAGTATGATACCTATGTAATTGGTGAAATTTGAAGTGAAAGAATGAAATGCTATTTGAGTATTGAATAAAGTTGAACTTGTGTACCATTGATAAAATACCTATGTGATTGTTAATTGTGTATATTGACTTGGTTCATTGAGTAAATTGTTTTATAATTCGAACTTACTAAGCTTTGGAAAGCTTACTGTGTGATTTGCTTCTCCTTTGTAGGGTCAGTAAAGCTAGCTCGGATCTAGGATCGTCAACTTCTCAATCACACTATTGACATTCTATTTTGGTACTCTTGAAAGGATGTATATAGTTGTAATATGGCATGTATAGGCTGGTCATTTGAATCATGTTTGATTTTGTAAGTAGCCATGGTATGTGGCTAGATATCTGCTAGTTTTAGCGTGAATGGTTTTGGTATATGTGATACATCTTTTGGCATGATTTGTGAATTGAGATATTTACTATTGAATGGTAACCTTGTGTTGATAATATGCTAATAGGAATTAGTGAAATTGAGAATGAATTATGCTTGTGATAGAATAAGTAATGGTATTGAATTTGGTATGAGTGGAGTTGGTATTGAATGCATGTTTTGAATGGCTAATTTGGTATATTTTTGGTTACAATATGTGCATGAGATGTTTGGTTGATTGGCTTGTAGGTTTAACCCTAAGTGGGGGGCATGTTGGCCTTGCAAAAATGGCCTATAATGTCGCACGGTTGGGGCACATGGACGTGCCTCGGACCGTGGGTAAATTGGCAGAATGTGGCTTAAACTGCACACGGCCATGGCACGGGCGTACTTATAGGTCGTGCGAGAAATGGCAGTGTATGGCCTTATAGGACACGGCCACGGGAGTGCTAGTTAGCCGTGCTGATTTTGGCAGTATATAACCATGGGGAGGTCACACGGGGGTGCCATGTAGCCGTGGGAGAGGCACGGCCTACCCCCGCGGGTGTGTCCCCCCTGTATTCTAGAAAAGTTTTAAATTTTTAGTAAATTTTTATATGTGCTTCGATTTAGACCCGACCGGGTTTATAAGCATGATTAGAGTCTTGATGACTCGTTTAAGGGACACTATGATTGTATACGAATGTGTTTGATGATGGTTGACTTTGTGTCGTGAATGCGATGTAAAATGATCCTAATGTTCGGTAATGCCTGTAAACCCTGCTCCGGCAACAGTCTCGGGTTAGGGGTGTTACATTTATTGGTATCAGAGCTACGGTTTAGTCGATTCTTGGACTAACGTAGCATGTGTGAGTCCATCTATACATGCCATTTTGTAAAATTACGATAGTGTGATGAAATCTGACAGTTTAAATGTGTTTTAATATAGTAATGGATCCGGTACGAAAGCGATTCTTGACGATGTAGAAATCTTGTGCTGCTCCCCTCAAGGGATGATCTGCCCCACATCAAGGCCAAATGATAGTGGTGAGGGAGGTGAGGCTAATCAAGCCTTCTTCTGTATGATGAGTGAATGGTTTTCGAAATTTGTTAGAACAAATCCGACCGCTCGACAACCTCTACCCCCGCAAGTACCTGTTGTGCCACAAGTTGTAGATCCGATCAGATTGAATAAACCTCCTATGGATAAGATTCGCAAGTATAGGGCCGAAGAGTTTAGGGCCACAGCTGATGACGATGCTGAGCGAGTCGAGTTTTGGCTCAAAAATACAATCAGAGTATTTGATGAAATGACGCTGAACCCTGAAGAGTGCATTAAGTGTGCGGTTTCCTTGTTGAGAGACACGGCTTACAATTGGTGGAGAACATTGATATTTGTGGTGCTGAGAGAGAGAATCACCTGCGATTTCTTTCAAGTCGAGTTTAGAAAGAAGTATATCAGCCAACGTTTCATTGATTAGAAACGTAAGGAGTTTTTAGAGCTGAAATAAGGCCGTTTGTCTGTTGTTGAGTATGAACGAGAATTTGTGCGATTGAGTCAATATGCTAGAGAGTGTGTTTCTACTGAAGCTACTATGTGTAAACATTTCAGTAGAGGATTGAATGAAGACATAAAGTTCTTTGGTTGAGATACTAGATATAAATGAATTTGTTACACTTGTGGAAAGAGCATGCAAAGTCGAGGAACTCGATAAAGAAAGTCGATTACGAGGCTCGAGATGAAAGAAAGAGATCGATGAATAAATTTTCAAAGAAAAGAAGAAAGCTGATTCTGAGGCTCGAGATGAAAGAAAGAGATCGATGAATAAATTTTCTCAGCCTTCTTCAAAGAGATATAGAGATGCCAGCAATCGTTCAAATGCTTCGTTTGGACACCCAAGTAGTGATCGTTGGAGACAAAGTACTGGTTTACGAATTCAAGCCCCAAATGAATCTAATGTTGATAGTGCCAAAAGTAATAAACCTGAGTGTAGACAGTGTGGAAGACGACATGGGGGAGAATGTTGGGGTAAATATAACAATAGAGTTTGCTATAAATGTGGATCACGAGATCATTTTATTAGAGACTACCCAAAGATGACTGAGGAAGAAAATGTTCAAAATGTGAGATCAAGTAATGTGACGGCTAGAGGTAGACCAACCAGAAATGTCGGGAACATTAGTGGAAGTCAAAGAGGGACCACTGATACAGCTGTGAGATCAGAGGCGAGAGCACCTTCCCGAGCTTAAGCAATACGAGCAAGAGAGGAAGAGTCATCTCCAGATGCCATGATCGGTATTGTATCTCTATTCGATACTGATGTGATTACATAAATATATCAGGGATCAACCCATTCCTATGTGAGTATGAATTTAGTATTGCATATGACTCTACCTGTTCAGTCTACTGAATTTGTGGTTTCCTTAGACCTAGCCTTTTAAACATTTTATAAGGCATAACATTTATGCTTGCCCCTAAATCAGCTAAAACATTATCAACAGATAAACTACCAATTAAGCATGGAATTGTAAAACTCCTTGGATCTTTTAATTTTCGTGGTAGTTTATTTTGCAACATTTCTGAGCACACTGCGTTTAGCTCCACATGTGATTCCTCGTCTAACTTTCGCTTGTTTGTTAAAAACTCTTTTAAAAATTCCTTGAATCTGGCATCACAGGTTCTTGCCTTGGCTCAGATTTAGATTCCACTAACCTTTCACTGTCATGACCTGTTATGACTTGAAGTTGCTCTTTTGGGTTAGTTTCAGTGTTGCTTGGCAAGCGACCTTGTGGTCATTTGGAGATCAACTTAACGAGTTGCTCTAACTGGTTCTCGATCCCTTGAATAGATGCTTGTTGATTTTTAAGTGTTGTTTCGGTGTTTTGGAAACGTGTTTCTAACACTGCTATGAATTTTGTCAACATCTCCTTAAGGTTTGGCTTCTTTTACTGTGGGTAGGGCTATTGTTAGAAGTTTGGAGGGGGTTGTTGTCTCTGATTTCCTTGACCACCCCATGAGAAATTGGGGTGGTTACTCCAACCTGGATTATTAGTATTACTATAAGGGTTATTTTGAGATTTAAAATTGTTACCCATATAGTGAACTTGCTCGTTTTCAGTGCTCTGATTGTAAGGTGGATATTCTGTATTGCTCATCCCTCCTCCATTCATATCATACTATAAAGCTGGATGTAGCTGTGAAGAACCACATAACTCATCAATTTTCTTAGTTAAAAGTTTTACCTGGTTTGATAGCATGGTTACTGCGTCGAGGTTGAAAACACTGGCGGCTTTTGTTGGCCTTGTCCTTGTCACTTGCTAATGATAGTTGTTCAATGACATCTCTTCAATGAATTCCTAGGCCGCCTGAGGTATTTTGTTATTCAGGGTTCCGCCGGCGGCTGAATCAATTAGCTGTCTAGTTGAGGGGTTCACACCGTTGTAAAAGGTTTGGACCTGTAGCCACAAGGGTAATCCATGGTGTGGGCACCTTCTTAGTAACTCCTTGTATCTCTTCCATGCATCGTATAGTGTTTCTAGATCTATCTGCACAAAAGAAGAGATATCATTCCTCAACTTGGCCTTTTTGGCCGGCGAAAAATATTTTAATAAAAAAATTTCGGTCATTTGATCCAATGTAGTGATTGATCCTCGAGGAAGAGAATTCAACCACTGTTTGGCTTTATTCCTTAATAAAAAGGGAAATAACTGAAGACGAATGGCATCATCAAAAACGCCATTTATTTTGAAGGTATCACAGAATTCTAGAAAATTTGCTAAATGAGTATTTGGGTTTTCGTCCTGCAAATCATCAAATTGAACAAACTGTTGAATCATTTTGTATGGTGTTAGGTTTCAGTTCAAAATTATTAGCAGCTATAGCAGGCTAACAATACTCGATTCAGTCCTTGTTAAATTGGGTTTAGCATAATCATACATAGTTCGAGGAGCATGATTTTCGGCCACCTCTTGAGGTAGTGGATTATTCTCGCCAATCTCTTCAATAGTATTAATTTCGTCTTCTTGCTCTTCTTGTATGTAGTTGTAACATCCCGAATTGGGCCTAGAAGAATTGGGCCCATTGGGCCTTAGGCGTAGGAGCGTTTAAAATTATTGGGAATAAGAGAACGGCATTAGTGCAAGTTGGATCTATTAGGTGAGTGATTTTGAAAGGTTAGGGGGCTTCTATGAAGTCCCGGGTTTAAACTTTGGCTTTAGGAAAATTTTGGTTTTAGGTGAAAAAAACCTGGGAGTTAGTAGGTAGGCTTTAAGAATAAAATGTGGAAAAAATGACACAAGTAGAGTGTGTGGTGTAGTGGCAAAGTGATGCCACTTAAGGAGCAAGGGGGTGACGCCAAAAGGAAGGAAGGAGGTCCAAGGTTCAAATCTTGGCTCTTGCATTTTGGATTTCTTTTTAAATGAACTCTAGAATTTTGCTATAGGGTTATATTTAGTTACGCATGATTTTAGACACAAGAAAGTGAGTGGTCTAGTGGCAAGGCGTCATTAAAGGTGCAAGGGAGCTTGGGTTCGAATCTCATGATAAGCAAGGGAGTATTTATTTTGCGGATTGGACGAGAAGATTTTGAGTTGGATTTAAACTCTGCTAACGGAGGGATCCCACATCGGTAAGATACAAAGAAGGAAGGTGAGAAGCTAGCTATATATAGAGCATTCTATAAGGAGAGTTAATATACCTTGGTAGACGTTTGGGTGTAGAACTAGAGGATAATCGCCAATAGTAGCGAAGGAAGGGCTACTATAACGTGAGGTGCACGGTAAGGTTACGGTGAGGTTTTGGTTTCCGATAAGTTACCAGGTGTGTACAAACACTACACACACGATATCAGCAATGCCGAAAAGCTAAAAAGACGAAAGTGGCTAAATGGGCCCGGTGGGCTCTGAGGTTAAGTTTGATTAAATGGTTTGGTTGGTTATACGAGTTGAATTAGACATGTATGATACATGAATTGAATTTGTTTTGGGCCTAAGAGGCCATATGATGAGATTTGGGCCTAATGGGCTGTAAGGGAGTGATTTGGGCTAGATGGGCTTATGGGGACGTAGACATGTATGTTAGGGTTTATGGACCTTAGGTCTAGTTTGAACAACTCTTAAATTCCAAAAGACTTAATTTCTCTAATTAAACATGTCTATGAACAAGTCGCTGGGTTAGGGTGTGGCAACGGGCATACGCATATCTAAGATTGGATCTAGGGAGAGCTTGGTACTTAAGCGGCCCTAGTGGCCCACCTCCTCTTTTCTAGAAAGTGTCTGTTCACTTTAGCCGCGAGGACTTGTTGATGGGCCAAAGTTCATAGCTAAAACCTAAAAGGGACCAAAATACCCCCTGTTTACGAAATTACTGAAATACCCCTGATTTGCAAAATTACCAAAATACCCCTAATTTGTGAAATTATCGAAATACCCTCGATTTGTAAAATTACCAAAATACCCCCGATTTGTGAAATTATCGAAATACCCTTGATTTGCAAAATTACCAAAATACCTCTCGATTTGTAAAATTATCGAAGTACCCCCGATTGTAAAATTACCAAAATACCCTTAATTTACGAAATTACCAAAATATCCCCGATTTGTAAAATTACCAAAGTACCCCTGATTTGCGAAATTACTGAAATACCCTTAATTTGTAAAATTACCAAAATACCCCCGATTTATGAAATTACCAAAATACCCCTAATTGTGAAATTACTGAAATACCCCTAATTTGTGAAATTACCAAAATACCCCTATAGGGTAGAATTACGAAAATACCCCTGGGTAGTGAAATGACGAAAATACCCCTATGTGACTAATATGAGTTTGTGGATGTTACTTTTGTGTTTGATGCATTCATATGATATTCTGCTTAGGATGCATATGGGTGGAAATTATGGTACGGAGGAAGATTTGAGGATCGCATGACCGTATGGTATGGATCCACGATCGCATGGCCGTATGGTATGGATCCACCGCAGGCTTTTAGCCACCGAGCAGCCATGCTGCACCGATAATATTATCGAGGGCTGTGTGCCATTAATATGGGCTTCGTGCCGTAATTATGGGCTTTGTGCTGTTATTATGTCTTTGTGCCAATCATATTTACTGTGGTTATGTGCCTAACATATATATATTGATGACTCTGTGTCAATATTTGAGGATCGCATGGCCGTATGATATGGATCCAAAGGAGGCTTTAAGCCCAATATTTGATTAGCAGCTTTGCTGCAACGTTCGGTAGTACCGCAATCGGGCTACCCTTGGTGTGTAGCGGAGGGGTGGGTCGAGCTAGAATTCCCCACAGGAGTCATAAGGTTGGAAGGGAAATGGTGTGTGTAGCGGATGTATTTTTGGGGTGGGTTTTGCATTATTTGTTTATGAATGATACGATATGATATGATATGAGGTCATTGTGGGATAAGGCCCAAGACCACCAATTTTGATAGGGCTTAGGCCCAATGTGGATATTTGTAAGTGATTTGTTTTCCAAGGGTTGTACACACTGGGTTTCGAAACTCACACCCCTTAAATTTAATGTTTCAGGTAATCCCGAATAGACGACTAGACATGGAAGAGGACTCAGAGATGGCCACACTACAAGAGGCTTGAATTTTCATTTATTTGTTTCTAAATACATGTTTTATTTACTTAATTTTCAGTGGACGTAATAAGACCTTGTACTCTGTTTTGACTTCAGATTTAATTTGGGTTTTGAGATTAAATGTTTATTTAATTATTAAACCTAAGTAAGCTCTTATGTTCAAACTTGGTTTACTAAATGCTTAAAATAATAAAATGGGTTTTTTTTTATCTTTAATTAATAAGTCTATTAGATTTTGGGCTTTTGGGCCTTAATTTCTTAATTAGCAAAACCGTTTTGAATTGTGCCTTTAATGTGACATTTTGGATTCGGGCCTAACTTCTTGGCCGGGTTTAGGGTGTTACATTTAGTGGTATCAAAGCCTAGGTTGTAAAGCTCGAGCTGTGAATGGGCCTTAGATTTTGGGTTTTTTAAAAAGTTTTGGCAGGATTCTTGAAGTGTGGTTCGTTGAGCCCTCGACGTTGAGCCAAGTAAGTTTTTCTGTTATTGTTTGAATTATTGAACTGTATAGATAATGGGCTACTTAAAAATAGGCTTTTAAAGACTAAAGCCCGTAGGAAACTTAAGCCTGTAGTGGATTCTCGACCGCGGAATAACTCTAAGAAATTATTGTCACTTACATAAGACATGTGTTCTAAACAAGTGGAACTAAGTACTAATTTCATAAAATTTTTAATCAGAGTGCGCAGCGAAAGCATAGTGGTGTGACTTGATCGGTGCGTTTAGTAGTTAGTTGGAAATTTTGAGGACGAAATTTCTTTAAGGAGGGTAGATTTGTAACATCCCGAAATTCAGCCTAGAAGAATTGGGCCCATTGGGCCTTAAGTGTAGGAGCGTTTAAAATTTTTGGGAATAAAAGAACAGCATTAGTGCAAGTTGGATCTATTAGGTGAGTGATTTTGGAAGGTTAGGGGGCTTCTATGAAGTCCAGGGTTTAAACTTTGGCTTTAGGAAAAGTTTGATTTTAGGTGAAAAAAAACCCTGAGAGTTAGTGGGTAGGCTTTAAGAATAAAATGTGGAAAAAAATGACACAAGTAAAGTGTGTGGTGTAGTGGCAAAGTGATGCCACTTAAGGAGCAAGGGGGTGACGCCAAAAGGAATGAAGGAGGTCCAAGGTTCAAGTCCTGGCTCTTGCATTTTGGATTTCTTTTTAAATGAACTCTAGAATTTTGCCATAGGGTTATATTTAGTTGCGCATGATTCTAGACACAAGAAAGTGAGTAGTCTAGTGGCAAGGTGTCATTAAGGGTGCAAGGAAGCTTGGGTTCAAATCTCATGACAAGCAAGGGAGTATTTATTTTGCGGATTGGATGAGAAGTTTTTGAGTTGGATTTAAACTCTGCTAACGGAAGGATCCCACATCGGTAAGATACAAAGAAGGAAGGTGAGAAGCTAGCTATATATAGAGCAATCTATGAGGAGAGTTAATATACCTTGGTGGGCGTTTGGGTGCAGACCTAGAGGATAATCGCCAATAGTAGCGAAGGAAGGGCTACTATAACGTGAGGTGCACAGTAAGGTTACGGTGAGGTTTCAGTTTCCGATAAGTGTACATCAAGTTATGATTAATCGTTAGGTGATGTCGATTGTAGGTTCGTGACTAAGGGGTTTGTAGCACGCGTGATTACCAGGTGTGTACAAACACTACACACACGATATCGACAATGCCGAAAAGTCGAAAAGCCGAAAGTGGCTAAATAGGCCCGGTGGGCCCTGAGGCTAAGTTTGATTAAATGGTTTGGTTGGTTATACGAGTTGAATTAGTAATGCATGATACATGAATCGAATTTGTTTTGGGCCTAATAGGCCATATGATGAGATTTGGGCCTAATGGGCTGTAAGGGAGTGATTTGGGCTTGATGGGCTTATGGGGACGTAGACATGTATGTTAGGGTTTATGGACCTTAGGTCTAGTTAGAACAACTCTTAAATTCCATAAGACTTAATTTCTCTAATTAAACATGTCTGTGAACAAGTCGCTGGGTTAGGGTGTGGCAACGGGCATACGCATGTCTAAGATTGGATCTACGGAGAGCTTGGTACTTAAGCGGCCCTAGTGGCCCACCTCTTCTTTTCTGGAATCTTACCTGGTGTGAAGTGCCTGCTCACTTTAGCCACGAGGACTTGTTGATGGGCCAAAGTTCATAGCTAAAACCTGAAAGGGACCAAAATACCCCCTGTTTTCAAAATTATCAAAATACCCCTGATTTTCAAAATTATCAAAATACCCCCAGTTTGTAAAATTATATAAATACCCTCGATTTACAAAATTACCAAAATACCCCTGGTTTGTAAAATTACCAAAATACCCTTGATTTACAAAATTACCAAAATACCCCTCGAATTGTGAAATTACCGAAGTACCCTCAGTTGCAAAATTACCAAAATACCCTCGATTTATGAAATTACCAAAATACCCCTAATTTACAAAATTACCAAAGTACCCCTGATTTGCGAAATTACCGAAATACCCCTAATTTGTGAAATTACCAAAATACCCCAGTTTATGAAATTACCAAAATACCCTCAATTTGTGAAATTACTAAAATACCCCTAATTTGTGAAATTACCAAAATACCCCTGTAGGGTAGAATTACAAAAATACCTCTGGTAGTGAAATGAAGAAAATACCCCTATGTGACGAATATGAGTTTGTGGATGTTACTTTTGTGTTTGATGCATTCATATGATATTCTACTTAGGATGCATATGGGTGGGAATTATGGTACGGAGGAAGATTTGAGGATCGTATGACCGTATTGTATGGATCTGGATCGCATGGCCGTATGGTATTGATCCACCGCAGGCTTTTAGCCACCGAGTAGCCATGCTGCACCGATAATGTTACCGAGGGCTGTGTGCCATTAATATGGGCTTCGTGCCGTAATTATGGGCTTTATGCTGTTATTATGGCTTTGTGCCAATCATATTACTGTGGCTATGTGCCTAACATATATATATTGATGACTCTGTGTCAATATTTGAGGATCGCATGGCTGTATGATATGGATCTAGGATCGCATGGCCGTATGTTATGGATCCAAAGGAGGCTTTAAGCCTAATATTTGATTAGCAGCTTTGTTGCAACATTCGGTAATCTCATGGCCGGCCGCTTGGTGTCTTGTGGAGGGTGGGTTTGTCTAGAATTCCCTACAGGAGTCATAAGGTTAGAAGGGAAATGGTGTGTGTAGCGGATGGATTTTCGGGGTGGGTTTTGCATTATTGGTTTATGAATGATACGATATGATATGATATGAGGTCATTGTGGGATAAGGCCCAAGACCACTGATTTTGATGGGGCTTAGGCCCAATGTGGATATTTGTAAGTGATTTGTTTTCCAAGGTTTGTGCATACTGAGTTTCGAAACTCACACCCCTTAAATTTAATGTTTCAGGTAATCCCGAATAGACGACTCGACGTGGGAGAGGACTCGAAGATGGCCACACTACAAGAGGCTTGAATTTTCATTTATTTGTTTCTAAATACATGTTTTATTTACTTAATTTTCAGTGGACATAGTAAGACCTTGTACTCCGTTTTGACTTCAGATTTAATTTGGGTTTTGAGATTAAATGTTTATTTAATTATTAAACCTAAGTAAGTTCTTATGTTCAAACTTGGTTTACTAAATGCTTAAAATAATAAAATGGGTTTTTTTTTATCTTTAATTAATAAGTCTATTAGATTTTGGGCTTTTGGGCCTTAATTTTTTAATTAGCAAAACCATTTTGAATTGTGCCTTTAATGTGACATTTCGGATTTGGGCCTAACTTCTAGGCCGGGTTTGAGGTGTTACAGTAGTTTAAGCTTCGCCTTATTTCTCTACGATTTCTACGAACCGTACCTTCAATATCACTGTCGTAAGCTAAGGGTCCTGTCAGGTTCCTTCTAGTCATAAAGTAGAGGTACCTACTATAAGCAAAGAAGAAAATTTAGAAAAGTAAAAATAAAATTTAATTGTAAAAATAAAATATGGCTAAAGTAATAAAAATTGAGCGTTCTTAATATTTCAGTTCCCCGGCAACGGCGCCAAAAACTTGATGGTGGTGGAAAAAGTCTTAAAATTTATATAATGAATGATCGAGCCTAGAAACTAACTATCACCACAATTGAGGCAAACGCACCTATCGAACAGTAGTATAGCTTAGTGGCAAGACCAGATTGTCGAACCCAAGGGAACAAAAAGTACTAATACTAACTTTGTTCTTATTATTTAGCCTAAGAATTAAGAGAATTGTTGTTTAATCTAAAATTAACTAACTAGTAAGATAAATATGCTAAGACACAGAGAAGGAATTGAGGTAATACTTGTGGGAAAACCAATTGATTAAGACAATACCCGAGGAAGAATCCACCTAGACTTCACTTGTTATCTAACTTTAAACCAGACGATTTATTCATTTGACTTGATCCGTAGGATCCCTAATTTATATTAATACCTCTCTCGAGGCTACTAATGTCTAACCCTAGGTAGATTAATTGAAATCTCTTTCTAATTAAAACCCTTAGAATTGCATTAACTCGATCTATAGACTCCCATATTAGGTTTCACCCTAATCCGGTAGATTTTCATCATCATATCTCTAGGGTTGCGATCAACTCCGCTTAACTATGCTAGATCTACTCTTAAATAGGAAATATTCCTCCTCTGCCTAAGCACATCAATACTTGAATCAATACCCTGAAATATCAAAACAAGAATTAAGAACACATAATTAAGAATAAATTAAGTATTTATCATATATTTCAGAAAACAATAACCAGATCCGTCTTAGGTTTCATCCCCTTCAGGTATTTGAGGGGTTTAGTTCATAATCATAAAAGAATACATCTCAGAAGAAAAATAACAAAACATAAAGAAAACCCTAAAACCCTCTAAAAGAATTGAAGGAGAGATCCTCAGTCTTGAGTGTGATTCCAGCTTCTTGAGATGGATCAACTGGCTTTCTTTGAGTGAATCCCACAATTCGGCCTTTTCGGCTTGGCTAATTGGCCTAGCTGAACGTCCCTTTTAAGGTTGGCCTCTAGGGTGTTTATATAGGCTTTTGGAATGTCTTTCTTTGCCTCTAAGTACCCTAATCCGAATGGAACTCTTCTTTGTTGCGGCAGGGACACGCCCATGTGGCACGGTAGTGTGATTAGGGGCCAGGCCGTGGTCGGATCTGCTAAGGAGGCACGGCTGTGTGTTTCGGGCCTAGGCCATTGCAATTCATATTTTGGCCCATTTCCTCCGTTTTCGGCCCATTTCTCATTCTTTTCATCCTTTGGTGCTCTCCTAAGTAAAAAACATAAAATTAAAGTATTAGGAAAACCAAATTTCACAATTCAGGGAATAAATCATCCAAAAGTATGCTAAATGTGGGATTAAAATATGAACATATTACGATTTATCAGTTTTAACCCACCTATTCCATTAAAAGCGTACCTTCATGATTAACCCTTAGTGAACCCCTTTGAACCTAATAAACTGTTTCTTGATCCACCCTTAATATTAACTCAAAACTTAAAACTTATTCTTTTTTATTCATTAAGAATTTTTTTCTATTGTTTGACCTTCTTTTTGTCGAGATTTGATTTGGTTAGTTGCCTAACTATGTTCTTTATTTCAGTTGTTAAATTCTTCCTAATTACGTGATAAAAAAAGTGGAAATATATGTATATTAGTTCTATTTTATTTGAGATTAAGCGATTAATTTCACATTTTGAGAATAAGCTCGTGTTATTTCAATTGATGTAATTATTCAGTATTAGTTTATTTTTCTAATTAGGTAAATTGTCAATTCGATCACGATTTTAACCTTCTAATTCAGCCTTTGTCCACACCTTTAAACCAAGCCCCATTACAACCCTTTAAAGACCTTTTGATTTGTGTATCATCTCATTTTATAGTGGTGGAGATTTGATTTTTATGCAAGCTTATGGTAATAACTTTTCATGTTTGACTTTTGAGTGCTTAATTTTTTGAACCTTAAACACTTTGAGTGATTTGAGTGAATCTTTAGTGAGGATGACATATCTTGTCGGTTTTGAATTAAAGGTAATTATTTAGATAAGGGGAAACACTTATGTTTTCATGCTATAAAAATGTATGACTTGGATTATTTGAATCTCTAGGACTCTTTTAGTTAAATTATCAATGTATAAATTATTTGTGAATTATGATAAGACATTATTGAAAAAAAATTGTGAGTTAAGGAAGTTTAATTTTAATTGTGAGTTGAGGATTTTGCTTGAGGACAAGTAAAGGCTTAAGTGTGTGGATATTTGATAAACCATAATTTACACATATTTTGACCCCATGCTTGGCTTATTTTTGGATAAATTTTCATTAGATTTGATGAATTCGATGCTCCTAATCCTTTAATTTCATGTTTTACACTCAGGAGAGCTTAGGAGTCAAAAAGAACGAGAAACGGGTCAAAAAGGGACAAATTGGGCCTACCTCAAAAATCAACACGGCCTGGACTATCGCACACGGGCAGACTACACTGCAGTGTGTGATGAGCAGAATCGAACACAGCCTAAGCTATCGCCCACGGGCGTGTCACACGGGCGTGTCCTTACCGAACCCAAGTCTAATTCTATTCAGAAAAGACTACTTCTGGGCCAAGAAAGGTGCTCCAAATCCTATATAAACACCCTAAGGGAGGACCTAAAAGGACACGCAGAGTAGATCAAAGAAATTACTTGTAGGAAACCATCAGAATCATCTCGGAAGCGGATTGACTCCAAGTTTGAAGATCTCTATCAAGTTCTTTAGAAGTTTTGGGGTTCTTTATGTCTTGTTATTTTCTTATTCCTAAGATGTTTTCCTTTCACATTATGAACTAAACTCCCTAAATACATAGGGAGGATGAAACCTAGATGAATATTATTATTTAATAAATCTGAATTACGTGATAAATACTTGTTCTTGTTCTTAATTTTGTGTTCTTAATCCTTGTTTTAATGTTTTCAGGAATATTAATTCAAGATTGATGTGCTTATTCAGTGGTGCAAAAGTCCCTGTTTAAGAGAAGATCTAGCATAATTAAGCGGAGTTGATTGCAACCCTAGAAATAGGATGAGATAAATCTGCCAGATTAGAGTCAAATCTAATAAGGGAATCCATAGATCGAGTTAATGCGACGATAGGGGTTTTAATTAGAAATAAATTTCAATTAATCAACCTAGAGTCAGTTATTTTTAGTCTCGAAAGAGATATTAACATAATTTAGGGATTTCTACAGATCAAGTCAAGTGAATAAATCATTTAATTCAGAGTCAGAATAATAAGTGAAGTCTAGGTGGATTCTTCCTTGGGTATTGTCTTTATCATTGGTTTATTCGATTATTCCCTTCACTCTCTGTTGCGTTCATAGTAAATTAGTTAGTTAACTTTTAGATTAAAATAAATCCCCTTAATTATTAGGCTAGATAAAAAAAAGATAGCTATTACTAGTAATTTTAGTCTTTGAGGATACGATATTCCGGACTCACCACAACTATACTACTGTTTGATAGGTGTGATTGCCTTTGTCAAAATATTAGTTAGTTTCGAGCCCATCATCGGTCGTGGTAGACCAGGGGACTACGTAGAACATTAAGGTGGATGTGAAAAGGAAAAAAAGATGAATAGTAGGGAGGAATTGTTAAGTATAAAACCTTTGCAAAATTAAGTACTTAGTTGAAAAAGCTTGAGAGAACAAAAGCTTAATGAAGGTTTAAAGCATCGAGAGTGATAAAAAAGCACGGATTAGGTTAAAATCAAAGTGAGAGAAAGAGAAGAATGAAAATTTGAACTTAAGACTTGAGAATGTTGAATCAAGCTAAAATGTAATTTCTTTTACTCACTTTGTACTCCTTGATCCTTGAACCTATGCTTAGTAATTCCAAACTAAAATTTTGGGAGACAAAAAGTTGCTGGAGGGAAGATGAAAGGTGGGTGAATTAAATGCTTAAATTAGGGAAGAACCTAAGGACTAACATCATATGTTTAATCGATTTAAGCACTTGTAGCTGTTTTGTGCTGTACCATTCTTATTGCTTATCATACCATCCTAACCCACTGAACATTAGAAGTCGATAAAACCTATGTGACCTCAACGAATTTCTATACCTTAGGCTGAAGTTAGATGCATAAATAATCTCTAAAATAGAGATTTTGGCATAATAGTTTGACCATGAATCTCATTGCTACATTTGGATGGAGTTTTATGAACATAGCATGCTTTTGTTTAACTCTCCATTGTGCGATCTCTAGTAATCGTTCAAACTTTTTTTTTTGTTTTATGATTGAAACTTTAAGTCATTGTAACAGCCTATTTTTTAGTGGTGACAGAACAGTGGTTTTGGGACCACAAACTTCAGTCGTGTTGACCCATAAATATTATTTATAGAATATTTACGAAGTCATTAGATTCGTATTAAATTTTGGTTAAGAAATTTTAACGTTTAGATAGCTAATTAAAGAAAAAGGACTAGTTTGTAAAAGGAGCAAAACTTAGTAATTATTGCATTTAGATCATTTAATAGCTTAACTAATAAACGTGGGAGGGCCAATAAGGAATTATACCTTATTGTTAGATAATGGACTGATAATACTCTAGAATAACGTATTTTTATGTATTAATTATGAGTTTATTTTGAGTATGATCCTTCTAATTTGAGCTATTTATGATCTTTTATCTCATAGGGACTAAATTGGAGGCAAAAGCAAAATTAAGGGCCAAAAGCGTGAATTTAGAGATAAAATGGGCCAATGCGCGACACAGGAAAAAGTTGGTGCCAAAAGTGCAAAAATGAAGGACTCAATGGTTGAAATGCAAAAAGAAGAGATTTTATTCTATTAAATTCTATTTTAATTGTATTAGGATAATTAATATTAAGATAATTATTAAGGATTTTTTAATTTTAGGATTTTATTTTATTTATCTTCAATTAAATGTATATTTATCTTTTGGGAGTTCAAGTAGGATTAGACTATCTCCTCTAGCTATAAATAGGGGGTAAAGTGACTCAAAATGCATCCATTTTTTCCTGTAAACACTTTCCCCTCAAAAGTCTAGGCTTTTGTTCTTTCCATATTTTCTTTCAATAAAATTTCCTTTTCCATTTTTATAATTATTTTCTTTTACACCACAACCATGAACCACTAAACCCATCTAGCTGAAGGTTGTCGAATTCCCCAAAAAGGTTCTTGAGGCTTAGAATCCGTACTTAACCTTTTCGCTAAGTATTCATCATTTCTCACTTTACTGAGTGACGCTCATCCATGTCCCTTAAGTAGTAAACTTTTCAACGTATGCAAAGGCGGCCGCTTTGTATGTTTTGGAAGGATTGCACGTGGGTTCGTTAACTTACTGCGTCAGAGGTTGGCGAGCCCAAGAGACAAAATGGTTTGGGATTCGCCATTGAGAGGCGCTGATTTAGCATAGATGATCCCACAAAAGTGATTTCAGGCTAGAGTCAGGTTCCCTAAATTCGTAAGTCTAAATTCTTAGAGCTAGTGGTTGTAGGCGTCCTCTTCCACTATAATTGGCTTACTTGGGTTGAGAAGGGTCATTCAAAAGCCAATGATTAAACCCAAGGTGGAATGAGACAACCGGAGGCTAGAATCTTGCCACATAAGAAACTTACTCTTCCTTGAACTCTTTTTATTTTCATATTCCTCATTTTAATTTTCGTAATTTATTTAATTTAATTTCGTAATTTCAATTCACTTTAAATTCTATTTTTTTATTTTTCTAGACCGAAATTATTAATTCTGTTTTTTTATTTTTCAGTCACGCAAGTTTTCTTAGTCAAAAAATTGTCCAAGATTTCAAGAAATGAGCATATTCAACCCTACTGCCCTTTTACTATTTTATTTCATTATTTATTAGGGATATGATATTTTTGGTGCTCTCAACAACCGCATTATTTATCTCAACAAGCGGTATATGGTACATTATGAATGAGAAACGTACCAGTTATGACATCAGGAGCATCGCCATCCTCTCGACACCTAGCAGCATACACCAACGCTGGCTGTCTCGCCTTTGTGTTACCAGTACCTCTGCTCGGTGCTCCACGACCTCGTCCCAAAACATTTCCCCTACTGGCTGGACCACGGCCTCTCGGTGGCTGCTGACCACCTCTTTCTGACAGAACATAACCCTAACCCGCAGCTTGCATCTGACCAGGCCTCTAAGTACAGTCTTGAATCCTGTGATCTCGAGACCGACATCTAAAACATGCTCCAGTTCTTCTCCAGCACTCACTCTGGTGGAATAACCCACACATAGCGTAAGGCTGTGATCTGACAGCAACAGCAGGACCCCTAGCTTAGACTAGTCCATCAAACCTAGGCCTCTTTTTAGGCCCACCAGAAGAACTTGAGGGCCCAAAATTCCTTTTACTTCTGCCCCTATCCTGCTCACGGTTCTGACGCTATGAGCATTTCACATCCTCGACAATCTTTGCCTTCTCAACCAGGGTAGCAATGTCTCTTTCCCTCCGTAGAGCTATCAACACCCGCAACTCATCTCGGAGACCATTCTCGAACCGCACACAGTGCTCATACTCAGTCGTAACTATGCCCCGCGCATACCGGCTCAACCGTAGAAACTCTGCCTCATACTCTGCTACAAACTTATTTCCCTAGATCAGACTGAGCAACCACATAACTCGCCCCAACATATTTCCCTTGGAAGGCCGCCTTAAAGAAGTCCCATGTCACACGGTCAGCCTGCGTGCCTTCCCTCACGGTAAGCCACCATTGATATGCCTCATCTCGCAGTAAAGACACTGCTCCTTTCAGTTTTTGCTCCACCGTGCAATCAAGATCATCCATTATTCGGTCTATAGCCTCCAACCAATATTCTGCTACATTTGGGGCTACACTAGAGATGCCCTTAAAGATTTTTGCCTCGTTCGATCGGAGTTGTTCAAAAATTGACCGTCAGCCCACTGACCAAGTACTCGCTCCAGCAACCCTTTCAAGAACCCGTAACATCACTTAAGACAGGGCATCATCCCCGTCAGCTCGGTCATAAGACCCCGTTTCAATAACTGGTGATGATGGTGCTTCCCTTTTGGGCATATGTCCTGATGCTGAGGACCCAGCCCTAGCACCTCAGCCTCTACCACAGCCACGGGTACCCCTTCCGTGACCTCTTGTGCTCATATCAATGTAGCATATTTATCTGATTAAATAGTTTTATGAATCAGCTTATAGTTCTCATAATTACTAACAGACATTTTATGAAAAGCAATAATTAGAGTTATTCTCACAGATCGAGTTTACTACAGTTTCAGTCTCATATATTCTTAGTTTCTATAACTAAGGAGTTCAGTATGCTACTACTATCCTTAGTAGTCTCTTAGTATAGTCATTTCAGCATATAACAGAGTATAGTGTCAGGGAACTTACGGATTTGGTGCCGGAGACTCGGTGTGCCACACTTTCAATAACACTAACACTTTCCAACCAAAATTTTTAACAGTTAAGGAAAAATTCTCAAAACCCATTCCACAGCTAAGTTTTGCAACCTGGTTCTGATACCACTAAATGTAACACCCCAAACCCAGCCTAGACTGGATCCAGCGTGTCACATCAAAGTGTTGTTTGAAAACTATGCGTTCATTGGAAAACCTTTCTACTAAAACCCTAGTTTTCGTTGCGAATTATCAAAACAAGATTTACTCAAAGTCATTCTTGTGCAAAACTCTATAATTTTAAAACCTCGTTTGTTACAGAAGTTTAATTCAAACAGTTGTGTAAACGTGATGTTTTGAAAGTAGTAGTTATTATTTTAAAAACCCATGTTAGTTGACTAGCCGGTTGTAATTAAAGAAACACCATATAAAAATTAAAAAGAAACCCAACGGCCTTATTACATATTTATTAACCCAATAAACAAAAGTAATATAAAATAAAGTCGCTAAATTTAACTTTAAAGCCTATCGGACGTATGGCCACTTTCATGTCCCTCGCAGCTCCAAATCCTCTAAGGTTGGGGATTACCTGCACAGTCAAATAAAAGGGTGAGTTACGAGAAATCAGTGTGTAATCCCCTAATACTGATCCAGATCTAGGCCCAAGCCCATTTGATATCGATGCAGGCCTAAGCCTATTCGAGAACGACTGGGGTCTAAGCCTATTCATGTGATGCAGGCTTAAGCCCTACGGTATGCAAAACATACATGTAACCCAACCCAGTCCAACCATCACACCACTCGTACCAACCCTACACACCATGTGGGGACCAAGTCGACCCACCTAGCCCTACACACCATGAACGCAGTCGAGCTGCTAATAACAATATACGTGGCCGAGCCACCAGGATCAGTATAAGTGGAAAAAGCCACTAAATCATTATAACGTGGCAGAGCCACCAGTACAGTGCTTCCTCCAAAATCCATAACCCAACCCAATGCAGTATGTCATGTCATAATTAATTCATGTATGCAAGGCATCACAATCAAAATCAGTCAAACAATTAATACTCATACATCAATGATTCTACCACAAAAGGATATAGCGGTCATTTGGTCAGTTGGGGTTAAAAATAGTAATTCACCCCTCAGGGGTATTCTAGTAATTTTACCCATCGAGCATAGTTTAGTAATTTCACCCATTGAGGGTATTTTGGTAATTTCCCCATCAAGGGTATTTCGGTAATTTACCCTTTGAGGGTATTTTAGTAATTTACCCTTTGAGGGTATGTAAAATTATTTTTATTTAATTTATAATAAATAATTTTTAAATTTTATTTTATTAAAACTATTTGTAAATTTTTAAAAATATAATGATATTCATAATGAATTTTTAAATTATTTATTTTAATATAATTATTCTTATTTTATAATTTGTAAATTTCTAATAATTTAATTTTTCCTTAATCAATTGTTTATCAAAACAAAACAGTTACAAATTCTAGTATTTTGAATTAATGATTTTGAAATATTAGCATCTTAAAATCCAAGAAAATTTTAAAATTTTTGACGCTTTTAATGTCTTCAAAATATTAAAATAAAACTAATTAGTTATTACGTATAGCATAATATTATTGTGGATTAGAGGTGTGCATGGCCCGGGCCGGGTCGGATTTGGGCCGGGCTCAACTAAAAATTTAGGCTCGTTCATTGGGCTCGAGGCGGACCCAAAAATGGGCCTAAAATTTTGCCCAAGCACAGCCCATATAAAATGCTAAAACACAGGCCCTTTTTGCTACTTAGATTAATTTTTATAATATTTTATATAATTTTAAATATATATAATACATCAAAATATTAAAAAATCAAAATAAATATTTTTCAACAAATTAAAATAAATTTTAAAAATATGTAGACTTAAATAACACTAAAATAGATGCAACTTAACAAGCAAATGCCTCTAAAATAATGACAAAATTAACAAATGTCTTTAAAATAATAACAAAATTAACAATAAAATAAGTTTTATATAATATCTAAACAAAAACAACAAAATAATAGAAACATAATAGTAAAATGGTAGTAAAATAAGGCGAAAAACAATAAGAAAATATTATTAAAAAAATAATTTTTTTCATTTAATGAATTCGGGCCGGGCCGAGCTAGGCCCGGGTAAAAAATGTCTTACCCAAGCCCAGCCTATTTTTTAAATGGGCTTTATTTTTTTGTTCAAGCCCATTTTTGGGCCTATATTTTTGTCCAAACCCTCCCACATTTTGGGCGGGCCTTTGGGCCGGGCCAAGCCGCCCGGCCCATGCACACCTCTATTGCGGATTGCCAAAAAGAAACTTTTTCAATCGTAAAAATATCAAAATACTTTTTTTTATTTTATATTAGTTTGTAACTTACTTTTTGTATTTATTATTAATATTTTAAAATAATATGTTTTAAATAAAATTGTCATAAAACTATTTTAAAATTTTCTTAACAAAGTATTGAATTTAATTTATTAACTTACTAGATAATATACAATTAATTTATTGTAAATATACACACTAAATTAAGATGTGTTTGATAAACTAAAAAATTTAAGTGTTGAAAATATAAATATTAAAATTTTAAGACTGACTTTTAAAAGCACCAAATTTTATTATAAAATTGTTTGATACATTAGTAAAAAGTAAACATTTAATATAATTAATTTATTTGATAATTATAATTAATATTATTCATCGTTATACAATTTGCATTCATATTTATAATTATAATTAAAAACAATGTTTATTCTCACAATTTAGCAAGTTCGCTTCTTTTTTTAATTATATTTTATCTAGTTGGTTACAAATTGTAAATCCATCTCTTTAAATACACTAATTAAAAAACAATATAATTAATAATATAAAATTTGTTTTGAATTTCGCCTTAGGCGTGTAGAAATTAATATCATCAATCTCGAGGGAACTTATGGACCAATCTTATATATTTTAAAATAAATAAATAAAATATTTTTTTTCATTTAAGTTTTGTTAAATGGATTAGGCACCATCCTTACTTAATCCAAATAAAAATAATTGATAAGATATTTTTCTTATAATTTTTCTAAATGGACAATTAACTTACTTTTCTATGGTACAAACTTTAAATAAAATAATTGATAAAATATATTCTTCTCTTTAAGAATTAGGTTTGATCCTAAGTTAACACACGAGTTAACATCTTGTTATTTGTACAGTGTTTAAATAAAATTAAAATAATTGATCAAAGACTTTTTTCATGATAAGGTTTTTTTAATGGATTAGGTATGGTCCTAAATTAACACGAGTTAACATACCTTTTTGGTATAAAGTTTAAATACAATTGATCAAATACTTTTTTCTCAATAAGTTTTTCTTTTTCTTTCTTTCTTTTTTAAATGGATTAGGTATGATCCTAAATTAACACTTCGTTAAAATATTCTGCTCTTTGGTATAAAGTTGAAGAAAATGGAGGACAAGAAATTACATTAATAGGGTTTGAATAGTGAATATTAAGAGTGTCAACAAAAGGCCTTATGCTATTGACTAATAATATACTTTTTATATACATCAGATAAAATAAAGAATAAAAAGACAAAACCAATTTAGAAACTACAAATGATACCTTGATAAGTAAGACTTTATCTCATAGCAAATATAAAATGTCCATCTTACAATTTTCAACAACACACCTAAATAGAATATCGTCTTTTAAAAGATACGTTATTTAACATGACGTTTCTGCTGCTCATTTAGATGCTACTCAACCTCATTGGAATGCAAGAGTTAAATAGCTTGGTCTAAGAAAATTTTCTGCTTTGCTACCAACAGAAACACTTATTCTGGGTCCACAAATATGAAGACAATTCATATTTAAAACGCAAGCTATATAGTAGTGCCTTTACAAGGTAAATTATTGATGCTAAAATTTACATCAAACAATTTCATATACAGAAGAGCTTTTAATTCAACGTATCTTGTTTTGGAGAAAATGTCCCAAAATCAAGGATGAAGCCATTCAGTCTCTTATTCCATGATTTTCAGCTTGCATTGAATCAATGTACGCGCAACATATTTTGTGGCTAATGCTCCTATCTCATCCTTGTGTTCTCCAAATTTTGAAAGAATTTTGTATTCAAGGGTTTTTTTCTCTTGTCGTACTGTGGTTCAGAGGGGCAAGAAAAGCAAAAATAAATCACAAAATGACAACATAAAAATACAGATTCACCTCACTGATTCTTGAATTCGTCGATATTGGCCTCTTCTGCAGCACCGCATTCCAGTGCTGCTGGATTAGGAGAATCTGAAGTCAGGTAAGAAGGTTGTTCGTTCTTCCGAGTTTGCAATCCCGAGAAGCGAGCAAGATCAACCCATTGCTGTTGCATTCAAGTCAGCAACAAAACTACATTAATGTTCTAGGCCTGCATGACTGTTGCTAGAGGACAAGGCTGCTATTATAAATGCCATCTCAATGTGCATTAATCAACTTTACCAAGCAATAGTCCATGTGGAGACTTAAGAAAAATAAAACTCATATCAAATGGAAGCCATGCAGTTCATGTTCAAATTAAATAACAGAGTTTCACTCAGGCCACATAATTTAATGTAGTAAGTAACATATGATTACATAGTTTGCAATAATATAGTTCTCAGAATTACGATAATGTTGCTATAACATGACATGATCTAAAGGATCTAACATAAGAATCGTAAAGAAATGAAAGTACCAAATGAAGATAATTCTGACCTGAGTTCCCCAGTAAGAATTGATAGTCCGAACAAAAAAGGAAAGCATATTCACAAGAAAGATTTGAGAAGAAAATTCATCTGAAATTCGATGCTCCACGATTCCAGCAATAATCTGAAAATTTTAGTATATTTTAATTTCATATCAAGCAGATGGTAGGCAAAACAGAAAGTACAAATATACATCAGTTGGAATGAGAGAGGTCATTGTGAATCTAGGTCTAAACCAGGGGTGTCAGAGTTGGCCAACAGAAAATGCATCATATTGATCACGTGATTAAATAAATCATCTCAGTAGTTCCCAACATAAAGAAAAGCAAATATTCTTTTGCAATGAATACAACCGATATCATCAATAAATTATTACTAACAAATGCCAAAGTCTATGTTGCTCAAACTCAGGTGTGACGGTTGGACAAGGTCATGTTTCTGAGACAAGTAAATTAAATTTTCCAAGTGTTTTCTTATATTTGGAGAGCTATGCTCCTGCTTCCATGCCTGCTTAATTGTTAGATGTGTCTGAGACAATAAATGAACTAGAGGAAAAACAAGAGTCTAAAAATAGGGAGCACGGACAGACATTGGAACGACAGGACAAATACTGCAGCATGGTAGTTTTTAGAAAATTAGGACATGGGCACAGCAAGACATGGGAAAAATAACTTTAATACAATGAAATGCAAAAAATGTAAAATTGATACTTTTCAATTACATATTTACTGAAATAGCTTTTAATTTTTAAAAATTATTTTTGAATAAAAAATCTATTAGAACCAAATTGCTCATTGTTTATTCTGCATTTGAGAGAAAAAAGCAAAAAACAAAAAAAAACCATCATGCATCCATCCACATCCAGGCTTGTCCAGCTGTGTTTGGCTATGTTTAACTGTGTCTATTTTTCTACTTTTTTGAAGTGTCCTGTGTGTCCAACATGTACTTCACCGTGTCGGAGGCCAGTCCATGTCAGACGTGTGCATGACAAAGTAAGTCCATTTATAGGCCCAACATATGCCAGAAAGTTTTTTCATGATAAAGCAAGTTCTTGGCATGGCTGAACTTATGTGACAAGCATTCTTACCTGATAACGAAGATTTGCCGATGTCCCTAGAAAGCCTCCATAAACAAGAGCTGTTTTGAGTATAGGTGATCTTTTAACTTGTTGGTTAGAAACCAATTCTGGATTGAAGATTTTTCGAACTGCATACAAAATATTTGAGGAAGCCACAGCTCCAATGCTGGAAATAAATCCAACACAAGCCAGTTTCAGACCACCAACAAGCACAGATGCCAATCTGTGACTAATGTTCCAATCCTTCCCAGCAAGATTCTTCTGAAATGCATTATCAGGTATTGAACCAAGAAGACCTTTTATTGCATCCATGTTGTCAGCTCCATCAGCATTTGAGAGGAATGAGATAGTTGGGGCAGGAAGCCATACAGTAAAGAAATCAACAACTATTCCTCGGGCCGTGTCTGTAATAACATAGTCAAGCTCTTCAAAGAAATTTTCTTTACGCCTTTCATACTGTGCTAAGAGAGTAGTTGTTATCGATATAGCTTCTTCTATAGCTAGTCTATGCAAGAACTTGGGATCAGCTAACAATCTTTCCCTGAATCCCTGCACCAAGATCATATATGGTTAGCTTGAGCACCTTTTGACTTGGACAATGTTGCAAGTGATTTGTTTATTCTTTCCACTTAAAACACATACAATATCATCTTCATTGGACTTGTGAATTATACAATAAACCATAACAATATTAATCTACAGATAATGGCATAATTACAATAAATTTCATTTCAAGAAATTGAATATACCTGGAAGCGATGAGTGAGCTCTGAAATAAGAGGATATTGCTCCAGATCGAAAAAGTTCTGCAGGACCTCTGGAGATACTAAACCAAGGTCAAGTCCTTTTTGAAGGTCCTGTTGCAAAATTTTCACAATTAATCTTTACGAGCAGAGGAAAGCTTTGTCCTTAGTGATTTGATAAATGATAATTTTATAAAATATAAAATAATATTGGGGGGGAAGAGAATGAAGAGAAAAGCTTTTAACCAACAAGGATACCATGTCAAAGTACTTAACCTACCATATAAATATTCTAGCAGCAATCAAGAAAATTAGTGGAACTGTGGTTCTTAGATTACAGTCAACCATAACACATGAGATACTGCAGAATCTGCAGTTACGTTGACAAACATCTAAGGAACTAACTATTATAGGAAAAACGACAATTTTTACTTGTTAGGTGAGTCACTTGCGCTTGATAAAAGAACCACGTAACACTATTAAAAAACATAATAAACTAAGCGAAATTTCAGCGAACTTGATTTATAGTTGACTTATTCATATCATTCAATTATCATTAGTTCATTGTCCAATAAATGTAAGCAAGTCAGTCACATTTATCATTTCCCTTTACCATCTGTGGATCTATTACAAGTAATGACAAGGTGGTAACTGTCATTCCAAAAGCATTTTTCAAGTATCTTATAGTATGCAAATGAAAGATAAGTCATTTAAAAGTTCAAACTCTATTACTTCTAACATTTACCAACATTCTGGAAGGAGCTGAACTATACCGATTTAGCATCCAAAGAAAAGTCATACGTTTTCCTTAAAAGAGGTGGTAACCGTCCTTAAAAATATATATCCAAAAAGGTATCATTCAAATCGTAATAATTGTATAAACCTTCACACGTTGATATTTACGAAGTTAAATGTGTGTATCCATGCATGTATTTCTATGTGTAAATGTGTGGATCCATGCATGTGTTTCTGTGGATCTTCAGCATAAAAATTTGAAAACATCAAGATTTTCTTTTGAACCAAAACATTTAAAAACATTTCAGTTAAAAGTTGGTATTTAGAGGGATGATACTTAGCACAAATCAACCGAACAACCTTAAGTCAATCCACCGATGCATCCAAAAAATATATATACCAATCAAGTCAAGGAGATAAAACATGCAATACTACCATGAAGGCTTAAGCACAGCTAACCTGGGGTAGGGCATCTCGCTGTCTGCCAGCTGCATTCATGACTCGAGCAATTTCAGCACGATCAAAACAATTCCGACTGCAAGGTCTGGCTGCAGAATACCACAAGAAATCAGCAACAGGGACATCTCCCTCTCTTCTTATGTATTGCCTTTCAGGATTAAGAAGTATAGCCACTTGGTTCTTCTTCTGAATCTTTTTTGAAATTCTGGCAGGCACCCCTGTCCCTCTAGAACCAAATTGGACATGGTTTGCACCAGTCACAACTACTAACAAACTTGTGGCTCCTCCATCTGAAAATTCTTTCAGAATAATTTGGGACATGTTATATTCATCAACCACTCTTGCTTGTGCAGATAAATATGAACTTGGACCGAAGGGAATTGACTGAGTCGGGAAATGATTTTCCATAGACGATCTGCGTGAAATAGAACTAAAGCCTGATATGAAACCTGAACCAGCTGGAGGAGCATATGCCTTACGCTCAGCCTTAGAGAGGCCACGAATACCTTCAGCTTGCACAGTCCTTAGGATCTATGTCAAATTAAATAGAAAACTCCATATTACTATTCTCCTTGTCCACAGCTGAACTGATAGAATGATAACATAATATTGGTAATTTGGTATGAATCTAAAACAGAAAAAAGAAAATTTTCTTTCTCCCTTTCTTATAACATATGAGACCATAAATATCTAGGATTACATCAGAGGTTATCCTCTCCATCCCTATTTAAAATTGAAACCCATAAGTAACCCAACCATAATAAAAAAAAAAAAAAATCAAGTCTTCTGAACATTATGCAACTAATAAGACCTATTACAACAAGCTGACAAGATATTCTAGCCTTTTAGACTCCCAAAATGGTGTAAATTAGATCAATTAGCTTTTCTCAACAAACCCAACCGGGTGATGAAGCAATAAGTTAACACCAAAAGGATGATGGCAGAGTTAATGCAAAAAGGATGAGTAGTACAGAATCCCCAGTGACTACATAACAACTTAAAATTACCTTTAATGGAGTTCCACAAGCAACAAGGCGAACTTCATTATCGCGACAATAATTTAAAATGGGTTCATACTCCTGCCACCTTTGAGCTGACCAATGTGAAACATAAGATTTCAGTCCTTCTCCATCTATCCTGTCAACAACAGAACTTTCAAAACTATCAGCCTTTTCAACACTTAAATACAGATGTTCCAATTTCTTTGCTGCAATAGATTGTCTCTATTTTTAACAATATACACACCAGTGTTCAAAAAATGTGTTATGTGTGTGTATATATGTATGATCAACTTTGAAGTTTTTCTACTATTAATATATGTTCAGTAATGCAACTATAATCATTTTGCCCGTACAATTTCGATTCAATCCAATACATCTATCATAATAATGGTTTTATAATATATATCTAACAACTGAAATTTTTACATTCAATAATTAGAAATTTTCAATTTACATGAAATCAGCATGTAAACATTTAACACGAATATGATTGTTGAATTAAACAGATATTAAGTGTGTAAACAATTATGAAATCATGTAAAACGAATTTACTTAGAGATGAAAATTCATATATGTATTTAGAAAGAGAAGTCAATGCAATTGAAAGTAACCTTTTAGCCATAAACTGATCGAGTTGGTTTTGTAAATCGGAAGGAAAAGCTTCGAGAGCCAAAGCCAACGGCCTCTGGTTCTCAACGCAGCGTTTTTTCAAATTCTTAACAATCTCAAGCTCCAATTCTTTATCGTCTCTAATTGGAACTTGCTCAGCTTCTCCTAAATAAACAATCCTGGCATTCATCAACTTCTCCCACACTTTGCTCTTATCTTTCCCCGCCGCCAACGGCTCCCCGATAGCTGTGGCGTCGTATATCCTCGCCGACAAAAGCGCCTCCTCTACGACCACCTTAGGCGGAGGCGAAGGCACCTGAGGGGAAGGCGGCGTTATCTCCTCGGCCAAGGACTGGGATTGTTGTAGGAGGATAGAGCCAGCGGCGGCGAGAAACGGAGTGAGTAGAACGGCGCGTCGAGAGACTGCGGAGGAGCGGCGGCGAGCATCGTGGGGGTTGTCGTGAGGGTGGAGAGAGAGTGTGAGGAGGCGAGTAAAGGAAGGGAGACGGCGTCGTATGAGAAGGTGAGGTGGGGGTGAAGGATTAAAATTAGAGGTGATGATGTGAATGTGGGGTTTCATTTTTCTGATTTGGAGGAGGAGAGAGTGTCGACAGTCGTAGTGGTACAACTACATTACATTACATACAAGGCTGGTGAGGAGAGGCTAGGAATCATTTGAGCTTTTGGAAGTTTGTGTACCAGAATGAGACTCACACAACTTCCCCAAGTACCCAAACGAATAACCTACGGTGTTTTGAATGCCACGTAGGCTTTTCATATGCTACTCTTCTTTTCCGATATTATATGTTTTGTATGGTAAAATTACCATAGAGGACTTTATATTAAAAAATTAGTCTATTTATGTTAAATTTAGGGGTGAGTAAAATTTAATTCGATTCAAAAAATTCGATAAAAATTTTAAATTTTGAATAAATAGTTCGAGTTATTTGAGTTAATCAAATTATTCGAATCAATTCGAATAAAAAATTAAGTTTTTCGATTTAACTCGAATATGAATTACACAATTCGAGTTATTCAAAAATCCAAATAAGAAAAGACAAAACTACGTCGTCTTGATAAATGTTTACTTTTTTAAAAGTTAAAATTCAAAATAATTAAGTTAAAAGGCAAAATTACGTCGTTTTGATAAATGTTTACCCATTAAGTTAAGAGGCAAAATCATTATATTGTTCATGTAGTTAAATAATCTTGTACTTCGTCTACTAGTTAAATAATCGGTCTATCTAATCGCAACATTAAGTATAAATAATAGGATTCGTTAACTCGACTCGATTTGACTCGAAATTTTTTGACTTGATTCGATTCGATTCGAAAAAAATTCAAATTGAGTTCGGTTGCTAAAATAGGATTTGTTTACTCGACTAACTCGAAAATTTTTGACTCGATTCGACTCGACTCGATCGAATACTCACCCCTAGTTAAATTGATCATTACTGTTAAAAATTTAATCATTTATATGGTTAAAAATTAGTGTGGGTGATGGAATAACAAAAAAATGACATGTGATATGTCACGTGTACCTAATTTTGATGTATAATGACCAATTTTTAATGGTAAAACTAATTGAAATTTTTAACTGATGGACCAGTTTGCTCTTTGATCTAACATACAATAACTTATTTGCCCCTTTATTTTTTAGTAGAAGGGCAAAACGTAATCCAACTCCTAATACAAGGATCTCCATGATATTTTTACCGTCTTATATCTATCTATTAATAAAATATTAAAAATAAAAATAAAAAATTTTAGTACTCCTTCATTTTAAAATTAAATAAACTTAAACGAATAGTAGAATTGAAAGATTTTTCTAAAAAAAAGTAAAAATAAAATAGTAGATGTCCTCAAGCTTCAAATTAATTTCATTTTTCACAATAAGATATTACATATAACCAGCTGCGGATAAACTTACATTTCTTTTATAAATAATAATAATAATAATAATAATAATAATCAAATTGTATAATAAGAGAAATTAATATATGACCTAATAAGCTGAAGTGTCATCTTTGGTATTGTAGTTTCTTTCAAACCTATTCTCTCTCACTCCTTGCGTTTACTTCAACTCTTTTTCTACTCTTTATCCTTATTTACTTGTTTTATTCTCTTTTTCATTCTCTTAATCTTTTTTCTCTACAAAATGCCTTTGCTTTTCTCTTGTCTTGGCCCCGTGATAATAAAGTGGTGAGCAACTCAAAATTAATAATGTATTTCACAAGGTAATAATATGTGTTCGCCAAAAGATGACAGATTTAAAACTTTGTTTACCGCAAACATACAGTTGCCGACAAGTATTATAACTAAACATTCATCCACGAGTGTTCTTATAAATGAAACCACCATGTTAAATGTTTTTACATTAATTATGGTGAGTGAAGTCTTCTCTCTAGCATGATTTTAGTCTGCTCTTGTTAACACAATATTGTCTCTTCTGTTTTCTACTCTTTTTTTCTTTTAGTTTCTTTGATTATCGGTTTCAATTGGTATCTTAATAGAGGATGATCTAGCGAATCTTCGCTTTTCGAATACTTTTTAGGAGGATGCAAAAGTTATGGAACGGAATATGGAGTTTTCACTGATTGGAATTGTTTGACCGATAGTGTGGTTCACTTTCCTTCTCTCCGAAATATCATGATTGATTTATGACATCCTATTGGAGGTATCGTTATAATTGATATAGGAGAGAAATGTTATTTAAATTTTTTCACGTGGTTAATATGAACAGAGTTCCATTATTATTAAAACCAAGTAAAAATCATTTTTTTGCTGCCAAGATTAAAATTAAAAATTGTGAGAGTAATAAATAAATGAAAAATAACTAAATTTTTCTTAAAGAAGTCATTGTTACTTTAGAAATTTAAACAAAATATTTTTTATAACTTGTCAACCATTCTAAAATATACTAAAATTTTTTAAATAAATAAAAATTTTAAATTAATTGTTTTATAAATTCGATTATACTAGATTATCTCAATGGTCAATATAATCTTTCAAATTCAGGTGTAACATTTAAGTGAAGGATGTTACAATCCTTACAATTCAAAGAGCTTAAAACTCTTTTCTTTCTTTTCTCGCATGCATGGACGATGGTAGAAGATGATAATATTGGTTCTTAGTTTTGTCTCTTTCTTTCCACTATCTTTTATCAATTAACTTAATTACTTTAATCAACTTATTTTTAATCAATGGTCGTTATTAATTCTTACTAACTTAGTGAATATTAATGGCTCAGATCATCTCAAGCCATTAATTATTTTAAAATGGCTTAATTACCTATAAGGATATGTAATAATCACCAAACAAGGACATGTACAAAACTTTAATTAACTCCTTTAATATACTCACCTCAAAAATTAGTCCTTGTACTATTTACACAACTTAATTCATTTAATTACTACTCAATTCTATTCATTAATCTCACATACCACTTACTAACTTCTCGATTTAAAATTTTAAATTATTCGATTTTCAATAATTTGACCTTGAACCATATTTTTTCGACACTTAAGAAAATTATATCGTTCCAAATTGAGTCTTTTTGGACCCACCACCAAAGCTATTGTTGCATCTCTGGGTTCTTAATTTTAGTGCTATTATATATATATATATATATATATATATATATATATATCGCGAATTGAATATTGAGAATTTGGTTAAATTTATAACAATCTTTTTGGGTGTAATTTATACGGAGGATGGTATGGTTTATACTTATAACTCTTGGTATACTGTGCCTAGGAGAGAAGCTTGTTAAGTTCTTCATGGGATTGTGTAATTTGTTGCATTTGTCATTTACCTTTAAAGGAATGAAAAAGAAAATGTTTTTAACAAGCACCCAATAACCTAAATTTGTCACACCCATGATAGATCCAGGTTTATTAACTGTCATTTTTCTTTTAACATGTGTTTGAGAAATAAATTTATAGAATATAAATGTGGATGATTAAATTTATTAAATTATTTAGAATTAGGGTGAATTTGATAGAATGTGAAAGTTTTGAGGACTAATTATATTATTATACAGTCAATTCTCTCTATAAAAGCCACCTCCTATAATGACATGTCGCTGTGACAACCAAGTTTCTAATAGAATTGATTTTTATGATTTATTTTAATCCTCTATAACAACTTTTTACTTATAAAAACAACCTTAGTTATGGAGTACATTTTTATTAAATTAGTTCTCTATAACAACATATTGTCTAAAATTTTAAGTAAAATTATAACTATTTCATATAAGCAAACACGCTAATTGTAATTTATTAAATAAAAATTATCTTAATCAAAATATTATTTCAATAAAATGTTTAAATTTCACATGAAAAAATCTATTAATCATATTTTATTAAATGAAATAATCTTCAATTAGTGGAATTAAAGATATCAATGCAAGATTAAGTTCCTTAATCAAATATTCTACTATAAATTTAAAACATCATAAACTTATAAATTGATTACTTGAACTTAATAACTCTGGTAAATTAATTAATTCAATTTTATAACTTAGACCGATTAATTGAACTTGTTAGATTTATGAACTTTATAATTAGTCATGTGAAAAATGTAAAGTAAAAGATGCATAAAAGCAATAATGCATGTATCTGCTATACATCTTTTAATTTTGTTGATTTGATTCTCACTTTCATTCTTTTCCGAATATAACTTTTTCTTCATTTGATGGAATTGGTTTACAACAATTCTCTCTCTATATTGTTATGTGTATAACCACCACATCTCTATAACATGCAAAATCTTGACAAACAAATGAGGCTGTTATAGAGAAGATTGACTATAGCAAACAAATTAATTAGTGTAGGGCCCAAAATTTGCCCCGGACAAAAATCGAATAAAACAAAAGTCATTAAAAGTCCAGTCTTACAAACCCAATATCAAAATTTAAACAGTAGGCCCCAAATACCATTAAACAAACCCCAAAACAGGCCTAAAAACCCAATCCCGAAACTAGCCCGAATGGCCCAAATAGTTCAGCAAGCAGAAACCCTAGAGGGCTCGAATCGATAAGCGCAGAGCCTCTCCCAGCGTGCCTCCACGCGCTCCACACTCGTGTCTCCAAGACGCCCACGCTTTCACGCCACGTCTGCGTCATCCGTACCTGCAAACAAAGGCTCCAATAGTAAAGAAACAATAGCAAATAGAAATAAAAAAGAGATTGTATTTTCATTTTTTCTTCTGGGCGCTATATAAAAACCAGAAAATCTTGTAACGTTTTTACATACGCAGACAGAGAATATACAACGAGAAACCAGAAACAGAGATTAAAAAGGTTTCTTTTTTCGATTACATATTTCTATTATTGTTCTCTTTTGAATCTTTCTAGCATTTTTTTTCTTTCTTTTTCGATACACTAAAATAAAAAAAAAGAAGTTACCTTTGTGAGATTCCGTCCTCGTCTTCTCCATCGCAATCGGAGTTTGGATATGGGCGTAGATCGAAGGGCAAGGCTTTAAGGACGGTGTGTAGAAGCCTATCGGACCTTCGTGTACCACTAAGCTACTGCTTGCGTATGGCGTTCTAGTGGTCGACGGAGGGTTTCAAAGCGCCGAGAGCAAAGCGAGGAGAGCTAGGTTTTTTTTAAAAGAATAGAGGGGGTCAATTTGCTGTTTGATTTTCAGGCTTTATTAGCCTTTTAAAATGATGCGAAACGACGTCATTTGAAGCTTGATTAAGTGGCCTCAAAACGACGCCGTACAAGGCTGCCCCAACCCGATCCGGTTCAGTATCCACGAGACCCGCGCATTTCTGTAATGATGGATAATTTATGCGTTTAATCCTTTTCTTGGCGCCGCTGTTTCAATTAGATCCTTGGCATATTTCCTTTGCTTCTTTTGAATTAACCCCCATAAGTTGTGCATTATTTCAATTTAGTCCCGTCAATATGCTGCGTTTTGAATGTTAGAATATTTGCTAGTTTGATCCTTCAATGTTTATATGATTTTTAATCTGATCTTCGATTGTTTATTCATGAAATGGCCCTCCAATATTATTTTCACTTCGATTAAGCTTTATTTCCCGTTCATAATTTTTGTAACCTTTTTGTAATATTAAATTCATTTATTATTCAAGATATTTTAATAAAAATTTTTATAATTGATTCCATAATATTTTATTTTGTTTTTATTTTCCATTTATATATTTATTGTATAAATATTTAATTTCAAACATATATTATGCATTCCTTCGATGATTTTTATAATATTTAATGTAAATACTCTTGTATATTGTTAATTTGCACATTCATATATAATTAGTGTTAAAATTATTTTATTTTATTTACATACTATTGATTTTATATTGTTATATATATATTTTCTTTAAAATCTATTATGTATCTCTTTAAAAGACCCTATTTTAAATTATATATTTATTCCAAACACTTTTATAAATCATTATTATATATATATATATATATAATTTTATATCAATTTTTTATTACGTGTATAATATTTAAATTAACACATATTATTTTATATATATTATCTCGCTTATTTACATTAAAATTTGCTATATTTTAATTTGTTTTTAATTAGCTATATTTTTAGTTTTTTTTTTTGTTTCTTGACTAATAATGTTGGTATTTTCAAAATAAGAATTGCGAGATTATTGATTTTGTATATCTTGAATTATATGTTCATATCATTATTCTTATCATCCATTTGTACAAGTGTTGTATTCACGAATTATTATTCCATGCTCGGTATTATATTTTTGTTTCTCATTATCTAGTGATTCAATAAAAGCATTTTGAGTCGATTTTAAAATTGCTTATTTAAAAGTTTTTTTTGAATGAAGACTGATATCTTATTGGGCCAGGCTCAAAACAAAACAAATAAAAATGTCCAAAAAATAAAATGTAAACACATGACAAAACGAAACATCAAACCCTGACAGCAACAGTTAATAAACAATTTTAAAAAGATAAAACGCAGAAATCTTGAGCCCAACGCCAGAGAGCTTGAAAGTAGCAAGGTATCAGCCAAACGTCGCTTACCATAAATGTGACAAAAGCTTTGTTCGGCACCAACAAAACCTGAGGATTCAAAGAACCTTCCCCCAAAAAAACAAAGCCAAAACCACCCCTTAACTATCCGAATTCATCTGCAACCCCTCCTTTCTCGCAATCAAATTCACCGATGCTGGTAACCCATGGATCCATTCCCCAAAGTAACTGATTCTCCTTCCCTCCAATGTCAAAGTATGGGCCACACCATTGGCAGCACGCGACGCAAAACGGTAAGAAATCTGTTCAAAACTCAAACCCATAATATAGATATGGTGGGTAATCGCTCTAATTACTGAATTGTCATTGCCCATCTTCTTTATATTCTTGATGACAGAAAGAGCATCGCCCTCCACCACCAGACGTCGGAAACCCATGGCTTTCGCAAACAGTAACGCCCTTTCGCACGCCCTCGCCTCCGCCACGAAAGGATCTACTATGTTCTCAAAAAGATAAGTCTCTGCCCCAAGAATAGATCCTGTAGACTTTCTAGCTATAATTGCTGTTATTGCTCTTCTGTCTTTACTTAGGAATGAAACGTCGAAATTAGTCTTAACAACTCCAGCCTCCGGGGCCTTCCATTGGTCTTGCAAATGAGGTTTAACAGTAACTTGAAGATTTGTATGAGTTAATATGAGTTCTTGCACATATCCCCTAATAAATCCCACCACCTCTTCAAATTGAAACTTGACCCCTTCATGAATAAGCTTATATCTTCGAAACTAGAGACTCCATAATGAAATAGCAATAATGCTTTTTTGTTGATCTTCCGCATCAACAAAAACTCGAGCAAAGCACCTTTTTGGACTCACAGACTCATCAAAAAACTGGATAAAGATCTGAAAGTAAGCCCAGACCTGACCCAAGATACCATAGGTCCAAAGCAAATGATCTAAGCTTTCCACATCTCCCTTGCACAGAGGGCAAGCAGTATCAGCGGCCAACTTTTTCTTCGCCAGATTACAAAAATAGGGAATCAAGTTGTTAAATAAACGCCATACATGTATTTTAATTTTACCTGGAATGTTCAACCCCTAGAGACCCTTGTAAAAAACTTTGAAATCATCTTGATAGGGACTGTAAACATTAGTTTGTACTAGGGATTTAGAAAGTGTTCGATATCCACTCCTCACAGAATAGGTACCAGAACCCTCAAACTTTCACACCGGTGTATCCTCCAAACTACTTCCAAAGATAAAAATAGAAAGGATCCTGATTGCAATATCCTCATAAAAAAGATTGCGGATCAGCTCATCATTCCAGGTAGCTAAATCTGATTGCATTACCTGATTAACAGTGATCCACCTGATTCTAATTTCTTGACCTAATAATCTGTTATTCTCCCTTCCAGGGATCCAAGGATCATTCCAGATGTTAACGCGATCGCCCTTGCCAATTCTCCACAGCATTCCTTCTACAATAAGCTCTCTTGTGCTGCAAATACTACGCCAGGTAAAAGAAGGGTAAGAACCAATTTTAGCTGCTAGAATATTATTAAATGGGAAATAACGCGGTTTTAACACTCTAGCTAAAAGACATTGCGGCTGAGTCAAAATAGGCCAAACTTGTTTAGCTAAAAGGGCCTTATTAAACAAAAATAAATTTTTGAATCCAAGGCCACCATCGAACTTCGGTAAACAAAGCGTATTCCAACCACTCCAATGAATACCGATCTTTATTTTATTATTAGCCTACCAAAACCTGTTCATGATACTTTCAAGCTGCGAGCATAGAGTCTTTGGGAAAAGAAAGCATTACATTGCATATAAAGACGTTGCCTGCAACACAGATTTAATAAATACCTCTTTACCCCCCATTGATAAATAACGAAGGCTCCAACCATTAACCCGTTTTCAAAATCTGTCTTTAAAATTAGCAAATGCCCACACTTTCCTTCGACCCACCATCATCGGTAAACCTAAGTACTTCTCAGGGATTGATGCCACTCGAACCCCCAACACTCTTGTAATGTCCTCCTTAACCTTTTCTTTGACATTGGCTCCAAAATAGATTAGAGATTTATCATAGTTGACCTTCTGACCAGTGTTCATCTCATACTCTCGAATGATGTCTCGAGCCGTACGCACCCCCTCATGAGTAGCATTTCCAAAAAGAATGCGATCATCTGCAAAAAAAGAAATGATTAATAGAAAACCTTTCCCTCCCAATAGATGCACCTCTCATCCGACCCTTCTGCTTAGATTCTTCCAAAAGGGTAGAGAATCCTTCAGCATAAAGCAAGAACAAGTAGGGGCTAAGAGGATCACCTTGTCGCAGCCCTCTTGAAGGAGAGAACCAGTTGCTACACATTCCATTAAGAGAAATCGAATAGGACACTGAACAAATGCATCTCATTATTAGAACAATCCAGTCATCATAGAAGCCCAAAGATTTCATCATTCCTGCCAGGAAATCCCATTCCATACGATTGTACGCTTTACTCATATCTAGCTTGAGAGCAAAATCCCCTCTCCTACCACTCTTCTTCATCTTCAATGAATAAAGCACTTCATAAGCGATCAACATGTTATCTAAAATGAGCCTCCCTGGAATAAACGCACCTTGAGCTTCATTGATGCAGTCACCCAAAATATCACTCATTCGATTCACCAAGACTTTCTCAATGATCTTATAAATAACATTGCAAAGGCTTATAGGTCGAAATTGAGACATATTCTTAGGGTTATCAATTTTAGGAATTAACACAATCCTCTTCTTATTAATATCTCCAATTTTCCTCTGCCCATTCAAAATATCAAGACAATATCTAGAAATGTCTGATCCAATAATGTGCTAGTACCTTTGGAAGAAGATTGCGACAAAACCATCAACCCTAGAAGCCTTTAGAGATGGCATAGCTTTTACCATATTACTAATGTCCTCCTCTGAAAACTGCTTAGTGAGGGATTCATTCATACTTTCAGTAACTCTTTTCTCCACCAAACCAAAAATATGTTCATCAAAACCTGCCTCAGATGCAGAGAAAAGCTTCTCAAAATAACTCGATGCAACCTTGATCATGTCCTCATTCGCTGAAAAACTATTGCCAAAACCATCTTCTAACGCCGCAATCCTACTCTGAACCTTTCGATGACCAGCCATTTTATGAAAGAAACTAGTATTGCGATCCCCATTCTTAAGCCAGTTAACTCAGGCTCGTTGCTCCCAGTAAAGCTCTTCCTTATCAACTTCCAAGTTTAGACCTAATTGCACTTCGGCGATCTCAGCTAAAATATCATCAGATATGTCTTGAGTAAAAAGATAATTCAAACGATCCTCTAAACAGACCCTCTTTCTCTTCTCTTCCCTTTTACTATTTTTACTCCAAACTTGCATTTTGTGTCCCATAACCTCAAGGCTATCAGGTATACTCCCAACCGATCCAGCCCACCAACCTCTAAATAATTCCTCAAAAGAGGATTCTAAACACCATCTCGCTTCAAAATGAAAGCTACTTGGGTGATTCATATAATCAAATCTTTCCGCTCCTATAGTGTCTAAAAGAATCGGCAGTGATCTGAAAATTAATGGGTCAAGTGCTCAACTTGGATGCTTAGAAAGAGCTCCAACCAATTAAGAGTAGCGACCCTAAGATCAAGGCGTTCTCTAATGTTTGTAAAACTAAATCTGCTTCTTTTCTATGTGAACCAACGGCCTTTGAACCCAATGCCTTACATTTATTAATATCGATACATAGCATTCAATATACTATCCTGAGCTAAATTCACATTGTTAAACTTGCTCAACTTAACATACATATCTTCACTCATTTCAATTAATTCTTAAAACAATTTATACATTCCCAACTAAGTCTAAGTATTAGCCGATTTAAAGCATATATGAACATTTAAACATTTATCCTTTTCTAAATCTACCATACATCCAAACATATATGTATAATACCGAATACCTATATGCATAAAATAGGTATACACTCCACAGTACATATAGTAATTTTAATCCATGCACATTTTTAATATAAACATGTTTAGTTACTAATGGCTTCTATACGAATTTTTCACGTCGCGATATGATAAAAGAACCTAAATAGCAACCTTGATAGATGACTCATCATTCCTAATTTTCCATCATCTTAGAAATTTGCATTACTCATATCAATCGCATTGAAAATTATTGCCATAGATGAACAAGAATACCAATTTAAACCATTTCATATAATCATAAGACATTATACTCCAAGCCGAACCTATCATGCACATATATATGTATATACAATCATCATGTTAAGCAGAACAATTCAAATCAACCAAAAATTCATAAACCCATATATATATACATACATACGCCAACTTACTATCTTCACTTAATTCATAAAAGAAATAAAACCATTTTTGTATGATGTTTTAATATCTAACTCAAAAGACACGATCAACCTTTGTAGTTTAGCCTATACATGCCATTGATTTAAGGTTTATTACAAAAGTACCAAAAATTTTGATAGTGTGCTTGACTTCGACGAGGATTCCCGAGTTTGAGCTGCGACTTTAAGATCTAAAACACCATGAAACAAACACTCCAAGTAAGCTCAAATAGCTTAGTAAGTTTTAAGCAAGAAGGTAAAATACACAAATATGCATTACACCATTTTTCTTTAGTTTTCAAACTAACTAGTGAACAATTCATCCTTTCAACATGTAGCCAAGATTAACATTCATCAATCCCATACTCATTCAATCCAAAATAAAAATTTAAGTAACCATGTAGTCATATGCTTCATAGCCATAATGAAATAACTTAATTAATTTCACATTAAGATAATAAACCGTTTGCCAAACATACCTGACACTTTTATTTACTTTTAATAATTGCTTCTATTCTTGAAGAAATATAATAATCCGCACACACAGTGCCCCGTGATTAATTTTTCGCACACACAGTGCCTTCCGACCGATATCGCACACACAGTGCTCGGTGAATAAATTTTTCGCACACACACTGCCCTCCGACTGATATCGCACACACAGTGCTCGGTGATTAAATTTTTCGCATACACAGTGCCCTCTGTCCATTTTCTCATTAGTACTATGTATACGTATGATTTCAATTCCATTCATATAAATACATATAAAATTTAAGATTCAAACAACTTCTTTCATTTATCACCTTGTACCACATTCGACCACACCTACATATATATGCTAAATTAACTATTCGATACCATCACCTATTTCCAAGATCCATATTTAACTACTACTACTCAATTCATCATTGTTTATCCAAACCAATGCTACCGAATTTCACATAGAAATCAACCACACATTTGACTATCATGAATGCTAAACCCTAATCTACATCCAATTCGGCAATTAGAGAAAAACCAAATTTCCAAATGCTTAATTCGACTAATCAATAGATACACATCTTTATATGCATATAATGGACTCCAATCAACTAGTATATCGAAATTTTTCCCATGTTTCATTCAACAATTCCACAAATAATTCAATAACAAATAATACACTTCTCATTTCAAACATTATTCGATCAAACCTAATTGCTTATAAACTTACCCCGGTAGTCGATGAATTCGAGTGTCCCAGCTATTCGTTTAATTTAGCCTTTCCTTTGTCCAACCCCTTTTCCTTTGAACCTTGATCTATACAAGTTCAATTAAGCTCTTTCAAAAATCATTTCCATTCAATTTAATCCATAGCACATAATTTAGCTCATTTACGAATTTACCCTTAACTTTTATAATACCTACAATTTAGTCCCTAATGCAATATACATGAATTACTCGAAATTAACCCAACATTCTTTAGGGCCGAATCTCCCTATGAACCTTATACCTTCATATAACCTATTTATTTAGCAAAGCAATCCTTCAACTATTTATTTTCAAAAATTAAGTTGTCACACTCCTTTTTATATGAATTTTCATACTTTAACCATGTAACTTTCAAGCATAAAATTCCCATTCCTCCATCAAACACAACAAATCATCAACATTCAATAAGGGCGAATCTAGAACATGCTTTAAACTAAAAATTTGCACATGGGTTTGTTAATATTCAATGCAACTAACTCAAAGATACAAGAAAATTACAAAAATCATGTTCAACTTCTAACCTTAAGGGACATGCAAATGGCCGAAAGGTGGGAGCTTGATTTCTTCTTTTCTTTGTGAATTTCGGCAATGGAGAGTAAATGGATGGAAGATGAACATCCACTCATCCTTTAGTGTTTTTCTTATTTTAATCATATAATACTATATTGTTATAATGCCACTAACTAAACTTTAGAATAAAATATGCATAAAACATCATCATCCCGTCCACCCACTAAAATTTTGGGTAATTTAACATGTAAATCCTTTCATGCAATAAGACAATTCAATTAAATCCCTTACTTCAATGCCAACTATATTTACCATTTCAACAATTTAGCCCCCTTATTCATTTTATTTTTTTCTTTTTATTTCAAACATATATATTAACAATCAAATTACCTCATGATATTCTAACACATACTTTACTTATACATATATCGCAACTACAAAATTAATTATAATAATCATTTTCTAACTCGGATTCATGGTCCTGAAACCACCTTTCCGATTAGGGTCATTTTTGGGCTGTTACATGGATCCCACCGAACCAATATCAATACCATTCTCAAAACCACATTTTAAACTGACCATTTCCATCTTATTAGCACTTAATTTTGTTTCAATGAGAAATAAAATTTGGGGATTAATGACTCGCAACTTATTTTTGAGCCTACTAACAGTCTGTGGTCTCCCCAAACCACTAACATTCCAGCTTAGGATTTTCATTTTGCCCAGCTACTCTGAACACCAGAGCTAGCCGATAAAATTGTCGAATCACTTCCAACCTTCGAAGCCAGAAGAGTCGAATCTCCTACAACAACTCTTTGTCGTTTATTTCCATCCACAATAGAGATTGGATCATTTTCTTCTTCGAAGCCCAATTCCATAGGCCCATTTGCTATTTCCACATCATTCAAAGTCTCCTTACCCAAATAAACTCTCTGAACTCGCCCATTATGGAAGAAATGCTGATTGATGCCTAAAGGAGTAAAATTAAGATCCACAATCTGATTCTTCATGTTTCCCTCCATTTTACGCCTAAAAATGTTCCCTGCTTTGAAAGAGTTGCCATTAGTGGAACTTTCCAATTTTTCGTCAACACTCAGATTGCCATCCGCTTCCCTCAACCACTGACTTGCCACCGTCCGTCTACGTCTCGGTTCTACACGCAAAGATAAATCCCGTCTAAAAATAATTTTGGAGGCCTCAATTCTTAGCTGATAAGGGCAGAAACTTTCACACTGACCCAATCTGCTACATATGAAACAAAATAGACTAAGTTTTTCGTATTTGAATCGAGCATAAACTGTCGTCAAATTCCCAATCTGGATCTTCTTCTTCTGTTTCAGAGGGACGAAAATATCCAATGATATGCGAATGCGTATAAAAGTCCTAACCCCCAAGGAGAGATTAGAAGAGTCATATTCAATAAATTTACCACAAAAATTGCCAAACTGCTTGGCAATCGCCTCATTCATCAAACCCGATGGTAAATCATGAACTTGCACCCAGAACTCGATAAGATTAAGTGGCATTATTACAGGATTTTCACCATTAGGAATCCTTTGAACAATAAACAGATGATTATTAATGAACCACGGGGTACCATCGAGGACCCTTAAAATATCAACCTCATGAAAAAATTGAAAAAGGTACTTCTTCTCCCCAAGATCAGTAATAGAGATACCGCCAATAGGATGCCACAGATCTGCCATAGTATTCCTCAGCGAAGGAAAATGGACTACACTATCCGTTAAACATCGACCAACCAGACAACATTTGTAAGACCTTTTCACCACAGTTTCTTCTTCGTGAAAAGCTTCCTCTTCATCATCAATAATACTCAAATTCGCTAGATCCTCCTCCATGACACAGATTCTGATGGATCGGCCAGAACACAGAAAACTACACCCAAATGACATGAAAACAAAGGAAAAACCAAAAGAAAAGACGTGCCAAAGACGTGCCAAAGGGCAGACAGAGAAGAACGTGCCAAACGACAGACTCAGTTATTTAAAAGTTTTTTAAATAAGGCAATATTTGATATTTGGAAATTCGAGGAAATCGTGCCCTATCGTGTTGGGTTTCAATTTTTCGTTTGACCAAATAACCAAATATCCTTTTAAAATTTTATCCATGTTTTCAAAAATAAGACAATACTTGTGTGTTTGGAAATTCGAGGAATCGTGCCCTATCGTGCTGGGTTCGATTTTTCGTTTGGCCAAATAACCAAATATCCTTTTAAAATTTTATCCATGTTTTCAAATATGAGGCAATACTTGTGTGTTTGGAAATTCAAGGAATCGTGCCTATCGTGCTGGGTTTCAGTTTTCTGTTTGGCCACATAACCAAATATCCTTTTAAAATTTTATCCATGTTTTTAAAAATAAAGCAATACTTTTGTGTTTGGAAATTTGAGGAATCGTGCCTTATCGTGCTGGGTTTCGGTTTTCCGTTTGGCCAAATAACCAAATATCCTTTTAAAATCTTATCCATGTTTTCAAAAATAAGGCAATACTTGTGTGTTTGAAAATTTGAGGAATCGTTCCTTATCGTGCTGGGTTTCGGTTTTCCGTTTGGCCAAATAACCAAATATCCTTTTAAAATTTTATCCATGTTTTCAAAAGTAAGGCAATATTTCGTGTTTGGAAATTCAAGGAATCGTGCCCTATCGTGTTGGTTTTCAGTCTTCTATTTGTCCAAATAATTGAATTCCTTATAAAAATCTCAATGCATGAATTTTAGAAATCATGAGAGGATCTCGGCATCAAGGATTTGAAACGTCATGTCCTATCATGCTAGATGTGATATTTTATTCCTTCAGAACAAGAGAATCACAATACTCAATTCGAGTTATAAAATATTTTTAAGAAAAAAATGAAATTTTAAAATCGTTTTAAACTTTTCGACATTAGGACATCAGTTAATCAATTTGGTACCAATTTTGGGCGTTGCGAGGGTGCTAATCCTTCCTCGTACGTAACCGACTTTCGAACTCGTTTTCTTGAATTTCGTAGGCGAAAATGTTTTATAGGTGATCTGATCACAACTAAACAAAAAGGATTGGTGGTGACTCCATTTGCCATATTTTTAAAGTCGATACCTATTTTTCAAACTCAAAAAAAATGGTTTCGACAGCTTGGCGCCTCCACTAGGAACCTGTTGAGAGTCAGGCTATAGATTGATTAACAATTGTTCTTTTGATTGAAAATTTGGAAAATTGTTTTGAAAAATCATGTTTCCTTTGATGCATTTGCTGATACTACGATGTTTTTGGTAAAATACTTGCACCTGTATTACATAACTGTTGTGGTTACACCTTTAAGTGGGAGTGAGAAACTATGCCTTCGTGAGGTTTTCACCTCCACATGGGCTAGTGGACTACTTCTAGAATACATCCGTACCTATGTCTTCGTGAGGTTTTCACCTCCGCATGGCCATAGGGAAATGTATTCCCCTGAACTAAACTTGATCTATATGAGCCTATAATGGGTGAGGATTAAGGAATCTGCTGGTTCAGGTACCCTTTTCTTTAGAACTTTACCACATATAGTGGACCATAGGAACCCATCAGATGTAGTAGTGCTAAATGCTAGTGATTATCCATATAGGTGTTTAATTATTTTTTGTTTGTCTTAAATCTTGTTATTTGATACTGACTTGTGTATTTTGTTTGTGATTTGCATGACATTGCATATTTAAGAAGGAGTCGATTCGTGTTCGGTTACTAAGTTAGAAAGTTTAATATGGAGAATAAATTTCTTGATAGAATCGAGGATTATGCGGCCGTCCGCACATGGTCAGAGAAGCAACAATTAGAGAAAGGGGACAGTTTGGCTAAAGGATACACATCGGAGCTGTGGGACTTTACCCGCATCAGTGTGATACAAAATGAGCTACAAGAGTTGAGAGATATATGGGCCCATTGAGATGAGGGAACTAAGCAATTGTTCTACCAGAATTATAGCGACATACCCTATTTGCTGGATGTCAAGGTAGACAAGCATCTGTTTTAGGTTATGACTTAGTTTTAGAATCTTGCGTATAATTGTTTCACTTTCGGGAGGGTAGATTTGGTGACCACTATAGAGGAGTATACGGCCTTGCTTCGTTGTCCAAAGATCCTAGTCGACAAAGCTTACTCTAAGGCCGCTAATGCCCCGACTTCGACAGAAAGGGGATGGCAAATATATTCCTTGGGTGATTATGAGAGACTTGATCTTAGCACACCCAGATGCCAAGAAGAAAGTGGATATCTTCGCCTGGAGCATTTATGGTTTGGTGATTTTTTCTAAACTCTAAGCATATAAACGAAGAAGTCACTGACTTATCCGATCGTTTGAATAAAAAAATCACACCGGTACCTACAATTTTAGCCGAGACGTTCAGATCTTTGAGCTTATGTCGGAGGGCAGGCGAAGGCTGATTTATTGGATGTGTTTAGCTGCTACTAGTATGATTTCACAGACATTTTTAGAAGGTGGACAAGGTCTCTTACCGAGTCTTCTCTGAAAGTTATTCCCCGTTAAAGGAAGAAGTAGCTATGCAAAGGAGAGGCGATATTTCAGAAGAAAAATGGATGGCAATTCTTCAAAATCTCAAAAAGGAGGATGTTGAATAGGAGCCTTTTGGATGTTCCCTAACGAGTCCTTTATCAGTATGGGAATTTCGATTATGTACCTTTGCTTGGGATTTGGGGGCCACTGGATACACTCTTTTAATGGTATTAAGGCAGTATAAATCGAGGCAATTTATACCGGTAACTTATGGGCTTTCCCAATATGAATTCTCGTATAGAGCAGATAACTATAAGAAAAGGGTTTGAGAGATCTATGATGCTTGGAATCAGACTCGCCGGATAAAGAGATTAGCTGTGGGTTCTATGACGACGCCTGAGTACAATGAATGGTTTAGTAAAAGGAGTAATGGTAATATTCTTAGGCCAAGTTCAGAAGGTGTTCGATCAATAGAAGAATGCTTGCAAGTCGTCCCGTCAGAACTAGAGACGATAAGACATGACTTTGAAAAGAAGAGTCTCGAGTTTAGAAAAGGATCGAGCAGCTAGAGAAAGAGAAAATGCACTTGAAATTAGACGTGAAAGTGCAAAACTCAGAGGCTGAGAAATTAAGAAAAGGGAAGAATAGAGTTGAAGAAGTCCTAGATAGTTTAAAGACCGACTATAAAAAGATGCGTCTATCAATAAGGACTGCTGATTTAGGAAAAACTTCGAAGCAGTGGCATCAGGAGATTCAAGATGAAAGGACTAAAGTTGGTCAATAGGAGGAGAAGTACCGAGAGGCACAAGCACGAAATGAATTTATGAAGAAGAGCCTCTCAGAAAGTCGAAGTGAATAAAGCGTGTTAAAGGCTAGAGTCGAGAAACTCGAGAGATCTCTTCATCATCATCGAAATCGTAACTCTATGAAAGAATTAAGAGCAAGTTTGAACCAAATTGAAGAAATGAAGAAGAAGATTGAAGAATTAGAAATGGCATTGCAGAATTGTCAAAACCATATAGAGTCTCTAGAGGTGAATGAAGAAAGATGGAAGGAGGAGCTTCACTACTCTTAGAATCAAGTCAGAGATAGGGATTACATCATGGGAGAAGCCATAACCCAGATTCGAGAGATAGCTGATTACATGCAGACTTTGGCCGTACAAGCTGATATATTGAGCGTGCAATTTGAGACGCGGTCAGATAGTGGACAGGAGTTAGTTTCACTACTTAGGAAAATTAAAGTTTTAGGTGCTAGGGCAAGGCCTTATTTGTAACTTGATTTTATGTAAAGGGCTTTGTTCTCTGGTAAAGTTTTCTAAATGAAATTGAATCAGAATCGAATCCTTCTTTGCATTCATGCATTGGCATTTGTCTTTATTCATATGCATTAAGGGTCATTAAAAGATTCTAATTAAATAAAAAATTATTTCAGCATTAACTTGGACACCGGTAAAACCAAACATCCATACGGTACCCGAACCAAGACAAAAGATATGGATCAGAGATTAGAGAAGCTTGAACAAATCAAAAGGGAGATGCAGGATAAACTTCAGCTGCAAATGCAGGAGCAGCTTGCTAAGACCCAGCAGGATATGATGGATCGAATGATAGAATCACAAAAAAATATGATATCTCAATTTACTCAATTACTGGCGGGAGGAATAGATAAAGGGAAAAGCCCTATGGATAGTATCACGGAAAGTAATCAATATCCTCCTGGCTTTACTCCAACGTGTGTACATGCACTGCCAGAAATAAGTCCACAAGGGCCATCTATCTCTATCAGGCTGTAACAGATTCCAGTCGGAGCCTCAATACCGATGAATTTCTAAGATGGCTCAGGCTCTAACCCTGGCCATAGTCCAATCAATCCTAATGTCCCTGATTTGGATAAAATAGCTGAAGGAGAGAGGGCAAAAGTGGAATTACCAAAGTAACTAGAAGATAGATGTAAATGGTTGGAGGAGAAGTTTAAGGCAATAGAAAATACTGATAGCTGTTATGGAATCGATGCCAAGGATTTAAGCCTGGTCCTAGACTTGGTGCTCCCATACAAATTCAAGATGCCTGAATTCGAGAAATATAATGGGTCAAGTTGCCCCAAGGCCCATATTACTATGTTTTGTAGAAGGATGACCGGATACATTAACAATGACCAACTGTTGATTCATTGCTTCCAGGATAGCCTGGTGGGAGCCGCAGCCAAATGGTATAACCAGTTGAGTCGTGCCAGAATTGGTTCATAGAGAGATTTGGCTCAAGCATTCGTGAAGCAGTACAGTCATATGACAGACATGATTCCCGATAGGATTTCTCTTCAAAACATGGAGAAAAAGGGAAATGAGAGCTTTAGACAATATGCACAGAGGTGTAGGGAGGTTGCCATCCAAATCCAGCCACCACTTTTGGAGAAAGAGACCACCATGCTCTTCATCAATACACTAAAGGCCCCATTTATCACGCATGTGCTAGGAAGTGCTACAAAGAGTTTCTCGGACATTGTAATGACCAGAGAAATAATTGAGAATGCCATAAAAAGTAGAAAGATCGAGGCAGGAGAAAGCAACAAGAGAACGGCCACAAGGAAGAAATAAACTAAAGTGAATAACGCAAGCATAGGGTACTCAAAGTCAATCACCGTTAATCAGCCAAAAGCAGTGACTACGGGGTATCAGGGTTTGTCAAGGAAAGAATCTGGCACCACAAGATAAAGCAATGAGAAACTCCAATTTACGCCGATCCTAATGACGTATAAGGAGTTGTATCAAAGCTTATTCGACGCACATGTTGTGTCTCCTTACTATCAAAAACCAATACAGCCTCCGTATTCCAAATGGTATGACTCAAATGCTCAGTGTGAGTTCCATGCGGGGATTACAGGGTATTCAATTGAAAATTATCTCACCTTTAAGAAATTGGTAGAAAGATTCATCAACATAGGTATTGTGAAGTTAGATGACGCGCCAAAAGTAGAAAATTTATTACCTAATCATACTAATAACAGGGTTAATACAATTAGTGAAAGTTCAGAGAGAAGAATAAAAGTAAATGTCGCAGAAGTTAAGACTCCTTTAAGATTGGTCTAGAAAGAAATGGTCAAACAGAGACTAATTGTTGCAGAAGATAGTCAGGGAAAGTTGATAAATTATTGTGAATACCATCATGAAATGGGACATGAGATTCAGAATTGTAAGGAATTTAGAACTTTGGTATAAAATTTGATGAACAATAAAAAAAATTGAGTTTTGTGAAGAAGGCGCGGAAGATAAGAGCATATGCGCGTCAGAGTCAACAGCAAAGAGCTCAAAATTTAATTTTCCAGTGGTCGTTATTTCGCGACCCAAAAATAATGGAGCTGGAATACAGACAGCACCGAGAGTGATAATACAGAGGCCCGTAGCCTTTACTTATAAAGATAGTAAGAAGGTTCCCTAGAACTATGAGTGTAATGTGGCAGTCCCAGGGAAAGAGAATTTGGCTAGTGCTTCGAAGGAGGATCTAGATGAAGGTTTTCATACTCGTAGCGGGAGACGCTATGATTTGACAAAAGGGAAAGCTCCAATGGTAGAGCAGGAGAAAGAAAAACCAGTCCAGCCTAAGTCGCCTATTAAAGAACTAGTGAAAGAGGAAGGAGCTAGGGAGTTCCTAAAATTTTTAAAACATAGTGAATACTGTATTGTAGAGCAGCTGTACAAACAACCAGCGCACATATCTGTGTTAGCTTTGCTCCAGAGTTCGGAGGTACACAGAAACGCATTGATGAAAGTTTTGAATGAGACTTACGTGGCCAATGATATCTCGGTTAATAAACTGGATCGATTGATTGGTAACAAAAGTGCTGACAAATTCATCTATTTCAATGACGACGAGATACCACCTGGTGGTAGGGGATCCACCAAGGCTTTGTATATTACCACTAGATACAAAAGGTACACGTTACCAGGGGTCTTGATAGACAACGGGTCAGCGTTAAACGTATTACCTTTGTCCATATTAAATAGACTACCTGTGGATAGTTCACACATGAAAGAGTGCCAGAGTATAGTGAAGGCATTTGATGGCACGCAAAGAAGAGTCATGAGGAGAATTGAGATACCCTTATTAATTGGCCCGACTTCTTATGAGGTGGATTTCTTGGTTATGAATATCAAGCCTTCATATAACTGCTTACAAGGAAGATTGTGGATACACTCGTCAGGGGCAGTGACCTCATCATTACATTAGAAAAGTGAAGTTGGTAGCAGATGGTCGGCTAATAACAATAAAGGATGAAGAGGACATTATTGCAGCAGTGACTAGTGATATGCCGTACTTGGAGATAAACGATAAGACAACTGAATGTTCTTTTCGGTCTCTAGAGTTCGTAAATGTAACTTTCATTCCGGAAGGAAACATAATCATGATACCAAGAATCTCCAAGACTACAAGAATGGGATTGAAAATGACTGTAGGAAAAAGAGCTTTACCAGAAAGAGGACTCGAAAAGTACCTTCAGGGGAGAGTTGTGGCTTCGACGTTGAGAGAAAAGCAAGATTGCTTTGACTTAGGATTCAAGCCGGATGCAAAGAAAAAAATAAAAGAGTCAGAAAAAAGAAGTGCTCGTTTGAGTGGCGAGGAAACCAAGTGGGAACCCATGATAATTCCACACATATCCAAAATATTTGTTTCGGGAGGGGTCATTCATGTTGAGCAGAAAGCGCCGAAGAGAGAAGACATTGTAGTGATGCTGGGCAATGTCTGCATTAATGCCATATCCGAGGAGGCAGCTGAAGAGGGGACCTTATCAGATATTCGACCTTATGAACCAAAAAGCGTTTTGGAAAATTGGACTGCAGAGGAAATTCCTGTAGTATTTAAAGCTTACTCAGAGTAATGTTCAGAACGCACTTATTGCTTTACGCTTAGAAGCAATAAGATTTCTTTTGTGAAATAGGCTCATGTTCAAATATTATTATATTAATGAATTACATTTTTGCTATCATTTGAAGCAAACATTCTTCTACTCTTTTCTTTGTTTTGTGATTCCCTCAAATCATTCTCTCATAATTATTCATAATTATGCATACAAATAATTATTCATAAATTCATTCGTTCTTTCCATATTCTTTTGAACTTACAATAGGTCCCCGGATATCAATGATATGAGCAACGCTGCTAGGGACTCAGAATATCCTTTTGAGCAAGACATGTGTTTAGAAGGATCACAAGACTTTGGAGATAACATGGACGGTGACTTATCTCCTGACTTGTTAAGAATGGTAGAACAAGAAGAGAAACAAATTCTACCTCATAAGGAAACAGTAGAGACTGTGACACTAGAGGAAGGGAAGTAGTAAGTATTGGAACGTGCATAGCCAAAGAAACGAGGCGGGATCTCGTCGAGTTGCCACAGAAATTCAAGGATGTCTTCTCATGGTCATACAAGGATATGCCCAGTTTAAGCACCAACATTTTAGGACACTTCCTGCCTATAAAAAGGGATTGCAAGCCACTTCAGCAGAAGCTCCGAAAGATAAGATCGGATATTGTGCTAAAAATAAAGGAGGAAGTCAAAAGACAGTTTGATGCCAAATTCTTGCAAGAGATCAAATATTCAGAATGGGTAGCCAACACTATGCCTGTCCCTAAGAAAGATGGGAAAGTGCGAATGTGTGTAGATTATAGAGACCTAAACAAGGCTAGCCCAAAGGATAATTTTTGATTGCCTCATATTGATACTCTGGTGGATAACACAGCAGGTCATTCATGGATGGATTCTCGGGGTACAATCAGATAAAAATACATCCTGAAGATATGGGAAAGACTACCTTCATAACATTGTGGGGTACGTTCTGTTACAAAGAAATGTCGTTGGGTTGGAAAATGCGGGAGCTACGTATCAAAGAGCTATGGTGACCTTGTTCCATGATATGATGTACAAAGGGATTGAAGTCTACGTCGATGATATGATTGCAAAGTCCCGAATAGAGGTTGAACATATCCAAGTTTTGAGAAAATTATTCTTAAGACTGAGGAAATTCCAGTTAAAGCTCAATACTACAAAATGCACTTTTGGAGCTAGATCGAGAAAATTGTTAGGCTTCATAGTCAGTGAGAAGGGAATCGAGATTGACTCAGACAAGGTCCGGGCTATACAACAATTGCCTCCACCACGTACTCAAAAAGAAGTTTGAGGTTTCCTTGGAAGGTTAAATTACATTGCTTAATTTATTTCACAGTTAACCAAAAAATGTGACCCCATATTTCGTCTTCTGAAGAAATGCAATCCAGGAGTGTGGGATGATAAATGCCAGAAAGCTTTTGAGAAGGTCAAACAATACTTGTCAAATACTCTAGTCTTGTCACCCCCTTGCTCAGATAGGCCACTAATCCTGTACTTAACAGTGTTTGATCACTCTATGGGGTGTGTACTAGGTCAACATGATGATTTGGGGAGAAAAGAAAAGGTGATATACTACATCAGCAAGAAATTCACTGAGTGTGAGATGAGATATTCATCAATTGAGAAATTGTGTTGTGCCTTGATTTGGATGACTCAGAGATTGAGACAATACATGCTGTACCACACCACCTGGTTAATCTCGAAATTAGACCCCCTAAAGTACATGATAGAGTCAACTGCTTTAAATAGAAGGATGGTTAGATGGAAAATCTTGCTTTCTAAATTCGACATCATCTATATGAGTCAAAAAGTTGTGATAGGGAGCACAATAGCAAACTTTCTAGCAAGTTTAAAGTACTAGAAGTATATGGAGATTCTGCACTAGTGATCTACCAACTAAAGAGTGAATGGGAAAGAAGAGACCTCAAATTGATCAATTATCGAATGATAGTTATGGGGTTAATTGAGGAGTTTGACGATATCACTTTTAGTTATCGCTCACGAGAAGAAAACCACATGGTAGATGATTTGGCCACTTTGGCCTCCATGATTAAAGTAAGCAAATAGGAGGATGTAAAGCCTATCCAAATGAGTATCTATGAAGCTCCAGCCCATTTCTATAATGTGGATGAAGAGGAAAGAGATAATCACCCTTAGTATCACGATATATTGCGGTACGTGAAAAATCGTGAATATCCTGAGTAGGCAACCGAGAACAATAAGAGGACTCTGAGAAGGCTAGCTTGTGATTATGTTTTAGACGGGGAGGTGTTGTACAAAAGACGAAAGAATCAAGTACTTTTGAGATGTGTGGACGCTATTGAAGCTAAGAGAATTCTAGAAGAAGTCCATGAGGATGTCTGTGGGACTCACGCCAACGACTTTACAATGGCCAGACAAATTATGAGATTCGGATACTATTGGTTAACCATGGAAGGTGATTGCATCAACTATGCCAAGAGATGTCACAAATGCCAGATTTATGGGGACAAAATTTATGTACCTCCTTCGCCCCTGCATGTTATGACTTCTCCATGGCCTTTCTCTATGAGGGGACCGGATGTCATTGGACCAATTTCGCCGAAAGCTTCGAACGGGTATCGATTCATTTTGGTAGTCATTATTACTCCACCAAGTGGGTAGAGGCTGCTTCATACTCTAGCATCACTAAATCGACAGTTAGCAGATTCTTAAAGAAGGAAATTATATACTGATATGGGATGCCTGAGAAGATCATATTTGATAATGCACTCAACCTGAACAACAGTACGATAGCAGAAGTTTATAGTCAGTTCAAGATCAGACACCACAACTCGTCGCCGTATCATCCAAAAATGAATGGTGCAGTAGAAGCAGCTAATAAAAACATTAAGAAAATTGTAGAAAAGATAACAGAAACTTATAGAGATTGGCACGAGAAGTTGCCTTTTGCTCTATATGCCTATTGGACATCTGTTAGGACTTCTACTGGGGCAACACCTTTCTCGTTGGTCTATGGGATGGAGGCAGTTTTACCTATTAAAGTAGAGATACCTTCCCTCCGAGTTCTTTCAGAGCTAAAGTTAGATGAAGCAGAATGGATCCAATCTCGATATGATCAATTGAACTTGATTGAGGAAAAATGGCTAAGGGCTATCCAGCATGGGCAGATGTATCAAAAACGAATGATGCGCACTTACGATAAAAAGGTCCGCCCGAGGGAATTTCATGAGGGAGACTTGGTATTGAAAAAGATTCTCCTTATACAAAAAGATTTCAGAGGAAAATGGATACCAAATTGGGAAGGACCTTACGTAGTAAAGAAGGCTTTCTCTAGAGGGGCATTAATTTTGGCCTAAATGGATGGGAAAAACTTGCCCAATCCTATAAATTTGAATTCAGTCAAGAAGTACTACATGTGAAGAAGAAAAAGGCCGAGGTGAAAACCCGCAAAGGGCACATTGAGACCTCAAAAAAAAAGAAGAAAATAGAGAGGTCAAAGTGAAAACCCACAAAGAGCGCTTTGAGACCAAAAGAGATTTGAGTTGAAAACCCAAAAAGGGCGGCTCAAATTATGACATGTGGTGATCCTACTATACTTAAATTAACAAGGAAGGGGTATGTTGCGTCTTGGTACATCGAAAAAGTACTCAAGATCTCCTAAACACATGTCAAACTCAAAACAGTCTTCCAGACGCTCGGGCAAATAAACTCAGGCTACGATATCTAGAGGGCTCATAATATTCGTTTTTATTGAATGTGCTATCTTTGAATACTTTGTTCTTTTCAATATGAGTATTTTTTATTAATTTCTTTTGATAATTTATCTTAAGTTTTACTTCACACCAATTTTATTCTCATCTATTGTATTACCTTTGTGCGAGTATGTTGCATTGAAATAATGATGGATGAACTAATAATACTTTCACAGAAGAAGTTCTGCATATTACTCTAGAGGTTTCTAAATAATACAAGAACCTAAAATAAGACTATTGTTTAGAACTCACCAGGTCTAAAGGCTTGATAATATCTGAAAAAAAGATGTCTAAATAGTGATGATCTCTTCGTTTTTTAAGTACCACGGCAGAGATGAGCCTTTAACAAACAAACAATAAGAAGGAGACTATTCTTAAAGATAAAATTCTGTGTTCAGGCTCAACACTTAGAGAGTGGCGTAACAGATTGTTTTGGGTCTTATACACTTGAGTCACGGCAAGTGGCAGTACAATAACACAAACCTTGCGCCTTCGAAGTATGATAGAATGGACCCTGAAGTTACAATGGGGCGAATCAGTTGAGCAAAGTATAAGTGCTCTTTCAGGTTTTGGGTCAAAATACCATCCAAACAAGGACAACATAATGCGAGTAGGGATGCCCTTAAACATTTGAAAAGAATTATTCTCATGAAATTCTGCATTCATGCAAGACACATTTAGTTAGGAGCATTCGATTCATTCTGATCAATTCATCCTAATCGTTGTACAAAAAAATCACTCTCATGACATTCACACAAATTTCATCCATAATACATTTAGTTAGGAGCATTAGATTCATTCTGATCATTGCATCCTAACCATTTCACATAAGCATAAATACATAAAACATATTTTACAGGATAGGTCTCCTAGAGGACGGTGTCGCAACATCGGTTAAATAGCTGATCTTGCCTTCCTGAGTGAAGCGAATCGAAGATACCAGTCTTGCGTCCCTGAGTTTGTAGTGGAGTAGATTGCAAATAGCAGATCTTTCCTTCTTGAGCGAAGCGGATCGAAGATACCAGTCTGGCATCCCTGAGTTTGCAGTGGAGCAGATTGGAAATAGAAGATCTTGCCTTCCTGAGTGAAACGGATCGAAGATACCAGTCTGGCGTCCCTGAGTTTGTTATGGAGTAGATTGAAAATAGTAGATCTTGCCTTCCTGAGCGAAGCGGGTCGAAGATACCAGTCTGGTGTCCCTGAGTTTGCAATGGAACAGATTGAAGATAGAAGATCTTGCCTTCCTGAGCGAAGCGAATCGAAGATAAAAATCTTTTCACCTCAAAATCCCAATGGAGTAGGTTGAGGCTACAAATCCCTTCTCCCTGAGGTTATTGAGGATCAACCTTTATTTCCGAGAAGTTTTTATAGGAAGATCGAAGCTACAAATCTCTTCCCCCTAAAATTACATTGGAGGAGATCGAAGTAACATTTCTTATACCCCTAGAGACGCAGTGGGATGGAATGGGACTACTTGAAAAAGCATCGAATAAGTCCAAGATTCGACAAAATCGGGCAAAAATTGGCCTTTTTAAAATATTTGCTCTATTTTCGTTACATAACAATGAGCAAAGAGGAGCAACTGTAGGGCCCAAAATTTTTCCGGGCCCATTACAAACAATAAAATACAAAAATCAAATAAAAAAAGTCCAGTCTTACAAACCCAATATCAAAATTTAAACAGCAGGCCCTAAATACCATTAAACAAACCCTAAAACAGGCTTAAAAATCTAATCCCGAAACTGGCCCGAATGGCCCAAATAGTTCAGCAAGCAGAAACCCCAGAGGGTTCTGGAATCAGCCAAGCGTCGCAGCCTCCCCCGCGCTCCATAGCTCGTGTATCTGCAAGCCCCACGCGCCTCCGTACGCCACGTCCGCGTCATTCGTACCTGCAAACAGGGGCTCCAATAGCAAAGAAACAACAGCAAATAGAAATTAAAAAGAGATTGTATTTTCATTTTTTCTTCTGGGCTATATAAAAACCAGAAAATCTTGTAACGTTTTTACATACGCAGACAGAGAATATACAACGAGAAACCAGAAACAGAGATTAAAAAGGTTTCTTTTTTCAATTACATATTTCTATTATTGTTCTTTTTTTAATCTTTCGAGCATTTTTTTTCTTACTTTTTCGATACACTAAAAAAAAAAAGGAGTTACCTTTGTGAGATTCCATCCTCGTCTTCTCCATCACAATCGGAGTTAAGATATGGGCATAGATCCAAGGGCAAGGCTTTAAGGACGGTGCGTAGAAGCCCATCGGACCTTCGTGTACCACTAAGCGATGTTTGCAGTGGCGTTCTAGTGGTCAGACGGAGGGGTTTCAGGTGCGGCCGAGAGCAAAGGTAGGGAGAGCTAGGTTTTTTTTCAAAAAAAAAAAGAAGAGAGGGGGCCGATTTGCTGTTTGTTTTTCAGGCTTTATTAGCCTTTTAAAACGATGCGAAACGACGTCGTTCGAAGCCTAACTAAGTGGCCTCAAAACGACGCCGTAGAAGGTTGCCCCAACCCGATCCAGTTCAGTATCCACGATACCCGCACATTTCTATAATGATGGATAATTTATCCGTTTAATCATTTTCTTGGCGTCGCTGTTTCAATTAGATCCTTGGCATATTTCCTTTGCTTCTTTTGAATTAACCCCCATAATTTGTGCGTTACTTCAATTTAGTCCCGTCAATATGCTGCGTTTTGAATGTTAGAATATTTGCTAGTTTGATCCCTCAATGTTTATATGATTTTTAATCTGATCTTTGATTGTTTATTCATGAAATGACCCTCCAATATTATTTTCACTTGATTAAGCTTTATTTCTGCTCATAATTTTTGTAACCTTTTGTAATATTAAATTCATTTATTATTCAAGCTATTTTAATAAAATTGTTTTATAATTGATTCCATAATATTTTATTTTGTTTTTATTTTCCATTTATATATTTATTGTATAAATATTTAATTTCAAACATATATTATGCATTCCTTCGATGATTTTTATAATATTTAATGTAAATACTCTTGTATATTGTTAATTTGCACATTCATATATAATTAGTGTTAAAATTATTTTATTTTATTTACATACTATTGATTTTATATTGTTTTATATATATATTTTTCTTTAAAATCTATTATGTATCTCTTTAAAAGAGCCTATTTTAAATTATATATTTATTCCAAACACTTTTATAAATCATTATTATATATATATATATATATATAATTTTATATCAAGTTTTTTATTACATGTATAATATTTAAATTAACACATATTATTTTATGTATATTATCTCGCTTATTTACATTAAAATTTGCTATATTTTAATTTGTTTTTAATTAGCTATATTTTTATTTTTTATTTTTTTGTTTCTTGACTAATAATGTTGGTATTTTCAAAATAAGAATTTGAGATTATTGATTTTGTATATCTTGAATTATATGTTCATATCATTATTCTTATCATCCATTTGTACAAGTGTTGTATTCACGTATTATTATTCCATGCTCGGTATTATATTTTTGTTTCTCATTATTTAGTGATTCAATAAAAGTATTTTGAGTCGATTTTAAAATTGCTTTTTTAAAAGTTTCTTAAACAAGGCAATATTTGATATTTAGAAATTCGAGGAAATCGTGCCCTATCGTGCTGGGTTTCGGTTTTCCGTTTGGCCAAATAACCAAATATCCTTTTAAAATTTTATCCATGTGTTAAAAAATAAGACAATACATGTGTGTTTGAAAATTCGAGGAATCGTGCCCTATCGTGCTGGGTTTCTGTTTTCAGTTTGGCCAAATAACCAAATATCCTTTTAAAATTTTATCCATGTTTTCAAAAATAAGGCAATACTTGTGTGTTTGGAAATTCGAGGAATCGTGGCCTATCGTACTGGGTTTCTGTTTTCCGTTTGGTCACATAACCAGATATCCTTTTAAAATTTTATCCATGTTTTTAAAAATAAGGCAATACTTGTGTGTTTGGAAATTCGAGGAATCATGCCCTATCGAGCTGGGTTTCGATTTTCCGTTTGGCCAAATAACCAAATATCCTTTTAAAATTTTATCCATGTTTTCAAAAATAAGGCAATACTTGTGTGTTTGGAAATTCGAGGAATCGTGCCCTATCGTGCTGGGTTTCGATTTTTCGTTTGGCCAGATAACCAAATATCCTTTTAAAATTTTATCCATGTTTTCAAAAGCAAGACAATATTTCGTGTTTAAAAATTCAAGAAATCATGCCCTATCATGCTGGTTTTCGGTCTTCTGTTTGTCCAAATAATTGAACATCCTTATAAAAATCTCAATGCATGAATTTTAAAAATCATGAGAGGATCTCGGCATCAAAAATTTGAAACGTCATATCCTAACGTGCTGGATGTGATATTTTATTCCTTCGGAACAAGAGAATCTCAATACTCAATTCGAGTTATAAAATATTTTTTAAGAAAAAAATGAAATTTTAAAATCGTTTCAAACTTTTCAACATTAGGATATCAGTTAATCAATTTGGTACCAATTTTGGGCGTTGCGAGGGTGCTAATCTTTCCTCGTACGTAACCGACTTCCGAACCTGTTTTCTTGAATTTCGTAGGCCAAAATGTTTTATAGGTGATCCGATCATACTTAAACAAAAAGGATTAGTGATAACTCCATTTGCCATATTTTTAAAGTCGATACTTGTTTTTCAAACTACAAAAAAATAGTTTCGACAATTAGGATGACCAAAATAGAAATGAATGATAATGTTAATGACCAAATTAAAATTTTTTTGTAGTTCAATAACCAAAACAAAAACACACTAATAATTGAGTAACTATTAAAGCTAACAAACTGGCAAGATCAAATCCGGCTTTCTCCGGGCTTGAATTTTCATAGACTTGGGTTTTTATGGCTAGGGCTTTCTTGTGCTCAAATTTTATTCGATCTCGAATCGAGCTGGGCAGACTCTGACGAATTCAAATAATTTTAAATTTTATAAGTTATAAATATTTTAATTTTGAATGTAATAATTCATTTTATTTTTATATTGTAATACTACAAACCCGATCTAGACGTTAGGTCGAATTTAGATGGTTACATCGTTAAGTAAAACATTACCCTTTAATTTTCGTGAAAACTTAATTTTAAATCAATAATAAATAAAATTGATTAGTCTATCAAAAACTTAAGTATTCAGATAATCGTAAGAGATCACTTTGATGAAAACATTTTGTTACTCATTTGATTAAAAAAAACCCATTCATTTAACCAGTTGCATTGTATAACATGGTTTTTAATTTCAAAACCTTGCAGCGAAAAACACTTAAGAGTTCTTAACTTGTAAAAACTTAATATTTCATTAGTTATGTCTTGTTAAAAATGTCAGTTATAAGTAGTATGTTTGCAAGATAAATTTCAAACCAAAATTAAAGTCCTAAAACAAATCAAAATGTCCGTAAAGTCAAAAATTAAATCCAAACATACTTAAAAACAAAATGTCTGAACCGAGAGCTATGGAATCGCCACCAAATCTTTATTCTAATGTTCACCTGAAAAGTGTCAAAAACAAATGAGTGATCTAAAATTTCAATGTGTGACTTGGCCCACTACACAATTTTAATTATAGCATAAATAAATGCAATTATCCATACAGAACTTTCATATTTTAGAAACATGTAACATATAAGAACAAATCCTACCCCCATCTGCTACACACTATTTCCGATCAACCAATCACACTAATTAGGACTTCATGAGTCCATCCATCCAGTCACATTGGTAAGTGGTGATATGCCATTCATAAATATGAAGTTGAGCAGCCAGACACATATTGCGAATTAATTGCTAGAATTTACAGTAAAAATGCCAGAATAAACTTCCTCCATCATATCAAACCCACCCCAATGCACATGCATAATCATATTTACATACTTATAAATCATATGAATTGAGTGGCGTGTGTACCTAAAAACATACTTTTACAGATCATATCATATCACATAACTTATACAAAATTAAGCCTCCACAACATACTTTCTAAGCAAACTCATGTATAACATACTGAATTTTATGCTTTTATAAGCCTACAAAATGCCCACAGAGTCAATTTTAGAGTCCCTTAATTGGCCCCTAATCGGGCCTTCAAATTGGCCAAAAAGGGTCCATACACCCGTGTGGTCCACATAGCCTACCTGGTCGGGTCGTATAATCACACACGACCGTGTGCTCCACACAACCTAGCACACAGCCAACCACACAACAGTGTGATGCATATGGTTTATCACATGGCTCGCCATGCGGCCGTGTGACTTTGGCAGGCCGTCTGACTTTGGGCAGTTTCAAGAATAGTCACTAATTTTAGGCTTTTCTACGTTTCAACCAAGTTTTCAAGTTAGTTTCACCTGATGGCAATTTTAATTAACCACACAACCACGGATCCTACAATCAAACATTAAATCGCAGAAATTAACCTTCAAGAATCCACCCGAGATAACATCCATTTATTAAAAATTCAATCCCTAAAGCGATGTTGAGCACTTACTTATCAGAAAACAGAGTCAAAATCAGCAATTACTCTGCTGGAGAATTTTGATTCTCACGCCCTTCACCTAATAAAAAACCACGAGATCACTTATCATCACGTAGAACAAAATTAAACACTACTCAATTCAAACCTTGCTCAAGAACGAGTTAAAATTTGATATCAGAAAAATGGATCAATGTTACTTACCTTTACTCGGATTTACTATCGTAGATGAAGAATAAAAAAGATACACATAACAACCTTAATGGAAGCAAGGTAGGAAGCAAATCAAGAAGAAAGATGAGATGAAAATTCAAGAAAAACAGAAGAAAAGAAAGAAGAGGGAAAAAAATGTGAGGGGAAATAAAAGAGAGGAAATGTGAATAGAGGAGAGGGGAAAAATTGAACAGTGTAGTTGGTGAGTGAATTTAGGGATTTTGATAATTTTAACAAAACAAAAATAATAATTTAAACAAATCCTAACCCACTAACCCACTAGATTTTTATAGAATTTTAATATGACTTAACTACCAACCAATGGCAAGGAATGAAAAAGAATTCCCATTTTACAAACACAGGACAAAAGGGTTAGATTTAATCAAATGGACTGGGGTAGGAATTGAGCAAAAAATTAACAAATTTTCAAAAGAAATAACTCAAACTAGAACCTCACATGCATTATCACAACACTCAACCACTAAATAAAATTAAATTATTTGATATAATTTAATATTTTAATTAAAAAATTTGGGGCGTTACATGTACCATAACAACGCAATTCAAATTTACCTAATAAAAATAAATTATATATATTTAATAAAATTATTTTATATAAAATAATTATAATGCTTATTGTATATAACATTTATTATTTTATCATATTATATGAATTAACGAAAATACTTTTTATTGTTTATTATTCTATTATATTATATTATATTGACAATAAAATAAAAATTGTATTTCTTATTAAATTTATAAACCTAATATTCATACTAAAATATTTATTCAAAACTCAAATATATTATAGTAAACTCAAACCCAAATAATGTACTCATTATTACCCAAACTCAAAATAAACTAATTATACCCCAATCTCAAGTTCAAAATAAAAAGAAAATTAAACCCAATACCCAAATACAATTTATAAAAGTTAAATCTCAATTCAAAATATAATTTAATACAAATAATATTTTATTAAGAGATTAAATTTATAATAATATTTTTGTATTTCTAGTTATAATTATAAACATATATTTTAATATACTAAATTACACATAACTATATATGTTATATCTTTTATTATAATCTATAATATAATAAGAGTTATATGTATATCAATACTTATAGAATATATTATTTCACTATACAATACTATATCACATACTATAATACATACTATAATAGTAGAGTAGTACATAATATAATAATTATTATCATAAATTATTGTTTATTGTTATACTAGCTGGAGTATGCTCTAAGTCTCAATACTTTTCATACATTTAAAAGTTAGTCCTCTTACTATAATACATAATGTTATATTATATCATATAGTATATAATATATAATAATAGTTTATATATATATATATAACTGATTAAATATTATAATATCATGTAATACTATATCTTTTATTATAACCTATAATATAATAATAGTTATATGTAATAATAAAAGTAACATAAAGAAAACCCTTAAATTCCCATTCAAATTTGTTGACGATAACCAAATTCGTCTTTGAATGTGGGGTGAAACAAGAAGGAATGGAGGGTTTTGTGTCTGCCTTATTCTTTTGAATTAATGGCAGTTGGCGGTGGGGTTAGGAGTATTGGTGTTTGTAGTTTCATATTTTGTTTCTGTTTGATTTTATTTTCGTTCTTGTTACTATTTGGTTCTGTTTCTCTAAATTGTTGATTTTGTTTTGTTATAACTTTTTCTTCTGGCAATCAGTAATGATGATCTGATGTGGGATGTCTTGTCAATCGGTGTCGATGATGGCGTTGCGTCAAGTTCTCATCAGGCCTGGTAAAGATTTCTTTTCGGGGATCTTTTAAATTCTTTTCTTTATCTTTTACGTCTTTATCAATTTCCTTACTATTTTTGCTACGAGCGGTTTTGGGGTTTTTTATTAAAATATTATAAAAAAATTAAAATACGAAAATAGGTGTACTTTTTAAAATTTACGAGATTGGTATAGACAGGATAGTCGCGCCTCTAGCAGAGGCGGCATCACTCTCTCACATAGGTTTTGAAATCTAAAAATAAAATCTGAAAAAGTTCAAAATAAAAGGAAATGGCAGAAAAAGGCTGGTGAAGCCTCTGCCACAGGCGACATCAATGGTGCCTCTGGCAGAGGCGGCACCAATGGTGCCACTGGCAGAGGCATCACCAGCCCGTTTTAAGCTCTCAGTTGTAAGTTTTTTATTAAAATTTTAGCAACTGAGAAGAAGAAGAAGAAGAAGAAGAAAAGAAAGAGAAAGGAGGAGAAAGAAAGAAGAAAAAATAAGAGTATGTATAAATTTTTTTTTAATAAGGAAGATATTGTTGTTGTAACATTATATGATATATATTGATTTTTATTTTTATTATTTGTTGTTGTTAGTTTAGTTTATAACTAATAGGTTAATAATATAGTTAGTTATTAATATTTTTAGTTAGAAACCCTAGAATGATATTTTAGTTTAGTTAGTAGTATATTGTTGGTAACCCTAAAATAAAATATTAAAATATTATTAGTGTATTAATATGTTATTATATATTAATATTTAGTTAATAAATTGTTAGTAGACTAATATGTTAGTTAAAAATCTTAAAACCCTAAAATAATATATTGTTAGTATATTAATAATATGTTAGTATATTAATATTTTATTTAATATGTAACATAGTTAGTATATTGTTGTTGTTAGTATGTTAATATGTTAGTATATTAATAATATGTTAGTATTTAATATGTTGTAGAAGATCAATATGAAGAGAATCAAGAATTTATAAATTGATTATGCAAAGATTTTCCAGAGGAAGATACAAGCTCTAGATAGAATAAAATGTAGATCCGACTTTAAGTGGTTAGATGTAAAGATAAATGTTGTTCATGTACAAAATGATAATTGTAATAGTGTGAGCGTAAGAATGAAAAAATAACATATTGAAACATTATGTTTTTTATTTAAGAATAGTATATACGAGTCGAAATTTTTCTGAGCAATTTTGTTTATTTTTTAACAAATTGAATATTGAAGATGGATGATCGCTTTTTTAGATGTGTTTATTTCGATGGAATCATCCTGACAACTACCGTTGGATGCATATTTGAATGTCGGCAACAAATAGCAATGAGATTTAATAGAAATGTCTCGTTGGATGATATGAAGCGAAGGATAAACGCAAAAATTGTTAGACGCTGTGGAGAACGATCTCAAGAATTTTCTATAAGTTTCCAATTTCGCAGATCCGATCAAATTCACGAAATGGAACTTGTAGACACGAAGACGTTGAGACAATGATCGCTCTTTACTGTGGGAATGAGAGTAACAGAAATGCACAAATTCACTTATTTGCTGAGTTTGCCGGTATTGGTATCGAGGCAAATGAAGAGAGCAATGCATATGGTGAAGAACGTGGAGCTCAAGAATCGTGCATGGTGCCTCCAATATCGTATGTTGATGCCGATTCGAATATACGTGGGATCGATATTGATCTTAATATTACACCAGATATTGACGTGGTTGGTGATGATGGATACGATAGTAGTGATCATTGTGAGGAATAGGTCGATAGTGACAGCGATCCCGATATGGACGATATACCTGATGATATTGACAATGAAGACGTGAATGACGATGGAAACATTAGCGCGTCTTCGGTCAGAAACCAGATGGGATGTATTATGATACACAATAATCCTGGGCCACACATGTCGCTCATAGACCCCGATGCAGCGCGTGTAGCTGAGTTCTCGGAGCACCCTGAAATGTATCCTACTTATCTACCGGGTAGAATTCGAGCATGAGTTATTCGTAGGCGTAGATTCGAAAGTAAAAAGAGTGCGAATCTGCTATTAAAGCGGTATAGCATGGATATATCAGCGGATTACAAAGTCGTAGTGTCCAAATCGACGGTTTATATTGGGGAGTGTTGAAAGGCGTGAGAAGGTCAGAATTGGGCACGAAATGTATTCATTCAAAATTCGCAGATGTGGGAGATACAAAAATTGGTTGGACCGCATACATGCAGATCGACACGTATGACAGAAGATCATAAAAAACTTGATTCGAAAACTATCTGTACGTGTATCCTTCCAATGGTGAAGGACATGCCAACCATCAAAGTTTCGGTACTGATTGTTGAAATACAAGCACGATTTCAATATCGAGTATCGTATCGAAAAGCGTGGATAGCTAAATAGATGGCAATGGAGCAGCTGTATGGAGATTACGACTCATCGTATAACGAGCTGCAGGGATGGATAGCTGCTATGAGAGAGTACGTACCGGGATTTGTGATTGAGTTACAGACATGACCTTATTACGGCCCAGATGACCAATTACAGCCGGGGAAAAAAATTTTTCATCGGATGTTCTGGACGCTTGATCAATGTGCGGGCATTTCCACACCGCAAGCCGCTTGTGCGAGTTGATGGGACATGGCTATACTGAAAAATACACAGATCCTACTTATTGCGGTTGCTCAAGACGGCAATGTAAACGTGCTCCCAATAGCGTTTGTCATAGTAGATAAGGAGAATATGGAATCTCGAATTCTTTCTTACCAACTGCGGAGGTATGTTATCAAGAACGATAATATTTGTATCATTTTCGATAGAGGAAAGGATTAATTGCCGCAATTAGGCATTCCGTGTGCCATGGAGATCTGCTTCTCGCATCCGTCATATTATGCTAACTTTCTTCGAGACTATAAGAATGCAGAGTGGAAGAGACAAGTGGTGAAAATGGGTAAAAGATAGCCTTAAATTTTCAATCATTCAATTTTAATGTTTTTATGTTATATATTTACCGTAACTTATCTTTTATTAAAATGTGTACAGCGTACGAGTTAGAGCCACATATTTTTAACCAAAGAATGACTCGACTTGAGAGTCAAATGGAAGGTCAAACGAACAAATCTTTTCGAGAGTGGTTAGGCACAATGGAGCCGTGGCAATGGGCTCAAAGTTTTGACGATGACTTTCGGTATGGTCAAATGACCACAAACTTGGTGGAGGGGGTCAACGCTGTGTTGTTGAAAACACGACATCTTCCAATTTCATCTGCCTTCTGGCTACATTCTACAAAGTTGGCCACGTTGATGTCAAGAATGGGTGAACAACAAGTCAACCAGATGGATGCTTGGACACGTGTTTGTGGAAGATGTCGGGATGCATTGATTGTAAACCGTCGAATTGCAAGGTCGATGACTGTAGAAATATATTCACGACGGCTAGAAACTTTTCGAGTTACGGAGTCTATCGGTCGTCGACCTGGTTTGCCACCTAGATCTTATGGAGTCGATCTTCTAATGCATACGGTCACGAATGCTGGAGGTTCCAAACACTTCATTATCCGTGCACACATGTCGTGGCAGCGTGTGCTAAAGCGAACCTTAATGTTGAACAATTTGTGAATGATGTGTACACACTAAAGCGTACGTTATGTGTCTGGGAAAATGAGTTCCCTGTCCTGCCCGACCTGTCTACATGGGAGGTACCTCGAACGACTTTCGAGCTTGTCCCGGACAGAGCGCTACGCAGGAATCCGAGAGGTCGTCCGCAATCATTCCATAATGAAATGGACATTAGGGAGAAATCTGACGATAGTCGTTGTGGAATATGCAGGTTAGGTGGTCATAATCGAAGTAAATGCCTGCAGCGAAACTACCATGTTGGCCAATCGTCACGAGGGAGTGGGAGTTGACATTATTCAGATTAACATGTTTTATATTCAGATTTTTTGTGATTTTGATTAATTAGGGGTAAATTGCAAAAAAAATTACATGTATGGATTTGTATGAATGTTGATTTGTATTGATTTATATTTTGTGCAATATGGGTAGTATAATAAATGTTTTGTTTTTTACCAAATTAGTACCAAAAAATTTAAAATATCAAAATGGGGTCCCTTTTCAAAATTACGAAAATGGTACATTTGACTTGGTGAATGGGTCATTTGAGCTGCAGATGGAGGTTTGTTTGTCGCTTGGGAAGATTGGGGACCTGAAGAATTTTCGAGATTGAGCTTAAGCCTTCCTATTTATTTTTTTTTTATTCTCCTTCAACTTGTTTAATAACTTTTAAACACAATATAGTGAGTTGAAGGAGAATAAAAGAAAATAATAAATAGGAGGGCTTAGAAGGCAATTACTCAAATTTAAATTTTGATGCCGCTACCACCCTTTCCTTTCCTTTTCTCTAATCGAAATATTACATAATAGGTCCCTCAATCTTTAAAATTTTTTCAAGAAGATTTAAGTCAGGCCGCCTCGACAAATTTCTCCACCCACCGGCAAGTTCGCGCACGCCCACCCACTGCAAGCCCTCAGGCCGCCTCACAGAGCCTCCACCAAGTCAAATGTACCATTTTCGTAATTTTGAAAAGGAGACCCCATTTTGATATTTAAATTTTTTTTGGTACTAATTTGGTAAAAAAACCAAATGTGCATGTTTTACATGTTTGTTTTGCTTTCTCATCAATCTGAATATTTACAAATTACATTAGATGCGAATATTTACAAATACAAATTAGAAGAAAACCTAAACTGTAAGAAACACCTAAAATTGATGGTTCGATGGTGTAGTCCTAGGTGTATACTTCTGTGGTGGTCGACGATCACGTCGTGGGTGCTCGCGACGACCAACATCCTCTTCAGCTTCCGGTGGGGGTCTAGGTGGGGGTGTGCTAAACATGGTCGAAAAATCCTGTGACTCGAACAGCATAGATGAACTCGAGCTAGAAGGAGTGCCCTGATGCACTTAATACGAACCAGAAGGCCTGATGTTATGTAGTGGATGCGAGCTGAGAGTACTGTACTGCGCTGTGTACGATCCAAATATATCAAACTCGGACTGATATCCACCTCCTGAAGAGCCCAGGAAGTAGTCATAGCTCGGCACATCCGGATGATACGAATGTGCATCCGAATGTGAATGTGATTGCTCGGGCTCTGACTCTGGCTCCTGCTCGGGTTTCGGCTCGGGATCAAGATCTGCAGCTGCCTCGACCTCCATATTGGCCGCTGCCTCATATGCCCCATCTCGCTGCATGTGTTGGGGGACTACAGTCGACTGTCCCCCGAGTATATATGGCTTCCCCATACTAGAGTACCATTGCATGTACTCTAATGAAGGTTGAAAATCGAAAGTCATATCCATCCAGGGTATACGGGACATGCGGTCATTCCACACCGCAATAAATTGCCTATGCCTAACCCCCCAATCCAAGCCTTGATTCCCTCTCTTATTTTTACCATGAACCGCTCCCACCTGGCATGACGGATCGGGGATATATTGACGCAACCAAATTGTCAAGAAGACTCGGTCGCGTGATACCACTCGACTACATAGAAACACACAATTGGTGCGTTTGTGCACCACATGTACGAGTGAATATAAGCGGTAAAATTACAACAAATTGTAATTTTCGGTTGACGATAGGCGTCCATATAAAAAGCATACGATTAATAACATTGTCAAAATTTAACACGGTCTGCGTATGATATACAACCTAACAAGTAACCAATATTGGAATCACTTACCCATTCCCGAAAGATGTTGCTTAATCATAAGCGGTATATCGGGACGATGTAATCGACCTCCGATACCCGGATAAATGCTCCACCTACAAAAATAAATTTTAAGTCAAATATAATCAATATAAATAAATTGTCAATCAATAACAAATTATATTTTATCACCTGTTTACTAGTGGATATACATATGGTTGGTGGGTAACTGATGCCAAGAATGGCATCCGATACAGAGCCCATGACTGCAACAGTGTAAAGCATCCGCCTATGTCTCTGGTCATTGGATTTGTCGTCCGACAAAGCTCACGATACATTGCAAGAACAGCGGAGCCCCAACTATACGAGTGAGCATTGCCGAAATCAGCCAATAGGGGTAGGTACTGGATATGAACCGTATTATTATTTGCATTGGGCATCGACACCCCTATGATGTGCATAATGTACGCCGAGCAACAGACATCAACTCATACCTGCAGGGCATCGGTGATAACTATTCATACTTTGCTCTCAGCCATGTAAACTTCAAGCCCATAAAATTTTTTTCGCCATCGCCGTACGGGTCCCCTAGTAGGCTCTGACATAGTGTAAATGAGTCATCTATCGTGACCGACGCCTTGTAACGGACTCCGCCAACCGGGAGCCCAAGTCGCCTCAAGCAACATCCTCTAGAGTGGCTATGCACTCTCCACATGGGAAATGAAAAGTGTGGGTCTCCGGGCGCCAACGCTCGACTAGTGCGGATATTAAATCATACCGCAAGTCAAACATCCGGATCGGTCTTTGACCCAAATCCAACTTTTCAATATACTGGTACCAATCGTGCATCCGGGATTTCTTAACCCATTCACGCGCCCCCTTAGTGTACGGTACGAGTCCTGAAAGTGTTAAATCAGAAAAAAATTATTATTATAACATAAATTATTATATACCTATTTTGTTAATATATCCCGCAATTAATCAATAATAATGCATTACCAAATTATTAGCTGCGTTAGATATGTGTGGATCTGTACTAATCAATCGAGCCATTGCCCTCTCAGATAACCTACAAAAAAATTATTTTTATATTAAAGTACAAAAAAAATAAATAACATGCCAAAAAAATAATATAACAAAAATAATATAATAATTTTTACTAACAACAATAATAATAATACTAACTAACTAAAATAATATTTATTTAACTACCATTATTTTTAGTATTTCTACTACCAATATACTAAAATAATAATTAGTGTTCTATTATTTTTAACTAACATAATAACTTTTCTTACAATCTAACCAACAAAATTATTATTTTAAGTTTTTAACTAACTATCTATAGTTATATAACTAACAATATAATTAATATTGTAACTTTTAGTAATACTAACACACCAACTAACTAACTCATTTATTATTTTAATGTATTTAACTAACTAACTAACTAACTAATTTATTATTTTAGGTATTTAACTAACTAACTATAATAATAAATAATTTATTATTTTAGGTTTAACTAACTAACTATAACACACAATATAGTTAATATTTAAACTTTTAGTAAATAATAATAATAATAATAATAATAATAATAATAATAACTAATTAACAATTATTATTTTAGGGTTTTAAATAACTAACTAAGTATAATAATAAATAACAACTACTAAAAATATAATTTTACTTAATATTTACAATTATTACTAATCTCAATAATAACCCTAAACCCTAATAACTAACTACCTAAATTACCATTTTAGGGTTTTAACTAACTAATTATAATATTAACTAACAATATTATTACAAACTAAATTACTAACTTTTACTAATCCTAATAGTAACTTACTAACTAAATTATTATTTCAACATTTAAACTAATTATAATAACAACTATTTAATAAGACTACTAACTAAAGTACTTTTAAACACTTTTCTAATCTAAACTAACAATAACTAAACTAAACTAAACTAATCTAATAATACAACTAACTAACAATAACTACTAAACTAACCTAAACCCTAAACTAAACTACACTACTAAACTAACCTAAATAATACAACTAACAATAACTAAACTAACATACCATAAAATAAACTAACATTAACTAAACTAAACTAATAATAGAACTAACTAACCTAAATAATAACTAAACTAACATAACCTAAACTAAACTAGCATTAACTAAACTAAACTAATAATAATACAACTAACCTAAACTAAACTAACCTACATAATACAACTAACAATAACTAAACTAAACTAATAATACAACTAACTAACCTAAACTAAACTAACCTAACCTAGCCTAAACTAACAATAATCAACAAAATAATAATAACAAAATATAATCATCCATATTTAAAAAAAAAAATTACATACTTCTTATATTTTTCCTTTTTTTTCTTCTTTCTTTCTTTCTTCTTTCTCCTCCTCCATTCTCTTCTTTTTTTCGGCGCCAGCGTGAAGCTTCTTCTTCTTCTTCTTCTTCTTCTTCTTCTTCCTTTCCTGCTTCAGCTAATTGGGGGACCATTATAAGGTCCCCAGCCACAACCCGACTATCATAAGGGTGTCGCCTCTGCCATAGGCACCTTGGTCTGCCTCCTCCGAGGCCGCACCAATAATGTCGACTTTTTCCCTTTCGATTTTTTTTAGTTGTAGGTTTTTTTTTTTAGTTGTAGGGGTCAGTTGTAGGGGGGAGGGTGGTGCCGCCTCTGCCAGAGGCGCGACCACCCTCCTTTGTACCAATCTCGCAAATTTTAAAAAGTGCACCCCATTTTCGTATTTTAATTTTTTTTGTAATATTTTAGTTAAAAAAACCCTGCGGTTTTGCATGGTGTTTCTTGGAAAAACCAAATTTTTTATTAAAGGGACCCACGATGGTCAGAGTTTTTAATCCGTATGTTGAATTTTCTTCGTAAATTTGCATAGTTTTAGGCTTTTCTTGTTTTTTTAATTCTTTTGCGTTTCCATGCACGTCCTGGAGGTCTGTCTTAAGGTTTTTGCCAGTTGCTCCATGTGTTTCACTCTTTCCACCTTTGATCATCTCTTTTGGTTTTGACTACTATTGTCTTATTCTTGTGACCCCTCAGAGCTTTCTTGGTTGGAGGGTGGTGCTGCGCCCGTTTTCTTGCTTCTTTTGGTTTTTTGTTATGTTTTCGCTGTCTTTTACTTAATCCTTTCAGGCCCTTTCTCAATTTTTTGCTTGTATTTTTACGTCCGCATTAGGTTAGTTTATTAGCTTTTTTTTTTGTAGGAATAGTTTTTTCTTTTATTTGCTTTTGGTTCTATTTCCTTTCTCTGTCTCTGTGCTTCTTAAGAGTTGCCCTGGATTGGGTTTGCAATGGAGGAACGATTGAAAAATGACAAAGATACGATGGTGGATGATATTAATATGCTAATGGAAAGATTGAAATTCTCATATGAAGAATCGATCCAGGTTATCCACTCAAAAGACGATAGGAGCTCTCAATGCTTCGAATCTTGGGCCGTGGAAAAAATAATGGCGAAGGAAAAACCAAACAGGGAGGCGATGTATAGAGTCTTCAGATCATTATGGTTGACCAAAGAGGAGGTGAACTTTGTAGCTCTGAATGATGACGTGATTATCGTTAAGTTTGGTTGCCTGGAGGATAGAAGCATAATCCTCAACCTCATGCCCTAGCTTTTCGACAACTGTTTGTTTTCAATGTTGCCATTTGTTAAAGGAAAAGCCATCGACTTCTACGAGTTCAACAAATCCCCTTTCTAGTTAAGGATCTTTAACATATCGTTGAAACTTATGGATAGCCAAACTGCTTTAGATTTGGGAAAGGCCATAGGCGAGTTGGTGGCAATTGATTGGAAAGACAAAAATAGAGGTTGGACCGAATTCATCAGAATAAAAGTTAAGATTAATATCTCAAAACCCCTGAGGAGAATAGTGAAGCTTGTTGATAAAGAAGGGGTTGAGATTATATGTGCCTTGAAGTATGAAAGACTCCCAAACTTTTGCTACTCATGTGGGGTGATTGGACATACTTTGAAAAACTGTCAGGATAAGATCGATGGGGATAAGGCAAATGAGTTAAACCTTCAATATGGTGGCTGTCTAAGGGATACGATTGTGCCTCCGAGTCAAGGTAGGGGTAATTGGCAAAACATAGTAGAAGTGATATCAACGAAACCTACAGTGACCGAAGAAAGAGAGAAAAGCAGAACTGACACGAGGGAGGATAACAGGCAAATAGTCCAAAAAGGTAGAGATTGGGGAAGAGAAGAGGAAATTATGTCAACCTCCCCAGTCGAAAGAAGATTTCATAAAACCATGCGTGATGGAATGGATCGCTTTAAAAGCAAAAGGAAGACACTAATGGGATCGAATGGTGACAATTCAGAAGAGAGTCTTGCTAAACATGCTAAGAGAATATTATTGGATTATACTTCACCTCTTAAGGTGGTGGCTAGCGATTAGCCCCGCTAAGAACACTGAAAACCCTTTGTTGGAACTGTCGGGGGGTTGGGAACCCTGCGACAGTTCACAAGTTGAAGCAACTCATTGTTGTGAACACCCCTGATATTTTTTTATGTGAAACTAAAATCCATGCTAATTGTCTCTCTCGTATTAGCTCAATGTACAGAATGGAAGGATGCTTGGCGGTTAGTGCGAAAGGTAAAAGCGGTGGGCCAGCCTTAATGTGGAAGGAAGGGGGTAAAGTTACGATTCAGAGCTACTCAAAGTATCATGTTGACTCCTTGGTCAGAATGGACGATGGGACGTATATTAGATTTGCGGGTTTTTATGGCCAAGCTGACCCAAACTTAAGAAACCAAGCATGAGATATGTTGAGAAGGATTAAAAGTATCGTCAGGGAAGGATGGATTGTTGGCGGGGACTTCAACGTTATTCTTAACAATGCAGAAAAGGAAAGTGGAATGAGGAAACCAAAGAACTCGATAAACGATTTTAGTGAGCTTTTGGAGGAGTTGTCTCTGGTTGATATTAAAATAAAAGTTGGGTGGTTTACGTGGAGTAACAACAGGGAAGGGTCTGGCCTTGTGAAAGAGAGACTTGACAGATTCATTGTGTCAGAGGATGTGATTGAAAAATGCCTTTCATTGACACTAAGGTTATTCGCCAGTCCAAATCTGATCACGACGCTATCATTATGAACACCATCGGAAGCAAGCCGAGAGAAAGAGCGTTGACCCTAAGCCCTGGTTTAGATATGATGTTTGTTGGGCTAAGGAGCAGGAAGCCAAGGAGATCATCACCCATGTTTGGTCAAAGAAGGATAGGAATTTCTTGGAAAAAATTAAGGATATCCGTGAGAGCTTAGGACCTTGGCAATTTCAGCCCTACAAACGTATGAGAGTTAAGATAAATGACCTGGAGAAGAAGATTAGCAACCTAATAGATCGACCTAGTAATGTGAGTTCGACTAGGCTCCTTAAGTCTGCTCGTGGTAAATTAGGCCACTTATACGAGGTGGAGGAAAAATACTGGGCGCAAAGGGCCCGTACTTATTGGCTTAGAGAAGGGGATAAAAACACTCACTATTTTCATGTGCGTGCCACAAGCCACAAGAAAAAGAATAGCATTGAGAGATTGAAAGATTCACATGGGGTATGGCACGACGACAAAAATGAGATTTGAACCGTGGCTTGGAATTATTTTAACGATCTTTTCAAGTCTACTATCGAGCCGAATTAAGAGTTTGACCTAATTTAAATTCCTAGTTGCATCACGGGCAACATGAATAGGAACCTTAACAAAGAGTTCACCGATGCTGAAATTTTGGCTGCCTTCAACCAAATAGACCCGAGAAAGGCTCCGGGTATAGATAGGCTTTCTAGAAGCTTTTTAAAAGAGAATTGGCAAATAGTGGGAGATGATGTTTTAAACCTTTGTCATGAGGCTTTGAGGGAGTCTAATAATGTTTATAGTATTAATGAAACCTTACTTGTTATGATTCCCAAAATAGAAAATCCTTGTGAAATGACTAACTTTCGCCCGATAAGTTTGTGCAAGGTCATCTATAAAATTGTTTCAAAAGTCTTGGCGAACAGACTTAAAGAGGTCATTCCCATGTGCATCAGCCAGAACCAAAGTGCATTCGTACCTGGCTGGATGATCCATGATAGTGTGATTATAGCACATGAGCTTATGCACTACCTCTGTAGCTCCAAGAATGGCCCGAACAAAGGCTGTGTGGTTAAGCTTGACATGAGCAAGGCATACGACCGGGTGGAGTGGCGTTTTCTTGAAAGAGTTCTGTTAAAGTTTGGCTTTTCAAGTGATTGGGTTAATAAAATTATGAATTATCTTCGAACGGTTAGATATAGAGTCAAGTGTAACATGAGCCTCACCAATGTTATCAACCCGGAGAGGGGTCTTCGCCAAGGAGACCCCTTATCTCCCTATCTTTTTCTCTTTTGCATGGATGTTTTTTCTCGCATGCTGATTAGTGCCCAAGAAAAGTACAAGATTAAAGGCATCCGTGCAAGTAGGGATGGCCCTAAAATCAACCATTTGTTTTTGCTGACGATGCTCTTTTCTTTGTTAGGAACCATCGAAATGAGGTGGAAGCTTGCAAGCAGATTTTGGAAACTTTTGAGAAGATGTCCGGACAGAGCATCAATCTTGAAAAATCAATGGTTTTGCTTCAGCTTTAACACTCCTGTTTCTCAGCGAAAAACTACGGATGAGATGCTCAAAATGAAGGTGGCCGACAACCTTGATGGATATCTTGGGCTCTCTGTTCCGGTAGGCAAGAAGAAACCTAACGCCTTCAAGAGCATCCTGAATCGCACAGCAAGTAGGATCAACATCTGGTCAAAGCGACTCCTGTCAAGTGGGGCAAGGAGATTTTTATTAAGTCAATTCTCCAGTCAATCCCAACCTACGCCTTCTCGGTGTTTATGGCCCCGAAAGGAGTTTTGGAGGAGATCCAAACTATGATCTGTCGGGTTTGGTGGGGGTGGTGAGAGGAACAGATATTGGAGCATGCTGGCTTGGAACTGAATGTGCTTTCCCAAAGGTATGGGGGCCTTGGTTTTAGGGACCTTCAGTTATTCAACGTGGCTCTATTGAGAAGGTAAGTCTGGCAACTCATTCACTGTAGGGACACTCTTTACTATAAGGTGTTAAGAGTGAAATACTTTTCGGATGGGAATGTCTTTCACCCTAAAAATGTTGACAAACCATCCTTCACTTGGCAGAGCATTGCCAAGGCGGCCAGTATTCTACACGAGGGTTTCGGTTGGAGTATCAGAAACGGGAGAAGCATTGACATTTGGACTAATAACTCGGGTTTTGAAGGCTTGTCGGGTTCATCCATCCAATTGGAAAGAGACACGGTGCATGAAAAAAAGGTGTCAGACCTTATTAATGAGAAGAAAGACGGTTGGAAAAAAAACAGGGTGTTGGAGATATAAAGCGAAAGTATGAGGGACCGAATCTGTAATCTGCCCATTATCCATGATAGCCAAAAGATCAACGTACCTGGTTCCATAACCCTAATGGTGTTTTCTCCTCTAAGTCGGCATACTCGTGGTTGATTCTCAAGCAAGTAGGGTTCGGGCCACACAGATTTTTCTAGAGGATAATTTGGAAGCTGAAAACTCTCCCCAAAATACGCATTTTTTGCTGAAGATTGGGCCATGAAATCTTACCTACATATGACAATATTTCAAGCATACGAAGTGGCTTCGATAGTACGTGTATGAAGTGCGAGAATGATAGGGAAACTCTCATCCATGTTATGAAAGACTGTCCAAAAGCGAGGGCCGTGCTGGAATACGGAGGCTTCAACAGCAGACTGCTCGATGCAAAGTTTACTCGCTGTATTGACTGGATTGAGGAGGTGGTTCGGGTGCTAGACAAAACAGCTATCGCCTATTTTATCACGGTTCTCTGGAACATTTAGAACAGCAAGAATAATAGGATATTCCGGGGGACCAAGGAATACGCTAAAGTCACCTGGGAAAGAGCTTCGGGCTTAAGTCATGACTTTCGGATTTCTAATTTGATGGAAGCGCCTATGCTGCCGAAAAGAAGCGTGGAAAGAGCGTGGAAGAAGCCTGCTCCGGGAGTGATAAAAATTAATTTCGACGCTGCGGTTTGGATAAAAAAGTGTACTTTGGATTGGTGGCCAGAGACGCTGATGGTTTCTTGCTTGGGGGATGCATGGGAACGATAAATTGAGAGATGAATGCTGAATGGGAGGAAATGAAGGCCATGGAGGAGAGCATCAACTTTGCGCGGATGAAAAACTGGGTCAACGTAGAGCTTGAATTTGACTGTGCAGACCTTGTTAATCGCTTTAATAAAGTAGTGTTGATTTGACTACGATGGGCCATTGCAGGCGGCATTTATTTAAGCAGACCGAGCCTTTCCTTTTTTTCATTTTTAATTGGATCCCTAAATCTTGTAATAAAGTAGCTGATCAGTTATGTAAGTTGGTTAAGAATAATTCTTGTAACATGAATTTCAATGTGGACTATCCGATAGAAGTCCATGATTTCATTTTGAAGGATGCAATAAATTGAATTTGACCGTTGGGTCGTTTTTATCAAAAAAAAAGTTATATGTAATAGTAGTACATTATATATTGTTTATTATTATATATTATTGTTTATTTTATAATGGTTGAAATATTCTCTAAGTCCCTATACTTTTCATACATTTTAAAGTTATCCTCTTAGTATATTATATAATGTTATATCATATTATATAGTATATAATATATTAATAATTTGTATATGCATCAATGATTAAATATTATAATATCATATAATATTATATCTTTTATTATAATCTCTAATATAATAATAGTTATATGTAGTAGTAGTATAACACTCTTTACTTGAGTTTGTATCAAAACTCGAGTAAAGAATACTATATTTCAGGATAAATATTTTATTGAAGAACCAAAATACCATAATAAAAATTATACAACTATACTGAAGTTCCGAAGCACATACAACCAATAGCGAGTTAGAAGAGAACAAATGCACAAAAACTCGAGGCTTAGACGATATTAAAGAAAAATAAGAGAAAATAACCAAGTAGAAGATAAATCAAAGTGTTGTTAACAAAAGGGTAAAACCAAAACGAAAGAAAAAAATGATCAAAAGAAGAAAAAATGGGAGAATTTTTTACTATTTTTAAAAATAAAAGGATAATATCCTACCATATCCAAACTAATCTAATTAGTTATCCACTTAGTTAGGTTGTTAGAAATTTGAGTTTGATCCACTTCTAGTGTTATGGGCGATAAAACAAACAAAGTAAAAATTTATTTCGTTTTACACACATAAGATTCAAACAAATGACTTTTAAGTAAATTAAGATTTTACCACTAAATTAACAAGTTCATTCTTACTAACAAACTAATAGGATTAAAATATAACTCACATGGAACGAGTTAAGAGAATGAATAATAAAAATAACTCTAAATTTTCAAGAAAACGAATTTAAACACAAGACCTCAAGCACACTTTCAGGGCATTTAACCACTAAATCAAATTAAATTGCTTAACATGATTTAGCAATTTAAATCTAAGAAATTTGGGATGTTACACATCCACAACATATCTAACTTAATTATTTGAAATAAAAATAAAGTTAACATGAAAACTTACCTATTTTATCAAGAATTTCCTCCCTTTTGCTTTTCTTCCTCAAATTCAAGACTATCATTCTCTTTTCTTCTAATTTTATCCACTTCCATCTATTAATTTCTTGCTTTTAAATTGATGAACATACTTTCTAGAGTCTCTACTTCATTTTTCTTTCTGTGCCTATAGAAATTTCTAAGAAATTTGGGAGGAATAGTCGGATTACATGATAAGGGGCCAAATTGTAATGAATGAGTTCTTCCCCATTTTATAATGGTGGTGGTGTTGGGGAACATTGAGAAGTATGATGAATTTTCTTCATATTTCTATACAAAAATCTTATAATAAAATATTTTAACCAATCATGTTTGAACACCATTTCCTATACTAATTATTATCATGATAATTCATGATAAATATCTTGAGTGAGAAATGACCATTTTGCTCTTGTAATATCTTAATATTGACTTTTGTGCCATTTCTTTTTTTGGTAAAATTACAATTTAGTCCCTTGTATTTTTTTCACTTATTCAATTTGGTCTTTATTCACCAATTTATTTTCTTCTTTAGTCTTTTCATCCTCTGGGGTATTTTCACATTTGGTCCTTTATCTTTTTATATTTATATTTTGAATATTTACACTAATGCCACAACCCTTTTCATATTTTTATGATTTAGTCCATACCTTAAATTAATATGTCATGTCATACTTCTTAGTTTATCTTCCTTTGGTATTCAGGCTTCACTTTTATACTTCTTAGTTTATCTTCCTTTGGTATTCGGGCTTCACTTTTGTCTATCTTGTAGCTTATTTTACTAAGAATCTATCACATACTATTTACGACCAAAAGGTTTTTGGGATGTTACAAGTAGTATATTATATATTAATTATTATATATTATCACTACAACAAAAATGGCCTATAGCGACACTTTTTTTGACATAAGACGACGCAAAAAAGGTTGCCATAGGTTTCGCGACGCTTCATCCGACGCTTCCAAAATAGTCGTATATAGTGGGGTTGGTATATGCATTGCGACGCTTTTGAAAAAGCGTCGCTATAAGTCAACATAAGCCGACGCTTATTGAAGGGTTGTGAAAAGTTTAGTCAATACCGACCTTTAAAAAAGGTTGGGAAAGACCTAGTCAAGTCCAACCTTTGAAAAAAGTTGCAATAGACCTGTTTAAGACAACCTTAAAAAGGTCGGTATAATTCTTGTCTAAGGCAACTTTTAAAAATGGTTGGGATAGAATCGTATAAGGCAACCTTAAAAAGGTTGAGATAGACCTTATCTAAGGCAACCTTTAAAAAAAGTTAGAATAGACCCGTTTAAGGCAACCTTAAAAAGGTTGGGATAGATCATGTTTAAAGCAACCTCTAAAAAAAGTTGGGATAGACCCGTCTAAGGCAACCTTAAAATGGTTGGGATAAACCTTGTCTAAAGCAATTTTTAAAAAAGGTTGGGATAAACCCGTTTAAAGCAACCTTAAAAAGGAAAGATTGAGATAGACACGTATAATATAATTTTTTTTATTTTTTATTATTTCAATATTAATATATTTTTATAAATATTTACAGTGAATAATGATAGGAATTTTGCTTTAAATACAACTAAAAAAATATAAAATATAAAATATAAAATTAAAATTAAAATTAAAATTGAATATTCACTACAAAAATCGATCCAACAATCAAAATACACTAACATTTAGCTGAAATGTATACCACTAACATTCAACTCAATGTACAAAAGTAAACAACTCAATGCAACATTAAATAACATGCCACTTGAAAAATGCTATGCCTTGGCTTTTCTAGCTTGAAAAGATTGAATCCTCTCTTTGCACCTTCAATATCTAAAGGATGAAAAAAACCAAATGATCAGATTCATCGTCATTTTGGCAGATAAATCTAGTTACAATCTATCATCCACACTAAAAAAGGTACAGAAAAAACATTATAGCAAAGAAGAGGTACAATAGAAAGGCAAGTCCCACAAGAACATTATAGCAAAGAAGTACAGAAAAAACAAGTTTACACATATAGTGGCAGCCCATCTTGCTTGAATTAGATTACTAGCATTAAGCACTATAATTGTGCAACTACTTTGCCATAGCATAAAAAAATCTAGGTTTTAAAGTGATTGCGACAATTTTATCTTATTTTTAAACATTATATGGTAAAATATGATAAACACAACTCTAGATCTGCTCTATTTGACATTTTCAGCAATTTCCAGCTTCTAGACTCTGCTGTGTTGTCTCTTTCTTAGCACAAGATTAGCGAATCTAAAATTGTAGAACCGACTATAATCCACTATTGAAAATTCTCAAAGTATTAGAAGACTAAATTTATGCCAAAGACGATGAATTATTCAAGCTTGGGACCAATTTGAAAATACCACCGATGGAGAACATCCTAGCAAGTTTTGGAAGAAAATCTATTCAAGCCTAAATGGTCAAAATTTCAAGGGTCTAACCGACTATTATCCCAACAATTTTCAATCCAATATACAGACTTTGCAAATTAAAAAAAATACAGCTTTAGCACTTTCAAAGACTAACAATCAAATAAAATATGAGAAATCTTGACACTTGTTAGTCCCGCTCCTACCCATTCATATAACCCTCCCGCATTCTAAAACCAGGAATAGTCTTGACTTTCAAAAGCATATCATGACTGGAAAAAAATACAAAGTCCCAAGGCAAATTGTTCTTGATTGATGTTCGGAAAGAAACTTCTCAAGAGTAGGCTTGACTGCTGTTCGGTAAGTCCATGAGATTTATTATTTTTTTTTTATAATTTCATGCACTATTATAAATTTCTAATGTAATTATGTTGTTAAAAAAAATGGATGGATTGAATGTATTATATTTTTCTACCTTTAATGTATCAAATAACTGCTTATAAACGTAAAACTCATTCCTCATCTACTTTATATGGCTTGAGAAGGATTTATTGACTTGGTTCATCGTCCTTTAACTACACTAATGAGCATAGGCTCCTCATTTTACGCTCATACAATCAACAATTCACGCACCAAAGGGCAAGAACGCAACTAATCTGGATGGTCTTGCATCCCCAAAACCAATTCAAGTAACATAATCGGAAGCAAATATAAAGGAGGACAGAAGCGAAAACAAGAACAGGAGAAAACAAGCAAATATTTTAATGTTAATAATTATGTAAATGACAAGATAACTATATATATTCACACGACCTAAGCATGCGCATTAGACAATTGTCTCGACCATGACATTATAGTGATGCCATAAAATATTATATTTGGAAACAAACTGTTGATTGTAACTATCATCAAGGATGAATTTTCAGCGACCAACGATTTTGCTAATGTACGTGAAGCCTCAAGTGCTCGTTGCAATGAAAACTTTTCCGAGTCAAATCTTCAATATGCTTTGCAGAATAAGAATAAATAAATAAAGTCGACAAAACAATGGAGGTCTAGGAGAACATCAAAACACAAAACCAACACCATTAATAACATATTAAACATTATAATTTTCAACAAAAAATGCATCTATAATTTTCGACTAAATCCGCTAGAAATACGAAGTGCAAGGACTTGATTTAGAATTTAGAAAATGTAAGGATTTATTCAAAATTTCATTTCCACCAAACCCAAACAAACAATTTCTCTTTCCCATAATTTCATCTCAATTATGAAAGAAATGGAAGTAAAATAAATACCGGAGGATGGATTCTATCAAGAAGGGATTGAAATTGTGGTCAATATAAGGTTGGTAAACAATCTCCATCTTCCTTCTCTATGGAACACACCTTTCCGAGCTTTTCTGCAATTTTTGCTGTTAAACATCAAACTTATGAAATTCACTATATATAGTTGGAGCTGTTTATAGAATCTTTAAATCATGAAAATACGAAAGCGGCGGCTGAAGAATTAATAAGCAAGGTGTTGTGTGTGTATGTGTGTTAGCTTGGTTTTAAAGATTAAATGGGGAAATATCTGCAATTTTTATCATGTTTCTTCATTGAAAAGGAAACAATAAATAGTTCATGGTGTTCATATACATGAATAAATGCAGGAAAACAAGGAAAGGAAATTTTCTACGAGTGAGAAAGAGTAGTTTAAAAGAAAAATAGAAGACAAAACTGGGTTCTCAAAGTTTGAACTGCAGAAATACAATAATATCCCAAAAGCTTCTCAATCAAAACATATGTCCCTCTGATTTTTACTATGTATATATACAACAGATTAAGATACCAACATGTCTTTATGTTTCAAATCTGAAATAGTGCATTGAGAAACAGACCCAGTTATGAGATACATTGAGAAACAGCTTTATCATCAAAAACCCCATATTAAGAAGAACATTTAAATACAATTCCAGATATTGTTCATAATGAAAAGCTTCAATCCAATACCAAAATAAAAAATAAAATAAAAATAAAAAATACCTTATGGAGAATTGATTGGCAATGATGAGGAGGGACGGAGGAGGGAGGGAAGGAGAGAGAGAACGAGGAAGAAAATGAAAGGAAAAAGGAGGAAATGGGGAAATTTTAGGCTGATCGACAAAATGAAGGGGAGTTTGGGGAAAATTTTAGGGGGAAAAATTTTTGGGGAAAAATTTAGGAATTGGGGGAAAATTTTAGGGGAAAAATTAAGGGTTTTGGGGTATATTAATATATATTTAAAGATTTAATCTAATTTTTTCTTTATTTTAAAGTTTAAGTATATTTAAAAGAATTGGATAAATTTTGAAATATTTAAAATTTAAAATTATTTAATATATAAATTAAAAACAATCACTCATATACTTAAAAAATTTAAATTATTTTAAATAATAGTATTTTAATTTTTCATTTAAATAAATAGTTTTTTTTAAATTTAAGTAATATTTAAAATAATTAGATAAATTTTAAAATCTTTAAAATTATTTAAAATTTGAAATCTTTAAAATTTAAAATTATTTAATATATAAATTAAAAACAATAAGTCATATACCCAAAAAATTAATTTTTTTAAATAATAGTAATTTAATTTTTCATTTAAATAAATATTTTAAAAAATTAAGTAATATTTAAAATAATTAGATAAAGTTTGAAATCTATAAAATTATTTAAATTTTGAAATCTTTACAATTTGAAATTATTTAATATATAAATTAAAAAATAATCAGTCATATACCCAAAAAAAACTTTATCATGATGGGCACTTGGATGATGGATCAGATTGTAAAGGGCAATACAACACTTAAATAGTAAATTGATTTCTAGAATGGTATCATTATCTAGCCTAACAATGAATGAGAAACCGAAAAACCTGGTCAAACCGAACTGATTAATTCTAATTAGATTAGTTCGATTTCTAATCTGAAACACGAACATATGACATTCTAAGAACCCTACAAATAAGGGTGAAAAGGCTTGATTAAAATAGCTCGATTCCGATTAACATCGGTTAAGCGATTCTGATCAAACCGTTCTTTAGTAACATTGGCCTCTCCTTCACTCACGTCTTCATTTGATCTACCCTAAATCCTAAACCTTATTATTCTAAACCCCAAATTCTAAAACACTCACTCTATACCATAAACCATAACCCTTAAATATTAGAACCCTAAACTCAAAACCATATCCCATAGACTACAAACCCCTAAACCCTTACTCTAAACCTTAAACCCTAAATTAATTAAATATTATATATTCTTTCAATATTTTTAATTTTAATTTTGTTTCCATAAATTAATTTTGTTTCAAATTATGTTATATCAATAATTGTGTTAATAAACAAGAACTAGATCAAATTAAAGTTCATATATTTAATTGCACATTAAATCATTGTTCATGTATGCTTTTGGGATTTACCCCATTTTGATATTTTATTATTTGAAAATAATAATTTATATTTCTCTTATTTATGGTTAAAATTTTTAAATATATATAACATAAATTTTGAAACATTTATATTAAATAAACCCTAAAATATTAAACCCCAAACCCATAATTACAAAATCCTAAAATCATAAACCCTAAACTCATAAACACAAAACCCTAAAACCTTTAACAATAAACTATAATCCCTAAACCCTAAACTCTAAACACTAAACACTAAACCTTAAACCTTAAACTAAATTGATTTTTTACGACATTTTTATTAAAAACCTTATTCACACTCGAAGCTATTAAGTTATTTTTAATTTGAATATATATAATTATTCACAAACTGATGATGTAAAATTTTAAGAATATTCATATTTTAAATCCAATTTTTTGGTGCTACAAATTTAAAAAAAGCCCACAACATTTAGGAAAATATCGTCTTAGGACTGGACAAATCCAACTCTTACTTAAGCATTGCCTTAGGCATGCATATCTCAACCTTTATACAAAGAGTTGGCTAGAGCTTATATTGACACGTCTATCCAAACACTTAAGAAAGTGTCGCCCCAAAACTGTTGTCTTAGGAATGCACAAAAGCCAACTCTTATTCAAGCGTTGCCTTAGGCATACATATCCCAACCCTTATAGAAAGAGTTGGCCAAAGCATAGTCTATCCCAACACTTAGGAAAGTGTCGCCACAAAAGTGTCATATTAGGACTACACAAAAGCCAACTTTTATTCAAGTGTTGCCTTAGGCATATATATCCCAACTCTTATACAAAGAGTTGACAAAAGTGTAGTCTATCCCAACACTTAGGAAAGTGTCGCCCCAAAACTGTCGTCTTAGGACTACACAAAAGCCAACTCTTACTCTAGCGTTGCCTTAGGCATACGTATCACAACCCTTGTACAAAGAGTTGGCTAAAGCGTATGTTGGTAAGTCTATCCCAACACTTAGGAAAGTGTCGCCCCAAAACTGTCGTCTTAGGACTAGACAAAGCCAACTCTTATTTAAGCGTTGCCTTAGGCATGCATATCCCAACCCTTATAAAAGAGTTGGCTAAAGCGTATGTTGGCCAGTCTATCCCAACACTTATGAAAGTGTCGCCCCATAAGTGTCGCTATAGGCCTTTTTTGTTGTAGTGTATTGTTTATTATTATACTAGTTAAAATATGCTCCAAGTCCCTATACTTTTTGTACTTTTGAAAGTTAGCCCTTTTACCATAATATATAATGTTAGATCATATTATATAGTATATAATATATAATTAGTTTATATATATGCATCAATGAGTAAACATTATAATATCCTATAGTATTATATCCTTTATAGTTATATATAATAATAGTACATTATATATGACTTATTATTATATATTATTGTTTATTATTATACTAGTTGAAATATATTCTAAGTCTTTATACTTTTCATATATTTGAAAGTTATCTCTCCTACTATATTACATAATGTTATATCATATCATATAATATATTAATAATATATATATACATCGATGATTAAGCATTATTATATTATGTAATAGTTATATTATATTATTAATAGTATATATTATATTATTTTATGGAGTAGTAATATACTAATTTAGTATGGTTTAAGGTAAAATAAAGTAATCGGTTTCGATTTTGGTAGTAGTTATATAATATATTATGTTTAATTTTATAGATTTTAAAATAATTAATTTATATATTTATTATATATAAATAATTATAGTATTAATAATATTTTATATTAGATGAATATTTTTAAAATTTATTTCACATTATAGTTTAACCTAAAAATTATTAATAATTACTTTTATTATTAATAAAATTTTAATATAAATATATAAAGCTTATGAATACACTTTTAAAAAATAAAGAATTATCATTTACTTTATTTTAAATAATATCATAAAATTTTATTAATTATTAATGTTGTAAACATAGATCTTTTTGAGTTTTGAATTGAATTTATCTTGGAATCAGTTCAAATTAATTTTGGGTTTTTTCGAGCTCTATCAAATTTAGGCTTCTTAGGGTTTGAATTTGTTACGGACTCTTATTTTTTTCAAACTCGAATCGTTAGTAACTTTGAATCAACATAAACTGACTTTCAGGTTCGGACCTGTTCTGCAACCTCTCTCTTTTTTTTTTTTTTTTTCCCGGTTTTCAATTATCGGTAATATAAAGCTGAATAGCATTCTCACAAGTTGGTATCCGTAACTGTAACCACCATTTTATTTGTGGGAAAGCTCCTCAAATGTTATGCTTAGGTTCCCTTCCATCCTCTCCCAAATGGAAAAACCAATCATATCTTGTTCAAACATTTTCAACTATTCTCATTCTCCTCCAAAAATCCCACTTTCCAGTTACATCGATATCAATAATCCCTTCCACTGTTTAGAATCATGCCAATCTCCCAGAGAAGTTAAGCAACTGCATGCTTTAACCCTCAAAACAAGACCTCTCCAAACCCAACTCATTTCCTCCAAAATATTATCATTTCTTATCCCTTTTTCTTCCCCCGAAAGCGTTACCTATGCTAGAGAACTTGTCAACCACTTAAACCCTCCTTATTTGCAACTTCATTTTTACAATTCCTTAATTCAAGCCCTCACGAATTCCTCACAAGCCATAGCATTATATGGTGAAATGATAACCAAATGTATTTATCCTGACACTTATACTATCCCTTATGTTCTAAAATCATGTGCCCAATCCCATGCCCCGGAAGAAGGCCAACAAATCCATGCACATTCCATTAAGTTTGGTCTTAGTTCCAATGTTTATGTTCTCAACACTTTAATGCGTCTTTATGCTGTTTGTGGGTTTACTCATTATGTTAAAAAACTGTTCGATGGAAGTCCTGAAAGAGACTTGGTGTCTTGGACCACCCTTATTCAAGCTTTTGTTAAAATGGGTTTTGCCAAGGAAGCCATCCAGGCTTACTTTGATATGTGTAGAGCAAATTTAAGACCCGATAAAATGACATTGGTCGTCATCCTTTCGGCTTGTTCTAGGTTAGGAGACTTGAGCTTAGGCACCCGAATTCATGTAAATATATGTGATATTCATGATATTTATTCGGATGTTTTTGTTGGCAATGCATTGGTCGATATGTATATGAAGTGTGGCGATGCGGACTCTGCTCGCAAGCTGTTTGATAAAATGCCTGTTAAAAATGTGGTTTCTTGGAATTCCATGATATCTGGCCTAGTTCAACAAGGACAATTCAAGGAAGCATTGCATGTTTTTCGTGACATGCAAAGGATAGGTCTTAGGCCTGACAGTGTTACTCTAGTTGCCGTTTTGAATGCTTGTAGTAATCTTGGGAAGCTGGAGTTAGGAAAGTGGGTTCATGCATATATTGATAAAAATCAAATCAAGGCAGATGGGTTTGTAGGAAATGCGTTAGTGGATATGTATGCTAAGTGTGGAAGCTCAGAACAAGCTTTTGGTGTGTTTCAAGGAATGGAATGCAAAGATGTCTTTTCCTATACTGCCATGATTGTGGGATTCGCAATGAATGGAGAAGCCGAGAGAGCATTGGATATCTTTGCAGAGATGCCGATGGTGGGCATCAAACCAGATGAAGTGACATTTGTTGGTGTTCTTTCTGCATGTAGTCATGCAGGAATGGTAGAGGAGGGTTGGAGGCACTTTGAAGACATGTCAAGAGTTTATAATCTGGAACCTCAAACAGAGCACTATGGTTGTATGGTTGATCTTTTAGGCCGTGCTGGACTAATAAGTGAGGCAGAAGTATTTATAGCAAATATGCCAATTGAACCTGATGCATTTGTTTGGGGTGCACTACTTGGAGCTTGTAGCATTCATGGAAAAGTTGAGCTTGGGGAAGCCATAATGGAAAAACTTGTGGCTATCGAACCTGTAAGAGATGGAGCATATATACTCATGTCGAACATCTATTCGTCTGCAAATAGGTGGAAAGACGCACTTAAGTTGAGGAAGGCAATGAAAGAAAGAAAAATGAAGAAGACTCCTGGTTGTAGTTTAATTGAAATTAATGGTGTTGTTCATGAGTTCCGTAAGGGAGACAAATCACACCCTAGAAATGAGGAGTTAAGGAAGGTGCTGGGAGAAATGGCGATTCACTTACAGAACCATGGTCAATTTTCTACTAGCAACTTCATCACATGATACAGCTCATTGAGATAGTGGAGAATGACTTCGTGTGGGAATATGGAGGCAGTGAGGCATATTTCTTTGGCTTTCTCACAAGTTAGTGTTAATAAAATAAGCAGGTTGAGAAAATTATGGTTAATATTCACATGTATAGATGCCTAGAAAAGCAATAAGTTTCTTAGGTCAGTCCTTTAATAGTGATACGAGAGTGCCGTTCAAGAAGAGATAATTAACACCGACCTCCATACTTCCCATATGTACCAGAAAAAAACGTCTCAACATGTGAAATGAAAGGGGTCAAATTACTCAAGTTCTTCCGCTCAAAAAAACAAAGGAAGCGGTTTGAGTTTTTTTAAGTTGGAATTTTTTCGGACTCGAATTATTATGGACTTGAACTTTCTCTCGTTCGGATATTATTGAGCTCCAATCAATTTGGACAAAGTTTTGGGCTCGGACCTGTTTTACCTGCTCTACTTTCTTTGTTGTGGTACGAGAATATTTTTCCTAAAATAAAAACTGTTGCTTAGTTATTTAGAGTGCTTCCCGATGCCCAGGCTCTTTGGTGAGATCTCTGATGCCTAGTTTAGTTATTTCCTTGAACATTAGTAAAAGATCAAAACTTTAAGCTAGTCTTAATTTTTTTCAATATCATCATCCATTCGCTCTGTTTTTGGTCCTTTGTTCCAACTGAATATAAGATTCTAGGTAGGTTCTGATATTCTCGAATTCGATTTTTCTTCAATTTTTTTGGGTTCAATTTTTTTTCAGTTTCGAACCTTTTTTATTTCAAGATTTTTGACTTCAAATTAGTTTGGGTTTGGTCTCGGACTCCTTTAGAGTTTAGGTTTGTTTTACATTTGATATAATGACATATATCTATATAATTCAAATGTTCGCATTTTAGGTAACATTTGCTATGATAGAAAGTAATCACTTTCTTAAGAATTTAATTAATTAGACAGTAATTTTAACTTTGATATGTCAAATTTCATATACTTTCCTTAAAATCTAACTTTCTTTGATAGTTACTTTTATATGAATAAAATTATTAAGACAAAATTAATCTTATTTTAAATTAGTTTCGATAAATTTTTTTTACTACTAATTGATTTTCTCTATTACTTAAACGGATTCTTCACAAGTAAATTCTCTTTCTTTTGATTTTTTTCTCCAGTTACAAAATTGATTTAGCACTTATATTTGTAGAAAAAGTTTATTACTTCTTGTAAAATATGCATAGGCGAATCTAAGGGGGCAGTTAGGGGCCTTGGCTCCCAAAAATGAAAAATTTTCAATTTAGTCATCTTATAAATAGAGATACTATAAATTAATATATAGATCGTTAAAATTTTGAATTTAACTATAGGAAAATGAAATAGAAAAACGAGAGAATTAGACACTTACTCAAAGAGGACAAATGGGCGACAATAGTGATATTTGTGGAAGCAATAGAGGCTAATTTTTGAGTGAGTAAAGTGAATAATTCAAGGCTAGAAAATATTGGAAAATGACAGTAAAAGAGAGAAGAAGAGAGGACGGCTAGGGAAAAAAATGAACAGAGAAAAGAGCTGAAAATAGTATTTATACCTAAGGTTACTAGGCTTGGGCGGCACAAAATAAGGGGAAGGAGAAAATTAGCAAAAAATTAAGCTAATTTTCAAGGGAAGGGAATCAAACTTGAGTCTTAAAAGACTACTACACTCCCTCTTTATCTTCTCTTAACCATTGAGCTACCAACTTATTCTTGAAACAATTTCACATTCTTTAAAACAAAAATATGGGATGTTACATGGTGGTTGAGGTGGAGTGAAGGGTTGGATGCCTGAAAATGATTGGTCAAAGCGATAAAAACATTGGTCAACTAAGTGTCCCATCCGACCATAGAGTTGGCACTGTAGTCGAGATGTGGTCTTGCCTCTTCCACAATTGTCGTAAGAGGAATATGGCCTGGGAACAAAGTGAGAGGTGTTTACATGTCTTGAGAATTGGGCTTGACTAGGAAAAGGGAAGAGTAAGCTGATGGGCCAGAAGTGTTGGGCCTAGGGCGCAGGGTGGAGACAAAATCTATAGGTGTGGTTGTCATAACTTGAGCGGTATTAATGGATAGAGAGAGGCAGAGAGGGTCGTGAAGACAAGACTCAGCATTCATGAGGGTATATGGTTCATGACTGGAGGTGATTACAGCAACAAATGGGTCATAGTACTTGGGTAAACCGTTTAAAATGGTTTCAATCTGTTCAATGTCGGATATGGGACTTCCACAAGCGATGAGGGTGTCGCACACTTCTTTAATCTGGAAGAGACAATCGCGCATGGAAAGCGCACCTTTGCTGAGAGAGCGAAGCTTGCAATGAAGGTTCATCACCTTGGTAATGGACAAAGTCGAAAATAGGCGGGTTAAGGTGGACCAGATGGAGGCCGAGGTTTTTGCACCAACAAGTTGTGGCAGGATATTGGGGCTGATAATGAACAGAAGCCACGAGGCAAGGCACAATCTTGCTTGACAAACTGACTATAGGTTTCATTTGGGATAGATTCACCAGTTACAGTGACAGAAATTTTTGGGGCAGGGGTGGTGGAACTGTCGAAAAAATGTTCCAGACTATGGCCTTGAACAGTAAACAGGACTTGTTGTTTCCAAAGGAGGTAATTTTTCTCATCCAATCTGGCATTGACATGTTTGATGGAGAAAAAGGATGGTGACTGTGAATCTGAGGTGAGGGCGGTAGTGAGGGATGGTGGACTATCATCTGAGTCAAGCATGAGAAAAGAAGGAAAGGGTTCGGCAGAATCAAGTTGAGGTATAGAGGGTCAGAAGCATTGGCTAAGATACCATGTTAACAATACTCAGGTGGATTTACATTCAGAGAAATATTTGCTAAATCGTTGTATTGTTGAAAAACTACTCTTTACAACCACGAGCGAGTGTGAATATATAAGATCATAAAATGTCCTCTGTAGTAGAATAGAGAATGGATCCAAAGGAGGTTGCAACATACTAGCAACGTGGTTGTGTTACACAGCTGTGAGTATATCACTACACCAAAACAGACTTTTAGCGGCGTTTTTTATGGATTTTAGCGGCGTTTTTAAGCGCCATTAATATAATTTGCGGCGCTTTTGAAAGCGCCATAAAAAACGTCGCTAAAACACGCGCCGCAAAAGTTAGTGGCGTTTATTGCGAAAAAACGCCGCTATAGGTCTTGACCTTTAGCGGCGCTTTTATAAGAAACGCCGCTAAAAGGCCGGACCTTTAGCGGCGCTTTTCTAAGAAACGCCGCTAAAAGGCCAGACCTTTAGCGACGCTTTTCTAAGAAACGCCGCTAAAAGATCGGACCTTTAGCTGCACTTTTCTAAGAAACGCCGCTAAAAGATCGGACCTTTAGCGGCGCTTTTCTAAGAAACGCCGCTAAAAGACTGGACCTTTAGCGGCGCTTTCTAAGAAACGCCGCTAAAGACTAGACCTTTAGCGCGCTTTTCTAAGAAACGCCATAAAGATCGGACCTTTAGCGGCGCTTTATAAGAAACGCCGAAAGGTTCTGGTCTTTTAGTGCGTTTTTTACAATAAACGCCGCTAATTTGCACAAATTTGCGATCTATTTTTCGCAATATCCTACCCTCCTGCATTAAAACCAACCAAAAACAAAGAAGAATTGCATATAATTCCAACCCAAGGCAGCAAATAAAACATTTAAATCTCATCAAAAGTATTAAATCTAAACGATACTTCAAATTTAATAAAAGATATATGATATTTATTAATAAATGAATAATAAATCAAACAATTTTACAATAATGTTAACTGTACCAATGTTAAAAAAATCTTACAACAATAAAACAAATGTCTAAGAGGGTGGCCTCTGCATCGTCTTCTGGAACAATCTGCATCATAGTCTGCATCAGTATGGAGTTCTTCATACTTTTGTTCTTTCTCGCCTCCTGCTTCGCCTCCGCTCTAAGTTGAGCAATATGCTCCGCCTCCTCATTGCTTCCTCCGCTCTAAGTGAGAAATTTGCTCAGCTATGCTCGCTTCCATCAGAGATATCTGGTCTTTCAGTCTCTGAACTTCAACTCGAGATTGACTCCCGGGAGGCATGTATTGCCGGGAGCCGGATCTAAAATATTGAGTCGGGGTAACACCTGATCCTTGACATCGAACCCGACCATACCTTGTAAGACCCAAAACATTAATGATAATTTTGTTATAAATATACTCAAGATTAACAAAACTATCAATCGAAGCGATCGTACCTTTCGGGACCCAAAACATCAAGAATAATTTTTTATCAATCTCCTCGAGATTAACAGAATCGTCGGAAGAAGCAACGACTTCATACTCCGCCTTCTTCTCCTTTAGTTTATCCTAATAAATCAATAAAAAGTTAGAAACGAAATATATAATAAAAGGAATGGAACATAACTTAAAATTATAAATTTACAACTACAAACGATGAATTAAACTATTGTAATTAAATATTATAAATATTTATAATAAATCAAATTTTATTAAGTAAATATACCAAAATTTACGCACCTCGGTGTCATCGGAGATCCATCCTTCTTCCTATCGTAATGTCAAAAAGTCAAGGCGTCCAACTTTTGACTGATGAAACTTCCTACATTATAGCGAAAAAATATAATTTAATAGTATAAAGTAATTAATATTTGAAAGAAGTAATAAATTATAATACCTCGGCCTCACCACACGAGCAAAACTTCGGAACTCCGCTGTAATGCGTGAATCGTTGTTTCATCATTCATTGCTTGTTCCAACTCGCTCACGGTCCTACATAATGGAATTTGAATTATGTATATAGTAAATCGATAAACCAAAAATTTATAAGACTTTGAAAGTACGTAATACCTCTCCTTTCTTTGAATTCCAGAATCTAACTTGATCTTCCCATTGGTACCTCAACATTCCCGGCGGGACATTTCGTAATTTTTCGTCGAGGCTTATATCTTTCTTAAAATATTGTTTTTTTAGGGCGCTTTTATTGTCTCTCCATTTTTTACCCAACGTCTTCTTAACATAGTCATCGGAGACCTTTAAAGCAAATTTACCCTAAATTTTTGTTTTAAAAAAGTTAATATAAATGAAGGTTAAATTAAAGTATTATAAATTACATTCACCTTTTATTACCTTAATATTATCGAGAGCCTGATTTTTGTTGGCATCAGGCACGTGATGCCATGATTCGTAGTTAATGGGCAACATATTCGCATTTCGTGCTACAATGCCCAAATAGCCTGCGAACAGTTGAGCTTCAGATCCGATAGGCTGGCCATGATCGTTTCTCCTTACTTTAACACGGTCGTTAGGCTCTAAGTAGTATAAATCTGTAAGTAATGTACGTCCCCGAGCTCTGCTCGTCCCACCACCCTCATCTGAAAAATGATATATTATTATATTAAAATTGAAAAATAAATCAATAATAAAATTCAACATGCATGTAAAATAAACTTAACATTACTTTGGATTTGTCCATGCTCGTCATCTATGTCCGGCAGACTAGAAGATCCAACAACTGTATCCTTTCCACTATTTACTTCTTCTGGATTTGGAGTACTCCGGACAATATTTAAACCTCGTAACCATCTTCTAGGCATTTTCCCTGCAATACACATAAAATAGTTCAAAATTTTAGTAACAAATAACAACAATAATAGGACATTTAAAACAGTTAAATTATGTAACATGACCAACATGAAAATTATAATATAACATATAAATAATAAATCGTTAAATCTTACTACATCATATTTCGTAAATATCTTCGTCCACATCCTGACGAACCCATTGAAATTGTTGACTAGTACTAGGGATATTTTCAGTTAAGTCTTGTTCTGGAAAAGGCAAAAGTTTCTGATCTTTCGACTATGTCATCTCTACTTCCACTGCCAATGTCGAACAAGTCTCTAGGGGTGTTTCGGAGTACAACGTACCAACCCTCATCAGTTGGATCTTGGAAGTAAAAAACTTGTTTAACTTGAGAAGAAAACACATACGGCTCATCCATCAATTGTTCTCCGGTGTGAATCAATCGAGAGAAATTCACCATTGTAAAGCCATATTGATCGTTTTTAATTTCGCGAGCCGTATTCACATCAGCCCAATCATCTCAAAATAAGACAACTTTGCAATTGCCGTAATAATCCAACTCAATGATGTCAGTAATAAGTCCGTAATATTCCAAATTCCCCTCGACCGGATTACTGTCCCTAGCACTAGCATAACTTGTAATCGAAGAATTAACAACAATTCCGCAATTTTGGGTTCTCCTCAATCTCTCGCGATACCTTGTATGAAATCTGTATCCGTTGATGACGAAGCCACTATATCTTTTAACTATTCTGTTTGGACCTTGTGAAAGCCATTTAACGTCGTCATTTACTTCATTCTGACTCCAAACCTATTGAGTCGAAAGTAAATCGAGTAATTATGAATGTTATAAGAAAACATTATTACTTGTCAACGAAAATTTAAATTGCATACCATTTGGCTTAACCATTCATGAAATGATTCTGCGAACAACTTATTAATTTCTAGTCGATTTAATCTTCGGGATCGTGAACGAGCTCTCAATATATGTTTGTACTCACTACGGTAAAAAAATATTTTACTTTGTTAGAAGACAAATAAATTATAATTAAAGAGTATTTATCAAATTCTAGAACTTACTTCCGAAATGGTTCCATTGAATCGTGATGAAAAAGAACATATCGATGTGCTTGGACCTACGATCTATCGTCTAATTCTGTAATTTCGACTTTGCCGATCGATTCTCCGAAACTGAAATAAATAAGTTCCGGCCAAATTATGATCTGTGAGCCCAGCATTTCTACTTGGTCTGTTCATTCTTGTTTCAACATCTTCCAAATACCTCGAATGAAAGTCATACATTCCTCCGCCAAGTAGCCCTCGCAATTGATCCTTCCGGATAACGCTTATTGCGGCAGTATGACTTTAATTTGGAAAGGAACCTAAACACGGTATACAACATTATCAAAAGTTGCAACTATTATGGGAATTGAGCTGAATGAAGGAATATTTTGTAAATAAATTAAGACCTTTCAATGGGATACATCCATCGATAGAAAATGGGTCCACCAAGAAGTGCTTCACGCGGGAGATGAATTAACAAGTGCACCATAATAGTGTAGAAGGAAGGCGGGAATATCTTCTCCAGATTGCATAAAGTCAATGCGGCTCGGTCTTGTAGTCTCTCTAATTCTTGAACTTAAAAACTTTACCACAAATGCCTTTCATAATATTCGACGGTTCGATTACAGGAGTTGTCACCTTTTTCGACATACAAAGACCGCATAGCAATCGGCGATAAGTCTTGCATCAAGATGTGATAGTCATGCGATTTTAAGCCATATAGTCTTGATCCTTAAGACTCACACATCGCGATATATTTGATGCATACGCATCCGGACCTTTATATCCTTCAACACCGCATGAACACTTCTTTCTCCGCTTCGACATTGAAAAAATAGCAAGCGGCAATCGATATTTCATATTCGAAAGTGGTGGGGATGAAGCTCACGCCAATTCCATGTGGACTAAATCAAGTCGACTCGAAGATTATCTTCGATTTTTCATCGACATTCAAAATAGTCCCAATGATGTTCTCGCAGACATTTTTCTCTATGTGCATGACATCAAGATTATGACGTAAATCGATGCTCCCAATAAGGCAACTTGAAAAATACTTCTTTTTCCACAAGTCCGCCTCATTAGGATCGTCCTCTTCATCGATTCATCATCGATTCATCCTTAGATCTTCTATTTCTTTGCGGGTTGGTAGGTGATTCATCTTTCCATAAATGAAATTCATATCTTTCAACATTAATAATATTTGGATCCACCGGTCTGCGAAGGAGCTGGTCGAACTCTTCAGCACCATCGACCGAGCACTCTGAAATCTAAATGTATGATTTTCGGTAACCACCGACGATGCCCCATGTAAGAGAACTTCTTCCCATTATATAACCATTGCGAACATGTTCACAAGAAGACAACACGGATAAGCATAACGTCCCTGGTACTCCAACCAGATAAATTAGCATAAGCCGGGAAGTCATTAATAGTCCACATTAAAGCCACACGTAAATTAAAGTTCTCTTTTCTCATTGCATCGTATGTCCGAACACCACCCATAGTTGTTTTAACTCGTCAACAAGTGGTGCAAATATACGTCAATATCATTCCCGGGCCCTTTCTCTCCAAGTATAATCATAGACAAGATAAAAGAAGATTGTTTCAAGCAAACCCATGGAGGCAAATTGTAGGAACAAGCACCACAAAGCCAAATCTTGTGTTGTTGTGCTCATGAGTTTGTAAGGGTTAAATCCATCGGATGCTAGCCCAAGCCTCACACTCCGAGGATCGTTTGTAAATCTTGGACATTTAGAATCAAAAGATTTCCAAGCTAAAGAATCTGCAGGATGCCTTAACAACCCATCATCTGTTCGTCCATCACGGTGCCACGTCATTGATTCGGCTGTCTTCGACGACATGAAAAGCCGTTGGAGCCTTGGTATTAGCGAAAAATACTGTAAAACCTTAACTGGCTACTTCCTTGACTTGTATCATGTTCATCCTCGTTACCTTCCTCTGTATTTCTATTAATCCAATGGGATTGGCCGCATACATGACAGCACTGTTGATTTATCCGGTCGCCCCAATACAACATGCAGTCATTTGGGCAACTGTGAATTTTGTTGTAGCCAAGGCCCAAATCCTTTATCAATTTCTTCATTTCTTTGGAAGATTGAGGATTTTGCAAGCGGAACATTTCTTGCAAAAACTCTAACAAAGATTGTCAACGATTTTCCGGTCCACCCCCCAAACATTTCAAGTGAAAAAGACGAATACAGAATGACAGTTTGGAAAATTTTGATCTCTCATACAGTTCTTCATTCATTTCACCAAGTAACGTGTAGAACCTCGCCGCTTCTTCATTTGGCTGTTCATCCAATACACTGCTTCTTGTTTCAATGAAAGTATTGCCACCAAAATAATGATCATCGGTTGCACCCAAGTGAGGTGGAAATGTCCCAAAACCATCACTGCGCATATTAAAAGCATCCCGCAACATGCCTTCCATGTTATCGTCTCTAACATTCTGATTGAAAGCACTATTAGGATACCCTAGATTCATCGATGAAGATGCTCCACTAGATGTACACTCTCCATGAAAAACCCATTTTTTGTACCCCCGGACAAAGCCATTAACAACTAGATGTTCGTAGACCACTTCACGATAATGCCAGTTAATATTGCAACATGTCTTACACGGGCAAAGAATCATATTCTCTTGGATTGCATTTTGAAATGCAAAATTCAGAAAAGTTTCTACTCCATTTCGATAGCCGTTGCTAACCCTTGACAATTTCATCCAACTCCTATCCATTTCGTAGTTGTTGAAGTCTAAAGTTGACAATAAATTACACGGTTAAATTGTTAATTAATAATTTATGTAAATAATGCTATGAAATTTGATCTTAAAATTAGGTAAGTTTTGTATTCTTTAAGATCCATCATACGCGGCATTGTTACACCTAGGGAGGATCCATTATATCTGACTGTGAGATATAAGGCAACTCGTCAGGTTTCCAGCCTATATACTTTGGATCTTTTTTTTTTTTATCTATACAAGTATTATGTAAGTTATGAAATTTGATCTTAAACTTATGTAAGTTATGAAATTTGATTTTAAAATTAGGTAAGTTTTGTATTCTTTAAGATTTATCATACGTGGCATTGTTACACCTAGGAGGATCCATTATATCATTTGTGAGATATAAGGCAACCCGTCGTGTTTCAACCTATATACTTTGAATCTTTTTTATCTATACAAGTATTATGTAAGTTATGAAATTTGATCTTAAAATTAGGTAAGTTTTGTATTCTTTAAGATTCATCATACGTGGCATTGTTACACCTAGGAGGATCCATTATATCATTGTGAGATATAAGGCAACCCGTCAGTTTCCAAATTATATACTTTGAATCCTTTTTTTTATATACAAGTATTATGTAAGTTATGAAATTTGATCTTAAACTTATGTAAGTTATGAAATTTGATCTTAAAATTAGGTAAGTTTTGTATTCTTTAAGATTCATCATATGTGGCATTGTTACACCTAGGGAGGATCCATTATATCTCGATGTGAGATATAAGGCAACCCGTCAGTTTCCACCTATATACTTTGAATCCTTTTTTTATATACAAGTATTATGTAAGTTATGAAGTTTGATCTTAAGGAAAATTATGTTAGTTATGAAATTTGATCGTAAACTTATGTCAGTTATGAAATTTGATCTTAAAATTAGATAAGTTTTGTATTCGTTTAGATTCATCATACGTGGCATTGTTACACCTAGGGAGGATCCATTATATCTGACTGTGAGATATAACGCAACCCGTCAGGTTTCCAGCCTATATACTTTGAATCCTTTTTTTTTATATACAAGTATTATGTAAGTTATGAAATTTGATCTTAAAATTAGGTAAGTTTTGTATTCTTTAAGATTCATCATACGTGGCATTGTTACACCTAGGGAGGATCCATTATATCTGACTGCGAGATATAAGGCAACCCGTCAGGTTTCAAGCCTATATACTTTGAATCTTTTTTTTTTTTATCTATACAAGTATTATGTAAGTTATGAAATTTGATCTTAAACTTATGTAAGTTATGAAATTTGATCATAAAATTAGGTAAGTTTTGTATTCTTTAAGATTCATCATACGTGGCATTGTTACACCTAGGGAGGATCCATTATATTTGACTGTGAGATATAAGGCAACCCGTCAGGTTTCCAGCCTATATACTTTGAATCCTTTTTTTTTATATATACAAGTATTATGTAAGTTATGAAATTTGATCTTAAAATTAGGTAAGTTTTGTATTCTTTAAGATTCATCATACGTGGCATTGTTACACCTAGGGAGGATCCATTATATCTGACTGTGAGATATAAGGCAACCCGTCGAGTTTCAACCTATATACTTTGAATCTTTTTTTTATCTATACAAGTATTATGTAAGTTATGAAATTTGATCTTAAACTTATGTAAGTTATGAAATTTGATCTTAAAATTAGGTATGTTTTGTATTCTTTAAGATTCATCATACGTGGCATTGTTACACCTAGGGAGGATCCATTATATCATTTGTGAGATATAAGGCAACCCGTCAGGTTTCCAGCCTATATACTTTGAATCCTTTTTTTTTTATATATACAAGTATTATATAAGTTATGAAGTTTGATCTTAAGGGAAAATTATGTAAGTTATGAAATTTGGTCGTAAACTTATGTCAGTTATGAAATTTGATCTTAAAATTAGATAAGTTTTGTATTCGTTTAGATTCATCATACGTGGCATTGTTACACCTAGGGAGGATCCATTATATCTGACTGAGAGATATAAGGCAACCCGTCAGGTTTCCAACCTATATACTTTGAATCCTTTTTTTTTTTTATATACAAGTATTATGTAAGTTATGAAGTTTGATCTTAAGGGAAAATTATGTTAGTTATGAAATTTGATTGTAAACTTATGTCAGTTATGAAATTTGATCTTAAAATTAGATAAGTTTTGTATTCGTTTAGATTCATCATACGTGGCATTGTTACACCTAGGGAGGATCCATTATATCTGACTGTGAGATATAAGGCAACCCGTCAAAGTTTCAAATTATATACTTTGAATCCTTTTTTTTTTCTATACAAGTATTATGTAAGTTATGAAGTTTGATCTTAACTTAAAATTATGTTAGTTATGAAATTTGATCGTTTAGGGTTTAGAGTTTAGGGTTTAAGGTTTTAAGGTTAATTGTTTAAGGTTTAGGGTTTAGAGTTTTAGGGTTTAAGGTTTAAGTTTAAGGTTTTAGAGTTTAAGGTTTAAGGTTAAGGGTTTAGTGTTTTAGAGTTTAGGGTTTAGGGTTTATGGTTTATGGTTTAATGTTTAGGGTTTATAGTTTTAGGGTTTTAAGGTTTAAAGTTAATAGTTTAAGGTTTAAGATTTAGGTTTATTATTTTAGGGATTTAGGTTTAAGATTTAGGATTTAGGGTTTAGGGTTATTGTTTAAGATTTAGGGTTTAGGGTTTAGGGTTTAGAATTTAAGGTTTAAGGTTTTAGGGTTTAAGATTTATGATTTAAGATTTGGATTTTGTGGTTTGTGATTTGGGGTTTGAGGTTTGAGATTTAGTGTTTGTGGTTTGGGATTTGGGGTTTAGGATTTGGGGTTTTGAAATGAAAATATAAAAAATACAAAATATATATAACTTATTAAAAAATTTAAAATTACAATAAATTTTAAAAATTAAAAGTACTATGTTTTTTAAAATATTAATAATATAAAACAATTATAGAAAAATAACAATGAATTATTAAACAAATATAATCTTTTTAAAAAATTAATTAAACAATATTAATTAAATTTTAGTTTTCAATTCAATTTTAGAGTTGATTTTGAGTACCAAAATATATAAATTTTACTACCATATTGGACTAAAAATAATACAAATATCACACTAAATAATATATTAAACCGCTTATATGATTTTTTCAACTCAATAATCATAATAATCAATTTCGACTCTCTTAATAGTATAAATTGATTAAGCTAAAATTAATAATTATTGAACTAAAATTAAGTTTTTTAGTAAAACTTAAGTAACATGAACAAATAGTTTTAATGACCTTAGCTCCAATAACATGTCAATTTTACGGTTTTAAAAATTATTTTGGTAACTATCTTTTTCGAAATTATAATAGATCAAATCAAATCAAATTAATATTAAAGGATGTAAAACATTTAAAATTTCAACTCAATCAACTCACCTCGGATGAAACGATAAAGTCGTAGGTTTTCAAATATATAAATCCACAGTGAAGAAGGTTCCGTGCGATTTCGTTTCCTTCAACATTGTTATCAGAATCCGATTGGGTCCGCTACTAATCGGTCCCAATACGATAAGTAGAAAACGACCTGCAAAAAACAAAACTTCATATTCAAGCACACTACAATTTGCAACAACACAAAATAATTTTATACAAAAGGAACACACTACAATTTGCAGCAATTTTATACAAAAAGGAACACAAAACAATTTTATACAAAAAGGAACACAAAACAATTTTCAGCAACACAGAGAAACCCAATTTAAGTATGATAAGTTAAGTACACTACAATTTGCAGCAACACAAAACAAATTTTATACACAAAGGAACACACTACAATTTGCAGCAATTTTATACAAAAAGGAACACAAAACAATTTTATACAAAAAGGAACACAAAACAATTTTCAGCACCACAGAGAAACCCAATTTAAGTATGATAATTTAAGTACACTACAATTTGCAGCAACACAAAACAATTTTATACACAAAGGAACACACTACAATTTGCAGCAATTTTATACAAAAAGGAACACAAAACAATTTTATACAAAAAGGAACACAAAACAATTTTCAAAGAACACAGAAAACCCAATTTAAGTATGATAATTTAAGTACAAAAACATGGAAACCCAATTTAAGTATGATAATTTAAGTACAAAAACAATTTAAGTATGATAATTTAAGTACAAAAACAATTTTCAGCAACACAGAGAAACCAAATTTTGAGCTTAAACCTTCCAACGTTTTTGGGGCAAAATATTTAACCCTGTATGACCTCCCATAGCTACTAAATTCTAAAATTCAATGGAAAATCATCAGCATATATTGTAGTAGGGTATTAGAATATTGGAATTTGGGGTAAACCAAAAACTACTGTCGAATGTAGACCTAATTCGAAAACTAAACAGAGGATTAAAATTACTAAACAATAAAACAAAAGGAAAATTAGTGATAACTGCAATTTCAGTTTGAATGCAATTGGGATTATGAAGCAAACTGAATTCCAATACCAAGAGAAATCAAACTGTAGATAAGGGATTCAATTGACTTATTGGGGCTAAGTTATTACCAAAATTGAATGCCTAGATCGAAGAATAAGATAAAAAGAGTGTGCTTACCTTTTCTGCAACTTAACCCAAATTGAAACAGAGGCCTCCTTGCTTTGCGATTTCAATCGACACAGAGAAACCCAATTCACAGCAAAATAAAAATAAAAATTAAGAAAGGTAAAACAAAACAAAACAGAATTAATGAGTTTTTTCTAATCTCTAACTTGACAGGGAAGACAAAGAGAACCAACCTCGTACCTTTGTTGAAGACGACCCTACATGCCACCAAATCCACCAGCATCACAAAAAAAAAAAAAAAAAGAAGTTAAATGAAAAAAATAAACAAAATCCCTAAATCAAAAAAGTTTATTTTTACAAATTCCATACACTCGTTGTTTGTTGAATGTTGGGAGATTGGGAAATATGAGCAAACAAAGGCCGATAGAACTTAGGGAAAAGTTTGAGCAGAAAATTTTAGGGACGAGGGAATTTCGGGGAGATGGACTTTCAGCAGAAAATTTGAAGCAGAAAACAAAATGAGGGAAAACACTTAGGGATTTCGGGGATGAAGGGGGATAACACCGAAACACGTGAGAACGATTGACGCTTTTGCTCAAACTCAGTTTATGTTTTGCGGCGTTTTTAAAAAGCGCCACTAATTGTTTGTAAAACGATGTCGTCCACCTAAATGCACATTATACTCTTGATAAAACGACGACGTGAAGATTAATGTCCATACATATTTGCGGCGTTTTATAAAAACGCCACTAAGTATAGGATGTTACGGCGTTTTGGACTAGCACCACTAAGACTTGACAGATTTTTGTGGCGTTTCAAACATGCGCCACTAACAAAATAGCTTCAAACGACGACGCCCTACATTCTATTGATATATTTTGTATGCTTTCACTCAAAAATGCCACTAAATCATACAACAATGTTTCAAACGACTCGTCTTGATATATTTGATGGGTTTTGTATGCTTTTTTATTAAACGCCGTAATTTTAATTTCATTTAAAATATATATTTTATACTATTATTAATTACTCCAATTACTTAATATTATTAACCCTAATTAATCTAAACAATCAACCTTAAACCATTAAAACCAAATTTTAAAATTATTTTAAACATATAAATTTAAAATATATCACTCATATACCCATAAATCTTTAAAATTATTTTAAATCATAGTATTTTATTTTTTCTAATTTTAACATATATTTTCTATGTTATAATTTGTTTCAAATTTTTCTATGTCTTATTAATGTTTTATAAATAATTTAAATATAAAATTAAAAATTACATTTTAATTAATACAAAGTTAATTAAATAATTATAAGAAGAGGATGATATAGTGCTTGACTTTTATTACAATTTTATATTTAATTATTACATAATTCACCTAAATTTTAAATAAATAATTTTGGAAACTTTGAGTAATATTTAAAACAAATAAATACATGACATAGTTTTTATATAAATTTTTATGTAAGAAAATAAAAATGAAAATTTCCAAATATGAAATAAAAGAAGGTTAAAAAACTATATATATAATGATAATTTTATATAAAAATTTCATAATATCACTTTTACGATTACATAATAAATTATATATTGAATATATAAATTTAAATACTTAACCACAAACCCAGAGATAACCCCAACTCCAAACTTCAAACCCTAATCTCTAACACATAACCCCAAACCCCAAACTATATAATGATAAAATTTTAATATTAAAATCATATTATCTATTTTACAATTACATTATAAATTATTTAATATATAAATTCAGGTTAAAAACTTGAATCTATTTTAAACGAATAAACATTCGGATAATGGATATATATATACCATTCGGTTCGGGAAGGCGGTTTCACAATAAAAGGAAGGATCGGTAAATGATGGTTCGATCCAACAACTTCTGGTCAAGGTTATACGATTCTAGGTATTTTGTGGGTTTGAATTAGTGAAACTGATTTGAGGGATTTTGGTTTTTGAATTTTCCTTAAACCCTAAACCCTAAACCCCAAACTCTAAATATTAACCCCTAATCCTAACCCACAAGCCCTTATATAACCCTTAACCCCTAAACCCATAAACCCTTAACCTTAACCTTAACCTAGAAGCCGAATGAAATATGGCATGATGGCATGTGATGCCATCGCACGGTAGAAAATTGAACAAGTGCCCGGAGCCACCAAAAGTTGGAAGCTCGCACCCGCACCACCACGGCCCCTATTGTGCCATGTTCCCCGAGGGGGCGGCACGACCAACTGTTTAACTAACTCCTTACACCAAGTCCCCCACCTACGAGGTTGGGAACCTTAACCCCATAAACCATAAACGCCACTAAAAACGCTGCTAAAGCCCTATTTTTCTGTAGTGCTGACCCATAAATCATAAACCCTAAACCCAAAACACTAACCCATTAACCATTTCCCCCTAAACCTTTAACCCTAAACCATAACCCCTAACCACTAACACTTAAACCTTAATACCGATAAACACTATACAATAAACCCAAACAACAAACTTTAAAACACTAAACCCATACATTAAAATAACAAACCCTAAACCATGAAATTAACCATACTAAACATTTTAAAAACGCTTTTTATTTAAAATTAACCATATTAAAATAACAAACACTTTTTATATTTACATGAAAACGACGTCGTTTTTGTTTTGAAATAAAAAATATGTTGTGGCGTTTTTGTTAAAAACGCCACTAAAGATCACATTTAGCGGCGTTTTTATAACAAACGCCGCAATAAGTCAGACTTTAGCGGCATTTTTCTTAAAAACGCTGCTAACTTTATCCCATTTTTACATTGTAATTAAAACGACGTCGTTTCTGTTTCCCTAGAAAAAAATTAACAAAACGCCGCTAAAGATCACATTTAGCGGCAACGCCACTAATTTTTTCTCATTTTCACATTGCAATTAAAACGTCGTCGTTTTTGTTTTGAAATAAAAAATATTTTCCGGCGTTTGGTCAAAAGCGCCGCTAAAGGTCAGAGCATTAACGGCGTTTTATAAAAAGCGCCGCTATAGGTCGGAGATTTAGCGGCGTTTTCTCAAAAGCGCCGCTAAATGTCTGAGAATTAGCGGCGTTTTCTCAAATGCGCCGCTATTGCTCATTTTGTTGCGGCATTTTCCTTCAAAAGCCACTATTGTGTAATCTTGGTGGCGTTTTTGTCTAAAACGCCACTAAAAGCGCCGTTAAAAGTCTGATTTGGTGTAGTGTATTCACCTCATTCATCATTTTTGCTAAAAGTATATGAATTTTTTTTTCTACATGTATTATTATTTATAATATATATAAAAACATGAGTTTGAAAAACTTTTTATTTATAAAAAAAATCTTTATTATTTATATTATTATCAAATTAACATTTGAATTATTATTAATATTCTTGAATACTAAAGATATTTCATTAAATCTATAAACACAATACACATATTCTAAACTCACACTCATATTTTAAAATATTTATACCAAATACAAATATAATATCTCAAACTCAAAACCAATTAGTAACATATCAATTATTACTCAAATCCAAGATAAATAGTAAATCCCAAGTTTAAAATAAAAATTTTAATACCTAAATACAATTTGTAAAAATTTAATTTAATAAAAACAAAATTTTGTAGAAACTAAAATATTAAACTTTTAATAATTTTTTCGTATTACTTGCTATATACATGTCAAGTAATATAAAAGATGATACATAACTATTGATGTTATGATGTTATCGGTGATGCAAATAAATCATATTTAATCGTGTGTAAACTATACAATTAATTTACTATATTTTAATTATTAAATTATTGCATTATATACAATCATTAAATTTAAAATTTCTAAATTTCAAATAATTATTAGTTTTTGTATATATATAATGATTACGTTAAAAATTATATTATAATCATATTAATTATTTTTGAAAAAAATCATTTTAATTCGTTATCTAACATAAAAATATATTATTAATTACTTTTGTCACTAATAAATTTTATTATAATTAATAATGCTTATTAATACATTTTATAAAGTAAATAATTGCTATTTATCTTTGTTTTATTTATAAGTTAAATATTATGCAATTTCAATTATAAAGTCTATTTTTATTTCATTTTAAATGGAATCGATGTTAAGATCATATCAAATCAATCTTGGATTCGAATTGTATTGAATTTGGATTAGTTAAAGTGAGCTTTTGAATCAACATATTTTTCATCTCTAAATATAACTTGGAGATATTAACACTCTCAAAATCTTAATGATACCATAAGAGTTCTTATGGAACACTATAATTAGGAAAGTGAAAAGAAATCGTAAATATCTAGTCAAACTAAAGGGTTGTGGTTGTAGTGATGAATATTTTAAGACAAAAACGTTGTAATATAATAGTACAATAAAAGCTACGTTTACTAATAATATTCAGATCTAGAATTTATTAAAAAATTATTATATAAATCAATTAATTCAACTATTTTCTTTTTACAACCAGCTGCATAAAGAGGTTGTAATGGAAGGTTGGGTTAAAGTTGCATCAATTTTCATTTCAAAAGTAACGATTGGAAAACATATTCTTTGGCATAAAGGATTTCAAAATTATGCATACTGTTTGTAATCCTCAATTTGGCTCTCCACTCGTTTTAGAATCAGCTTGATGTCAGTAACCTAAATCCCAGGAAACATGGATTAGGATTAAATTACAATACCATAAAACAGCGAAAAACAAAATTAAGCCTCAAGAATTAAATATATAATTAATTTTATTGCTTGTAAGTATGAAATATGATAACAATAGATTTTCCATGTAAAAGAAGCGAACAAACGTTTACATCTTTAAATACTTATTCTTCTTTGCAAGATACTATAAGCTAACATATTTAAATAATGATGAGACAGAAAACATTAGCCTAGAAAGCCTTCGGAGGTGGTGGCGACTTGTAAAGATACTTGGGTTTTGGGAGTGGAGTCTTCGGATGTGGAGGATGAGGCTTGGGTTTTGGGAGTGGAGTATTTGGATGTGGGGGATGAGGCTTAGGATAAGGATGAGGATGAGGATGAGGTTTGGGATGTGATGGTGGTGGAGGGGACTTGTAGACATAAGGCGCAGGTGGGGAGCGAACTGGTGGGGGTGGAGATTTATGGACATATGGAGGAGGTGGTGAGTGGATTGGTGGTGGTGGAGACTTGTGAATATAAGGAGGGGGTGGTGAATGAACTGGTGGTGGTGGAGACTTGTACATATATGGTGGAGGTGGGGAGTGGACTGGTGGTGGTGGAGACTTGTTGACATATGGAGGAGGAGGAGAGTGGACTGGTGGTGGTGGAGACTTGTAAATGTAAGGAGGGGGTGGTGAACGGACTGGTGTTGGTGGGGACTTATAGATGTAGGGTGGAGGTGGTGAATGGACAGGTGGTGGAGGGGACTTATATATGTAAGGAGGAGGTGGAGAATGGACTGGAGGTGGTGGTGACTTGTGAATATAAGGAAGGGGTGGTGAATGGACTGGTGGGGGTGGAGATTTGTGGACATATGGAGGAGGTGGGGAGTGGACTGGTGGTGGAGGGGACTTGTAGACATATGGAGGAGGTGGAGAATGGACTGGTAGTGGTGGAGACTTGTAAATATAAGGAGGGGGCGGTGAATGGACTGGTGGGGGTGGAGATTTGTGGACATATGGAGGAGGTGGGGAATGGACTGGTGGTGGAGGGGACTTGTATATATAGGGAGGAGGTGGAGAATGAATTGGTGGTGGTGGAGACTTATAAACATATGGTGGAGGTGGGGAGTGGGCTGGTGGTGGTGGAGACTTGTAGATATATGGTGGAGGTGGGAAGTGTACTGGTGGTGGTGGGGACTTGTAGACATATGGAGGAGGATGAGAAGAGTGGACTGGTGGTGGTGGAGACTTGTGAATGTATGGAGGGGGAGGTGAATGGACTGGTGGTGGTGGGGACTTATGGATGTAGGGTGGTGGTGGTGAATGGACTGGTGGTGGAGGGGACTTATATATGTAAGGAGGAGGTGGGGAATGGACTGGAGGTGGTGGTGACTTGTGAATGTAGGGAGGGGGTGGTGAGTGGACTGGTGGTGGAGGGGACTTGTATATGTAAGGAGGAGGTGGTGAATGGACTGGTGGTGGTGGAGACTTGTAGACATATGGTGGAGGTGAGGAGTGGACTGGTGGGGGTGGAGATTTGTGTACATATGGAGGGGGTGGGGAGTGAACTGGTGGTGGTGGGGACTTGTATTTATAGGGAGGGGGTGGAGAATGGACTGGTGGGGGTGGAGATTTGTGGACATATGGAGGAAGTGGGGAGTGGACTGGTGGTGGAGGGGACTTGTATTTATAGGGAGGAGGTGGTGAATGGACTGGTGGTGGTGGAGACTTGTAGACATATGGTGGAGGTGGGGAGTGGACTGGTGGGGGTGGAGATTTGTGGACATATGGAGGAGGTGGGGAGTGGACTGGTGGTGGTGGAGACTTGTAAACATATGGAGGAGGAGGAGAGTGGACTAGTGGTGGTGGGGACTTATGGATGTAAGGTGGTGGTGGTGAATGGACTGGTGGTGGTGGAGACTTGTAGACATATGGTGGAGGTGGGGAGTGGACTGGTGGTGGAGGGGACTTGTATTTATAGGGAGGGGGTGGAGAATGGACTGGTGGGGGTGGAGATTTGTGGACATATGGAGGAGGTGGGGAGTGGACTGGTGGTGGAGGGGACTTGTATTTGTAGGGAGGAGGTGGTGAATGGATTGGTGGTGGTGGAGACTTGTAGACATATGGTGGAAGTGGAGATTTGTGGACATATGGAGGAGGTGGGGAGTGGACTGGTGGTGGTGGAGACTTGTAGACATATGGAGGAGGAGGAGAGTGGACAGGTGGTGGTGGAGACTTGTAGACATATGGTGGAGGTGGGGAGTGGATTGGTGGTGGAGGGGACTTATGGATGTAAGGTGGTGGTGTTGAATGGATCGGTGGTGGTGGAGACTTGTAAACATATGGTGGAGGTGGAGAGTGAACTGGTGGTGGTGGAGACTTGTACATGTATGGAGGTGATAGTGATTTAAATGGTGGTAGGGGAGATGTATACTTGTAATTAGAATCGGTGGCTACCACCGTTGTGACGGCAAGGCAAAGTGCCAAGGCATAAAGCAGCCTTGGCTGTCCCATTGTATGTATTTCAATTCTATTGAGGCAAAGAGAGGTTGAGACCACTACTTTGTAGCTTGAGTGGTGATGCTATTGCTATCCCCATTTATACTGGACTCTTGGATGAATTTTTTGATTAAAATAATGTTGTTACGGAATAAAAAAGTACTTGGCTGGATCTAGCTCTATAATATATTGCTTTGATTCCGTTCATTTCATCCTCAGATTCGTGCCTTGCCAGAAGGAAGCCCCATCTTAATTAGTTTATGATTTAAGATGAAAAAGTCAGAGAACATATGAAGTGTATATGATATTCAGAAGATCATGTGGACTCAATCCTTTCATACCTTCAAATGAATTTTCAAGATAAAAAGCCAGCTGTAATCATCCTTCAGTCGGTGCCTTATTTTCTATTTGGATTACCACTTCGCTATATTATATGTAATTATGTTTGGTTTCGTGCACATTGCCTTAATCTTTTCTCTGGTTCTATTTCAGATATACCAATATTTTAGGGAAAATGGTGAAAAAAAAGAAGGGAAATGCCAAAAGATCCCATACAATGAATACAAATTACTTCCGCAATTAAATCAGTATGCCTTCTGGACTTAGGACTTCACATATGAGCTATTGAGTTCTTCCTCCGATTAATAAAACCGAACGGAAAGATTTGAAAACTTGGGCTTCATGGAAATGGAACGAACTACTTCGAGATATTGTCTAAGAGGGTTCAATGTTAACAATCTAGTTCTATTCTAGTCGCTTAGAAAAAAAAGTAAAAATAATCAAACAACAAAAACCATTTTTATCATTTTCTTCTCCTTTTTTAAATTTTTTTTACAGTTCAATGTAACTAGAATGGTTTTCGATACTCAATTTATGTTGATTTTATTATTTGTTTACATTAAATTATAGAGTAAAAATTTGAGGGTTAAAATATGTTCTAAGTTTGTATACACTTTGTAAATTAGCAATTTAGTTATTCTATTTTCATTTTCAAGAATTTAGTTATCTATTTTGAATTTAAAATTTAAGTCTAATTGTTACCACTACTAAAATTTCCAATTAAGTTTTATGGCATGACATTTTGAAGTTACAAAAGAATTAGCATGAGAGTCTTGAAAATATTGATTAGAATTTTTCTTAAAACATTCATTTAAAACCGTCATGATAAAATAATTTTTGTTAGAATAATATTCTTAAGAAAAATTGACAATAATATTTTGATTAAAATAGTTAACAATATTAACTATTTAGACAAACTAAAAACATTATAAAATAGAGAGACCAAATTATGTAAAAATTGAAGTATATAGATTAAATATCAATTTTAATATAGTCTATGGATCAAAAATGAAATTTGACCATCTTTTATGATGTTAAAAAAGTAATGCAAACTTAAAAGAAATAATAAACCACGCCTTATTATTTGAGACTCAACATTTAAATTATATATAACCATGTAATATTTTAATAAAAAGTTAATGGTATTAACTCATGGACTAATTTATAATATTATAAAAATATAGTGATCAAACTATGTTAAAAATTAAAGTATAAAAATTAAATATTAAATTTAAACATAATAAATGAACCAAAACTAAAATTTAACTATTTTTCTAAAATGTAAAAAAAAAAAAACAATGAATGATAAACCTTTGGTTATCTTTCAAGCTTTTTTTTCATAAGTTTCATTAGTACAAATATAATATAATTAGAAGTGCAATATAAGTAAGTGAAGGAAGAATCTATCCCAGAAAGAATTGATCAAAACTCAAATATATCATGTGCACATGGTGAGATTGAGATCCACACATCGCAATTGTGGATTGTGAGACTTAAACTTGGATACTAAAAGAACCAGGGTCTCTACCTTAACCACTATGTAACACTTCAAACCCAGTGTAGACGTTATGATTGGATTATAAAGGTTACTTTGATATTTAAGACTTTGACCATTTATTTTCAAACAAAACTTATGTTGTAAATCGAAAGTATGATACTGTAACGCTCCAAAACCCGGCTTAGAAGTTTAGACCGAATCCTGGAGGTTATATTGATCACCGAAGTGATCATAGGAATATTTTACAAAACAAGAATATTTAATCTTTTAGATTTCAAACAGAAATATTGCAGTTACGTTTAAATCATGAATAAAATTAGATTTACAAGAAAAATCAAAATAGAACTTGTACCATAGTTTTTATAAAACCCTATAGATCAAAACGGTAAATAAAAATGAAAACTGAAAAGATAACTGATAAATTATTTTCAATCGAGACCTCCACATACTGAGTCCAGCTACAGAAAACGGAAGTGTTCCTGAAAGGGGAAAACACTAAAGGGGGTGAGCTACACAAGCTCAATGTGCGTTCAAAACAATTAACAAAAGATTTCATAAGAGAACCGCAGATGGCTGTTCAATAGCGAAACATACTTACAAATATGTGCAGAAACAGAAACCAAACACGAAACCAACGTCCCAACACACGTAACAGTTAGAGCACACCAAGTATACACAAAATACTCAACACAAGTGTTAATCAGTCAAACAGAATACGATCAAATAATCTTACACCCAAACAGATGCATATGAATGCAGTCAAGTACTAAAACCCACCTATCCAACCAACACACCTCTCTGTCCCCCGATCACACCCCAAAAGAGTTGTTAAAGCTCATCCAACCAATCACACCAATTAGAACCACGAAAGGCCCATCCAACCCTACACACCATGAACGTAGACTAAGCCACTCAAATAATAATACGCAGCAGGGCTAGTGTATATGCAGTACAGTGCAATGTGGTAGTCCGCTTTACGGACAGGTTGTAGTTTAAACTGCCAGATCAGATAATAGTACGTAGCAAAGCTGACGTACATGTGGTATGATGATCAGAAAACCATTGACTTTAATAATTTGTAGAAGAACTGCCAGATCAGATCAGAATCAGTCTCTCTTCTCTTCGCATCTAACCCCAAAAATTTACTTTATGCAAGTGTATGTATGCATACAACCTCACAGAAGAAACAAATATATCGACAGATAGTTAAACAGAGACAGATACACACGTATACACCCAGCTAACCGGGTTCAGGAATCAGACATCTCACACACAATAGTCACAAATTTCACATAAACAGAACACATAGCCATAAATATAGAGACTTAATTACCCTCACTAAAGCCTAGCCAAGGGTCGGAATACACAGACGCAGTTTCAAATAAAAAAAACATACACAAACTAAATTTGGTGACTTAAAACTACACGGTTGTGTGCTTTGTCCGTGTGGAAATACCTAGGCCGTGTGAGGGTCAAAGGCCCGTGTGGAGGGAGGCACACACCCGTGTGAGCCAGGGACACGGCCGTGTAACTCACTGTCCAATTCTGCTAAAATAGAGTGCGGGGTAAACACGGTCGTGTGAGGGTCTCACACGCCCATTGCCCAATAGACGCGGTCGTGTGTCCAAAATACATGCCCGTGTGGGATCTCTAAAACCCCAAATTAGCCACACGGTCGTATGGCACCAAATCACCAAATCCCTAATTCCCAAACACACATGCCCGTGTACCCAGGGGACACGGCCGTGTGAAAATCGACTAAAATCCTCAAATCGACCACACGACCATGTGGCCAGGCCGTGTGGCACCAAGTTTTGCCTGAAACCCTAATTTCTAACCACACACAGCTATGTGGACTGCCCGTGTGGGGGCACACGCCTGTGTGGTCACGAAACCAACCACAAACAGATTGAAAATTGAGTTTTTCAATTACTAAGACGACCCTTAATCGATGGGATTCGGAAACACACCAATCAGAACTAATTTTTATGCCATTCAACAATACTACTGACATTCGACAACTAAAATTCTAAAAGGCACAAAGATTACCGCATTTCACCAAAATCAAACTTACAATTCATAAATAAAATAGAGTAGTTTTGAAACCCATATCACTAATTTGCAATCAGTGATGTCTAGAACCCGGCTCGACGAATAGAAAATCGAAGGTCTTCAAAAACCACAACCCACCGATTTCAAAAAGAAAAGAAAGAAAATAATGCCAGAGAAAAAAGAATTGAACGTAGAAAAAAAAAGGAAAAAAATTAAAAATAATAAACCAAAATAAAAAAATAAAAAAATAAAACTAAAATAATTATTTTTTTAAACTTAAGAAAATCTACTATTTAATAATATAAAAATATATCACTCAAAATACCCACACAAGGGCTCAAACCCAGAACCTAGAGGTACACCAACACTCACTCAACCACTAGACTAGTAGGCCCAATTCTGCCACGTAAACACGCAACTAAACACAATAGCGCAACCTTCTCACTAATCCTAACCATAAAAATCAAAACTTTTAACCCCAAAATCTAGGGTGTTACAACTCACCCCTCCTTAAAGAAATTTAGTGCTCGAAATTTCTAATTAACAGAACAGTGGTATAACACAAGCTACACCACTACGCTCCCACTGCGCACTTTAGCCCGAACAGCACCATACCAAACTTAAGACCTAAAACACACACCAGAAACACTTAACCACCGAAGCAAATACATATTTGTCTTATCACACACAATTACTATGCTCTAATCAAAACATCAAAACACTCACAACCATACCTGTCTCAGAGTTGCCGAGGACAGTCCCTAATCCAATGTTTTATGGACCCGCATCGAAAACATGCTCCGGCCTTTCTCCAACAATTATCCTAATGGCACTTCTTGCAGTGCTCACAAAACAGAGTGCTCGCACCACTACCGGCACCCTCCGTAAAACCATTATTTCCATTCAAATGTGTTCTAACATGCTTCGCAGAACGAGGCTCCAACCTCGGATAACTTCGATCTCTTTTCTTCCCACAATTTACAACCTAGCTTGAAGCATTTCACTAGTCTCCTTTATCCTAGCCTCATACACTTCCTCTAGTACTTCCCTCACTACCCGAGTCAATGCCTCAATACCAAGCTCCGAGTTATCGCTACCCGAAGTTGGCGGAATCGTACTGACCTCTGACTCCTGAACAAACACACGTCCCGGAGAAGCAAACGACTCCTCGCGATCTTGCTTACCTTCAGAATCCATATCCGTCTTGTGGCTAACTTAGAATACCTACATTTTCAGAAAACGAACACAAAATATATACAAAATTCTACATTTTTGGTATCATAGTTTTGAATTTCCACCTAAACCAGCATCGGAGTCTCGGCCATCTCATTTTCATAAAACATTTCCAAAACACAAATCATTTCAACTTACCATGATAAAGTTTCTCAAAATATTTTTTTTTAAAACAACCACGTGTGCACACGGATATGTAGAAATACAGGCAGATTTTTTGTAAACCTGGCTCTGATACCACTAAATATAACGCTCCAAAACCCAGCCTAAAAGTTTAGACCGAATCCCGAAAGTTACATTTGTCACCGAAGTGATCGTAGGAACATTTCACAAAATAAGAATATTTAATCTTTTAGATTTCAAACAGAAATATTGCAGTTAAGTTTAATTCATGAATAAAATTATATTTACAAGAAAAATCAAAATAGAACTTGTACCACAATTTTTATAAAACCTTACAGATTAAAACAGTAAATCAAAATGAAAAATGAAAAGATAACTGATAAATTATTTTCAACAGAGTGCTCTGCATATTGAGTCTAGCTACAGAAAATGGAAGTGTTCTTGAAAGGGGAAAACACTAAAGGGGGTGAACTACACAAGCTCAATCTGAGTTCAAAACGATTAACAAAAGATTTCATAAGAGAACCCCAGATGACAGTTTAATAGCAAAACATACTTACAAATATATACAGAAACAGAAACCAAACACGGAACCAATGCCCCAACACACGTAATAGTCAGAGCACACCAAGTACATACAGAATACTCGACACAAGTGTTAATCAGTCAAACAGAATACGATCAAATAATCTTACACCCAAAAAGATGCATATGAATGCAGTCAAATAATAAAACCCACCCATCCAACCAACACACCTCTCCATTCCCTGATCACACCCCAAAAGAGTTGTTAAAGCTCATCCAACCAATCACACTAATTATGGCCTTGAAAGGCCCATCCAACCCTACACACCATGAACGTGGACTAAGCCACTCAGATAATAATACGCAACAGGGCTAGCGTATATGCAGTACAGTGCAATACGGTAGTCTACTGTACAGACATGTTGCAGTTTAAATTTCTAGATCAGATAATACTAGGCAGCAAAGCTAATGTACATGCGGTACAGTGTAGTAAACCGCTGTACAAATAATTTACAGTAGAACTGCCAAATCAGATCAGAATCAATCTCTCTTCTCTTCGCATCTAACCCCAAAATTTACTTTATGCAAGTGTATGTATGCATACAACCTCACAGAAGCAACAAACACATTGACAGATAGTTAAATAGAGATAGATATACACGCACACACCCAGCCAACCGGGTTCAGAAATCAGACATCTCACACACAACAGTCACAAATTTCACATAAACAGAACACATAGCCACAAATATAGAGACTTAATTACCCTCTCTAAAGCCTAGCCAAGGGTCGGAATACACAGGCGCAGTTTTAGATAAAACAAAAACATACACAAAATAAAATTAGTGACTTAAAACCACACGGCCATGTGCTTCGGTCGTGTGGAAATACCTAGGCCATGTGGGGGTCAAAACGCTCATGTGGAGGGAGGCACATGGCCGTGTGACTGAGGCACATGCCCGTATGAGCCAAAGACATGGCCGCGTAACTCACTGTCCAATTGTACTAAAACAAAGTGTGGGGCAGACGCGGTCGTGTGTCCAAAACACACGCTTGTGTGGGATCCCTAAAACCCCAAATCAGCCACACGATCGTGTGGTACCAAATCACTAAATCCCTAATTCCCAAACACACATGCCCGTGTACCTAGGGGACATGGCCGTGTGAAAATCGACTAAAATTCCCAAATCGGCCACACGGCCGTGTGGCACCAAATTTTGCCCAAAACCCTAATTTTTAACCGCACACGGCCGTGTGGATCGCCCATGTGGTGGCACACGCCCGTGTGGCCACTCGCGTGGTCACGAAACCACCCACAAACAGCTTGAAAATCATGTTTTTCGGTCACTAAGATGACCCTCAATCGATGGGATTCAGAAACACACCAACCAGCACAGATTTCTATGCCATTCAATTATACTACCGAACTTCGACAACCAAAATTCTGAAAGGCACAAAGATTACCGCATTCCACCAAAATCAAACTTACAATTCACAAATAAAATAGAATAGTTTTGAAACCCACACCTGATTCGTAATCAGTGACGTCAGAACCCGACTCGACGACCAGAAAATTGAAGCTCTTCAAAAATCACAACCCACTGTTTTCAAAAAGAAAAAAAAAGAAAATAATGCCAAAGAAAAATAAATGAACGTAGAAAAAAGAGAAAGGAAAAAAATTAAAAATAATAAACCAAAATAAAACTAAAATAGTTATTTTTTTAAAACTTAAGCAAATCTACTATTTAATAATATAAAAATATATCACTCAAAATACCCACACAAGGACTCAAACCTAAAACCTAAAGGTACACTAACACTCACTCAACCACCAGACCATCAGGCCCAATTCTGGCACGTAAACACGCAACTAAACACAATAACACAACCTTCTCACTGATCCTAACCACAAAACTCAAAACTTCTAACCCCAAAATCCGGAGTGTTACAGATACAATAATACTAGCTTTATATCTTTGGTAAGATTGTTTGTTACAAAAAAAGAAGAAGAAAGAAACTATGTGAGAGCATCTTGAAATATTTTCTTATAAATTAATTTAATAAAACCATAATGCTTAGTTACTTGTTTCGTAAAACACTTTATTCTGAATAAATCTTTGCAGTGGAAAACTTTCAGATTTGTTTAATTATGTAAATTGTTCGATTGATTTATATTATCAGAAATCATGTCAACTTTTAAAATAGCCAACTTGTAAAATATTTAGCAAAACTAGAAACCAAAGTAAACGTCCACAAAATAAAATAGTCCAAAAGTCCATAAAATCCAAAGTAAAAGTTTTTGAAAGAATTAAAAATAGTGAACCGAACCGAGTTCTTGAGCGCCGCCAAATCTTAAGCCTGAGGATCACTTGAAAAATGATAAATAAATAGAGTGAGCTGAAAAGCCAGTGTGTGCCTTGGCCCACAAGCAAAAATCACATCAAAACACACTTATATGCATATATTAGAACAGACATATCAAATGTTTCACATGCATAGATGCACATATCAGAACAAAATAATCCTACCCCCATTCGCTACACACCACTCCGTCCAAACAATCACACTAGATAGGGCTACAAGAACCCATCTATCTATCACACCAGAATGTGGTTATATGCCACACAGAAAATTCGCAGTTCTGCTGCCAGAATACACATATATTGCAGTAATACCGCTAGAATTGCAGTAAAATTGCCAGAAACACACTTCCTCCACCAACATCCACAGCCTGAAGGGTTCCTCTTCTACCCTCCGATCAAACCCCGATTTCTCCAATACGGGTTCGGACTAGCCTGCTCCATTTTCAGTGATGGTGCTGCAAACCCCATTCAAATGTTCAAACCATGTCCATAACGACCACACTTGAAGCAAATATTTTGTAGAGACTCATACTCTACATGCAGCATCCTTCCATTGATTTTCACCTTTGACACCAAAGGCTTTCTAAAATCCACGCACACCGCTACCCACACGAACTGTCCCCGACGAGCACTGACTGTGTGCACATCTAGTTTTACCACTGCTCCAATCGTCTGCCCAATTGCTCTAAGGAGACAATCCGAGGAGTACCCTTTAGGTAAACCCGAAAGCCTAATCCACACCACCTGATAAACAATTTCGTTCTGGGCCATCGAGAAATCCAACGACCATGGTCGGATAGATAAATAATGCCAAATATTACCCACAAACCCCAACTAAAACCCCATTGGAACCATCTTCATCCTGAAACCTAACCAAAAAAAAAAAATTATTTTCTAGATCCATCATTTGAATCGGGCACATGGATTCCACAGTAAAGAAACCCTATTCAATAAAATGTTAAACCCTATTCTTCTGCCCAATAATTTCACAACGATTGTCCTCACCATCCTATGTCCAATTTGCTCCTATACCCGGTTCAAGAATGTTATCGACAGAATACCATCCACCCTCTCTGTGGCCACATCCCCATCCATGAATGCAAAATCCTCCACCATGGCCACATTCTGCACAGGAGTCAATAAGGCCCCTAGTAACGTTGATTTATATGACGCCTTAGAGGTGCCCGAAATTTGTATCTATTGTCTATTTGCATCCACTGTTAGATCATCCGTATCCGACAGTAAGTCCAATTTTGTACGAACTTTCTTCGTTGCTTGACCAACACCGCTGTTTGAACCCAAAGGATTCGCACCTACCACAAAATCCACTGTAGGCAGTGTATCATCCATCGTAATTATTTGGTTTTGGTTTTTACGTAAAAAAGAAGAAAATTTGTTCATGCAACTTAATAATTTTTGTTTTAACTTTGATTTTAACAGAATATAATTTGGGATGAAGCATTATATTATATTTAATCATAATTTTAAATTTGATTTTACTAGCTCTCTAATCTTACTCATAATTTTTATTGTTGTGTATTACAATTTATTGAATATTAAAATTTGTAACTCGATTTTAATATATTATAGTAATTAAATTTTCTCAAATGTTACAAGTGATGAAAAGATAATTACTTTTTATCATATAAAATTTACACATTTTAAAATATTTTGATACTATTTTATTACGGATAAATATCAAAATTATATATAAATTTTAATTTTATGAAATTTTGATTTGATTCAGTTTTCGAAATCACTAACAATACTATTAAATTAGCACCATTTTATATTGATATATGGCACCGTTTTACATTGATATATGACATACATAAATTATTATGTTAACCAAATATGAAAATAAATGTATGTATTCATTTATTTAAATATGTACAGTTGAATCAAAATTAAATTTTCATATGTATAATTAAGTCAAATTAAAGTTTATGTATCAAATTACACATTTATCCCTTTTATTAATTATTAAAGTTTAATACATAAAATCATTAAATATATTAAACATTTTTGATAAATTTTAAAATAATAAAAATTCAATCTCAATCTTTCCTCCAAAAAATGTCATTAACTTACTCATTCTTCATTTATTTTTATTGCAATTTCTTAATAGATATTTTTAATTTTGCATTATTTTCAGTAAATATAATAAAATATTGTTAATATAAAATTATGTAAAACTAAAACTACTACATTTGATAAAAATAAATGAAAATAGATGTGATTGGTCGTTTATTGATTTCATTCCCACTACATCAACAGCAAAAAAAGGACTGTGGAAAATAGAGTAATTATTGAAGACAAAATTATTAATAAATTTGCCGTTTGTAAGATATATTCATGTCGACATTTTGATATACAGAATCGATTTGACTTAAATATTTAATCTTTTATTATCTATCTGGAGGGACATAATAAAGCCGACCATGAACTTCAATTTCACCACCAAAGTCGCCACTTTGTTCTGCTCATCACAGGTTCATACGATTCAAACAATTTCCTTATTTTCCAGACTTTCTACGAAATCAAACTATGTATTATATTAGGGAATTCGCATTCAGTTCTTTTAATGGAAATACATGCATTTACCTTATTAGTCATTTTATAGTTTTTGTGCAGCATTTAATGTCTTTAAATTAAAAAAAAGATTTTAAACAAGATATTATTAGACGAAATAGTTACAAACTCGAATATAAATTTTAAAACCATATGTTTATACCAAAAAGTAAATAAGTATTTTTTTTATTTTACATATTAAGATATGTGCTTATATACAAAAAAGAAATAGTGTTTTCTTTGTTAATATATATAAACTTTATAATATTTAAAATATACTTCCAACTAGTTTATTACCCATGCTTCTAGCTTTATTTATTTAATACTAGCTTTCCATCCCATGCATGCACGAATTGCTTGTATGTTTCATAAAAATTTTATTATTTAAATAATGAAATATTAATTAAAATTATTAATGAAACAATATTTAAAAATATAAATAACTTAAAATATATAATTAAAATTTTGAAATATATTTTATTCGTAATATTAGGAATATAATATATGCTTTAATTATGAGAAAGAAATGTAAAAGATAAAATTGTTATAATTTGTCAATATATAATTAATGATTCAGACTCATCTTTAAGGATGTCAATTGGGTGGGGTGGGTACGGGGGTGCTCCCTTCGCACCAATCCCCGCCCCGCGACCCGTTGCGGGTACAAAACCCAAAATCATCCTTGCTCCGCAACCCGTAAGACTAAAACCATCCCACTCAACCACCCACGTGCGTCCTCAAACCCACCTAATCCCCATTATACCCGCCCCGCGACCCACTTCATATAATATATTTATAAGTATCAGTTAAATAAATATTAAACCAAATTTTTTATGAAAAAAATATAAAATACCTATCTTCCGGACTCCCATCACATGTGATATTAATCCAACTGTCACCATTTAAAAAAAAGAAGTCGTCGCGACCCTTTAATTGGTAAATAAAATATAACTTTGACACGAGTTTAAAAAATTTAGAAAATAAAGTCCTTACATAATATCCAAATACAAATAATGTCTTAAATACATCATAAATGTCTTCAAATGCAACACAAGTGGAAAAAAAAAACTATTAAATTAATAAAATACTATTAAGATAATTATTAAATTAATTTTTTTATAAATGTTTATTTTTTTAAAAATATGCTTATTATATTATGCGGGACGGGTGGGTGGGGATGAGGCGAGTACAAGGTCATACCCATGCCTGCCCCACCACCTACGATGAGTCTAATTTTTGTCCCCATCCGCACTCCACCACCTGCAAAACTTGTAGCCATCCTCGCCCAATTGGATGTGTAATAGTCTAATTTCAACGGTGATTTGCTTCATTTTTTTTATCTGTTATTTGTTTTTAAGAGAAAAGGGAGGAATATACAGAAAATATATATATACAAAAACAAAGATTTTTGAAATTGATTCAAAGAAAAAAGGTGTTATATTTTCACTTATCTTTTTTTTTCTCTTTTTGAAATAAACAAATAAAAATAATTAAAACATAAAAAGGAACCTTTTTTTTTTTTACCTTTTTTTCTGTCGGTGCCCCGTTGGTCAGCGAGGCCGTCGAATCCTTTGGGATTCGGCCAAAGGCAGCGGTGGAGGATGGCAAGAGTCGAGGGGTTTTAGTCATTTTTTTATTTTGGCTTTATTTTTGGTGATTTCAAGTAAAAAAAAGAGTTCTACGCGAAAAAAATACAAAAAGGGTTTTTTTTTTTTGTGTTTTCATTCCACCGGGGACAGCAGAGCCCATCGTTGGTGACTGGTGGCTGTCGCGGTAGGGGTTTGCCAGAGCAAGGCCGGAGTTGAGTTTTGTTTGAGAGAAAAGAAGACAGGTTTTCATTTTTTTTTTTAAAATAAAGAGTTGAAATGATTTTTTGTTGTTTAACTTTAATTTATATACTCCATCCTAAAGGCGTCGTTTTGGAATTCAAGTTCAGACGCCAAAACGGCGTCGCTTTAGCTGACCCGCATATGACCTGAACCAAGGCCTCAAGTCTGCGTGTTTTTGGACTAAGGGTCTATTTACCCTTTCAGTCCTTCCGCTTTTGGACTCCTTTTTAATATGGTCCTTGTTTTATTTTTTCTTTTTAAATTTGCCCATTTGATTTTGTTACTTTTTTATTTTTGTCCTTTGACTATTTAGTCTCCAAGGAATGCTGCGTTTAAGAAACAAAGGGATATTTTCCTTTTTAGTCCCAATTTCTTTTCGCGCGCTTCATTTTAATCCCTTATTCTGTTTTATTTATTATTGTTAATTATTTACAATTAATCCCCCTAATGTCATTTTGATTTCGATTTAATCCTTAGTCCATTTAATTCCAATCTTTCTACAAACTGTTTTATTTATTTATTATTTCTTTATTTACCTTTTTTCTTAAAATGAAATTGTTTATACCCTTTTATTTGTGCATTTGTTATTTATTGTCATTATTATTTAATTTGATTTTATTTTGTCTTGTGCATTTGTCGTTTTATTATTTTATTATTATTTATGATATTTTCATTTTCAAATATACATTTTCCATTTTCATCTTTATTTGAAGTTATTTTATCGTTTTAAATACACACCGTTTTAAAATTATATTTGTTATTACTCAAAAAAAGAATTTTTTTTTAAAAATAAGGCAATGTTTCGTATTTAGAGATTCGAGAAGTCGTGCCCTAAGTTACGGGGTTTCGATTTTTCTCGTTGAACCTAAATGACCGAATATCCTCTTAAAATTAAAATACGTGAGATTTAATATAAAAAATAAAAGGCAAGCTTATTTTCGAGAATTCGATACGTCGTGTCCTAACTTATGAGATGCGACCTTTTGTTACCTCAAGATAAGAAAGCCTTTTACATACGTTTTGATCTATTTAAGGAATTTTACTAAAAAATATATATGTCGTAACCATTTTTTTGAAAAACAAAAAGGGGTTCGACTTTGGTTTTTAAAACGAAAAAAAGACAGGGAGTCGCCACCAATCCTTTTTTATTGAGGTGTGATCGAGTCACCTCGTAAAATGTTTTTAATAAACAGTTTGATTTATCAAAACAATGATTTGGTCTACGAAATCCAGAAAACGAGTTCGGAAGTCGATTACGCACGAGGAAGGGTTAGCACCCTCGATACGCCCAAAATTGGTACCAAAATGATTAATTAGTGTCTTAATGTCGGAAGTTTGAAAAGATTTTTAAAATACGGATCCTTTAAAAGGTATTAGGATATTTGAGATTTCTTTGTTTCGAGAGGATACAAACATCACATCCAGCACGTTAGGACATGATATTCTAAACCTTCGTAATCAAAGATATCCCATGATTTTACGAAGTTTATCAAAAGGATGTTCAGTTATTTAGTCAAATAGAAAATCGCAACCCAGCACGTTAGGGCACTATTCCCCAAATTCCTAAATACAAAACATTGCCTTTATTTTAAAACCTTTACATGAAGTATAGCAATTTTATGAAATGCATCATATCGTATTAAATTAAAGAAAAGGCTCGAGTCAAAACTTGAGATTTCTTTGTCCCGAAAAGATATAAACATCACATCCAGCACGTTAGGACACGATGTTTTAATTTCTCGTAATCAAAGTCGTCTCGTGATTTGCGAAACTTCGTAAAAGGGATGTTAAGTTATTTAGTTAAATGAAAAATCGCAACCCAACACGTTAGGGCACGATCTCTCGAATTTTCAAACACTGAACATTGCCTAAAAAATCTTATCTCGAGGTAACAAAATATCACATCCAGTAAGTTAGGACGCAACATTTCGAATCCTCAAGAAAGCTTTTTAAAACTTATGTATTTTAAAAATTAAAAGGGTATTCGATTATTTAGATTCAACGAGAAAAATCGCAACCCAGTAAGTTAGGGCATGATATTTCGAATTTCCAAATACTGGACATTATCTTTATTTTGAAAATTTATTTGATTAATATTAGACAAAGTAATGATAATAACAAATAAGCAAATATGTGAATAAATCTAATTCTTATAAATAAATGAATGAGCAAATAAATAATGAAATAAGAATGACAATAATAAAACTATAGAAACAAATAGAATGATAACAATAACAATAATAATAAAATAAAGAATATGATAAATAAATAAATTGCTTTAAAGTACTAAAAAGTAAAGAGCAATAAACGAATAAATAATAAGTAAATGAAATGATAAATAAATAAATAAAATAATAAATAAACAATGAATAAAATACTATATAAAAATTCATAAATGGTGAAAATTAAAAGAATGAAGATCAAATTTAAAATAAATAATTATAATAATAAAAATAATAATACATTAATAAAAAGAATGATACATTAATGAGCGAATAATAATAAAAAATAAATAAATAAAAGTAATAAATAAATAAATAAGAGTAAAAATGAAAATAATAATAATAATGGTATTAATAATAAAAAAATGAAACAACAATGGTAATAATAAAAATAATAATAACAAATATAATAGTAAATAAACAAATAAGAGTAAAAATAAAATAATAATAATAAGAAGAAGAATAACATGATTTTTAAAGAAAACAAACAAATAAATAAACTCATTTAACAAATTAAAAAAAGGGGCACCAGGGACCATAGTATCACGCGCTTAAACTTACAGGGATCAAATGGGTGAATAACCCAGCCCATAATGCGCAGAGTTTCGCTTGGCTGAGGCGCGGATCAAATTAAAATGAAGCAAAAATAATGGGGCAAATTTGAAAAAAAAGAGAAGAAACGCTAACAGGGATGAAATCAAAGGAGCAGAAAAGGAAGAGGGGGCCATCGCGCAATTATCCCATTGAAGGGATATACGCAGCTAACCTTACAGCCAAACGGCTCCGTTTTTTTTTTCAAAGCTTAAAACCCCATTTGCCAGTCTGTTTCATTTCAATCTCAGTTCAGAAAAAAAAACAAAAAACGTTAAAGCCTCTTCCCATCTCCTCTTTCTTCCGACCGATCGACGCCCACCACAGTTCGGTGGTCAACGGTGAGCGGGGATGGGCCTTTGTGCCCTGTTTCAGAGTCTATTAAGAGGCCGAGCTTTGGCCCCTCAAAACTTGAGAGAGGAAAACCTCCTCTCCTCTGCTCTCGGCCTTGACGACGGAGGGATGGCTCCGGCGACGTGACCCCGGGTTCATGTAATCTCTTTTTTTCTTTTTTAGTTTTAAAAGTTTGAAGATGATAAAAAAAATAGAAATCAATGGTGACAATTGAAAAGAAAAAAAAAAAGCAAAATCAACCTTCAAAATTATTCTTGTTTTTGATTTCTGATGGTTCTTTTTTTTCAAAATCGCAAGATTGAAGAACCCCCTTTATACAATTGACTTTTTTGATGGGTTCAAATCCCTTTTTTGCTCTCCTTTTTCTATTCTCTCCCCCCTCTTTTTTTCGTTTTCGAACCCCCCTTTTTTTTTACAAATGGTTTAAATTGGCTTTTTATAGCCGATTCTTACAATCTTTTGTTGTTTATTTTTCTATTCTGTTGCGTGTCTGCCTTGATTTGCAAGAGAGCAGGTAAGGACGGTGGCAGAGTAAGTGGCGCGGTGGTGGCAGTGTTGCAGAGGCAAGTGGTTAGGGTTTTGTCTTTTCTGGTTTGTTTAATGGGCCATTCGGGTTTAATGCTGATAGGTTTTATTGGGTCTTGTATTTGGTTTGATTGTTGTAGAATGGGTTGGGCAAAATTGGGGTATGACAGCTGCCCCTCTTTGCTCATTTTTGTGTAACAGGAATGGAGCAAAGACTTTCAAGAAAGACCAATTTTGCCCGGTCTCGCTGAGTCTTGACTTCTTTAGTGTTCTTCTTCTTCAGGTAGCCTTGTTTTAGTCCACCATACCTTGTTGCTTTGATCCACTCCACTGCTATTTCAACGAGATGGGATCTGTGGCTTCAATTTGCTCCTGCTGCGACTTCGAAGGGATGAAACTTGTTTATTTTGAATTGTTCCACCGCAATTTCAAGGAGATAGATTTTGTATCTTCAGCCCAGCTCCATTGCAACTTCTGGGAAATAAGGTTTGGAATCTTCAGCTTGTTCCACTGCTAGTCAAGAAGACAGGACGATTATGTTCCACTGCTGTTTAGGGCAACAGGATCGATGATCTTGACCTATTCCACTGCTGGTCAGGGACCTAGGACGGTGGCCTAAATCATGTTCCCTACTGGTTAGGGAGCTAAGATTTGCTTTCGATCTTGCCCCACTACTGGTTAGGGCGACGAGATCTACAATTTTTGACCTATTCCACTGCTGGTCAGTGGCAATAGGACGGTGGCCTAAATCATGTTCCCTGCTGGTTGGGGAGCCAAGATTTGCCTTGATCTTGCCTCACTCTTGGTTGGGCGACAAGATCTACAATTTTGACCCATTCCACTGCTGGTCGTTGGCAATGGAACGGTGGCTTAAATCATGTTCCCTCTTGGTTGGGGCCAAGATTTGCCTTGATCTTGCCCCACTTGGTTAGGGCGACAAGATTTACAATTTTGGCCCATTCCACTGCTGGTCGGTGGCAATGGAACAGGTGGCCTAAATCATGTTCCCTCTTGGATAGGAGCCAAGATTTGCCTTGATCTTGCCCCACTCTGGCTGGGGTGACAAGATCTACAATTTTGACCTATTCCACCTTTGGTCGGGGATATGGGGCGGCTTCAACCTATTCCATCTGGCGGTCGGGTGGCAATAGGGCAATCTTCAACTTATTCCACTACTGGTCAGTGGCAATAAGACAATCATCCACCTATTCTACTGCTGGTCAGTGGCAATAGGGCAATCTTCAACCTATTCCACTGCTGGTCAGTAGCAATAGGATAATCTTCAACTTATTCCTCTACTGGTCAGTGGCAATAAGACAATCTTCCACCTATTCCACTGCTGGTTAGTGGCAATAGGGCAATCTTCAACCTATTCCACTGCTGGTCAGTGGCAATAGGGTAATCTTCAACCTATTCCACTGCTGGTCAGTAGCAATAGGATAATCTTCAACTTATTCCACTGCTGGTCAGTGGCAATAAGACAATCTTCCACCTATTCCACTGCCGGGTCGGTGGCGGTGAAACAATTTTCAACCTATTCCATCTTTGGTCAGTGGCAATAAGAAAATCTTTCGCCTATTCCACTGCTGGTCAGTGGCAATAGCATGGTTTCTGACCTATTCCACCGCTGGTCAGTGGCGATAGAATGATGGCTTCACCAGCGTGGCTACACCGTCTTCAGGGGACATATTCTGTAGACTTGATTTTTTTATGCCAAATGATGTGGATGCTATGGTCGGAATGACTCAAATGCTCCTGACTACGCGTGATATGGATGAAACTTACATGAATGCAGAATGTCATGAGAATGATGATTTTTTATAATAATTAAGATGCAATGACCGTAATAAATCGAATGCTCCTAACTAAATGATATTATGGAGGACATTTGCATGAATGTACGATGTCATGGGAATGATCTCTTTTTACAAGCTTAGGTAGTAATTGCCGTTAAACAAATCAAGGTCACGGCAGACAGACGCAATATCTCGTCGATATCTATGACGAGAAATCTGGGAAATAGTCATGATTTTAGACTCCTCTTCCTCGAACGTTTCCAACCCCTAAGTGTGGTAGTTCTAGGCAATGATCTGTTTGTGTTCTGCTATTGTTTAGAGGTTTCGAGTAATAGGCGAGACTCCTTTTATAGAAGCACTATGGGTCCATGGGTCGTTATTTCAATTGCAAACGGCTTAAAGATTTAAAATAACAATGGAATTTATGAAGAATGGAATTGGATTAAATCAACAAAAGTAAACATTATTGGAATACAAAAAATGGGTAAAAAGAAAAAGTAGGTGCCCCAGATATTGCACTGAGCTTCACCACGAATCCTTCCAAAGATCATTTTGAAATTTGAATAGGCGTTGAGAGATCTGCAGTGCTTTGTAGATGTTCTGAGGTGTAACATTCCTCCTTTCTGTTAATTCTGAGAGAATAGAATCGTCACATACTCTTTTTCTTATCAGAATTTGAGCCGCCCTTGTCGGGTTTTCGACTCAAAAACCCCTTTGGTCTCAAAGCGCCATTTTTCGGGTTTTCGCTTTAGCCTCTCCGCTTTTCTTTTTTCTTTCTTTTCTTTCTTTCTTTCTTCTTCTTCTCTCTTTTTTTTTAGGTCTTAAAGCGCCCTTTGCGAGTTTTCACTTTAGCCTTTCCATTCTTCAAGCATAATACTTCTTGACTAAATTCGAATTTATGGGATTGGATAAAATTTTCCCATCCATCTCGGCCAAAATTAGTGCCCCTCCAGAAAAAGCCTTTTTCACCACATAAGGTCCTTCCCAATTTGGCATCCATTTCCTCTCTGAAATCCTTTTGTATGGGAGGATCTTTTTCAAAACTAAGTCTCCTCGTGGAATTCTCTTGGGCGACTTTTTGTTGTATGCTCGTATCATTCGCTTTTGGTACATCTGACCACGACGGATAGCTTTCAGTCTCTTTTCTTCGATCAGATTCAACTGATCATATCGAGCTTGGATCCATTCTGCTTCATCCAATTTCAGTTCGGACAATACTCGAAAGGATGAAATTTTAACTTCGATGGGTAAAACCGCCTCCATTCCGTAAACCAATGAGAAAGGAGTTGCCCCGGTGGAGGTTCTGACCGACGTTCGATAGGCGAAAAGGGCAAATGGTAACTTCTCATGTCAATCTTTGTAAGTTTCAGTCATCTTCCCTACTATCCTCTTGATGTTCTTATTAGCTGCTTCTACTGCGCCGTTCATCTTTGGGCGATATGGTGACGAATTGTGATGTCTAATCTTGAATTGCCTACAAACTTCTGCAATCATGCTGTTGTTCAAGTTTAACGCATTATCAGATATGATCCTCTCAGGCATTCCATATCGACATATGATTTCTTTTTTTAAGAACTTGCTGACTGCTGATTTTTTCACATTAGCATATGAAGTGACCTCCACCCATTTAGTGAAGTAATCAATTACCACGAAGATGAACCGATGTCCATTGGAAACTTTTGGAGAGATTGGTCTAATGACGTCCATGCCCCACATAGAAAAAGGCCATGGGGAGGTCATAACATGTAAAGGTGAGGGTGGTACATGAATCTTGTCCCCATAAATTTGACACTTATGACATTTCTTAGCATAATCAATGCAATCTCTTTCCATGGTAGACCAATAATACCCGAATCTCATGATTTGTCTGTCCATTGTGAACCCATTGGCATGTGTTCCACAGACACCCTCATGGACTTCTTCTGGGATCTGCTTAGCCTCAGCGCCATCCACATATCTCAATAGCACTTGATCCTTTCTTCTTTTGTATAGGATCTCTCCGTCTAAGACATGGTCACAAGCTAGTCTTCTCAACGTACTTTTGTCGTTTTCGGTTGCTTGATCGGGGTATTTATGATCTTTCACGTATTGTAGTATATCATGATACCACGGGTGATCATTTTGCTCCTCTTCTTCCACGCTGTAGCAATGGGCTGGAGCCTCATAAATGCTCATTTGTATAGGCCTCATATCCTCCTTGTTGTTTGCTCGTACCACAGAAGCCAATATGGCTAGAGCATCAGCCATCTGATTTTTGTCTCTTGGTAGATAACTGAAAGTGATGTCATCAAACTTTTTGATCAGTTCTTGGACCAATCTTTTGTATTCGACCAACTTGGGATCTCTCGTCTCCCATTCTCTTTTAAGTTGATAAATCACCAATGCAGAGTCTCCGTATACTTCCAGCGCCTTAATTTTGCGTTCTATAGCGGCACGGATACCCATGATGCAACCTTCATACTCTGCCATATTGTTTGTACAATCAAAATCCAATTTACAAGTGAATGGGTAATAATCTCCATTTAGGGACACCAAAACTGCTCCAATTCCATTGCCCATAGCTTTTGATGCCTCGTCGAAGTTCAGTTTCCAAGGATAACTTTCCGGGGTACCTTCTTCAGTGGTTGCTACGTACATTAGGTCTTCATTAGGGAAATCGAAGTCTAAAGGCTCATAATCTGCCAGAGCTCTACTGGCTAGAAAATCTGCTATTGCACTTCCTTTTACTGCCTTTTGATTTACATAAACTATGTCAAACTCAGAAAGTAAAATTTGCTATCGGGCCATCCGTCTATTCAAAGTAGTTGACTCCATTAGGTATTTCAGTGGGTCTAGCTTCAAGATGAGCCAGGTCGTATGATACAACATGTACTGCCTCAATCTCCGGGTTGTCCAGATCAAGGCACAACATAGTTTCTCAATTGGTGAGTACCTTGTTTCACACTCAGTGAACTTTTTACTAAGGTAGTATATTGCCTTTTCTTTCTTTGTTGACTCATCGTGTTGACCGAGCACACATCCCATTGAATTACCCAGTACCGTTAAGTAGAGGATTAAATGCTTATCTGGATTAGGCAGTGTCAATACCGGAGGATTGGACAGGTATTGCTTTACTTTGTCGAAGGTTTTCTGACATTCCTCGTCCCACACACCTGGATTGTGTTTTTTAAGAAGACGAAATATGGGGTCACACTTCTCAGTCAGTTGTGAAATGAACCGAGCAATGTAATTTAATCTTTTTAAGAAACCTCGAACTTCTTTTTGCATGCGAGGTGGAGGCAATTCTTGTATAGCCTTGACTTTGTCTGGGTCAACCTCAATCCCTTTTCACGACTATAAATCCTAGCAGTTTCACGACACGGCTCCAAAGGTACACTTTGCTTGGTTAAGCTTTAATCGGAATTTCCTCAACCTCAAAAATAATTTCCTTAAGACTTGGACATGCTCCTTTTCGATTCGAGACTTGGCGATCATATCGTCAACGTAAACCTCAATTTCTTTGTGCATCATGTCATGGAATAGGGTTACCATGGCTCTACGATATGTTGCTCCGCATTCTTCAAATTTCAAATGGCATTACCTTATAGCAAAAGGTTCCCCACATGGTTATGAACGTGGTTTTATTCATGTCTTCAGGAAGCATCTTTATCTGGTTGTATCCTGAGAAGCCATCCATGAATGAGAACAATGAATAACCCGTCGTATTATCCATTAAGGTGTCGATATGAGGTAACGAAAAATTGTCCTTCGGGCTAGCTTTTTTTGGATCCTTGTAGTCTACACACATTCGTACTTTCCCATCTTTCTTAGGGACAGGGACGATATTGGCTACCAATTCTGAGTACTTAACCACTTGCAAGAAACATGCATCAAATTGCTTCCTTACCTCCTCTTTTATTTTCAGTAAAACGTCTGGCCTCATCCTCCGAAGTTTCTATTAGACTGGCTTGTATTCTTCTTTTATGGGCAAACAGCATACCACAATATCAGTGCTTAGCCTAGGCATGTCTTGATACGACCACGCGAAGACATCTTTGAATTCTTAGAGTAACTCAATGAGGTCTCGCTTTGTCTCTGCGGTAATACCAGCTCCGATCTTCACTTCTTTCTTTTCTTGTCCATCCCCCAAGTTCACTATTTCCACTGACTCCTTGTGAGGTAGAATTTGTTTCTCCTCTTGTTCTACCATCCTTAACAGTTCAGGAGATAGGTCACAACCTTGGTCATCTTCAAAATCCTAAAAATCTTCAGTACCCATATCTTGCTCAAAGGGACATTCTGAGTCATCGGTAGCGTTACTCAAATCATTGATATTTGGGGACCTGTTATGGAGATGAATAAAGGCTCATAGAACAAAGGAATCTAAGCATATTTATTGGCATAATGTATGAAGAATGGAAATATTTAGAGGAATATCTAAAGAATAGAAGAATAATAGAAGAAAATTTACTCAAAATATGGCGGAGATGCATTTTATTGAAAATAACGAAGTCTTATACAAAGTCATGTTTCACAAAAGGGACCCTTATTGCTTCTAGACTTAAAGCCACAAGTGTGTCATGTTTCACAAAAGGGACCCTTATTGCTTCTAGACTTAAAGCCACAAGTGTGTTCCGAGTATTACTCTAGGTTAGCTCTAAAAACACAAGGATTTCTTCCACAGTCCCATTGTTCAAAACTCCCCCAAGCATATAAGGGCTTGAAAATTTTATTCCCCAAACTCCCTCTTTGGATATGTTATTCAAACTCCTCGATATTCAAGGCGTCGCAACTCTCTTGCCTCTACCTCTAACTATGGCATTTACTGCTTTGTCAGAGCAATTAGGTTTGGAAGAATCGTCGAACTTCACAATTCCCATTTCAATGAGCTTTTCGACCAACTTTTTGAAAGTAAGGCAGTTTTCTATTGAATGTCCTATAATCCCCGCATGATACTCACATTGAGCTTTTGTGTCATACCATTTGGGGTATGGAGGCTGCACTGGTTTTAAGTAGTAAGGAGACACCACATGTGCATCATATAAATTTTGATAGAGCTCCTTGTATGTCATCGGGATAGGCGTGAACTGGAGCCTTCCGGTGGTAGGCTTTGAGTTGAAATCCTGCCTAGGGGGCTCTTGATGGCTGGTAGTCACCATCCTTAGGTGGCTTACTATAATCGACTCCGAATGACCATTTTCATACCTACTCGTACTACCTGCTTCCTTTTCCTTCTTCTTCGGGGCCTTCAAAGTCCGCTCTCTCCTTTCCTTTGTCTCTGACTGAACAATCGGTTTGGCACGATCATCCTCAGGGTTAAAACATGAGCCCATTGGGAAGTTCAACAAGGCCGAGGTATTAGTCTGACATTGGGGTTTGATAATGGCATGTACCCCATGCGACTGCGCGTCTAGTTGAGTCAAAATATTTATCGGGGAGTAAATGATTTCTTCATCATCATCCATACCATTAACCATTGAACCACTCCTTTTTTCAAGTCCTCCGGTTAGTATCTTGGTTAACTGGCCTATCATACTCATTTGATCTCGCATATCTTGTTGAATTTTAGCCAATTGCTCTTACATCAGTATTTGCCTTTGCTCTAATCTCTCCAACCTTCGGTCCATGGCTTCTAGGTTACTGAAACAACTTCACCTAATTAGGGTCTTTCTACAAATTTTAATGCATGTGATATGATACAATGCAAATGCATGAAATGCAATGCAAATGCATGGAAGGAATGCAAAAAAGAAAGAGAGGCGTTGATTATGAATTCAATTCCATTAGAAGAACTTTTCTAGAAAATACATTTCTTTACATAAAGCGGATTGCATATCGGCTTTATCCTCATAGTCCGGTGAAAACACCAATCCTCTTCTTCAGTCTGGATGTTATGGTCGTGCCCCGTGAACTTTCTCAATGGATACCTCTTCTAGCTCCTTGTTGCTTAGTCCAGGCCGTACCTCTTCGCTCACTTATCTTTCACGATGTTTATAAGCTTCTTTTAGAAAATGGGGACATGATGACTCTCGAATAATCTTTGTCGGCTTGAATCCTCGGGCAAAGTCTTGTATTCTTCTGTGGGTTATCAGTCCTTTCTCGTTGTTTACCTGGACTATGTTCGAACGACCATATTATAATCCACTTTATCAAGTAACACATTTCCTTATGATAAACTCTTCTATTTAGCAATCGAATATGAATCAACACCTCCTTTCTAAGATGATGCGGTGTGATGCAATGCAATGCAATCACAAACAAAACAAAACACGTTAGCACAAGAGAAATAAACAAAATAAAGTACCTATCCAGGTGACCACTAGGGGTTTAACATAGTTCTACCTAAGGTGGGCTCTTAGGGTTCACTACATGTGGTTTGGTTCTAAGGTAAGGGTACCCGAACTAGCAGATTCCTCGATCTTCACCCATTATAGGCTAATATAGATCGAGTTCAGTTCAGGGGAATACATTTCCCTATGGCTGCACGGAGATGAAAATCTCACGAAGACATAGGTACGGATGTATCCCGAAAGCGATCCACTATCCTGCGCGGAGGTGTAAACCTCACGAAGGAGTAGCTTCTCACTCCCACTTAAAGGTGTGACCACAACGGTCATGCAATGCAATGCAGAAATTAAAACAACGTGCAATAAAAGGATTGTAATTTTCAAATCGAACTTTCAAACTTCCGACAAAAGACAGAAAATAATCAATTTATGGCTTGACTTTCTAAATCAGTCCCCAGCGGAGTCGCCAAGCTGTAGTAACCATTTTTTTGAAAAACAAAAAGGGGTTCGACTTTGGTTTTTAAAACGAAAAAAAGATAGGGAGTCGCCACCAATCCTTTTTTATTGAGGTGTGATCGGGTCACCTCGTAAAATGTTTTTAATAAACAGTTTGATTTATCAAAACAATGATTTTGGTCTAGGAAATCCAGAAAACGAGTTCAGAAGTCGGTTACGCACGAGGAAGGGTTAGCACCCTCGATACACCCAAAATTGGTACCAAAATGATTAATTAGTGTCTTAATGTCGGAAGTTTGAAAAGGTTTTTAAAATACGGATCCTTTAAAAGGTATTAGGATATTTGAGATTTCTTTGTTCCGAGAGGATACAAACATCACATCCAGCACGTTAGGACGTGATATTCTAAACCTTCGTAATCAAAGATATCCCATGATTTTACGAAGTTTATCAAAAGGATGTTCAGTTATTTAGTCAAATGGAAAATCGCAACCCAGCACGTTAGGGCACTATTCCCCAAATTCCTAAATACAAAACATTGCCTTTATTTTAAAACCTTTACATGAAATATAGCAATTTTATGAAATGCATCGTATCGTATTAAATTAAAGAAAAGGCTCGAGTCAAAACTTGAGATTTCTTTGTCCCGAAAAGATATAAACATCACATCCAACACATTAGGACACGATGTTTTAATCTCTCGTAATCAAAGTTATCTCGTGATTCGTGAAACTTCGTAAAAGGGATGTTAAGGTATTTAGTTAAACGAAAAATCGCAACCCAACACGTTAGGGCACGATCTCTCGAATTTTCAAACACGAAACATTGCCTAAAAAATCTTATCTCGAGGTAACAAAATATCACATCTAGTAAGTTAGGACGCAACATTTCGAATCCTCGAGAAAGCTTTTTAAAACTTATGTATTTTAAAAATTAAAAGGGTATTCGATTATTTAGATTCAACGAGAAAAATCACAACCCAGTAAGTTAGGGCACGATATTTTGAATTTCCAAATACCGAACATTATCTTTATTTTGAAAATTTATTTGATTAATATTAGACAAAGTAATGATAATAACAAATAAGCAAATATGTGAATAAATCTAATTCTTATAAATAAATGAATGAGCAAATAAATAATGAAATAAGAATGACAATAATAAAACTATAGAAACAAATAGAATGATAACAATAACAATAATAATAAAATAAAGAATATGATAAATAAATAAATTGCTTTAAAGTACTAAAAAGTAAGAGCAATAAGCGGATAAATAATAAGTAAATGAAATGATAAGTAAATAAATAAAATAATAAATAAATAATGAATAAAATACTATATAAAAATTCATAAATGGTGAAAATTAAAAGAATGAAGATCAAATTTAAATTAAATAATTATAATAATAAAAATTATAATGCATTAATAAAAAGAATGATACATTAATGAGCGAATAATAATAAAAAATAAATAAATAAAAGTAATAAATAAATAAATAAGAGTAAAAATGAAAATAATAATAATAATGGTATTAATAATAAAAAAAATGAAACAACAATGGTAATAATAAAATAATAATAACAAATATAATAGTAAATAAATGATAAGAGTAAAAATAAAATAATAATAATAAGAAGAATAACATGATTTTTAAAGAAAACAAATAAATAAATAAACTCATTTAACAAATTAAGGACTTTATTGAAAATAAAATAAAAGTCAAGGGGTTTAAAATGCAACAAATTAAAAAAAGGGGCACCAGGGACCATAGTGTCACGCGCTTAAACTTACAGGGATCAAATGGGTGAATAACCCAGCCCATAATGTGCAGAGTTCCGCTTGGCTGAGGCGCGGATCAAATTAAAATGAAGCAAAAATAATGGGGCAAATTTGAAAAAAAAAAAAGAGAAGAAACGCTAACAGGGATGAAATCAAAGGAGCAGAAAAGGAAGAAGGGGCCGTCGCACAATTATCCCATTGAAGGGATATACGCAGCTAACCTTACAGCCAAACGGCTCCGTTTTTTTTTCAAAGCTTAAAACCCCATTTGCCAGTCTGTTTCATTTCAATCTTAGTTCAGAAAAAAAAAACAAAAAAATGTTAAAGCCTCTTCCTATCTCCTCTCTCTTCCGACCGATCGACGCCCCATCACAGTTCTGTGGTCAACGGTGAGCGGGGATGGGCCTTTGTGCCCTGTTTCAGAGTCTGTTAAGAGGCCGAGCTTTGGCCCCTCAAAACTTGAGAGAGGAAAACCTCCTCTCCTCTGCTCTCGGCCTCGAAGACGGAGGGATGGCTCCGACGACGCGACCCCGGGTTCAGGTAATCTCTTTTTTCCTTTTTTAGTTTTAAAAGTTTGAAGATGATAAAAAAAAATAGAAATCAATGGTGACAATCGAAAAGAAAAAAAGCAAAATCAACCTTCAAAATTATTCTTGTTTTTGATTTCTGATGGTTCCTTTTTTTCAAAATCGCAAGATTGAAGAACCCCCTTTATACAATCGACTTTTCCGATGGGTTCAAATCCCTTTTTTGCTCTCCTTTTTCTGTTCTCTCCCCCCTCTTTTTTTCGTTTTCGAACCCCTTTTTTTACAAATGGTTTAAATCGGCTTTTTATAGCCGATTCTTACAATCTTTTGTTGTTTATTTTTCTATTCTGTTGCGTGTCTGTCTTGATTTGCAAGAGAGCAGGTAAGGACGGTGGCAGAGCAAGTGGCGCAGCGGTGGCAGTGTTGTAGAGGCAAGTGGCTAGGGTTTTGTCTTTTCTGGTTTGTTTAATGGGCCATTCGGGTTTAATGCTGATAGGTTTTATTGGGTCTTGTATTTGGTTTGATTGTTGTAGAATGGGTTGGGCAAAATTGGGGTATGACAGTATATACATAATACAAATAGGGATCGTACTTTAAATTCTTTTCGAGTTTTCAACTTTCAACATTAAGACATTAATTAATCAATTAGGAACCAATTTTGGGCGTTACGAGGGTTCTAATCATTCCTCGTACGTAATCGACTCCCGAACCTATTTATGGATTTTTGTAGACCGAAAAACATTGTTTTAATAAATCAAACCTTTTTATTAAAAAGATCAAATTTCGAGGTGATCTGATCACACCTCATATAAAAAGGAATGGTGACAACTTCCATTTTTCTTTTTAAATAAAAGTCGACCTTTTTCAAAAAAAAAAAAAGTTTTGACAGCTTGCCAACTCCACTGGGGACCTAATAAGAGAGTCAAGTCACAAATTGATTATTTTCTATTTTTTGTCAAAAATTGAAAATCGGATTTAAATTTACGATCCTTTCGTTGCATTTCATCCATCATTTTTTTGGTCTTTGTCATAACATGTTTGCTTTATTGGTTCGATCCTTTTTGATATATCTCCGTATATTGCATCGCATAAATCAGTCAATTGTACCCTTTTAAGTGGGAGTAAGAAACTATTCCTTCGTGATGTCTTCATCTCCGTATAGGATAGTGGATCGCTTTTGGGATACATCCGTACCTATGTCTTCGTAAGATTTTCATCTTCGTATAGCCATAGGAAAATGTATTTCCTTGAACTGAACTCGGTCCATATGAGCCTATAATGGGTGAGGATCGAGAAATCTGTAGGTTCAGGTACCTTTGGTTTAGAACCAAACCGCATATAATGAGCCCTAAGAGCCTACCCTAGGTAGAAGTACACCGAACCCTAGTGGTTACCCGGATAAGTGCTGTATTTATTATTTCTCGTTTGCTTTGAATTTTAGCTTTGTGTATAATATTGACTTGCTTTTTTTTGCTTTGACTGTGATTGCATGGCATTTTCTGTAACAGCCCAAACCCGGCCCAACCACTTCGACCGAATTTGGTTTGCTACGGAGAAAAACCTTTTGAAATCTTTTAAAAACCGGTTTTTTTGATAAAAGATAGCGTTTTGTTAAAAATAGTTGAGGTGTACAAATCTTATACTTGGATTTATTTTGAAAATATTTGTTAAGTCAAGTTATTATGTATATTTTATATGTACCCGATGGTACTTGAAAACCCTTTTCGATTGCTTTTGGAAAACATGTGAATTCATTCTTATAATCGTAAAGTTTGAAACGAATACTCAAGCATATCACAGTAATAAAATAATTTTTAGGAGGCCTTATTACAACCCAATTAAAATCAACCAAAAATAAAGAAAAATGTAAAGAACTGAAATTCAAGTCTAATAAATTTAAAATTCCACTGCATGGCCACCTCAAGTCCCTCCGGCTCCATATCCGCGAGCTATGTGCCACCTGGAAAAAAATAAAGGAGAAGGTGAGTCACCAAGACTCAGTATGTAACCCTTCCCCCGGGTAAATACCACATCATACACACTATATAACACATTAATCATGCATTAAGACATATACCCAACCTAGCCAACCAAACGCCTCTGTCTACCCCATTGTGGTACCAAACCACTTTGGTGGTGCCAAACCACCGGTGACGTATAGTCACGGATGTGATACCAAATCACTTTGGAGGTGCCAAACCTCCGTGTCCGAAGACACAAATCGGTTGATGGGGCCAACCCATCGTGTGATACCAAATCACTGGCGTCAATCCCATATCTCAAAGTGGGGCCAACCCACAGTGGTGCTAAGCCACAGGGACGGGATGCTATGAGGTGCCAAACCTCTGGAGGTACCAAACCTCTGGTGACCGTAGTCACAGTGTGTTACCAAAACACTGGTGTCCGTCGACACAATATAACTGCCCCCTCCACTCATCAACCCACATCAAACAGTTATGAACAGAGTTTAAGTCAACATACATTTATTACTTGTATCAAATAAGCCATGCTTCCCAAAAGCATATTTAACAATCACATATTGACAGAGACTTACCGAGATTCTCGCTTGTACCATTAAGGTACTAATTCCGTATCTACATAAAGCAGATTTACACATAGCATGCATTTAATTAACTATTATAAGTGTGTATGTACACACCTGTCACCCACTGAATGCTCTAAATCCCGAAAAGAGATGTTGATCACCACAGTTCTCTCTGCACCTATATTCGGCCAATATAGAATTAGTACTATGGCCTAATCGGTAACCCAAATATTTAAAAGGGTTCTCCTTTTGAACCCGAATCCTTACCCGAGTGCCTTTAAATAATTACTCCGAGCGTTACGCTTTCCTATTAATCGGCAACCTTATGTTAGTAATCTTGACTTAAACACTAACTAAATAACTTGCTTAAATTAGATCTTACCATTACTTACCAAAATCAAATACTAGAGATCAGGGCCTGAATCGACTGCTTTACGTTTCCTGCGTACCTAGAAGAGATCGATTACCAAAAGTGTTTAGGAGCCCCTCCTGCCGAAATCAATACTTTATTCTTGTAAAAAGTCGATAGAACATGAGTGAAAAGAACAATAGGTATTCGGCCAAGGTACTCACCTTCTTAAATCGTTTGCCAAGGAAGATTCAAGGAGATCTACCCTACTCTAATATTCGGCCAAGATGGGTTCAAAGAAGGAAGAGAGATTCGGCACACAAGTGAAAAGTAGATTCGGCTATAGTTTGGAAAGAAGGAAAATAATGGGAAGAAGGTGTTAAAAGTTTAGACAAGGGGATTTTGAGAAGAGAAGGGTGTAAAGAGAAGGTGGTTTCGGTTTGGCAATAATGAAGAAGGAGAGAAGAGAAAGGAAAGAGTAGGTGTTTTTGGTCAGAGATCAAAAGTAGAAGAAGAGAAAGATGGTGATGTAGAAATCGGTTTGAGAAGGAAAGAAAGAAGAATGGTAATTGCTAGTAGTAAATTAAGAATAAAAGACTTAGCAAATTGGCACTATCCCTTTTACTTGCCGTCCACTCCTTCCAAAGGAGTTCAAATTCATCCACTACCTTAATTTACTCTAGGCCACTTGTTTGATTTAATTCAAAATAACTTGAATTAATCCCCATAATCAATTAATAATCCAAATAATATCCCTTTTATCTACTATTATCTTGTTATCTAAATAATAATAATATTATCCTTGATTATCTCTTATTATCTTATTATCTAATACTAATAAATAAATAAAAACAAAACAAGACCATGTGCCCATCAACTAGCCGAACAAGGAACCCCATATGCGAGCCAACTCCCTTCACGCCACCTTGCAAAATAAAACCACCATTCTTTGCATCTTTGGGTTCGAACATGGGACACAGGGAATCCAAAGACCAAGTAGCACCCACCATTTGGCCAACTGCGTTTTATGTCAAAAAGCCCCAACATTTATTTTTAAATCCTTCCTTCTTCATCCCATCACCATATAACAAAATAAAGACGCCAAAAATGTTTGCTCCAAATCGAACTGCGCCTATCTCTCCTCCAGTAGCCTAAGTGGCGCATGAGGGCCACTTTATAATGGACTTTCATGTCCACCGACACAGCCATTAATTTTAAGGCCTACTTAGCCCGATCATTTGGTGACACAAAATAAAAAAATTATTGCCTTAGCAAATTCGAACCCTGCTCCCTTAGGCGTCACCTTGAAGGCTCCAAGCGGCGCCTCCATGCCACTCCACCCAACTGTTTCCTTGTGTCCTAAATTCCACCAATTAATTTTAAGGCCTTCTTGCCCTATTTCCCCTTTTTACACTAAAAATCTAAAATTTTCCAAAGCCTTCTCCTTTCATCCAAGCATTCTTAAATCCTCTAAACACATCCAAGCACACCCCAAAACCTTCCAACACCTAAATTATACTCAAACTGCATAGCCCCTAAACTTTGGATGTTACGATTCTACCCCCCTTAAAAATAATTTCGTCCTCGAAATTACTTACTATCGTTCAATCGTGTATCCTTAACTCGTCATCCTACGTTACTGCTGCGCACTCTGATCTTAAAGAACTATCATACTTCTAGGCACAGTATCTATCATACTCAAGGTACATACTTTACGAGCAACAAAACAAACAACCACCCAACGAACAAAACAACAAAGAATATTCCAAACATAAGATACTTACTCGCTGTCATGTCTGGCACATCTCCCCCTCGCGACGGCCAACTGCGTAAACCAACCTTGGTTGCCTCGCCTCTGCACCTTCAGCACCTCGACCACGCCCATTACCATTAGCATTACCTCTAGCTGCACCTCGACCCCTCTGTGGTGGTCCTTCATTTCTAACCTGGGCACGGTTCTGACCCTCTGGTTGATTCTTAGCTAACTTCCGAGGACAATCCCTTACACGGTGATCGAATGACCCACATTCAAAGCACCCTTTACTTCCACCAAACATTCTCACGAATGGGATTTCCGCATCTAACACATCGAGGTGGCCCTTGAAGGTGCTTTGTGGTTATTTCTGATTCCCCAAATCTAGCCCTCTTTTCCACATTACTGCCCGATCCAAGCGATCCAAAGCCTCTCTTCTGGTTGTTCCTATCATTCTTCTGTCTTACGGTCTCCTTGATCCCTTCGGCTACCTTAGCCTTTTGCACTAGAGATGAAAACTCACGAACCTGCTGTGGAGCGATTAGCAGCCTCAAATCATCTCTAAGCCCATCCTCAAAGCGGACACAGCGCTCATGTTCAGTAGCAACGATGCCTCTAGCATATCTACTCAGCCTTAGGAATTCCGCCTCATATTCCGACACGGACTTAGTTCCTTGTACCAACCCCAGAAAAGCTTTTCTCTGCGCGTCAGTGTAGCTAGTACCCATATACTTTTTCTGGAAAGCAACTCTAAAGTACTCCCATGTAAGGTCCTCTGCCGTGGCACCATCCCGAACAGTGAGCCACCAGCGATATGCTTCATCCTTGAGCGACCTTTGCTCCTTTCGGCTTCTCCTCGTTAGATGTGTCAAGATCGTCCATGATCCTTTCAGAGATTCTAGCCAAGATTCTCACAGCCTTTGGTGCTACTCCCGACACACCCTGAACACTTCCGCTCGTTGGACCTAATTTGCTCGAGAACAGATTTTGAGCTCCAGATTTCCACCATTTCACCACCAACTCGAGAACTCGCAACACAGCTTGCGATACTGCCTCACCCCCTGTCTGATCTTGCTCCTCAGCTCCAAAAGTTGGGGGTGGTGGTGGCGGTGGTACCTCATTTTCAGAACCTTGGCCCGACCTGACGGGTTCAGATACGGTCATCCTACCCCTACCGCGTCCACGTCGGCCATGTCCTCTAGAACTCATTCTATCTAACGTGCTTTTAATCTGATTAAGAAAAATTTTATGGATTACTAATTTGTTCCACTTGATTATCCGCGAAGAATTTTATGAAAAGTTTAATAGGGATTCTTTCGATCAAATCATGCTTTAAGTCTTCTACCCTAGTTCACACAAAAGGCCACATTCATTCCCTAATACTTTCCATACCTATTCACTCCTCGAACATTTCTGTCCTGTTTCTAACCCAGGGGTATTTTTGTTATTTCCCTACAGGGGTATTTTTGTAATAGAATCCGAGAGATTTCAAACTTTAATAAAGCAGGTCACTTTGAAATTCCCAAAACTGGAGGGTATTGTTGAAAATTTGTAAAATTTATTGATATGGCATCATTTTGAAAACTAGGGGTATTTCAGTAATTTATCAATCAGGGGTAATTTTGTGATTTTTTTTTAACAAATCTGAGGTATTTTAACAGTTGTAAAACTCTGAGGGTTCCTTTTGCGAGTTTTCCCTTCTTGAAATGATGATGTTGTAAAAATTTTAAATTCGAGGTCATTATGGTAATTTTACAAGTTGAGGGCATTTTCGAAATTTTCCAAAACCAAAGTTTTTATTGGTGATTTGTAAAATAAGGTTTTTGGATATTTATAAAATAAGGAAATTTTGGACAAAACCACTGAATCAATATTCTAGGGACCAAGGGTATTTTAGTAATTTACCCCTAAGGGCATTCCTGTAATTTTCACAAATCAAATTTTCGGGAAAAACATTGTAAAAATGGTTGTTCTCATATTTGAAAAAAAATTTGAAGAAATTAGGGTTTTGTTGTTTTCTTCTTTTTTAAAAACATGGTTAGTTCCCTTTCGGGTTTTAGTCGTTATGTTTAGCCTATGACCGAGCCCTCTTGGTCAGGGTGAACCAGAGCTACGCACCAGGCAGGATTCGAGTGGAGAGGAGGTGAGTCACGTGGACTGGTTAAATACCAAGCTCCCACCGAACCTTTCTAGACATGCGCATGAGGTTACCACACCATCGAGCCCTCCGAGTTAGGGTGAACCCAAGCTACGCACTGGTGGGATACTGCGAAGAGGTGGTGAGTCACTCGGACTGCTTAAATACCAGGCTCTTCCGGATCCAATCCTAGATATGCATACAGGGGTTACCACACCCTAGCTCAGTGACTTGGTCATAGGTTGGTTGAGTTCATTAAGTCTTATGCTCCGTTTATGTTTGAGTTGTCTAATCCTAGGGTTCAAATTCCTATAAGTCTATTCTACGTTCCATGCTTCCTACCCTTCTACAAAAAATAAGTCATACAGAAGTTAGGAACACTTACCTGGGCGGATAGGTGCCGGAGACTCGGTGCCATGCTGTTAAAAAACCCCAAAATACTCAAAGAGGCCTACCAAATCATTTTTGGGCCTTGGGCCCCCACAGCCGAGCTTTGAACTGGGCTCTAATACCAATTTGTAACAGCCCAAACCCGGCCCAACCACTTCGACCGAATTTGGTTTGCTACGGAGAAAAACCTTTTGAAATCTTTTAAAAACCGATTTTTTTGATAAAAGATAGCGTTTTGTTAAAAACAGTTGAGGTGTACAAATCTTATACTTGGATTTATTTTGAAAATATTTGTTAAGTCAAGTTATTATGTATATTTTATATGTACCCGATGGTACTTGAAAACCCTTTTCGATTGCTTTGGAAAAACATGTGAATTCATTCTTATAATCATAAAGTTTGAAACGAATACTCAAGCATATCACAAGAATAAAATAATTTTTAGGAGGCCTTATTACAACCCAATTAAAATCAACCAAAAATAAAGAAAAATGTAAAAACCAAATTCAAGTCTAATAAATTTAAAATTCCACTGCATGGCCACCTCAAGTCCCTCCGGCTCCATATCCGCGAACTATGTGCCACCTGGAAAAAATAAAGGAGAAGGTGAGTCACCAAGACTTAGTATGTAACCCTTCCCCCGGGTAAATACCACATCATACATACTATATAACACATTAATCATGCATTAAGACATATACCCAACCTAGCCAACCAAACGCCTCTGTCTACCCCATTGTGGTACCAAACCACTTTGGTGGTGCCAAACCACGGTGACGATAGTCACAGATGTGATACCAAATCATTTGGAGGTGCCAAACCTCCGGTGTCCGAAGACACAAATCGGTTGATGGGGCCAACCCATCGCGTGATACCAAATCACTGGAGTCAATCCCATATCTCAAAGTGGGGCCAACCCACGGTGGTGCTAAGCCACAGGGACGGGATGCTATGAGGTGCCAAACCTCTGGAGGTACCAAACCTCTGGTGACCGTAGTCACAGTGTGTTACCAAAACACCGGTGTCCGTCGACACAATATAACCGCCCTCCACTCATCAACCCACATCAAGCAGCTTATGAGCGAGTTTAAGTCAACATACATTTATTACTTGTATCAAATAAGCCATGCTTCCCAAAAGCATATTTAACAATCACATATTGACAGAGACTTACCGAGATTCTCGCTTGTACCATTAAGGTACTAATTCCGTATCTACATAAAGCAGATTTACACATAGCATGCATTTAATTAACTATTATAAGTGTGTATGTACACACCTGTCACCCACTGAATGCTCTAAATCCCGAAAAGAGATGTTGATCACCACAGTTCTCTCTGCACCTATATTCGGCCAACATAGAATTAGTACTATGGCCTAATCGGCCAACCCAAATATTTAAAAGGGTTCTCCTTTTGAACCCGAATCCTTACCTGAGTGCCTTTAAATAATTACTCCAAGCGTTCTACTTTCCTCTTAATCGGCAACCTTATGTTAGTAATCTTCGGCTTAAACACTAACTAAATAACTTGCTTAAATTAGATCTTACCATTACTTACCAAAATCAAATACTAGAGATCAGGGCCTGAATCGACTGCTTTACATTTCCTGCGTACCTAGAAGAGATCGATTACCAAAAGTGTTTAGGAGCCCCTCCTGCCGAAATCAATACTTTATTCTTGTAAAAAGTCGACAGAACATGAGTGAAAAGAACAATAGGTATTCGGCCAAGGTACTCACCTTCTTAAATCGTTTGCCAAGGAAGATTCAAGGAGATCTACCCTACTCTAATATTCGGCCAAGATGGGTTCAAAGAAGGAAGAGAGATTCGGCACACAAGTGAAAAGTAGATTCGGCTATAGTTTGGAAAGAAGGAAAATAATGGGGAAGAAGGTGTTAAAAGTTTCGGCTTAAGGGGGATTTTGAGAAGAGAAGGGTGTAAAGAGAAGGTGGTTTCGGTTTGGCAATAATGAAGAAGGAGAGAAGAGAAAGGAAAGAGTAGGTGTTTTTGGTCAGAGATCAAAAGTAGAAGAAGAGAAAGATGGGGATGTAGAAATCGGTTTTGAGAAGGAAAGAAAGAAGAATGGTAATTGCTAGCCGTAAATTAAGAATAAAAGACTTAGCAAATTCGGCACTATCCCCTTTTACTTGCCGTCCACTCCTTCCAAAGGAGTTCAAATTCATCCCACTACCTTAATTTACTCTAGGCCACTTGTTTGATTTAATTCAAAATAACTTGAATTAATCCCCATAATCAATTAATAATCCAAATAATATCCCTTTTATCTACTATTATCTTGTTATCTAAATAATAATAATATTATCCTTGATTATCTCTTATTATCTTATTATCTAATACTAATAAATAAATAAAAACAAAACAAGACCATGTGCCCATCAACTAGCCGAACAAGGAACCCCATATGCGAGCCAACTCCCTTCACGCCACTTTGCAAAATAAAACCACCATTCTTTGCATCTTTGGGTTCGAACATGGGACACAGGGAATCCAAGAACCAAGTAGCGCCAGCCATTCGGCCAACTGCGTTTATGTCAAAAAGCCCCAACATTTATTTTAAATGCTTCCTTCTTCACCCATCACCACATAACAAAATAAAGACGCCAAAATGCCGCTCCACCCTCGAACTGCGCCTATCTCTCCTCCAGGCGCCTAAGTGGCGCATGAGAACCACTTTGCTAATCTGGACTTTCATGTCCACCGACACAGCCATTAATTTTAAGGCCTACTTAGCCCGATCCTTTGGTGGCGTAAAAATAAAACAAAATTGCTGCCTTAGCAGCTGGAACCCTTGCTCCCTTAGGCGTCACCTTCTAAGCCTCCAAGCAGCGCCTCCATGCCACTCCACCCAACTGTTTCTTGTGTCCTAAATTCCACCAATTAATTTTAAGGCCTTCTTGCCCTATTTCCCCTTTTTACACTAAAAATCTAAAATTTTCCAAAGCCTTCTCCTTTCATCCAAGCATTCTTAAATCCTCTAAACATATCCAAGCACACCCCAAAACCTTCCAACACCTAAATTATACTCAAACTGCATAGCCCCTAAACCTTGGATGTTACATTTTCATCATAAAAAAGGTGTTGATTCACATTCAGTTACTGATTAGGGAGCTTATCATGGAAAAGTGGTTTCTTGATAAAGTGCAGAATAATGCTGCCGTCCAAATTTGGTCTGAGAAAATGCAGCAAGAGAAGGGTGATAGTCTTACGGAGGGGTATGTGTCAGAGTTGTGGAATTTCACTCGCATCAGTGTGACTCAGAATAATCTCCAAGAACTGAAAGAGATATGGGACCAATAGGATGACGAGATAAAGCAATTATTTTACTGTAACTATGGTGATTTGTCCTATCTACTCAATATGAAAGTGGACAAGCGCTTATTCTGAGCTCTCGCCCAGTATTGGAACCCCGCCTACAGTTGCTTTACCTTTGGGAAAGTTGATTTGGTACCCACCGTGGAAGAGTACACGACCTTACTTCGTTGCCTCGAAGATTCAAGCCGATAAAGCCTATTTGAGAGCCTCCAATGTCCCGACTTTCTTAAAAAATCTAATGAGCATCACGGGAATGAGTGAGCAACGGGTTGCAGCCCGAATCAAGCAAAAAGGAGATAGTAAATGCATACCTTGGAAGAATTTACGGGATTTGATCTTGGCATATCCGGATATGAAGAAAAGGTTGATGTTTTCGCTTTAAGCATTTACGATTTAGTCGTCTTCCTTAAAGCACTAGGGCATATAGATGAGGTAGTTTTAGACTTATTTGATGGGCTTGACAAAAGGGTCATGCCTGTCCCGGCAATTCTGGCTGAAACCTTCAGATATTTGAGTGCTTGCCGAAGTGCGGGTGAAGGAAGGTTCATCGGGTGTGTGCAACTTTTATTAGCGTGGTTTCATAGCCACTTTTGGAAGATAGAAAAAGTTTCTTATCGAGTATTCTCCGAGAACTATTCTCCTTTGAAAAAATTAGTGGCTACATCAAGGCGAGACGACATTTCAGAAGAAAAGTGGATGGCGATTCTCTAGAGTCTTCAAGATGAGGACGTCGAATGGATAGCTCCTTGGATGAACCCCGATGAGATTCTATATCGGAGTGGAGACTTTGACTGAGTTCTTCTACTTGAAATTTGGAGAGCTGTTGGATATGCTCCTTTGCTTGTATTGAGACAGTATAGATCAAGACAGTTTATAATAGCGACGCAAGGGTTGGCTCAGTGTGAGTTTTCATACAAGGGTGATAATTACAAGAAGAAGGTTCGTGAAATATCGAACGCTTGGAACCAAACCAGCAGAATGAAAATATTTACCGCAAATCTGACGACAACCCCGGATATAGTTGGTGGTGGGGTAAAAGAGTCAACGATAACATCCCTATGCCAAGTCAAGAAAACACTCGGCCGATAGAAGAACATCTACAAGTAATCCCGTCTGAGTTAGAGATCATCAAACAAGACTTTGAAAAAAGGAGTTCAGAATTGGGAAAGAAGATAGAGCAGTTAGAGGAAGAAAAGATGCAGCTAGGATTAGACGTCGACATCTAGAAGCTAGAGGCCAAGAAATTGAGGAAGGGAAAGAACAAGGCGAAAGAAGATTTGAATAGTCTAAAAACAGATTATAAGAAGTTTCATTTGTTGATAAGAACTGACGGTTTGGGTAAAACATCGGAGAAATGGTGACAAGAAATCAAAGAAGAAAAGATTAGAGCCAATCAGTGAAAAAAATTCCAAGACGCTCGAGCTCGAAAAGATGCTTTAGAAAGGAGTCTGTTAGAAAGCCAAAATGAGAAAGTGGGATTAAGAGCTCGGGTAGTAGAATTAGAAAAGTCACTTCATCAGTATCGTAGTCGCAACTCTACAATAGAGTGGAGAGCAAGCCTAAGTAAGATCGAGGAGTTGAAGGGAAAGATAGGAGAGCTTGAGACCGCACTATAAAATTGCGGACTTCGAGTTGAGTTTCTTGAAACGAATAACAAACACTGGAAAGAGCAACTCCAATGTTCTCAAGGTCAGGTTAGGGATAGAGACTACATCATGGGCAAAGTTGTGGCTCAAGTACGGGAAGTGGCCAATCATTTGCAAACCCTAGCAGTTCAAGCCGACATGCTAAGCTTAAAGTACAAATTAGAATCAGATGGGGGTTGAGAATAAGCTTAGCTTCTTAAGAAAGTTAAGGCTTTGAGTATTAGGGCAAAGCCGTATATGTAATCTGTTTTATGTTATGAAATTTGTTTTTTAGTAATGTTGTTCTAATGGAATTGAATCAGAATCAACGCCTCTTTTTGCATTCACTTCATTCATCTGCATTACATTTCATCGTATGCATTAAGTTTCATAAAAAGACCCTAATTAATTAAAATTATGACAGTTACCCTAGAAATGGATCAAAGACTAGAAAGATTAGAACAAGTACAAAGAGATATGCAAGATCAATTGCGAGCACAGATGCAAGAACAATTAGCCAAAATTCAATAAGACATGAGGGATCAAATGCAAGTGCTGACTGAAGGATTCGAAAATAGGAAGAGTACTGCAGTTAACTCGATGGATGATAATGAAGACCCTAACCATCCACTAGGTTTTACCCCGATAAATGTCCAGGCTCAACCAGAGGCGTACCCACGAAGGGTACCCATTACTATCAGGCTACAACAATATCAGGCCGGTACTCGGTACCAACAAACTACCCAACGAGTTCAGGATCCAATCTGGGGGATAATCCAACCAATCCCATTGTTCCTGATCTTGATGATATGGCAGAAATGGAAAAAGCAAGAGTGGAACTGCCAAAGCAAATTGAAGATCGATGCAGATGGTTAGAAGAAAATTTCAGAGCAATAGAAAATACTGACTATCATTGCAGAATCGATACTAAGGACTTAAGTTTGGTCCTAGACTAATGCTACCCCCAAAGTTCAAAACTCCAGAGTTTGAAAAATATAATGGGACTAATTGTCCTGAAGCTCACATCATTATGTTCTATCAAAGGATGACAGGATACGTCAATAATGATCAACTGTTAATCCACTGCTTCCAAGACAGTCTGATCAGGTCAGCAGCTAAATGGTACAACCAACCGAGCCGTGCCAAAATCAATTCATGGAAGGACTTAGCACAAGCTTGCATGAAGCAATATAGTCATGTGACGGACATGACACCCGACAGGATCACTTTGTAGAATATAGAGAAGAGGCAAAGTGAGAGCTTCAGACAATATGCCCAAAGATAAAGAGAGGTAGCAACGCAAGTCCAACCACCTCTTCTAGAGAAAGAAACTATAATTCTTTTCATCAATACCTTAAAAGCCCCGTTTATCAACCATATGTTGGGAAGCACTACTAAAAGCTTTTCAGATATAGAAATGTTCGGTGAAATGATTAAAAACGTAGTAATAAGTGGTAAGATAGATGCGGGGAAAGCGTCAAAAGATCATCCCTGAGGAAGAAGAAAAATAAGGTGAATAATACAGGCATATATAATAAGGGTTATTCAAAACCAATCACTGTAGGCCAGCCAAGGACGGTAACTACTAGCTATCAGGGCCCCCCAAGGCAAGAATCTAACCCCAGGCCAAATACAGAAAGGCTCCAGTTCACACCTATCTTGATGACATATAGGGAGCTGTATCAAAGTCTGTTTGATGCATATGTGGTATCCCTTTTCTACTTAAAACCTATGCAACCTCTATTCCCAAAATGGTACGAAGTGAATGTTCAATGCGAGTACCACATGGGAATCACGGGACATTCAATTGAGAATTGCATCGCTTTTAAAAAGTTAATTGAAAGGTTCATTAAGATGAGAATTGTAAAGTTTGACGACCCATCAGGACCTAACGTGGCAGGAAATTTGTTACCCAGTCATTCTGATAAAGGGGTAAATGCGATAATTGAGAGTGGAGGTAAAAGAACTAAAATTGATGTGGCAGAAGTAAAACCCCACTAAGATGGGTTTAGAAAAAGTTGGTAGAAGGAAGATTAATTATGCAAGATTCAGATGAGAGGCATGGAGGGACGAGGAACTACTGTGAGTTCCATGCTAAGGAGGGTCATGGAATCCAAGAATGCATTAAGTTCAGAGCTGTAGTGCAAAATCTGATGGATAATAAGGAAATTGAATTTTATGAGGAGGTTAAGTGCTCAGAAGAAGGAGATATATGCGCCTCAGAGGAAAGATCGACGAAAAAGTTCCATAAGGTCAACCACCTGGTGGTTATTATTTCACGGCCAAGAAGTAATGAAGTTGGAGTACAAATTACACCAAGGGTTATAATCCAGAAACCTGTAGCCTTTCCCTACAAGGACAACAAAAGGGTTCCTTGGAATTATGACTGCAACGTGACGATCTCAGGAGAGGAAAACCCGGTTAGCACTTCAGAAGAGGGCCAGGATGTGGGTTTCTACACTGGCAGTGGAAGGCGCTATGATCCCACAAATACAAGAGCTGAGCCAATTAAAGGAAAAGCCTCAGTGGTTGAACAAAAAAGGGAGAAGACGGCCAGACTTGAATTGCCTGTTAATGAGCCGGTAATTGAGAAAGAAGCTAAAGAATTCTTGAAATTCCTAAAGCACATCGAGTATACTGTTGTAGAACAACTACACAAACAACCAACTCGCATATCAGTACTAGCCTTACTCTTAAGCTCAGAGACACATTGTAGCACATTGATGAAAGTGTTTGACGAAACTTATGTCACTGATGATATCTCTGTAAACAAGCTAGATTGTCTGGTCAATAACATAAGCGCTGATAATTTCATTTTTTTAATGATGATGAAATACCGCTAGGAGGCATGAGATCTAAAAAGGTTCTGCATATCACCACCCGCTGCAAAGGATATACATTGCCAGGGGTGCTAATTGATAATGGATCTGCATTGAATGTCTTGCCATTATCCATATTGAATAGGTTACCTGTGGATAGCTCCCATATGAAGACGTGCCAAAACATAGTGAGAGCATTCGATGGTACTAAAAGGAGAGTGATGGGAAGGATTGAGATATCTCTTTTGATTGGTCCAAACACGTATGACGTAGATTTCTTAGTGATGGACATCAAGCCTTCTTATAATTGCTTGTTAGGGAGGCCCTGGATTCACTCAGCAGGGGCAGTGCCATCATCACTGCACCAAAAGCTAAAGTTGGTAATAGAGGGTCGACTGGTAATAATGAATGTAGAAGAAGACATTATTGCATCCGTAACCAGTGACGCGCCATACATAGGGGCAGACGGTGAAGCGATAGAATATTCCTTTCGATTGCTGGAATTTGTGAATACAACCTTCATTGTCGAAGGGAACGAGATCCCGATGCCCAAAATCTCCAAAACTACAAGGATGGGTCTGCAACTGACGGTTGGAAAAGGAGCCTTACTAGGAAGAGGACTGAGAAAAAACCTCTAAGGGAAAGTCGAAGCACCAATATCAAAGGACAAAGGAAACCAATTTGGCTTAGGGTTTAAGCCAAATGCGAGGCAAAAGAAGAAGGAGTTGAAGAAGAAGCAAGAAAGGAAAAGAGCACGATTAAGCAGGGGAGAGGTCAAATAGGAACTGATTATATTTCCCCATATATCTAGAACATTTGTATCAGGAGGAGCTATTTACCCTAAACAGAAAATGTCAAGGAAGGAAACTGTGAAAGAAATGTTGGAAATCTAAACATCAATGCCATATTCGAAGAAGGAATTGGAGAAAAAAATTTATCAGGTATTTGTACTTATGTACATGGAAGTGTTCTGAACAATTGGACTGCGGAAGAGATCCTTGTAATTTTTAGAGCTAATTCAGAGTAATGTCAAAACACACTTATTGCTCTAAGCCTGGGAGAAATAAGAATCCCTTTTTTGAAATAGGCTTATGTCCAACATCTTTATTTCAATAAAATGCATCTTTGAGTATCATCTTGAGCAAATATTCTTTTATTCTTTCCATTACATTCATAATCATACTATACATATAATTATTCTTAGATTCTTTTGTTCTTTGGATCTTCCTTCATCCCTAAAACAGGTCTCCAGATATTAACAATATGAGCGACACTGCTCCTGACTCAAAGTCTCCTTTTGAGCAATATATGTATATAGAAGATTCTCAGGATTTTGAAGATGATCGAGACTACAACCTATCTCCTGATTTGTTGAGGATGGTGGAATAAGATGAGAAACAAATCCTACCTTGTAAAGAGTCAGCGAAAGTTGTGAGCTTAGAAGAGGAAAAAGAGGTAAAGATTGGAGCTTGCATTGCCACAGAGACAAACGAGACTTCATTGAGTTACTCTAAGAGTTCAAGGACATCTTCGCATGAACGTATCAAGATATGCTTGGGCTAAGCACTGATACCATGGTACATCAAATCCCCATAAAGGAAGAGTGCAAGCTAGTTCAATAGAAGCTTCGAAGGATGAGGCCCGACATTTTGCTGAAAATAAAAGACGAGGTCAAGAAGTAATTCGATGCTGGTTTTTTACAAGTGGTTAAATACTCAGAATGGGTAGCCAATATCGTCCCCGTCCCTAAAAAATATGGAAAAGTACAAATATGTGTAGACTACAGAGATTTGAACAAAGCCAGCCCGAAAGACAATTTCCTATTGCCTCATATCGACACTTTAGTGGACAACATGATAGGTTACTCATTGTTCTCCTTCATGGATGATTTCTCGGGATACAACCAGATAAATTTGCATCTTGAAGACATGGAGAAGACCACATTTATAACCATGTAGGGAACATTTTACTATAAGGTGATGCCATTTGGACTGAAAGATGTAGAAGCAACGTATCAAGGAGCCATGGTAACCTTGTTTCATGACAAGATGCATAAAGAAATTAAAGTTTATATAGACGACATGATTGCAAAATCCAGAACAGAAAAGGAGCATGTGCAAGTCTTAAGGAAATTGTTATTAAGGTTGAGAAAATTCCAGCTAAAGCTCAATCCAGCAAAGTATACCTTCAGGGCTAGGTCAGAAAAGTTACTAGGATTCGTGGTCAGTGAAAAAAGGATTGAGATCGACCTAGATAAGGTTAAGGCTATACAGGAGCTACCTCCATCGAGTACCCAAAAGAAAGTTCGAGGTTTGTTAGGGAGGTTAAATTACATCGCTTGTTTCATATCACAACTAACGGAGAAATGTGACCCCATATTCTGTCTCCTTAAGAAACACAATTCAGGTGTATGGGATGAGGAGTGCCAGAAAAATTTTGACAATGTCAAACACTACTTATCTAACGCCCCAGTGCTGATGCCACCCGGTCCAGATAAGCCACTAATACTGTACTTGACAGTATTTGGAAATTCTATGGGATGCGTACTGGGCCAACATGATAAGTCAGGAAGAAAAGAAAGAGTGATATACTATCTCAGTAAGAAATTCGCTGAATGTGAGACAAGATATTCACCAATTGAGAAGTTGTGTTGCGCCTTAATTTGGACAACCCGGAGACTGAGACAGTACATGTTGTACCACACAACTTGGCTCATCTCAAAACTGGACCCTCTGAAGTAAATAATGGAGTCGACTGCTTTGAATGGAAGAATGACCCGATGACAAATTCTACTTTTCGAGTTTGATATAGTCTATGTAAACCAGAAGGTGATAAAAGGGAGTGCAATAGCAGATTTTCTAACTAGTGGAGCTCTAGAAGATTATGAGCCTTTGAATTTTGATTTCCCAAAGGAAGATCTGATGTATGTTGCAACCACTGAAGAAGAGGCTTAAAAAGAACATCTTTGTAAACTAAACTTCGATGGGGCCTTTAACACTATGAGTAACGGAATTAGGGTAGTCTTGGTATCGCCAAATGGAGATCATTATCCTTTTACTAGTAAATTGGATTTTAATTGTACAAACAACATGGCAGAATACGAAGCATGCATCATGGGCATCCGTGCAGCCATAGAACGCAAGGTCAAAGAACTAGAGGTATATGGGGATTATGTATCAGTGATCTATTAACTCAAAGGTGAATGGGAGACGAGAGACCCCAAATTAATCAATTATCAAAGGTTGGTTCTTGAATTAATTGAAGAGTTTGATGATATCACCTACTACTCTCACGAGATGAAAACCAGATGGCTGATTTTTTGGCTACTTTAGCTTCCCTGATCAAAGTGAACAAACAAGAGGATGTGAAACCTATCCAGATGAGTATTTATGAGGCTCTAGCTCATTGCTACAAATTTGAGGAAGAAAAAAAAGGACGATCACCCTTGCTACCACGATATACTGCGATATATGAAGAATCGTGAATATCTTGACCAAGCAACTGAGAATGATAAAAGGACGTTGAGAAGACTGGCCAGTGACTATGTCTTAGATGGGGAGATCCTATACAAAATAAGAAAAGATCAGGTACTATGAAGATGTGTGGACACTTTTGAGGCTAAGAAAATCTTGAAAGAAGTCCACGAAGACGTCTGCAGAACACACACTAACGATTTTACAATGGCCAGACAAATCATGAGATTCAGGTATTATTGGTCCACCATGGAAGGAGACTGTATCAGTTACGCCAAGAGATGTCATAAGTGCCAAATTTATGGAGACAAAATTCATGTGCCTCCTTTACCTCTTCATGTCATGACTTCTCCATGGCCTTTCTCCATGTGGGGCATGGATGTCATTGGGCCAATCTCGCCAAAAGCTTCTAATGGGCATTGATTCATCTTCATAGTCATTGATTACTTTACCAAGTGGGTAGAAGCCACTTCTTACGCCAATCTCACAAAGTCGACAGTCAGTAAATTCTTGAAAAAGATATCATATGTCGATATGCGATGTTAGAAAGGATTATATCTGACAATGCATTGAATTTTAGCAGCAGCACGATAGCGGATGTCTGTAGCCAATTCAAGATCAAACACCACAACTCGTCACCATATCGCCCAAAAATAAATGGTGTGGTGGAGGCCGCCAATAAGAACATTAAGAAGATCATGGGAAAGATGACTGAAACTTATAAAGATTGGCACGAGAAGTTACCATTTGCCCTTTATGCTTATTGAACGTTTGTCAGGACCTCTACCGGGGCAACGCCTTTCTCTTTGGTTTATGGAATGGAGGCGGTTCTGCCTATTGAGGTTGAGATTCCCTCTCTCTGAGTTTTGTCAGAACTAAATTTAGACAAGCATAATGGATTTAGTCTTGGTATGATCAGCTGAACTTGATTGAAGAAAAGAGGCTCAAAGCTATCCGTCATGGTTAGATGTACCAAAAACGAATGATGCGAGCTTATGACAAGAAGGTTCGCCCTAGAGAATTTCATGAGGGAGACCTAGTATTGAAAAAGATCCTTTCCATAGAAAAAGATTTTCGAGGGATATGGATGCCAAACTGGGAAGGACCTTATGTGGTAAAGTAGGCCTTTTTTGGAGGAGCGCTGATTTTGACCAAGATGGATGGCAAAAACTTGCCTAATCCTGTGAATTCAGATTCAATCAAGAAGTACTTCACCTAAAAAAATAGGGAGTGGCCAAGGCAAAAACCCGCAAAGGGCGCTTTGAGACCAACGAGGTTTTGAGTTGAAAACCCAGGAAAGGGCAATTCAAATTTTGATCGAAGATGGGGCATGTGGTAGTCTTGTCTTCTCAGAAGTAATAAGGAGGAGGAAAGTTACATCTTGGAGCATCAAAAAAATACTCTAGATCTCCTAGACACATATCAAACTCAGAATGGTCCTTGAGAAGTTTGTGCAGAGAAGCTTATGCTGCGATATCTGGGGCACCTAATTTTCATCTTACTCATATTGTATTTTAGTAGTATTTGCTATCTTTGATTAATTTATTCATTTCGAGCTGTGCCTTTAATCAATTTCAATCTTGTCCATTGTTACAATCTTTTTCAAGCATTTTCTCATCGAAATAATGATTAATGAACTAATAATATTCAAATAAGAGGAGTTTTGCATGTTACTTTGAAAAGTTCAAAATAGTACGAGGATCTGAAATAGGACCACTAGTCAGAACTAACCATATTTAAGAGTTGGAAATATTTGGGAAAGAATAATCTAAATTGGTGATTATTTCTTCAGGTTCTCTGTCAAAGATACCAGCTGAATAAGAAGGCAGGGTAATGCGTCAATGATGGAACCTTAATGAACGACGAGCAATGTCAAACCTAAGCATTAATAGGGGATCATTCTAAAAAAAATGACATTCTGCATTCATGCAAACAACATTCATACATATCTAGTTAGTAGCATTTGATTCATTCTTATCATAACATCCTAATCACTCGACATAAAGATAGGCCCATGAAATAAATTCTACAGGTCATGTTCCCTAGAGAACGGCGTAACAGATCAGTGAAATCGCAAATCCTGTACCTCTGAAGTTATAGTGGAATGGATTTAAGTCATCGTGATTTACCTTATCTCCCTGAAGTTGCAGTGGAGCAGATTGAAGTCACTAATCTTATCTCCCTAAAGTTACAGTAGAGCAGATTGAAGCCACAAATCTTATCTCCCTGAAGTTGTAGTGGAGTAGATTGAAGACAGCGAATATCATTTCCCTGAAGTTGCAGTGGAATAGATTAAAGCTACAAGTCACAAATCCTATACCTCTAAAGTTGTAGTAGGTCGGATTAAATCTACCATGGCTAATCTTATCTCCTTGAGGTTGCAATGGAGCATATTGAAGCCATAAATCTTATCTCCCTGAAGTTGTAGTGGAGCAGATTGAAGATAGCGAATCTCATTTTCCTGAAGTTGTAGTGGAATAGATTAAAGCTACAAGTCACAAATCATATACCTCTAAAGTTGTAGTAGGTTGGATTAAATCTACCATGGCGAATCTTATCTCCTTGAAGTTGCAATGGAGCAGATTGAAGCCACTAATCTTATCTCCCTAAAGTTGTAGTAGAGAAGATTGAAGCCATTAATCTTATCTCCCTGAAGTTACAGTGGAGAAGATTGAAGCCACAAATCTTATCTTCCTGAAGTTACAGTGGAGCAGATTGAAGATAGCGAATCTCATTTCCCTGAAGTTGTAGTGGAACATATTAAAGCTACAAGTCACAAATCCTGTACCTCTAAAGTTGTAGTAGGTCGGATTAAATCTACCATGGAAAATCTTTTCTCCCTGAAGTTGCAGTAGAGCAGATTGAAGCCACTAATCTTATCTCCCTGAAGTTGCAGTGGAGCAAATTGAAGCCACAAATCTTATCTCCCCGAAGTTGCAGTGGAGCAGATTGAAGATGCCAATCTTATTTCCCTGAAGTTGCAGTAAAGCAGATTGAAGATGCGAATCTTATTTCCCTGAAGTTGCAATGGAATAGATTAAAGCTATGAGTTACAAATCTTATCTCCCTGAAGTTGCAGTGCAGCAGATTGTAGATGCGAGTCTAATCTCCTTGAAGTTACAATGGAGTAGATTGAAGCACTAATTCCTATACCCTTAAAGACGCAGTGGAATGGAATGAGGCTACTTGAAGAAGAGAAGCACCAAAGAAGTCAAGATTCGGCAAGACCAGGCAAAATTGACCCTTTTTAAAGTCTTTGCTCCATTCTCGTTACACGACATTGAGCAAAGAGGGGCAGCTGTAATAGGCCAATTTTGGCCTGGGCCCAGATTACAAATAAAAAAAATTTAAACTAAAATAATAGTCCCCAAAGTCCAATTACAAAAAAAGCCCAAAATAAATTAAAACCCTAGCTGCGTAAAATGGCCCAAAACTAAACTAATTTTTAGCAAAAAAAAAGAAGGGAAAAAACCCTAGCCGCATGCCACGTCGGCACTCCTCTCCGCACACTTCTGCCATCGCCATCTTCAGCCACTGACACTGTCACCTACAACACGCAACAGGACAAACACGTGAGAAAGAAAAACAACGAAGAAAAAAACAAAAGGCAGAAGCAAACAAAAAGCAAAAAAACAAAATATTTGTAATGGACATTTTGTATTTCGACTATAAAAAGAGCCACATTTCCTACTTGTAATTTTTTACGCACACTTCAGAGCAATCAAAAAATAGAAAACAAATTTCAAAGGTGATTTGATTCGTTTTTTTATCTCTTATTTGTTTTTAAGAGAAAAGGGAGGAATATACAGAAAAAATATATATACAAAAATAGAGATTTTTGAAATCAATTCAAAGAAAAAAGTTGTTACGTTTTCACTTATATTTTTTTTTCTTTTTTTGAAATAAACAAATAAAAATAATTAAAACATAAAAAAATAACCCGTTTTTTACCTTTTTTTCTGTCGGTGCCCCGTCGGTCAGCGAGGTCGTCGAATCCTTTGGGATTTGACCAAAGGCTGCGGCGGAGGATGGCGAGAGTCAAGGGGTTTTAGTCATTTTTTTTATTTTGGCTTTATTTTTGGTGATTTCAAGTAAAACAAAACGGAGTTCTATGCGAAAAAAATACGAAAACGAGTTTTTTGTGTTTTTGGCCACCGGGGGCGGTGGAGCCCGTCACCGGCGATTGGTGGCCGTCGCGGCGGGGGTTTGCCGGAGCAAGGCCAGAGTTGGGTTTTGCTTGAGAGAAAAGAAGAGAGGTTTTCAGTTTTTTTTTTTTAAACAAAGAGCTGAAACGGCGTTGTTTTGGAATTCAAGTTCAGATGCCAAAATGGCGTTGTTTTGGCCGACCTGTATATGATCCGATCCAAGGCCTCAGGTCTGCGTGTTTTTGGACTAAGGGTCTATTTACCCTTTAGTCCTTCCGCTTTTGGACTCCTTTTCAATATGGTCCTTATTTTATTTTTTTCTTTTGAAATTTACCCATTTGATTTTGTTACTTTTTTATTTTCGTCCTTTGACTATTTCGTCTCCAAGGAACGCTGCATTTAAGAAACAAAGGGATATTTTCTTTTTTAGTCCCTATTTCTTTTCGCGCGCTTCATTTTAATCCCTTATTTTGTTTTATTTATTATTGTTAATTATTTACAATTCATCCTCCTAATGTCATTCTGATTTTGATTTAATCCTTAGTCCATTTAATTCCAATCTTTCTACAAACTATTTTATTTATTTATTATTTCTTTATTTACTTTTTTTTCCTTAAAACAAATTGTGTGTACCCTTTTATTTGTGCATTTGTTATTTATTGTCATTATTATTTGATTTGATTTTATTTTGTCTTGTGCATTTGTCGTTTTATTATTTTATTATTATTTTGATATTTTCATTTTTAAATATGCATTTCCCATTTTCATCTTTATTTTAAGTTACTTTATCGTTTAAATACACACCGCTTTAAAAATTATATTTGTTATTACTGAAAAAAAAGAATTTTTTTTTTAAAAATAAGGCAATGTTCCGTATTTAAAGATTCGAGAAGTCGTGGCCTAACTTACGGGGTTTCGATTTTTCTCGTTGAACCTAAATGACCGAATATCCTCTTAAAATTAAAATACGTGAGATTTAATATAAAAAGTAAAAGGCAAGCTTATTTTAGAGAATTCGACACGTCATGTCCTAACTTACGGGATGCGACATTTTGTTACCTTGAGATAATAAAGCCTTTTACATATGTTTTGATCTATTTAAGGAATTTTACTATATATATATATATAAAATACAAATAGGGATCGTATTTTAAATTCTTTTCGAGTTTTTAACTTTCGACATTAAGACATTAATTAATCAATTATGTATCAATTTTGGGCGTTACGAGTGTGCTAATAATTCCTCGTATGTAGCTGCCTCCCGAACCCATTTCTGGATTTTTGTAGACCGAAAAATATTATTTTAATAAATCAAACCTTTTATTAAAAAGATCAAATTTCAAGGTAATCCAATCACACCTCATATAAAAAGGATTGATAGCGACTCCCATTTTTATTTTTCTTTTTTAAATAAAAGTCGACTTTTTTCAAAAAAAAAGTTTTGACAGGGTGCAAAGTGGGGCGGGACCCAGCGAAACCCACCCCATTGACATCCTTACTCATATTATAAGTAAGTTTAGAAATAAAGTTTTATTTTAAATTTTTAAAATTTATAAATAATATATATCTAACACTTTTAAATTTTAGAAACAAAATTTTATATAATTTATTTTGCTAAAAATAAAGTTTTAAATAATGTAACGCATAAATTTGACTTATGAGGAAAATAAAATGGTTCACTAATTTTTTTATAATATGGATAGTGTCGTAGGTAGAAGTGAAATATTGAAAAATTATTACATAAGACAAGTTAAATTACATAACAATTTTTAAAAAATCAATTTTGAATGAAATTTTTTAATATCATTAAACTTATTTATTTGTTGTTATTATTTTGTGCAGGTTCTAATCACATATTCTGTAATATCCGGGATTTAGGGGTTATGCATTTTCACTTAAATGTATGTGGTAGCATGCTTGTGTGTGAATTGAATGTGTTTTGGGGGCTTGGGAACCTTGGGATGTAGGTAGAAGCCTTAGAAAATATTTGATTTTAAGCCTAAAAAGGGGAACTAAGGGAGCTAGGCCTTAAGGAGTTTATTGTGTGGCTTAGGACACAAGAAAAGCCTTGGTAAAGTGGCAAGGAGACGCCACTTAGGGCCTTAGTCGATGGCGCCACAGAGGAGTGTAAGGGACCTAGGTTCGAGCAAAGACAAGGGAAGCGTTTTGGAGCCTTTATTTTTCAGCAAGGAGATGCAATGATGGATTCGACACAAGGACACTTCATGGATGAAATGTAGATTGGGTCAAAAGCTTAAAGATTCGCTAAGTAGGAGTGAAAAGGGGATTTGGATGAGGGAAGGAGAGTTGGTAGGCCAAGGGACTTTCATGATGACAAATTCGATCACCTAGTAGCCAAAACTCCTAAGCCAATTTTAACCAACCTCACCATCATTCCTCTTCTCTTCTTCTTCTCACCACTCTTTCTTCCTCTTTCTCACCAAAGCCGAACCACACCAACTTTCAATCTCTTTTCTTTTTCTTCTCATGATTTCTTCTGTCATTAAAATGCTGAAAACACACTAAACCATAGCCGATTGCATCTTTAACCTTTGAAGCCGATTTGTCCACTAGATCAAAAGTTGAATCTCACCTCTTTTTCCATCACTCTCCATAGCCGATTTCATCTTTACTCCTTTTTGAACCGATTCCTTTTCTATTTCTTCTCAAAGCCAATCAACCTTCTGTTATGGCCGAATCTCTCCGTGTTCCAAGCAAAGGTGTTCAATCGATTTCGGTAAGGGTTAACAGTTAGTTGAGTTCTCTTTTTTTTCCTTTGTTTAGCCGAAAGTTAAAGACTCTAATTCCTTTTTATTCTTTTGGCCGAAACCATGAAGGGAGATTTCGGGATCTTTGTAGCCAACGATTAGAAGGAGATCTTTTGGGATTTGGATATCCAAGGTAAGAAAGTTGTGATATTCGACCAAAAGCCTTATTACTTATTAAAGGTTGTCGATTCTAACTATAGATTTTAGGGAGGAGTACAACCTGATTCGGTAGATCTTCGGGACTCGGTGGTCGATCTAGGTAAGGGTTCTAGTGTTTCGGATCTGTTTCTTATTCATTCAAAAGCCGAAGGCTAATTGATTGTGTGTATTAGTGCTTGGCCGATTGCAAGGAGGGATCATCACGTAGTTCGGGATTTGGTTGGAAACCAAATCGGTATTAAGGTAAGGTGATATCTTCATGTGACATATCCTTCAGGATTTCTAAGTTGAGCCGAATAGGCTTTTGGTCATTCACTAGTGTTGACCGATTATAGGAAGGGGAAAGCAAACATTTCGGGATTTCGCTTAGATCTACGAATAGTCAGGTGTGTAGCCCTACACTAATTCCCAATAGATTAATAGTGTTAGTATTAAATATGTGTTATTGGAAATATGAAGAACATGGCTAAGGGTACCATTCAATGGTACAGTGCATTCAGGTACGTTACCCCTAACTCACAGTTAATAAAGTTTATAAACTATGATAAGAAAATATGAGAAATATCGATATGGCCATCGGGTGAGGTATATTGCATGATATTTGTATGTTACGTATGTTGCATGGGCATATGGGTGATAATGATAAAGGGGAAGTGTTCTGGTGGTTTTTACCACATTATCTGGTAACTTGTGTCACGTATTATGAATCTGGTGACTCTGTCACATTATTTGGTGGCTATGCCACAATTATAAGGGCGATGTGCTGACTGCAGCGACTGCCTTCGATGGTGTGTAGCGGATGGAGGGTTGATTTAGTAATCCCCACGGTGTGATTGGCAGGTACGGGTGATGTGTAGAGGTTGGATATCTAGGTGGGTTTGGGTTGCATCATTGCTTATATTTGTTCGTATGTGATATAATATGCTATGATCGATTGGGAATCTGTGATGGTTGTTACACACTGAGTCTGTTGACTCACCCTTCGTGGGCTAACATTTTGCAGGTGATACTCAGTAAATGGACCGGGTCGGCAGAGACTTAGTGGTGGCCATGCCCAGCTCAGCATTTTCGGATTTCTTATTACGTTTTTTTGAATTTATTTTGGGTTTTATTTTGTTGTAATAAGGCCATTGTTATTTAACTGTTTTATTTTGCGGTTTAATTTTTATCATGATATGAACAACATCAAAAAAATGATTAACCATTTTTCGTAAAACAACTTCAATTGTTTTGACACCTAAACATCTAAAATTCGACATTTCTTTTAACTTGAAATTTTTGAACACATGATAATAATATTTCAATACAAACTTCAAAAACAACACGGTTTTCAACCTGATCACAACTCAAATCCAATTTCTTTAAAACCACCAATTTTTCTAAAGTGACAGAACGAAGTTTAGCTACATTTTACTCAAGGAGCATGCCAGATCCGGTCAGGGCTTGTGGGTCGGGTTTGGGGTGTTTCATATTCTCTCTCTAATTCATAAATAGGAGAATAATATACTTTAGTGCACTTGAACTCAAGTCCTCCTACGTTAACAATAATGCCCATGCCAATTGAGTTAAGACTCAATTCACATCATTAAATTTATTTTTAAAAGAAATATACTACAATATAGTAAATAAAATATCTGAACTTACATTTTAAATATAGTGAAAGTAAAAATTTAATAAATATGATTATGAAGTAAATATTAAGAAAAATAATATTTATATTTATGATAATTAAATAATATTTATTTTTATGATAATATTATTTATCTTTATGATAAATATTAAATATTAAATTTATTATTATTTTAAATATTATTTATCTTTATCATAAATATTATATTATGTTTTATATTTGAATTTACAATTTTTAAGGTTTGAATTTTTAAATTTAAACTAGATTTTAAGAATAAATAAAGAAACTTCAAAATTTTAAATTTAAAATAAATATTAAAATTAATAGATTCATTAATGAAAAATTAGAGTAGCTAAAATTAATATTTAAATTTAAATTAGAATTAACTTAAGACTGCAAATACGAAATAAATAACCAAAAGTTAAATCAATTAATAATAACCAAAAATATAATGGAGAGTTAATAATAAAACAAAAACAAAATTAATTATTAGAATTAAATATGAAATCAAAAATAAAATTAAAACTACATAAAGAAAGTTAATTGAACATAGATATACCAAACCCAAAAAGGATCGAACATGAAATTACCCCAAAATTAAATTCACTTAAGTGAATTAACTGAAAAATCGCAAAATTGACCAACTTTTCACACTTTTAAATACTAAATATTTATTATTTAGTTTAATTTCTTTATACAGTGAACTCTCTTTATAACAACTTTATTTGTCTCATAAAATTTTGTCTGTTACAAAAAGGTGGTTGTTACATAGAGATAATTGCTATAAACTTATCTTTGAATTTATATAGTGAATTTCCGTCAAATAAAGAATGTTTGAATTATGTTTTAAAAGAAAGAAAGAAAGTAGGAATCAAATCAACAAAATTTTTTAGAAAAAGTAAAAGCAGTTGTATGCATTATTGCTTTTTTACATATTTTATTTTACATTCTTTCACATGATTAATTATAAAGTTAATAAATCTAAAAGTTTAGTTAATCAATTTTAGTTATCAAATTAAATTAATTAATTTATCTTGAGTTATTAAATTAAAAATAAATTTATAAGTTTATGATTTTCCAAATTCATAGTAGAATATTTAATTAGGGAACTTAATGGTTTATTGAATTGATATATTTAATTTCACTCATTAAAGATTATTTAATATTGAATAAAATATGATTAATAGATTTTTTCATGTGAAATTTAAATATGTTATTGAAATAATATTATAATTAATATAATTTTTATTTAATAAATTATAATTAACGAGCTTGCTTATATGAAAAAGCTATAATTTTACTTAAATTTTTTTACAATATCTATTATAGAGAACTAATTTAATAAGGAATGTACTTCAACTATGGATGTTGCTTTTATAAGTGAAAAGTTATTATATAGGGTTAAAATAAAATATAAAAAACTGGTTCTATTAGAAATTTGACTGTTTAGTGAAATGTTGTTATAGTAGGTGGTTGTTATAGAGAGGGTTGACTGTATTTCCTTTCTATTCTCTCTTTGAAAGAGAGAAAGCCTCTTCTTCTACCAACTTTTGCTTCTATTGCTGCACCGCCAGAGTTGCTATTGCCGCCGCCATCATTCATTATCAATTGATATCAGCAAAAGTTCTTCTCTCCCACTCCTCTCTATATCTATTAGCTTGGATTTCCAAAGAAAAAAAGGACTATTCAGAATCCTCAAATATTATCCTTATTTTCAAACTCCTCTCCATCGATCTTGTTGAAAAATATGAAACTGGCCTTTAAGTGCCAGAGAAGTGCCCACTTCCCTTGCATTGGAGCTGTTGAGTGACAGCTTCAACATTTGAGTGTTGGCAATTCATTGAACAACTTGAATGGGTTGTATTGAGTATTTGGAGAATATTTAGCCCAACAATGTAAGTCATATTACTTGGGAAACTCATATTGAAGATCGGATCACATTAAATCACTCGAGATAATCCTTTGTAACATGGACATTTGGATTGGATTAAAACACTATGAGATTAGCTACCAAGAGTCCATGTTTGGTTTATTCTCTATTATTATTATGTAAACATGTTATTGTATTACTATTTTAATGGGATTGTGATAGACCTTTTATGTTAGCAAGTCTCGAACATAAATATGATAAGGGAGAGACTTGTATAATTTTTTTTATAGAAAGCTTTTAGCACTTATTTTGTTCAAGGTAATGTAACACCCCAAACCCAGCCCATACGTCATCACCGGATCTGGTATGCTACGGGTTTAAATCTTGAAAACTTTGCTTCGATGGGCTTTTTAAAAAACTAGTTTATTATAGCTGAATAATCCATTAAATGCGTTGATTGAGTTTGAAAAGCCCATTTTCCATTTTTTTTTTATATTTGAGATTTTGAAGCAAAACATAAGTTGTAAAAACCAACATAACAAGAAAGAAGATAAATCGAAACCTAAGTTATGGGGCCTTATTACAAAAATAAATTCCAAAAAAAAAATAATAATCCATAATAATAATGAAAGTCTTGATGGCCCCTCGAGATCACCTCGGCTCCCGTGTCCACGGTCTACTGCTCATCTGTAGAGTGGGAAAAAAAATAAAAGGGTGAGTCACCAAGACTCAGTGTGCAAAACTTGAAAACACATAAAAGCCTAGGACCCACAAACACATTATGGGTCTTGACCCGCATGCAATGGTAACAAAATATGTCATGCATCATGGCCCATCCCAAAACCAAAGAGTCCATCCTCTACACGCCCTCATACCAACCTTTACACCGTAGGGATTTCTACAATCAACCCTCTATCCACTACACACCACATCGGCAGCTGTGCTGCCTGCCATATAGACCGATCGCTCACGCGAACCTTAGAAATACATTATAGTATTCGACAGCTATGCTGCCTGTCATATAGACCGATCGCTTATGCGAACCTCAGAAATACATTATAGTATTCGATAGCTATGCTGCTGTGGCAAAGCCACGATCGCCTCGCGACCCTGCTCCCCTACCATAAATCCATCAATCATTCCCATCCCATGCATGCATATATATAAGAAACAAGTCATCAAGCCATCTAACAGATCTCATACTTTCCTGCTACAAATCACATAGAAAAGTTTCTATGGGTACGTACCTGGCACCCCATGCCTACCCTTTCTGGGTAATACGACTGTTCTTACAGCCTTTCTTTCTGGCTTTTAGCCCTTAGCATACATATAATATATAAATGCTTATGTGTTAAGATTCAACACACCTTATTACTGTTAAGACGACACCCTCTATGTCAACACTGTCAGAAGCCATACGACTGCTATCTGCCTAAGATACTGTTCAGAAGCCGGTCCACAACCCGGCGGCCAATCTCGAACAGCAGACACTGCTCGTTTCTTAAACTTAGGGATTATGGACCCAACCCTCTCCTTTGCCTGATCCATATTTGATTCTATCCAAAAAGTCCTTGTCAGAACTACTATAGCAAAATAGGGTTAAACCATATCATATGAGTTAATAACTCAATTATGATAGTGAATCTTAATGGAAATCTAAAGAAATCCCTTACCTTGAGATCCCGAAATCGATAGGATACTAGAGATTATTGGTTTTCAGCTTTTTGAGATCTGGATGATTCGATCTACTACGATTTCCCGGAGTACCACCCAAAAGAACATGCGATTAACGAAAGAGTTAAACTAAAGATAGCTTATCAAACTACTAGCCATTCGACTATAGTCTTAAAACCAAAAGAGAAAAGAATTTGGTTCTTACCTTTACAGAGAAATCGACACTTCAAGAAAATCTCAGTTTATGGAGGAATCGACACAAGAGGAAAAGAATGGAAAAAGAAAGTGAATTAAAAAGGTTTCCGCTTTTAGTAGGGTATTCGACATAGAGAAAAAGAAAGAATAATCAAAGGTATTCGGTTATGGAGATGAGAAGAAAGTTGAGATGTTTCAGTTTTTGGAAAAGAAAAGAGAATAGAAAGTGTAGAGAGAGACTAAAAATTTTGGCACAAAGACTAGGGTTCAAATGCCGGAATTTGAAGAGATACACTCCTATTTATAGGGGATTTCGGCACTTACCTATCAAATGCCGGAATTGCCCTCTTCTGAAAATCAAGACTAATTGGCAAACATGGGGAATTTTGGCACACCTTATGCCACTTCAAAATTGATTCTTCCTCCTCTTAGAGTTGGAATTTCGGCCATCTCCTTCCCTCAGAGTTGGTATTTCGGCCAATTCTGCCTATAGTAGATAACTCCCATCTTTTCTCCTTAATCTACTCATAACTAATATCAGCACAATTATCTATATTATTCATCAGATAAATCTCCCTATTTTCAAGCCTTGTTGCCGTCCAACCTTACCCACCTATATGCCAAAATTTAGCTAATTACAATTAAAGGAATTGGGCTTCATGCCCCTTGCGTTTGGGCCTCCTTAGTTGACGCCACCTCCTTGCTCTCTAAGTAGCGCCATTTGCCACTGGGCCACAAGCCCACTTGTGATTGAAACACATATAGCATCTTTTAAACCCTCTAATGTCCAAGCAAAAAATTTACGCAAGGCCTCGGCCCAATCTGAGCCCCTTAAATACTCTAATTAACACATTAAACATAATACACATCAAATGCAAAGGCCCATTAATTCAGGATGTTACAGTTCTACCCCCTTAGAGAAATTCTGTCCTCGAAATTTCCTGATCCGAATAGATATGGGTATTGCTGTCGCATCGCTTCCTCCGGTTCCCACATAGCCTCTTCAGAGCCGTGATTCTACCATAGAACCTTCACCAACGGAACCTTCTTCCTTTGTAATACTTTGACATCACGATCCAAGATTTCCACTGGCTCCTCTTCAAAGGATAGGTCAGGTCTTACCTCGATTTCCTCCACAGGTACCACATGAGATGGATCCGAATGATACCGTCTTAACATGGAGACGTAAAATACATCGTGAATCTGGCTTAGCTCAGGAGGTAGCTCTAGCTGATACGCTACTGATCTAACTCGTTTCAACACCTGATAAGGTCCGATGAATCTGGGACTTAACTTACCCTTCCGCCTAAATCTTAATACTTTCTTCCATGGCGACACTTTCAAGAACACCTTGTCACCCACGGCAAACTCTATGTCCCTACGCTTCAGATCAGTATAGGACTTCTGTCTGTCCGACGCTTTCTTTAGTCGAGCTCGAATTAACTCAACCTTCTCCTCCATCTTGGTAACCAACTCCGGACCCAAAATTTGACGTTTTCTTAATTCCGTCCAACAAGTAGGAGTACGACATTTCCGCCTGTACAATGCTTCATAGGGCACCATCTGAATGCTAGACTGGTAGCTGTTGTTGTAAGCAAACTCCGCCAATGGCAGAAACTCCTCCCAACTACCTCTGAAATCAATGACACAACCTCTTAATATGTCCTCCAAGATCTGAATCACCCGCTCAGACTATCCATCGGTCTGAGAATGAAACGCTGTACTGAAGTCCAACTTCATACCCAACGCTTGATGCAACGCCTTCCAAAGCCTTGACGTAAACCTAGGATCTCAGTCTGAGATAATCGACACTGGTACTCCATGCAACCTTACAATCTCTGCTATATACAGTTTAGCCAACTTTTGTAAGGAATAATCAACCCGAATTGGTACAAAATGAGCGGACTTCGTCAACCAATCAACGATCACCCAAACTGAATCTTTCCTAGTAGGCGTGAGAGGTAGCCCACTAACAAAGTCCATTGTGATCCTTTTCCACTTCCATTGGGGAATCTTTACCGGCTGCAATAATCCTGATGGTAATTGATGCTCTGCCTTTACCTGCTGATAGGTTAAATACTTTCCTACCAATTCAGTCACCTCTCGCTTTAAGCCCGGCCACCAGAATTGTTCCCGTAAATCTCGATACATCTTACTCCCTCCAGGATGCATAGCCTATGGACTACCACGCGCTTCTTGCAAAATCCTTTGCCTCAACTTAGGGTCTTTTGGCATGCATACTTTCCCTTGGAAACATAATAATCCCTCCTCATTCATACTGAATTCCGTTGGCTCATCACTTGAAATCAACTGCAAATTTCCCCTAAGCAATCCATCACTCTGTTGTTTCTCCTTAACTTGACTAACCCATGAGGGTTTCACTTGAAGTTCAGCTAGTAAACTTCCATCATCATACAGGCTAAGGTGAGCAAACATCGCTATCAAATCAGAGATCACCTTACGGCTTAGAGCATCTACCACCACGTTGGCCTTACCTGGATGATACTCGATCGAGCAGTCATAATCCTTTAACAACTCGATCCACCTTCTCTGCCTCAGATTCAACTCCTTCTGAGTCAAAAGGTACTTCAAGATTTTATGATCCGTGTAAATGATAGATTTCTCCCCGTATAAATAATGCCTCCAAATTTTCAAGGCAAACACCACCGCCGCCAACTCCAAATCATGGGTGGGATAGTTTGCTTCGTGCGGTCTCAACTACCGTGATGGATACGCAACCACCTTTCCATCTTACATCAACACGCATCCTAATCTCGTGTGTAAAGCATCATAGTAAATCACGAATTCCTTCCCAACCTCCAGTTGAATCAATACAAGAGCCTCCGTCAATATCCTTTTTAACTTCTCGAAACTATCTTGCTGCTTATCAGTCCATACAAATGGAACTCCTTTCCGTAACAACTTAGTCAACGATGCCGCAATCAGAGAAAATCCTTCCACAAATCTTCTGTAGTACTGGACTAAACCAAGGAAACTCTGAATCTCCGCCACCAACTTAGGCGGCTTCCAATCCAACACTGCTTCAATTTTTAAAGGGTCAAACCTAATCCCCTCTGCTGACACCACGTGACCAAGAAAAGCAACTTCCTTCAGCCAAAATTCGCACTTGTTGAATTTGGCATAAAGCTGCTTCTCCCTCAGAATCTGTAGAACCACGCGTAGATGTGAATCATGCTCCTCTTCCGATCTTGAGTAGACCAAGATGTCATCAATAAAAACCACGACAAACTGATCCAAGTAGGGTTGGAACACTCGGTTTATCATATCCATAAATGCTGTTGGTGCGTTAGTCAACCCAAATGGCATCACCATGAACTCGTAGTGACCATAGCGAGTCCTAAAAGCTGTCTTATGAATGTCCGCCTCCTTGACCTTAAGCTGATGATACCCAGACCTCAGATCTCTCTTTGAAAAGACCGATGCCCCCTTCAACTGATCGAACAAGTCATTGATCCTTGGCAACGGGTATTTGTTCTTGATGGTTAACTTATTCAGTTGACGATAGTCAATACATATACGCATTGAACCATCCTTCTTCTTAACAAATAACACCGGCACTCCCCAAGGCAACACACTTGGTCGAATAAACCCTCTATCCAACAACTCTTGGATTTGAGCTTTCAATTCCACTAACTCTTTCGGCACCATTCTATATGGAGCTATAGATACCGGTGCTATTCCCAAAAGAAGATCAATTCCAAACTCCACTTCTCGATCCGAGGTAATCTCGGAAGCTCTTCGGGGAAGACATCAGGAAATTTATTCACCGTCCTAACGTCTTTAACAGTTAGATCATTGGCTTCCAATGCCCGTACAAACATTAGAACTGCCTTGCACCCTTTTCTCACCATTCTTTCTACTCTTAGGGCAGTTACCACGTTTGACAGACAATTCCCCATTTCTCCTATCACCAACACTTCACCTCCCTCGGGGGTTGTTAACACCATCCACTTGGCTGCACAATCTAAGTTGGCTTGATACTTCACTAGACAGTCCATGCCTAAAATTAAGTCAAACTCCTCGAAAGGTAATTCCATCATATCCGTCAGGAAAACTATTTCTTGAACTTCTAAAGGTACCTTTCGATAAAGTTTATCTACTATCACAGATTGTTCTAATGGGCTAATTACTGTCATCGCCCTAGGGGTAACTTTAGAATCTAAACTTAAAGTTTCAGACACACTACTAGCAACATATGAATGTGTCGACCCAATATCAATCAATGCAACATAAAGCAATCCAAAAATTAAAAATGTACCGGTTATAACATTCAGTGCATCAGCCTCCTCCCGACGTTTGGCAGCATAAACCAACCCTGGCTGCCTTGCCTCAGTGTTTCCTACTCCTCGGCCTAGCACTCCTCTGCCTCGTCCAAAACCATTACCACCTCTGGCCGGACCACGACCTTTCTGTGGCTGCTGACCTCTTCTACCCAGCTGAGTATTTCCCTGCCCTGCGGGTCTTTCCTCATCCCATGGCTGAGGACAATCTCTTATCTGATAGTCCAAAGAACCACACCTAAAGCACTTCCTACTGCTTGACCTATACTCGCCTGCATAGAATTTGTCACATCGGGTACACCTTCGTGTTTGGTTAGCAGCAGGTCTTTCAGCTCGTCTCAGTCAATCTGAACTAGGTCTTTTCTAGTTACTCCTAGTTGTTCCTGATGCTCTAAAGTTTCTCTTACCTCCACCCCTATCTTTATCCTGGTTCAGCTTCTCTGTTCGCTTTACCTCCTCAGCTATCTTAGCTTTCTCTACAAGCACAACAAATTCCCTCTCCCGCTTTAGAGCTGTTAACACCCGTAGATCATCCTTCATGCTATCCTCAAAACGAACACATCGTTCATGCTCTGTGGCCACTATCCCTAGAGCATAATGACTAAGGCGTAAGAATTCTGCTTCATACGCCGTCACTGACCTACTTTCCTGAACTAGATTCAGGAACGCTCTACGCTGCGCATCCACATAACTCGTTCCAATATACTTACTCTGGAATGCCTCCTTGAAGTAATCCCAAGTGATATGGTCAGCTACGGTACCTTCCTTAACCGTAAGCCACCATTAATAAGCTTCGTTCCGAAGAAGAGACACCACTCCCTTCAGCTTCTCTTCATCCGTGAAGTCGAGATCATCTATGATCCGCTCCATTGCTTCCAACCAATACTCAGCTGTACTAGGAGCTACACCTGAAATTCCCTTAAACACCTCCGCCCCATTGGCTTTCAGTAGCTCTGGCACAGACTTCTGGGCTCCTGTGCCCATGCTTTCTCCAGCAACTCTCTCCAAAACCCTTAACATAGCCTGAGATACAACATCATCTCCGGCTGTCTGATCTTGAAACTTTGCCTCCACAGCTGGTGGCACTGGAACTTCATTCCCTGACTCGTGACCAGACCCCACGGGTTATGACACAGCCATCCTACCCCTACCACGACCACGCGCCAGATGTCCTCGACCCCTTGTATTCATTCTACCACTTTGCGTTTATCTGATTAGAAGTTTAATGAATTAATAATTCTTTCTTCCACTGATTAATAACGGGCAGTCTTATGGGAATTAGTTTTAACAGTAGTTCTTTCGAATTCGCATTCTATCTATAAGTTCAGTTCTTAAGTCTTTATTCCCTAATTCTAGAGTACACATTCAATCAACATCAAGTAGAGCACCACATACATGCATCAAACAGGCAAGTAACATCCAGGAACTCACATTCATCACCTAGGGGTATTTTCGTCATTTCACTACCTAAGGGCATTTTTTTAATTTTATCCTACAGGGGTATTTTCGTAATTTTCCAAAATAAGGTTTCTTGGTGATTTTTCAAAATAAGGGTATTTTGGTAATTTTACAATCTGGGGGTATTTCGATAATTTTCGTAGATTAGGGGTAATTCAGTAATTTCTCGTATAGGGGTACTTTGGTAATTTTTCAAATAAGGGTATTTTGGTCATTTTGTAAAATCAAGGGTATCTCGGTAAAGTTTCTCAACCTAGGGTATTGCGGATAATTTTACAAAATCAGGGACATGCAAGTCATTTCACAAAAATAAGGTACTGGTCCCTTTCGGGTTTTAGTTATGAATTTTGACCTGTCAACAAGTCCTCGTGGCTAAGGCGAGCAGTCACTACGCACCAGGTAAGATTCCAGAAAAGAGGAGGTGAGTCATTAGGACTGTTTAAGTACCAAGCTGGATCCAATCCTAGACATGCGTATGCCTGTTTCCACACCCTAACCCTGTGACTTGTTCACAGACCTGCTTAATCAAGAAAAATTTAGTCTTATGAGATTTGAAGAATTGTTTAATCTAGGCCTAAGGTCCATTAAAACTATCATACTAGTCTACATCCATAAGGCACATCAAACCCATCATATATATCACATCAAAGGTTAGAATACTTGGGTGGATTGGGTGCCGGTAGACTCGAAGGCCATATCTTTCAAAACTTTTCTCAACTTACATTACTTTCATAAATTCCTACTGGACCCATTTCACAGCCCGAGTTTTGAACTGGGCTCTGATACAAAAAATGTAACACCTCAAACCCGACCTATACGTCATCACCAGATCTGGTATGCTATGGTTTAAATCTTGAAAACTTTACTTCGATGGGTTTTTTTAAAAAAAACTAGTTTATTATAGCCGAATAATCCATTAAATGCGTTGATTGGGTTTGAAAAGCCCATTTTTCATTTTGTTTTATATTCGAGATTTTGAAGCAAAACATAAGTTGTAAAAACCAACATAACAAGAAGATAAATCGAAACCTAAGTTATGGGGCCTTATTACAAAAGTATATTCCCAAAAAAAATAATAATAATAATCCATAATAATAATGAAAGTCTTGATGGCCCCTCGAGACTGCCTCGGCTCCCGTGTCTATGGTCTACTGCTCATCTGTAGAGTAGGAAAAAAAAGGGTGAGTCACCAAGACTCAGTGTGCAAAACTTGAAAACACATAAAAACCTAGGACCCACAAACACATTATGGGCCTTGGCCCGCATGCAATGGTAACAAAATATGTCATGCATCATGGCCCATCCCAAAATCTAAGAGTCCATCCTCTACACGCCCCCGTACCAACCTTTACACCGTGGGGATTTCTACAATCAACCCTCCATCCGCTACACACCACACTATGCTGCTTGCCATATAGACCGATCGCTTACGCGAACCTCAGAAATACATTATAGTATTCGATAGCTATGCTGCCTGTCATATAGACCGATCGCTTACGCGAACCTCAGAAATACATTATAGTATTCGATAGCTATGCTGCTTGTGGCAAAGCCACGATCGCCTCGCGACCTTGCTCCCCTACCATAAATCCATCAATCATTCCCATCCCATGCATGTATACATATAAGAAACAAGTCATCAAGCCATCTAACAGATCTCATACTTTTTCATGCTACGAATCACATAGAAAAGTTTCTATGGGTACATACCTGGCATCCCATGCCTACCCTTTCTGGGTAATATGACTATTCTTACAACCTTTCTTTTCAACTTTTAGCCCTTAGCATACATATAATATATAAATGCTTGTGTGTTAAGATTCTATACACCTTATTACTGTAAGACGACACCCTCTATGTCGACACTGTCAAAATTTGATACGACTGCTATCTGCCTAAGTTATTGTTCAGAAGCTGATCCATAACCCGGCGGCCAATCTCGAACAGTGGACACTGCTCGTTTCTTAAACTTACGGATTACAGACCCAACCCTTTCCTTTGCCTGATCCATATTTGATTCCATCTAAAAAATCCTTGTCAGAACTACTATAGTGAAATAGGGTTAAACCATATCATATGACTTAATAACTCAATTATGATAGCGAATCTTAATGGAAATCTAAAGAAATCTCTTACCTTGAGATCTCGAAATCGATAGGATACTAGAGATTATTGGTTTTCAGCTTTTTGAGATCTGGATGATTCGATCTACTACGATTTCCTGGAGTGCCACCCAAAAGAACATGCGATTAACGAAAGTGTTAAACTAAAGATACCTATCAAACTACTAGCCATTCGGCTATAGTCTTAAAATCGAAAGAGAAAAGAATTCGGTTATTACCTTTACAGAGAAATTGGCACTTCAAGAAAATCCTAGTTTATGGAGAAATCGGCACAAGAGGAAAAGAATGGAAAAAGAAAGTGAATTAAAAAGGTTTCGGCTTTTAGTAGGGTAATCGACAGAGAGAAAAAGAAAGAATAATCAAAGGTATTCGGTTATGGAGATGAGAAGAAAGTTGAGATGTTTCAGTTTTTGGAAAAGAAAAGAGAATAGAAAGTGTAGAGAGAGACTAAAAATTTTGGCACAAAGACTAGGGTTCAAATGCCGGAATTTGAAGAGATACACTCCTATTTATAGGGGATTTCGGCACTTACCTATCAAATGCCGGAATTGCCCTCTTCTGAAAATCAAGACTAATTGGCAAACATGGGGAATTTTGGCACACCTTATGCCACTTCAAAATTGATTCTTCCTCCTCTTAGAGTTGGAATTTCGGCCATCTCCTTCCCTCAGAGTTGGTATTTCGGCCAATTCTGCCTATAGTAGATAACTCCCATCTTTTCTCCTTAATCTACTCATAACTAATATCAAGACAATTATCTATATTATTCATCGATAAATCTCCTATTTTCAAGCCTTGTTGTCATTCAACCTTACCCACCTATATGTCAAAATTTAGCTAATTACAATTAAAGGAATTGGGCTTCACGCCTTTATGCTTTGGGCCTCCTTAGTTGACGCCACCTCATTGCTCTCTAAGTGGCGCCATTTGCCACTGGGCCACAAGCCCACTTGTGATTGAAACACAGATAACATCTTTTAAACCCTCTAATGTCCAAGCAGAAAATTTACCCAAGGCCTCAGCCCAATCTGAGCCCCTTAAATACTCTAATTAACACATTGAACATAATACACATCAAATGCAAATGCCCATTAATTCAGAATGTTATAGGTAAAGAACATTTCTTTGAATGCAAATTGTTAGTAAAACTATTTGTGTTAAGGTTTTACTTTCTGAGTTCACAAGGGTGAACTTAGTGGTGAGTGTATCTGTCTTCACAGTTCAAAAGTGATGAGAATCATCACGGGGTGTGTGAGAGGTTAGGGTCACTTGTTTTAACTGTAGAAGATAATGGATATTTCTCACTAAGCTAGGCTATGCAAACGTAGGGAAACTGAAATGTGTAAACAATTCATATGTGCTCTTTTTGTTTTCAGTTTTCACTTTTGGTGCTAGAGAAGTGCCCACTTCCCTGTCACTCCTTCCAAGCACTTAGATTATTTTGCAAGTAAAAATTTAGTAATTTTAACTGTGCCAAAGCCTGTCACTTAATGTAACTAGTGAAGATCTTAAAGGTTGTTAGAACTAAACCATGGAAGGTTCTTCTACATCTCATCCTCTTATGCTTGAAGTTGGAAACTATGCTTACTGGAAAACATGAATGAAGGAATACATTAAGTCCATCGATGAAAAGGCATTGCGTGTTATGTTGACAGGTTGGGAACCCCCTAAGATGGCCACAGAAAGTGGGAGAGTAGTCAAGCTTGAAGTTCAGTGGACTACTTCGGAAGAAAAACTAGCCAATACTAATAATAAAGCTCTGTATGCTATATTTTATGGAGTTGATCTTTAAGAATTCAAAAGAATTTCCAAATGCACTGTGGCAAAATTAGCTTAGGATTTATTGGAGACTGCCATTAAGGCACTACAACTGTCAAGCAATCAAAGATGCAAATGTTAACATCGAGATCTGGAAGTCTTGGAATGTAGGAATCAGAAACAATTGGTGAATTCTATGTTAAGCTGTGTGATCTTTCAAATAAAGCATTTGCATTGGGAAAAAAGTATTCTAATACAAAGCTTGTTAGAAGGTTCTAAGATCTCTACCTGAAATGCTCTCGATAAAGGTTACAGCTACTAAAGAGGCCAAAGATCTGGAGAGGTTACCCATTGATAAACTTATTGGCTCATTACAAACTTTTGAGATGAATCTTAATGATGCAAAGCGAGACAGGAATAATGGGAATAAGAACCTAGCTTTTCAAGCCACTAAGGCAATCCCACTTCCTCAAATGTAACTACTGAAGATTTTTAAGAACAGATTGCCCTGCTAACTTAGAAACAAGCTAGGAAATTCAAAAAGTTTAAAGCTAGTTCAAGTACTCCTAAAAACAAGACTAAGGGAATTATCATTAAGGAAAAACCGAAGAAGGGTAGAAAGAAAGGAGTATAATGCTATGAGTGCTAGGGGTATGGCCACATTGAATCTGAATGTGCTAACTGATCTACCATGATTTGATATGTCAAATTAGGCTCTTTTAGATACTTGATGACCTTGTTCTTAAGCAGTTAATGAGTCTTATTAACATTTTTTATTGATTCTTAGTTTTTAGTGTTAATAATAGTGTAATTGGCCCAATTTTCCCAGGCCCATATCAATAATAAAAAAAATCCAAAAAAATAAAAGTTCATCAGTTTTTTTTACAATAAATGGGCTTAAAAAAACCCAAATGGCCTAATGGCCCAAATTTTGTTTCGAAAATTTGAAACCCCAAACCCTAGGGTTCCTTCATTGCACCACAGCACCCAACATAGGCCTTTGGTCGCGTTGCAATCTGCGTGCGGATAGCACTCCTCACCGCCTCATCTTCGCCATTCACCTGCAAAAGGAAAGAAAAAATGGCAGAAACAGCAAGATAGAATCTTTGTATTTATTTTTTGATTTATTTTTGGGGCTATAAAAACCCTGATGTAATCTATAAAAGAGGCAGAAACACAAAAAGAATACAGAAATAAAATACAGAATCTTCAAAAGCCAGAGGTGATTTTTGATAGTTTTATTTTGTTTAGTTTTTTTTTATTTTCTTTTTTGATATATATAAAATCGTACAAATCATTTTTTATTCTAAATACTACTAGAAAGAAAGGAAAAGAAATTACCTCTCGATTTGTTTTGGAAAATGGAGGTTTCTGGCCTACGGCCACCGTATATGGCGGCGTTTGTGGTGGCGCGTGTGGCGGTGGTCCGTAGGTCCAATGACCGGAACCCAGACAGAAGAAAGGAAGATTTGAGAGGAGTTCTGAATTTTTTTTTTTAAAATAGATTGGAATGATTTTTTTTTATAAAGTGGTTTATATAGCAACATAGAAACGACACCATTTTTGCTTAAGTCAATAAGCACTAAAATGACATTGTTTAAAGGGGAAGATCCGCGCGTTGACCCGATACCCAGGGAGGAACCGCGTGTTTTTATTAAAGGGTCTAATTGCTCTACAATTTTATAATTATGTCCGATTTGTATTTTTTACTTTCAATTTGGCCCTAAATTAGGGTCTTTGTTTCAATTTGGTCCTTAAGGCCATTTTAAAGGCAGAAGAAAGAACGACGTCATTTACACTACACCAAAACAGACTTTTAGCGGCGTTTTTAGTGGCGTTTTAAACAAAAACGCCACGAATATTACACAATAGTGGCGTTTGAAGGAAAATGCCGCAACAAAACGATCAATAGCGGCATTTTTTAAATAAACGCCGCTAAAAATGATATATAGCAGCGCATTCAAGAAAACGCCACTAAATCTCTGATGTATAGCGGCGCTTTTAAGAAAATGCCACTAAATCTCAGACATATAGCGGCGCTTTTTATAAAACGCCGCTAATGCTTGGACCTTTAGCGGTGCTTTCTACCAAACGCCGGAAAATATTTTTTATTTCAAAACAAAAAACGACGACGTTTTAATTGCAATGTTAAAATGGGAAAAAATTAGTGGCCTTTGTTACAAAAACGCCGCTAAATGTGATCTTTAGCGGCGTTTTTAACAAAACGCCACTAATTTGTTTATTTCAAAATAGAAACGACGCTATTTTAATTACAGTGTAAAAATGTGATAAATTTAGCGGCGTTTTTTTAAAAAAATGCCACTAAAGTCTGACTTATAGCGGCGTTTGTTATAAAAACGCCGCTAAAGGTGATCTTTAGTGGCATTTTTAGCGGCGTTTTTAACAAAAACGCCACAACATAATTTTTATTTCAAAAACAAAAACGACATCGTTTTCATGTAAATATAAAAAGTGTTAAAAATTTAATCTTTAGTGTTTTAGTGGTTTAGAGTTTTTGATTTAAGGTTTAGTATTTGTGGTTATAGGGTTTATATATTTATGTAAGGGTTTATGATTGAGGGTTTTATAGTTTAAGGTTTAGAGTTTATAAAGGTTTGTGGTTTAAGGTTTTGGATTTAAGATGTTTTGGGGTTTAGAGTTTGGGGTTATGTATTTAGAGTTTTATATGGTTTAAGGGTTTAAGGCTTATAGTTTAAGGTTTAGAGTTAAGGGTTAAGGGTTGATAGTTTAGGAGTTATGATATAGGGTTTAGGGTTTAAGGTTAAAGGTTTAGGGTTTAAGGTATATGACCCTCAATTTCGAAACCAAAATCCTTGAAATGAGTTTCTTCTAATTCAAATCCCTAGAATCCTGTAAACCGGAAGCTGTTGGATTAACGTAACCATCGTTTAATCCTTCCTTTTATTGTATTGAAACTGTCTTCCCATAACCCCGAATGGTATATGTATCCATTACCCCAATGTTTATTTCTTTAAAATAGGTTCCAATTTTTATCCTTAATTTATATTTTAAATAATTTATTATATAATTGTAAAATAGATAATATGAATTATAATATTAAAATTATTATATATATAGTTTGGGGTTTGGGATTATGTATTAGATATTATTAGGTTTGAAGTTTAGATTTGGGGTTATATATCGAATTGGGCTTAAGTTTTTAATTTATATATTAAATAATTTATTATATAATCGTAAAAGAGATATTATGAAATATTTTATATAAAAATTATTTTATTATTATTAGCACTAATACTATTATGACCGATATATTTTAAATTTATAAATATTAAAAATAAGTAATTGGATTAATTAATAATAGTATAAAATATATAGATTAAATTATATTAAAATTACCGCGTCTTATAAAAAAACGCCACAAAACCCATCAATAGATTCAAAGACGGCGTCGTTTGAAAATTTGTTGTATGAATTAGTGGCATTTGTGAATAAAACGCCACAAAAATATATCAATATAATGCAAAAGCAGTACTGCTTAAACATTTTTTTATCAAGGTTTCGTAAAAACTCCACAAATATCTGTCAAGTATTAGTGGCGCTAGTCATAAAACGCCGCTATAAGTCTATATTTAGTGGCGTTTTCTTAAAAAATGCCGCAAATATATATTTTCATTAAGCTTCACGACATCGTTTTTGTGGCACAGTTAGTATCGTTTGTGGCGTTTAACGGAAAACGCCGCAAAAAGTATGTATTACCGGCGCTTTCTAAGAAAACACCGTAAAATTGGTCCATGTTATTACTGGCATTTTAGCCCAAAACGCCACAATATGGAAGGAAAACAACTACGTTTTTTCTGGAAATTTTTAGTGGCATTTATTGGAAAGCGCCGCAATAGGGTTAAATTTTCTATTGAAACGGCGTCATTCTTGTTCCATCCAGTTTAATTGCCTAAGACTATTCTATTCCCCCATTTTCTAATTTCCCGAAATCCCTAATCCCTAATCCCCTTTCGCGTTTCCCCTCCCAATCCCCAAATCTTTCTTCGATTTCTGGTGCGAAGTACTTCCCCAATCTCCCTAAATCGATTTCTGTTGCTTTGATTTCCAGTCTCTTCCTATTTTCTTATTTCTTGAATCCCCAATCCCTAAATCTTTCTTCGATTTCTGTTTCTGTTGCTTGGTGCTGGTTCATTTCGACTCTAAAACAGTATTTAGATTCAAGAGAAGAAGATGAAGAAGAAGCTAATTGCGTAAGACTATTCTGTTCCCCCATTTTCTAATTTCCCGAAATCCCTAATCCCTAATCCCCTTTCGCGTTTCCCCTTCCAATCCCCAAATCTTTCTTCGATTTCTGGTGCGAAATACTTCCCCAATCTCCTAAATCTTTACGCTGCTTTGATTTCTGTCTCTTTCTATTTTCTTATTTCTTGAATCCCCAATCCCCATATCTTTCTTCGATTTCTATTTCTGTTGCTTTGTTCTGGTTCATTTCGACTCTGAAACAGTGTTTCTCATCAAGAGAAGAAGATGAAGAAGAATCTCTTAATAAATCTTGCGGTTTAATCGATTTGAGGTAAGTTTTGAGGCACAAATCTCTTCTTGAATAATTTCGAGGTAGAAATATTTCTACAATCTATTTCTGTTTCTGTTGATGGTTTTATCTGAATAGTTTCTATTGAATAATTTTTGTACAATATATTTCTTTAATAATTTCGAGTTAGACAAGAAGCTCTTAATAATTTCTGTTGATGTTATTCTGTTGATGTTATTCTGTTGATGTTTTTATATGAAATTTTGTTCAATCTATTTCTTTTTCGGTCAATTTTGAGGCACAAATTCTCGACTGAGTATTTAATAGTTTATTTTTATTTTGCTCAAATATTTATTAGGGGTTAATTTTAGTCAATGCTTTCCCTTTTTTGCAGCTTAGGAAGAGGAATCGAGTTTTCTTATTGATCGAAGAACCTAGTGTTTCATCCTTAAGAGGTATGTTACTGATTCGATCTTAAATACGGTTGCTAATGAAAAATTTTTTAGGAATTAGAGTTTAGTTCTTGAATTGAAAGTGAAGCTGGTATTTTCATTGAGTTAGTTTAAGAATTTTTAAGAACTAGATTTGGATTATCCCCTCTCCAATAATTTTAAGATGAAAATTGCATAGTCTAAGACTTAATTCCATCCATAAGTTTCTTATTTGTCATAAGAAAGCATTGAAGCCTTTGCTTGGTTGAGGGGACTGGTGTGTTTTTAATTCTTTACATAATCAGAAAGAAAGGAGATTGCATGTTTTTAAGGCAAATCCACGTTGATTTCATGTGCTGGTGTGTAGTTTTAGGGTTACAAAAAATTGATTCTGGATGTGAGGTTAATGCATGCCATTAGTTAGTTTTTTTCATGCTATCTTTTTTCTTGCTATCTATTGATTGCTCTGATGTTATTGGCCATTTATACTTCAGAAAGTATACTTAGGTTATATATGTTTCTTCTTTTCCATTTATTAATTTCTGAAAGCTCAATGGTGCAAACCCTTTCATTCATTCTCTTGGATGGGATTTAGGGGTTTTTTTGGTGCTTATAATGAAAACCGTGATGGATGAACCGATGATGGGTTGTTAAGGCATCCTGCAGATTCTTTAGCTTGGAAATGTTTTGACTCTAAATTTCCAAGCTTTGCAAGCGATCCTCGGAGTGTGAGGCTTGGGCTAGCATCCGATGGATTTAACCCTTACAAACTCATGAGCACAACGTGTCAAGATTTGGGCTGTGGTGCTTGTTCCATACAATTTGCCTCCATGGGTTTGCATGAAACAGTCTTCTTTTATCTTGTCTATGATTATACCTGGAGAGAAAGGGTCGGGGAATGATATTGACGTCTATTTGTAGCTACTTGTTGACGAGTTAAAACAACTATGGGCTGGTGTTCAGACATTCGATGCAATGAGAAAAGAGAACTTTAATTTACGTGCGGCATTAATGTGGACTATTAACGATTTTTCGGCTTATGCTAATTTATCTGGTTGGAGTACCAAGGGATGATATGCTTGTCCGTGTTGTGCTGCGCATACATGTTCGCAATGGTTATATAATGGGAAGAAGTTTTCTTACATGGGGCATCGCTCGGTGGTTATCGAAAAATCATACATTTAGATTTCAGAGTGCTCGGTTTGATGGTATCAAGAGTTCGCACCAGCTCCTTCGCAATCGGATCCAAATATTGTTAATGTTGAAAGATATGAATTTCATTTATGGAAGATGAATCAACCGCAAACCCGCATAGAAATAGAAGATCTAGGATGAATCGATGATGAATATGATGAAGAGGATGATCCTAATGAGGCGGACTTGTGAAAAAAAGAAGTATTTTTTCGAGTTGCCTTATTGGGAGCATCGATTTACGCCATAATCTTGATGTCATGCACATAGAGAAAATGTCTCGAGAACTTCATTGGGACTATTTTGAATGTCGATGGAAAATCAAAAGATAATCTTCAGAGTCGACTTGATTTAGTCCACATGGGAATTCGGCGTGAGCTTCATCCTCGAGCATTTTCGAATATGAAATATCGGTTGCCGCCTGCTATTTTTTCAATGTCGAAGACGGAGAAAGAAGTGTTCTGTACGGTGTTGAAGGATATAAAGGTCCCGAATGCGTATGCATCAAATATATCGCGATGTGTGAGTCTTAAGAATCGAAGATTATATGGCTTAAAATCGCATGACTATCACATATTGATGCAAGACTTACTACTAGTTGCTATGCGGTCTTGTATGTCGAAAAAGGTGATGGCTCCTGTAATTGAACTGTCAAATATAATGAAAGGCATTTGTGGTAAAGTTTTGAATGTTCAAGAACTTGAGAGACTACAAGATTGAGCTGCATTAACTTTATGCAATCTGGAGAAGATATTCCCACCTTCCTTCTTCACTATCATGGTGCACTTGTTAATTCATCTCCGTGTGAAGCACTTCTTGGTGGACCTGCTTCTATCGATGGATGTATCCCATTGAAAGGTCTTACTTTATTTGCAAAATATTCCTTCATTCACTAAATGCCTTTATTTCCAACTTTTGATAATGTTGTATATCGTGTTTAGGTTCCTTTCCAAATTGAAGTCATCTCGCCGCAATAAGCGTTATCCTAAGGATCAATTGCCGAGGATACTTGGCGAGAGGAATGTATGACTTTCTGCTCGAGGTATTTGGAAGATGTTGAAACAAGAACGAACATACCAAGTAGAAATGTCTGGGCTCACAGATCATAATTTGGTGAAACTTATTTATTTCAAAGTTTGGAGAACCGATCGCAGAGTCAAAATTACGTAATTATACGATAGATCGTGGGTCCAAGCACATTGATACGCTCTTTTCATCACGATTCAATGGAACCATTTCGAAGTACGTTCTACAATTTGATAAATACTATCAATTATGATTTGTTTGTCTTCTAACAAAGTAAAACCTTTTTACCATAGTGAGTACAAACAAATATTGAGAGCTCGCTCACGATCTCAAGATTAAATTGACGAGAAATTAATAAGTTGTTCACGTAATCATTCCATGAATGGTTAAGCCAAATGGTATGCAATTTAAGTTTTCATTGAAAAGTAATAATATTTTCTCATAACATTCATAATTACTCGATTTACTTTCGACTCAATAGGTTTGGAGTCGAATGAAGTAAATGACGACGTTAAATGGCTTTCACAAGGTCCAAATGTAATAGTTAAAGATATAGTGGCTTCCTCATCAATCGGATCTGATTTTATACAAGGTATCGCGAGATTGAGGAGAACCCAAAATTGCGAAATTGTTATTAATTCTTCGATTACAAGTTATGCTAGTGCTAGGGACAGTAATCTGGTCGAGGGGAATTTGGAATATTACGGACTTATTACTGACATCATTGAGTTGGATTATTACGGCAAATGCAAAGTTGTCTTATTTCGAGGTGATTGGGCTGATGTGAATACGGCTCGCGGAATTAAAAACGATCAATATGGCTTTACAATGGTGAATTTCTCTCGATTAATTCACATCGGTGAACAACTGATGGACTAGCCGTATGTGTTTTCTTCTCAAGTTAAACAAGTTTTTTACTCGGAAGATCCAATTGATGAGGGTTGGTACGTTGTACTTCGAAACACCCCTAGAGACTTCTTCGACATTGGCAGTGGAAGTAGAGATGACATAGTCGAAAGATCAGAAACTTTGACTTTTCCAGAACAAGACTTAACTGAAAATATCCCTAATACTAGTCAACAATTTCAATGGGTTCGTCAGGATGTGGACGAAGATATTTACGAAGTATGATGTAGTAAGATTTAACGATTTATTATTTATATGTAATATTATAATTTTCATGTTGGTCATGTTATATAATTTAACTATTTTAAATGTCCTATTATTGTTTTTATTTGTTACTAAAATTTTGAACTATTTTATGTGTATTGCAGGAAAAATGCCTAGAAGACGATTACGAGATTTAAATATTGTCCGCGGATCTCCAAATCCAAAAGAAGCTAATAGTAGTGAACAGCAAACAGTTGTTGGATCTTCTACTCTGCCGGACATAGATGACGAGCCTGGAGAATTTGAAAGTAATGTTAAGTTTATTTTACATGCATGTTGAATTTTATTATTGATTCATTTTTCAATTTTAATATAATAATATATCATTTTTCAGCTGAAGGTTGTGGGACGAGAAGAGGTCGGGGACGACATTACTTAAAGATTTATACGACTTAGAGCCTCTTGATCGTGTTAAAGTAAGGAGAAACAATCATGGCCACTGTTGGATCTGAAGCTCGATCGTTAGGAGGCTATTTGGGCATTTTAGCACTAAATCCCAATATGTTGCCCATTAACTACGAATCATGGCATCACATGCCCGATGCCAACAAAATCAGCTCTCGAAAATATTAAGGCAATAAAACGTGAATGTAATTTATAATACTTTAATTTAATTTTCATTTATATTAACTTTTATACTTTTTTCTTCGGGTAGATTTAATTTAGAGGTCTCATGACTATGTTAAGAAGATATTGGGTAAAAATGGAGAGGCAATAAAAGCACGCTCAAAAAACAATATTTTAAGAAAGACATAAGCCTCGATTTAAAAATTAAGAAATGTTCCACCGGAATGTTGAGGTACCAATGGGAAGATCAAGTTAGATTTTGGAATTCAAAAAAAGAGAGGTATTACATACTTCTAAAATCGTATAAATTATTTGGTTTATAGTATTTACTATATATATAATTCAAATTGCATTATGTAGGACCATGAGCGAGTTGGAATAAGCAAAGAGATGTAAATGTAAATTCACGCATTACCAGTGTTCTAGAAGTTTTGCTTGTGTAGGCGACACCGAGGTATTATAATTTATTAATTCATCAAATATTAATTACTTTATACTATTAAATTATATTTTTCTCGCTAAAATGTAGGAAATTTATTCGGTCAAAAGTTGGACGCGTTCACTTTTTGACATTACGATAGAAAGAAGGATGGATCTCCGATGACATCCAAGTCTGTAAATTTTGGTATATTTACTTAATAAAATTTTATTTTTATAAATATTTCTACCGCTTAATTATAATAATTTAATTCATCGCTTATAGTTTTAAATTTATAATGTTAAATTATGTTGCATTCTTTCTTATTTATATATTTCGTTTCTAACTCTTTCATTGATTTATTAGGATAAACTAAAGGAGAAGAAGGCCGGTATGAAGCGATCGCTTGACTATAGCTCTGTTAATCTTGAGGAGATTGATAATGTAATTATTACGTATGTTTTGGGTCCCGAAAGGTACGATCGCTTCAATCGATAGTTCGCTAATCTTTAGTATATTTTTAATAGAATTATCACCGATGTTTTTGGTCTTGAAAGGTATGGTCGGTTCGATTTAAAGGATCCGTGTTACCCAGACCCAATATTTTGATCCGCCCCCAGAAGACATGCCTTCCGGGGTCAATCTCGTCAAGTTCGAGGCTACAAAACCGGATAGCTCGGATGCAAGAGAGCACAGTTGAGCAGAGCGATAAATTGTCGATGTTTAAAGAAAATATGAAGAACTCCAAAGAATAACTTAGAGCGAATGCGAAGCAGCGGAAGAAGAGAGCGAAGAAGAAGAACGAGAGAGGCAATAGGCTTTAGAGAGGCAGAGGCGAGATCGATGCTAGCAGAAAGGTAATGAAAATACGAAGAGCTCCAAGACCGACTTCAAAGATATGATGCAGATGTTTCAAAGAAGGCGTAAACCGCCTTTAGACATTTAGTTTCTCGTTGTAAGAAGTTTTGACATTATTACATTTAACATTATTGTTACAATATTTTCGATTATCATTCATTTAATTTATTAAATTTCAAGTATCATTTAGAATTAATGTATTCTTGTGATTTTTATGCTAAATTTGTTGTTTTATGCTGGAATTATATATCGTTATTGGTTGGTTTTAGTGCGTAAGGGTATAATATTGAAAAATTGTACTTTTGAAATCAGACAAATTAGCGGCGTTTGTACAAAAGCGCCGCTAAATGTCAAGAAATTTTCGCGCGTTTTTGGTAAAAGCGCCGCTAAATGTCAAGAATTTTTCATGTTTTTTGAGAAGCGCCGCTAAAGGCCCTGACTTTTAGCGGCGTTTTTGATAAGCGCCGCTAAAGGTTCTGACTTTTAGCGGCGTTTTTTGGAAAAGCGTCGCTAAAGACCCTAACATTTAGTGGCGTTTTTTGGAAAAGCGCCGCTAAAGGCCCTGACTTTTAGCGGCGTTTTTGGGTAAGCGCCGCTAAAGGCCCTGACTTTTAGCGGCATTTTTTGGGAAAGCGCCGCTAAAGGCCCTGACTTTTAGCGGTGTTTTTTTAAAAGCGCCGCTAAAGACCCTGACTTTTAGCGGCGTTTTTAAAAGAAGCACCGCTAAAGGCCATGGTCTTTAGCGGCACTTTTATCACAAACGCCGCTAAAAGTCAGGGTCTTTAGCAGCCTTTTTTGCTCATCAACACCGCAAAAATTTCTGGCGGTTGTATTGGCGGCGTTTTTTGTGGCGCTTAGAAAGGCGCCGCAAAGACTTTTTGTGGCGCTTATAAATGCCGCTAAATGCCCAAAAAAACGCCGCTAAAAGTCTGTTTTGCTGTAGTGTTAGGAGATAAGGCGTAATTGCCTAAGCGGTCCCTATGGTGTGACGTGCGTCATAATCTGGTCCTTTTACATTTTTTATTCTGGATTTCATTTTTATTTTGATTTGATCCCCGTTTCCTTGATTTCTAACCTTTTTTTTTGTTTTTAATTACTTTATCATTATATTAAATTATTTCATTTTTTAGTCTATATTATTAAAATTTGTATATTGTATATTACTTAGATTGATTTATTATTAATGAAAAGTTCTCTATAGATTGTTTATTTTAATATATATATTATTTTTTAAATTGTTATATTATATAAATATTTTTATATTTAAAGTTTTTATATATTATTTATTTAAAACACATGTTTATTTTATTTTGTATATATATATATATATCCATTTTAGATTTTGCCATATCTTTTTTTTTTTTTTTTTAAACTTTTTTTTTGTTATGGTATCTATTTATTATTTGGTATATGTCATTTATCTTATATTGTTATTTTATTTTTATGCTTGATCTTGTATGTAAAGTTTCATATTTATTTCGTAGTTTTTAGCTTTCGTTATTTATTACTTTATATTTTTTTATTTGCTTATCCATGTTCTTTTATTTGCTTATTATTTTTATGTTTTCTTTAATATGATCATTTTATTTCTGCATCATTCACTATTTTACGTTATTCTTCCTCTTAATTATATATGTTAGTATCAAATGTTAGTAGATTATGTAATTTTCGTAAATTGTTTTTGATATTTATTTTTGTAATGTATTAAAGCAATATTTTATTCAAAACATTTTTTAATAAAATACATTTTGCTAAATTGTCTCATTTTATTCAAAAGTTTTTAAAATACAGTGACACATAACATTTGGGGGCTTCGAGAAAAATTGTACTCTAACTCACTGGGTTTCGATTTTTCTCGTTGAACTTAAGATATTAAGTATCCCTTTTTGAAATTGAAACCTATAAGCTTCAAATCAAAACTTATTCTCGGGAATTTAAAATTTTGTATCCTAACTTATTGGATATGATGTTTTGTGTCTCGAGGTAGGGATTTCGAAGTCTTGAAATGTTGCATCCTAACTCATTGGGTGTGACATTTTATTTCTTTGAGATAAGATAGTCTTGGCTTTCTTTCAAATAAAAGAATCGTGTAGAGCCCAATTTGTGCCCGGACCCATACCAAAAACCAATAAACCAAAAATAAATAAAACAAAGCCCAAATTAAACCTAACTACCTAAGCCCAAAATAACCCTAGCCTATAACACCCCAAACCCGGCCTAAACGTTACGACCGGATCTGGCATGTCACATGAAAGGAATGTCTAAAAACTGTGCGTTCTTTAAAAAGCTCGTATTCTTTATAGTTGTTGTGAGAAATCGAGTTTAAGTAATTTTGAATAAGAAACAGTTTATTATCATTTTAGGAAAATCCCATATTGATCATTTAATAATAAGCAGTAACCAAATTGAAAGCTGAAACCAAATAAAATACCCAATGCCTTATTACATAACAAAACCAAATTTAAAAGTAAATTAACCCAAAATAGTAATTGAAATAAAACCCGAAAACATAGCGCATGGCCACCTCGAGTCAACCCCGGCTCCACATTCGGGATCTATGCCTCATCTGCAAATGTAAGGGAAAGGGGTGAGTCACCGAGACTCAGTGTGTAAATTTCCATCCCGAAAATAACAAGGCACTTACACATTTGATATGTCAATATGCAAATCATGCAAACCCAACCTAACCAACCGAACTCCTGTGTCTACCCCGTGTGGTCAAAACCACTGGTGGTCAAAACCACTGGTGACCGTAGTCACAAATCATATAAGTGTGGTCAAAACCACTAGTGACCGTAGTCACAAATCATATGATGGGACCAACCCACCGTGTGGTCAAAACCACCGATAACAATCCGTAATCAACATGTGGGCCAACCCACGTGGTACCAAACCACCGACGAGTCACAATAATCCATGTGGTCAAAACCACTGGTGACCGTAGTCACAATAATATCCGTGTGGTCAAAACCACTGAGACTAGTAACAAATAATAAAGAAAGCGGGGCCAACCCATCGTGGTCAAAACCATCGTGACGATCTAAATCATCCTTCCCTCCTCTCATCATACCCATTTTCATGCAATGTTCATCACCATAATAATTAGTGTATGCAATATGACATGTATGCAAATTATATATCAAAGATAACGTATGAAATGAATTACAATCATAATCAGAATAATAATATACAACATAATCAAGCTAACCAACCTCTAAGGGTATAACAGTAATTTTACCTACCAAGGGTATTTTCGTAATTTACCCACCTAGGGTATTTTTGTAATTTACCTACCAAGGGTATTTTTGTAATTTACCTACCAAGGGTATTTTCGTAGTTTACACACCAAGGGTATTTTAGTAATTTACCTACCAAGGGTATTTTCGTAATTTACCCACTAAGGGTATTTTCGTAATTTACTCACCAAGGGTATTTTCGTAATTTAACCATCAAGGGCATTTTCATAATTTCGCACCTGCAATGGCCCTCCCGAAGGTCTAATGTTACCCTGAGCGACTCGACTACCATTTCTGGTCACCACTAGACTATTGGGCCTAAAACCCGACTTCGACCCATTCAGGCCCACATGCTCGTGTGGCCCACCTAACACAAATCTAGCCACGTATATAGGTTCCACCTAGTCTAGTTCATTATATACTATATCATCATACAATTTATTCCAATTGGGCTCACGGGCCCATTGGGCCCACTTCGGCCCATCACAGCCCAAGTAGCCCTAACCCACAAGAATACTACTGATGGCCTCAACTATCGCATCGAAGCCCCACATGTGTGCTCGCACGCTCGTGTGGCTACTATTGTCGTGATGGCACTTCGGCATTTGCCGCTCTACAACTAGAGTAGAGAGAGTTACACACCTGATATGAGTCTGGTGTTAAACCGCGCTGCGACCACTCCTTTGCCCAAACGCCCACCAAGGTATCTTAACTCTCCTCCTGGAATGCTCTTTATATAGCTAGCTCTTCACCTTCCTTCTTTGTATCTTTCCGATGTGGGATCCCTCTGTCAGTAGAGTTTAAATTCAACTGAAACTCTTACCGTCCAATCCGCAAAATAAATACTCCCTTGCTTCTTATGAGATTCGAACCCAGGCTCCTTTGTAACATAATCCACACTGCTAGCCACTTTACCAACTAGCTCATTGTGTCTTAAACCATGCGCAACTAAATATAACCCTATGGCCAATGTCTAAATTCATTTAATAAAAATAATCTAAAAGGAATGCAAACGCTACAACTAGAACCTTGGACCTCCTTCCTTCCTTGTGGCGTCATTCCCTTGTCCTTAAGTGGCGTCACTTTGCCACTACACCACACACTCCACTTGTGTCATTTTCCTCCACATTTTATTCTTAAGGCCTACCCGCCAACCTCCAAGGTTTTTTTCACTTAAAACTAAAATTTTTCCTAAGGCCTAACTTGAACCCGGGACTTCATAGAAGCCCCCTAACTTTCCAAACTCACTTATCTAATTGGTCCAACTTGCATTTAAGCCGATCTCTTATTCTCCAAAAAAAATTAAACGCTACTACACTCAAGGCCCATTGGGCTCAATTCTCCTAGGCCCAATTTCAGGATGTTACAGATCTACCCTCCTTAATGAAATTTCGTCCTCGAAATTTCCAACTACTAACAGTCACACATCCTAACCCACCACACTACGCTCTTGCTGCGCACTCTGATCTTAATAAAACTAATATCTTTTAACTAGCATTTAAAACTCCTACACATACTCAAAAACACCTAGCCATTAAAACATACGAATATTTCATACGCACCCAACTCTATGTCCGAACATCACATCCAAACCAAACACACGTAATAGATACCAAATACATCATATAACAAAGAAAAGTATCGAAACTTACAAGGCGGATTGGTGCCGAGACTCGAGTGCCATACTTCCGGAAAGAGATATATATTTTTCTAAACCATAGTTCACCAAAATTTGAAAAACATTTTGAACCCGCTCCACAACCGAAGTTTTTGAACCTAGGCTCGATACCATAATTGTAACACCTAACCCTACCTAAACGTTACGAATAGGATCCGCATGTCACATGAAAGGAATGTCTAAAACTATGCGCTCGTTAAAAATCTCAGATTCTTTATAGTTGTTGTGAGAAATCGAGTTTAAGTAATTTTGAATAAGAAACGGTTTATTATCATTTTAAGAAAATCCCATATTGATCATTTAATAATAAGCAGTAACCAAATTGAAAGCTAAAACCAAATAAAATACCCAATGCCTTATTACATAACAAAAACCAAATTTAAAAGTAAATTAACCCAAAATAGTAATTGAAATAAAACCTGAAAATATAGTGCAGGGCCACCTTGAGTCCACCCTGGCTCCACATTCGGGATCTATGCCTCATCTGTAAATGTAAGGGAAAGGGGTGAGCCACCGAGACTCAGTGTGTAAATTCCCATCCCGATAATAACAAGGCACTTACACATTTGATATGTCAATATGCAAATCATGCAAACCCAACCTAACCAACCGAACTCCTGTGTCTATCCCGTGTGGTCAAAACCACTGGTGGTCAAAACTACTAGTGACCGTAGTCACAAATCATATAAGTGTGGTCGAAACCACTAGTGACCGTAGTCACAAATCATATGATGGGGCCAACCCACCGTGTGGTCAAAACCACTGATGACAATCCCGTAATCAACATGTGGGGCCAACCCACTGTGGTACCAAACCACCGGGACGAGTCACAATAATCCATGTGTGGTCAAAACCACTAGTGACCGTAGTCACAATAATATCCGTGGGTCAAAACCACCGGTGGTCAAAACCATCGAGACTAGTCACAAATAATAAGGAAAGCGGGGCCAACCCACCATGTGGTCAAAACCACCGTGGCGCCTAAATCATCCTTCCCTCCTCTCATCATACCCATTTTCATGCAATGTTCATCACCATAATAATTGTGTATGCAATATGACATGTATGCAAATTATATATCAAAGATAACGTATGAAACGAATTACCATCACAATCAGAATAATAATATACAACATAATCAAGCTAACCAACCTCTAAGGGTATAACAGTAATTTTACCTACCAAGGGTATTTTCGTAATTTATACACCAAGGGTATTTTTGTAATTTACACACCAAGGGTATTTTCGTAATTTACCTACAAAGGGTATTTTCATAATTTACCTACCAAGGGTATTTTCGTAGTTTACACACCAAGGGTATTTTCGTAATTTACCTACCAAGGGTATTTTCGTAATTTACCTACTAAGGGTATTTTTGTAATTTACTCACCAAGGGTATTTTTGTAATTTACCCATCAAGGGCATTTTGTAATTTTGCACTGCAATGGCCCTCCCAAGGTCTAATGTTACCCCGAATGACTCACTACCATTTTGGTCACCACTAGACTATTGGGCCTAAAACCCGACTTGACCCATTCCTACCACACGCTCGTGTGGCCCACCTAACACAAATCTAGCCACGTATATAGGTTCCACCTAGTCTAGTTCACTATATACTATATCATCATACAATTTATTCCAATTGGGCCCACGGGCCCATTGGGCCCACTTTGGCCCATCGCGCCCAAGCAAATTTCAACCCACAAGAATACTACCGATGGCCTCAACTATCATGTCAAAGCCCCACACGTCTTTCCAGACGCTCGTGGTTATTATTGTCGTGGATCAAAGACTTCTACATTTGCCGCTTACAACTAGAGTAGAGAGTTACACACCGATAGAGTCTGGTGTTAAATCGTGCTGCGACCACTCCTTTTGCAAACGCCCACCAAGGTATCTTAACTCTCCTCCCGAATGCTCTTTATATAGCTAGCTCTTCACCTTCCTTCTTTGTATCTTTCCTGTGGGATCCTCTCACAAGAGAGTTTAAATTCAACCTGAAACTCTTCCCGTCAATCCATAAAATAAATACTCCTTGCTTCTTATGAGATTCAACCTGTGCTCCCTTGTAACATAATCCACGCTAGCCACTTTACCAACTAGCTCATTGTGTCTTAAACCATGCAACTAAATATAACCCTATGGCCAATGTCTAAATTCATTTAATAAAATAATCTAAAAGGAATGCAAACGCTACAACTAGAACCTTGGACCTCCTTCCTTCCTTGTGGCGTCATTCCCTTGTCCTTAAGTGGCGTCACTTTGCCACTACACCACACATTCCACTTATGTCATTTTCCTCCACATTTTATTCTTAAGGCCTACCCGCCAACCTCCAAGGTTTTTTTCACCTAAAACTAAAATTTTTCCTAAGGTCTAACTTGAACCCGGGACTTCATAGAAGCCCCCTAACTTTCCAAACTCACTTATCTAATTGGTCCAACTTGCATTTAAGCCGATCTCTTATTCTCCAAAAAAAAAAAAATTAAACGCTACTACGCTCAAGGCCCATTGGGCTCAATTCTCCTAGGCCCAATTTCAGGATGTTACATAGCCCGTTTAGCCCACAACCTTAACACTTTTCAGCCACCAAATCTAAACAAAAAAAATGAAACCCTAGCCTCCAGCAGCCTCCACGTCCAAGCGACCCTCACGCCCCCGCATCTGGCCACGACGCCACCACCCCGCGACGTGCGCCACTCCACCACGCTAAGTCGGCATCGTGCTATACCACGCACCTGCAAAATCAAGGAAAATTAGTTGTAAAACAGGCTATAAAAGTCGAATAGAAACAACGTAAAGAAGGGGGATTTTTTTCTATTTTTTACGAGATACGAGCAATATACACTGTAAAAGAGAGAATCTATACAGAATCAAAACGAATCGGAAGGTTCATTTTTGCTTCTCTTATTTTTCCCTTTGAATCTGTTTACTCATATTTTTTTCCTCTTCGTTTTTAAAAAACCCATATATAATATATATAATAGATTTACAAAAAAGGGGGGAAATCACCTTTTTCGGGATTTCGCCATCACAAGACGGTGGCGGCGGCGACGGCGAATGGCGGTGACTGGCCGGAGTCCTTGCCGCATCTTGAGCCTCTGCAGAGAGAAAAAAAGCTCTCTCTTTCTTTTTTTTTAAAAACATGTTTCAGATGATTTTTTTTAAAGAGTTTTGGCCTTAAATACCCACTTAAAACGACGTCGTTTTGGCCAGGGTCTTTAAACCCCAAAACGGCACCGTTTTATGCTCTGACCCGCAACCTGACCCGCACAGGGGCAAGAATTCGCTTGTTTTTGTAATGAGGGGCTAATTGCGCATTTAGCCCCTCTGCTTTTTCATGTTTTTACAATCAGGTTTTTTTATTCCCGATTTTGGCCCAATAATTTTTTCATTGTCTCAATTTGAGTCATCATTCAAACGCACCGTTTCATAGGGAGGTTTAATTGCCATTTTGGCCCCTCCAGGTTACGCACGTGTTGTAATTTAGCCCTCCTATCTTCTTTTATTTTGAATTTGGCCCCAAAGTTTCTGATTTTGATCCAATTCGGTCCCTTTTTGATTAATTTTTTTATGCTATTATTTTTATTATTACTACCATGGTTTATGCATATATATTATTGTTACTATATTTATATTTATTATTATCATTATATCTATTATTATATTTATGTTTATTATTATATATCATTATTATATCTATTATTTTATCATTATCTATATATTATATTTCTTTACTACTTGTTTTACTAATACTATTATTTTTTTACTATTATATTTCTATTTCTATTATTAATATTTTTTACTACTATTTTCTTACTATTATCCAAATTTTTTATTTTCTTATTGGTATATATTTTTGCTTATTGTTGTCACTATCCTATTATCGTATTTATATTGTGGTATCATATTTATTTATTTTACTATATTTTTGTTACATTCATAAGGGTTATTATCATCCTTTTATTTGTCACTTGCCTTAGCATTAATACCATCGTTTATTTGGTTTTTTCCTTTTGCCACGTTTTTTTCAAGAAACCTTATAAAAAGGTTTTTAAACAAGGTAATGTTTCATGTTTGGGAAATATGAGGAATCTTGCCCTAACGTACTGGGTTTCGGTTTTTCATTTGACCAAATCATTAAATATCCTTACTATGTCCATTTTTTTTAAACAACAAGGCAGTATTTTGTGTTTGGAGGTTTGGAGAAATTGTGCCCTAACGTGCTGGGTTTCAATTGTTCGCTCGTCCAAAGGACTGAATATCCTTTTAAAATTTTGATCGTGTTGCCTCTACTTTAAAAATAAGGCAATATTTCATGTTTGGAAATCTGAGGGATCATGCCCTAACATGTTAGGTTTTGGTTCGTTCGTTTGGCCAAATAATGAAATACCTTTTTTAAAAAATGATAACGCATGAATTTTTGGAACCATGAAATGATCTTGGTGCCAAAGGTCTGAAACATCATATCCTAACGTGCTGGATGTGGTATTTCGTCCTTTCGAAACAAGAGAGTTTCGATATCCAATTTGAGTTATCCAAATATTTTTTTTGAAGATTCATATTTTAAAATCTTTTCTAATTTTCGACGTTAAGGATATTAATCAATTAATAAGGTACCAATTTTGGGCGCTGTGAGGGTGCTAATCCTTCCTCGTACGTAACTGACTCCCAGACCCGTTTTCTTAAAATTCGTAGACCAAAACATTTTCAAAAGTGGCCCAATCACACTAAAAAAGATTGGTGGCGACTCCGTTTTTCTTTTTAAAGTCGGTCCGTTTTCCTAACAAAAAATGGTTTTGACAGCTTGGCGACTCCACTAGGGACCAATAAAAGAGTCAAGCCGTTAGAATTGACTAGTTTTTATCCTTTTATTGAAAATTAAAATTTGATTTCATTTTTTTCATTGCATGAATTTGAGTCGTGTCTTATGTTTGTTGTGATTTAAGTGTCTAGGGTAATTTTGCATCATATTGCATGACCATTGTGGTCACACACTTTATGTGAGAGTGAGAAGCTACTCCTTCATGAGGTTTTCACCTCTGTGGCTATAGGGAAATGTATTCCCCTGAATTGAACTCGATCCATATGAGCCTATAATGGGTGAGGATCAAGGAATCTACTGGTTCAGGTACCCTCAACTTTAGAACTAAACAACATATAGTGAACTCTAAGAGCCCACCTTAGATAGAATTATGTCAAACCCTAGTGGTCACCCTGATATGTGTTCTATGTAATTTATTTCTCCTGTGCTAACGTGTCCTCTTTTGTTTTGATTGCATTGCATTCACATCATAGAAAAGAGGTATTGATTTCAAATTCGATTGCTAAATAGAAAAGTTGGTCATAAGAAAATGGATTTTTTGATAAAGTCGATTATAATACGGTCGTCCGAATATAGTCCAAGTGAATACAACAAGTGAAGACTGATAGTACGTGAAGGAATACAAGAAATTATCAACCAAGGATTCAAGTTGACAAAGACTATTCCAGAATTACCACATCTCGGCTTTCTTGAAAAGACTAACAATTGAACAGGAGTCGCGGTCCAGATCAAGCAAAAGGAGCTAGATGAGGCATCTATTAAAAGTTTGCAAGATTTGACTTTTGTGAAGAAGGAGATTGATGTTTTCACTTGGACTATGAGGACAAGGCTGTGTATGCGATCCGTTTGTGTAAAGAAATGTATTTTCTAGTAAAGTTTTTCTAATGTAACTGAATTCAGAGTCAACACCTCTCTTTCTTTGCATTCATGCATTTGCATTACATTGCATCATTTGCATTAGAATTTTACAAAAGGACCCTAATTAGGTAAAATGTTTCAGTTGACCTGGAAAAATGGAACAAAGATTGGAAAGAATAGAGCAAATGCAAATACATATGCAGGGGCAATTGACTGAAATTCAACAAGAAATGCGAGAATTTCAAAGGAATATCATAGGCTAGCTAACCAGTTACTAGTTGAAGGAATTGGAAAAATGAGAGGCCCAGTAGTCAACAACATGGATGATGAGGAAGACATCGTTTATTCCCCAAAAGGTGTCCCGACTCAACTAGATACGCATTCGCATGGGGACCCGTCATTATTGAACCCCGATGTCAAGCTGATACTTCAGCCTTGTTGAAGTTCCTAATGGGTTCAGATTCTGACCTGAATAATGATCAAGCCAAGCCGGTTGTGCTGGTACAAACAAGAGAAAGAGGAGAATGGACCTCAAAGGCCCTAAAGAGGAAGGAAAAGTGAGTAAGTAATATCGGTAGGTATAACAAGAGCCATTCGGAGCCAATTACAATGAACCAGCCAAGGACGGTAACTACCAACGATCAGGTCTCTCCAAGGCAAAACTCTAAAAAGCTTTAATTTACGCCAATCCCAATGACGTATAAGGAGCTATATCAAAGTTTATTTGACGCGCATATGGTGTCTCCATTTTATCTAAAGCCATTACAAACCCCATATCCTAAATAGTATGACTCAAACGCTAAATGTGATTACCATGCAGGAATATAGGGGCATTACATAGAAAACTGCACTACCTTCAAAAAGGTAGTTGAGAGGCTCATCAAAGTGGGAATCGTGAAGATCAACGATTCATCAAAACCTGATCACTTTGATGAGGCAGTAAATGTGATAATTAAAGGAGGAGACAAGAAAGTTGCGACTCTTTAAAGAGAATGAAGTTTCCAAGCCTTTGTGCACTTGGAAGTGTTTTGAATAATGGGACTGTAGAAGAGATCCTTGTATTTTTTAGAACTGATCTATAGTAATGTGCAAAACATGTTTGTTGCCTTAGGCCTAGAGGCAATAAGAACTCTTTTGTGAAATAGGCTTATGTCCAGAATTATCATTTCAATAAAATGCATCTTTTTGAATACATATTCTTTCATTCTTTACATTTCATACTGTACATTCTTTTGTTTTTTTTAATATTCTTTCATGACCATACCAATAATCATCCCTAGAATCATTCATTCTTTGGATCTCTTACCTTCGTACCTCAGTACCCAAATATCAACGACATTAGCGACGTTGTTACTGACTCCCTTTTTGAATTAGATATGGGTATAGGGGATCTAAGGACTATGAAGATGACATAGATTGTAACATATCTGTTGATTTGTTAAGAATGGTAAAACAAGATGAAAAATAGATCTTACTAACAAAGGATCAGCAGATGTTATGAGCCTAGAAAAGGGGTGAAGATTGAAGCCCAGCTTACTATGGAAATAATGCAAGACATCATGGGATTATTCAAAGATGTTTTGTACAATAATATCAGAACATGCCTGGGCTACTAAGACGCGGGCTTAACATAAGGATCGGGTACCACAGTTCTACATAAAAAGGGATGGTATCAGCTTTGCCATATTTAAGGAGACAAGATTCATGTACCTTCTCCAATTCTTCACAAATGTGGGGCATAGATGTGATGGGGCCAATCTTGTTAAACGCTTTTAGCTAAAATCGATTCACCATCATGGTCATCATCTACTTCGCTAAGAGGGTGGAAATAGCTTCATATGCCAATATTACAAGGTCGAAGTCATCAAATTCGCCAAAAAAAAATAAAAAAGAAAAGAAAAGAAGGGTGACTTAGACTTGTAAGGACTGGCATAAGAAGCTACCGTTACCTGTTGAACGTCGGCCAGGACCTTTACTGGGGCAACACATTTTTCATCGGAATAAAAATGGTTTTGCCATTTGAACCTAATTGAAGAAAGGGTTAAAAGTTATTTTTCACGACCAGATGATATGAGCTTAGAGAAGTTCATCTTAGGGAATCCCAAGAAGCAACCTGATGTTGAAAATTATTTTTCTTCTACAAAAGGATTTCAAAGAAAAGTATATGCCAAACTAGGAAGGAATTATGTTGTAAAGAAGGCCTGTTCTAGTAGAGCATTGTCATTGACTGAAACGGATGGTGAAGACTTGCCCAATCCGATGAATTTAAGTTCAGTCAAGAAATATTTGACCTGAAGGAGGAAAGACCAACGTGAAAACCCGCAAAGGGTGCCTTGAGCTTAAATTCATTCAAAAAAAAAAGAAAAGAAAAAGGAGAGGCCAAGGCGAAAACTCGCATAGGGCGCTTTGAGACCAAAGGGGATTTGAGTTGAAAACCCGAAAAGGGCTTCTCAAATTTTGACTAAGAAGTGGGGCATACAGTAGTCTTGCTACGTCTAAATTAACAATGAACAAGAATGTTACGTCTTAGGGCATTGACAAAGTACTCCGGATCCCCTGAACATATATTGAGTTTAAAATGGTCCTTAAGAAGTTTGAACAAGAGAAGCTCAGGCTGCAATATCTGGGCACCTAGTCTCTATTTTACCCATTTTTTTAATTTGTTATTCTTTTCAATATACACCCCAATCAATTTTCTTGGCTATCTTTTATAACTTATTTGTTTCGAGTTATGCCCTTGCTTAATTTCTTTCTTGTCCATTAGTCTTTTTCAAGCATTTCATATTGAAATAATGATTACTGAACTAATAATGCTTTCAAAAAATAAGTTTTGTGTATTACTTTGAAAGTCTCTATGTAACACCCCAAACCCGGTCAATACACCACGACCGAATCTGGTATGTTACAGGGAAAAAGGTTTTTGAGAGGTTTAGGTTTGAGTATAAAAGTTTGAGGAAAACACTTCGCTAAAATTTTGTATTTGAAGAAAACCCGAGTCGGTTTGATTGAAATTTGGTGATGTATTTGAAAACCCAGAAATTTTAAAAAAACTTACTCCGATGGGTAGACAAAACAGGTTTATCTCATTAAGAAGTTTGAGTTGTTTATTATTGTTACAAAACATTCATCCTTAGTGAAAATCGTGTTTAAGTTAGAAAACATTTGAGTTCTTCTTTATTCCAAATCTTAGTGTGATACCCGGTGGTATAGTTTAAAATGTCGCTTTTGTAGTTTTGAAATCGTTATCTTTCCAAATTTTAGCACATTTTAGCCCAATTGATTTGTTAAGACATATTATAAATCCACTTTAATCATAAACAAACATAACTTAAAAAGGCCATTTACAAACCCAAATAAAACCAAATAGTAATAAAACTTAAGTACCAAAATTTCATAAAAGTCCGAGCAAATCTTTATTTGAGCATGGCATGAGCACCTCGAGTCCATCCCGGCTCCATGTCCGCGTCTAAGTGTCACCTGAAAAAGTCAAAGGAGAGAGAGTGAGTCGCAAGACTCAGTGTATAATTCCCTCTCCCGGTATAACATGCCAACACACATATCATAACAGAATAATGCAAGTAATGCACCCGATCCTAACCAACCATATCGCCTTTTCTACCCCGTGTGGTACCAAACCACTGGTGGTGCCAAACCACTGGTGACCCAAAGTCACGATATCCATACTGTGGTACCAAACCACTGGTGACCCGAAGTCATAAATAATCCAATGATGGGGCCAACCCATCGTGTGATACCAAATCACTAGCGACGATCCCATATCTCATAAGTGGGGCGAACCCACGGTGGTGTCAAACCACGTGGGCGAGTCGCAATGAGGTGCCAAACCTCGTGTCCCAAAGACACAATGTGATACCAAATCACCGGTGATCGTAGTCACAAATCCGATGATGGGGCCAACCCATCGTGTGATACCAAATCACTTGGCGTCAATCCCAGATAATCAACTGTGGGGCCAACCCATCGTGGTACTAAGCCACTTTGGACGAGACGCCGAGGTGCCAAACCTCCGTGACCCAAAGTCACAAAATACGTGGTACCAAACCACCGGAGGTGCCAAACCTCGGTGTCCCAAAGACACAAAGTCCCAAAGACACGAATATCATACTCCCCTCCTCTCATATCCCCAATCACATATCATACTAGATGCAAAATTGTGCAATCATGCTATCATGCTCACATGCTCAATATGGCATCTCAATGAATATAAACCCATAATCATGATATCGTAGATCATCACAAATTTCATAATGAAACGGACTTACGAATCCGTATCCATACCTCAATGGGTATCAAAATAGTCAACCACACTGCTTCATTTACACAACCAAAGTTATCACATTACTTAGTTAAGATAGTGTGTTGGTTTACACACGAATAGCGAAGATGTTAATCCTAAGAATCGGTCTATGTCCCTTGATCACCTCGACAACCCCGAGTCTACAATCGCCAACAAGAGATTAATACCTAAACCATTCGGCTATAACCAATTAAACCGTAAGGGTATATCGATTAACCTCACCTTAACTTGGTTTGGTTTCCTACCAAACCCGAATCGACAATGTTTCTTTTTGAACAATCGGCACACCCTAAAGAAAAATGGTTAATCTCTTATGATGCCTTACATAACAAAGACTAAATGAATAATCTAAAGGAAAACTACTCTTACCACCACTTACCGCTTGCTTAATGATAACAAGGCTCCTCCCACTTGTTTCCAAAATCCGAATGTCTGTAAAGGGATTGGTCTACACATTAGATCAATATCCTTCAACCAATAACAAACCGCCTTCATTTAAACCACAAAATATAAAAGCGAAAAAGGAAAAAAATGGCCATTCATTAAACTCTTACCCACTACCAACCGATTGGAAACCAAACCTAACAACACCTAATATTCGCCACCAACACCACTAGGAGAGAAGAAAGATTCGCTAATGTGTTTTGGAAAAGAAAGAAAATAAAGAAAGATGAGTGGAGGGGGTTACTTTCGGTTTTGTGTGAAAGAAAAGAGAGTAAATGAGAGGAAATGGGTGGATATTCGGCCAATGAATCGTAATGGAAAGAAAGATAGTAGAGAAACACCTTCGGTTCTTTCTTGGAAAAGAATAGGAAATGGAGAAGAAAGTTTTGGGGAGACTTTCGGCTATCAAGGTTTCCAAAAGAGAAAAGATATCAAAGTGGGATGCTAGGTTGACTTGTTCAAATGAGAAAAAGAAGAGAAGAAACAAGGCAAAATCGGCAACACCAATGTTTAGGGTTTTCGGTTCCAAGAAAAGAAAATATGAGCGTAAAAGGAGAGTCAAAGGAGCTAGTTTCTCAAGTTGAAGAGAAACAAAATGCTGGTTTCGGTTTCAAGAATGCAAAATGAAATGGGAGAGTTTTCTTGACATTGACTTACCAAAAAAATGACCAAAAGATATCATTGTTTGATACTAGCTAAAGTCGAAAATGCACAAGTTGCCTAAGTGGACTTTCGGCACTCTCCTCCCCAACTTACCAACCGCCAAACTCCCCAAACACTCCTCAAAATCGCCAACTTCCCTCATTCACTCTAAACCACAAATTCAAATCCCTTGACCAAGTCTTCCTCCACCATTTGCTCTCCACCCACCATTCAAATGAGAAGACTTAGTCCAAGGCGAGTTCAAACTTCCTACAACTCTTCCCTTCATGCCACAAAATGGATGCAAAAGTGTGGGATTTTCGCACTTGAACTCAGACCTCACCCCTTGCAATGGACGCCAAACACAAGCTCCATGTGGCGCATGCCTTGCCACTCCACCAGCTCCTTTCTTGTGCCACAATTCAACAAATAAAATATATAACCCCAACTCCTTCACTCCTATCACCTAAAGCCCCAAAACTAAAATTTTACCACCTACTCAAAGCTCACTCCTAGCCTACAACTAAGCCCCGAAACTACACAAACCACAACATAGCAAGTCATTAACATGCAAACAATGCCAAAATAAAATAGCCCTTAACCCGAGATATTACAGTTCTACCCCCTTAAAATAATTTCGACCTCGAAATTACCTGATCGAAGAGTTATGGGTATTGTTTGTCTCATCGTATCCTCGGGTTCCCAAGTAGCCTCTTCCACGCCATGATTCCGCCTAAAGAACCTTAACCAAAGGTACAGACTTCTGCAGAGAACCTTCACATCCCGATCTAAAATCAGATGTGTTCTTCCTCCATGGTCATATCTGGGTTTACCTCAATCTCTCCTCATCGTCACCACGTCGCGATGGATCGAGCGATAACGCCAAGCATCAAACGTGGAACACGTCATGAATGTGACTTAGCTCTGCGGCAACTCGAGTGATATGCAATCGTCCCACTCGCCTCAATTACCTTATATGGCCCAATAAACCTCGGACTTAGCTTGCCTTTCCTCCGAACCTTAATACTTTCTTCCACGGTGAGACCTTCGAAAAACTCGATCTCCCACAAGAAACTCAATATCTCTCGCTTAAGATCGGCATAGGACTTCGCCGGTCCAAGCTTCTTTCAACCGAGCTCAATCAACTTAACCTTGTCTTGGTCTCAAGAACCAACTCTGGTCCCAACAACCGACGTTCACTTAACTCGTCCAACAAGTAGGTGGCGACACTTCCTACCGTATAACGCCTCATAAGGTGCCATCTTGATGCTTGCTTGGTAATCATGTTATAGGCGAACTCAGCTAACGATGATACTCCTCCCAACTACCCTCAAGTCCAAAACACAACCTCGTAACATGTCTTCCAAGATCTCAGATAACCCTTTCATTTGCCGTCGATGCGTGGATGAAAAGCTTTGAAATCTAACAGTACCCGAGCTGATGCAACGCTTTCCAAAACCTTGACGTGAATTGGGATCCCTATTCGAGATGATCGACATCGCACCCGTGCGCCTCACTATCTCGACACATACAACCGCCAACCTCTGAAGTGAGTAATCCACCCTCACCGGAATAAAGTGAGCTGATTTAGTCAGTCGATCCACGATTACCCAAACTAAATCCTTCTTGCTCGGTGTAAGCGGTAATCCACTGACGAAATCCATAGTTATCCTTTCCCACTTCCATCGAGGATCTTCACCGGTCAAGTAGCCACGACGGTGGTGATGCTCACTTTAACTCGCCGACATGTCAGACACTTCCCCACAAACTCGGTTACTTCCTTTTTCAGACCCGGCCACTAGAACTGTTCTCTGAGATCTCTATACATTTTTCTACCTCCAGGATGCATAGCGTAGGGGCTGCTATGTGCATCCTGAAGAATCTTTTGCCTTAACTCAGAATCTCTCGGCATACAAGCCTTCCCACGAAAACACAAAGACCCCATCACGGACAAGTCAGAACCCTTCAAACCATCATTCGCACTTGTGTCCTCTGCGCCGTAACCTCATCCAACAACTGTTTTCTCGATCCGCTCAACCCAAGTAGGCTTAACTCGCAGCTCGCTGAATACTCCCATCATCGTACAAACTCAAGTGGGCAAGCAGTAGCTCTTAAATCGAAACAACCTTACGGCTCAACGCGCTCGCTACCACGTTAGCCTTGCCCGGATGATACTCAATTGAGCAATCGTAGTCTTTCAGCAGCTCAATCCATCTGCTACCGCCTCGATTCAAGTCTTTCGAGTCAAGGTACTTCAGACTCTTATGGTCCGTGTAGACTATCGATCTTTCTCCGCATAAGTAATGCCTCCATATCTTCAAGGCAAAACTACACCGCTAACACCAGATCGTCGTTGGTAATTCACCTCATGTGGCCTCAATCGCTGAGATCGTAAGCCACAACCTTCCTTCTTGCATCAAGACACAACCCAAACCCAGATGTGATGCATCGCGAAGACATCGTGAATTCCTTACCGACCTCAAAGTTGAATCGAACCGAGCTTCAACAAAATCTTCTTCAACTTATCGAAGCTCTTGTCGCTTCTCGGTCAAATGAACGGAACCCTTTTCTTAATAATTTAGTCATCGGTGTCGCGATCAAAGAGAAACCTCTACAAATCTTGGTAGTATCCCGCCAAGCCTAGAAAACTCAATCTCTCACTCTCGACCTAGGCGGCTTCCAATCCAAAATGGCCTCTATCTTATGGGGTCCACTCTAATCCCTCGGCAGATACTACATGACCCAAGAACGCCACCTCCTAAGCGAACTCGACTTCTCGAACTTCGCGATAGAAAGTTTCTCCTTAGAATCTGCAATACCACCGTAAATGTGCATCATGTTCCTCCTCGGTCCTTGAATATACCAAGATGTCGTCGATAAAACCACTACGAACCGATCTAGATATCGTTGGAACACCCTATTCATCGATCCATGAAGGTCGCCGGTGCGTTAGTCAACCCAAACGGCATAACCAAGAACTCAAAGTGCCCATACCGAGTAATGAAATGCCGCCTTACGATATCCGCCTCCTTTACCCTTAACTGGTGATACCTAGACCTTAAGTCGATCTTCGAGAAAATCGATGCACCTTCAAATGATCAAACAAGTCATCTATCCGAGGCGGTGGATACTTGTTTTTGATCGTCGACTTATTCGATTAGCGGTAGTCTATACACATCCGCATGGTACCGCTCTTTCTTCTTTACAAAGAGTACCAGCGCTCCCCAAGGCGAAATACTTGGCCCGATAAAGCCTCGATCCAACAATTCTCAGATGTCGAGCCTTAAGCTCCACTAACTCCTTAGGTGCCATCCTCATGCGGAGTAATAGATACTGCGCGCTGAATGTGATCTATTCGAACTCTACCTCCGATCCGGTGGCAAACCCTAAGCTCCTCAGAAACACATCAAGAAATTCCTAATCGTCTGCGACTGTCTCCACAATGCAGACTCCTTAGCCTCCAAGGCATACACATGTACCACATATGCTTCACGACTTTTTCGACCATCTTCTCGGCTTTGAGGCAGATATCACATTGGATGATAATTCCTCCTATTACCGATCGTAACTACCTCATCACCCTTAGTCGTTTCGAGAATCATACGCTTAGCACAAGAATCCAACTTCGCTGGTACTTAACCACCACCATCCTCAGACCGATCGAACTCCCCAAACGGCAGTTCCATCAAATCATCCTCGAAAGATACCCCTTGGAGTTCTAGAGGTACGTCTCTATACAGTTTATCTACCACTACAGAGTGACCTAGAGGGCTTATTACGGTCATCTGCCTAGAAGATATTTTAGAGTCTAGATCCATGGTCTTCACTATGCTACTTGCAACATATGAATGTGTTGAACCCACATTAATTAAAGCAGTAAATGGATAACCAAAGATCAAAAACGCATGCGTAATGACGTCCGCATCGCCGCCCTCCTCTCGGCGCCTCATGACACCAACCCCGACCGTATGCTTCGAAACTACTCGCACCTCTGTCTCAAGCTCCACGGCCCCACTGCACCCATTACCTCCTCTGCCATTACCTCGGCCCCTCTGCGGTGGTGGTCCGTTATTTCAGATCGAGTACGGCCTTGATTCTCTGATCAATCCTAGCTAACTTGCGCGACAGGTCCCTCACACGGTGGTCCAAATGAGCCACACTCAAAACAAATTCTACCATCACCCAACATCCTCCCAATGAGCCTTGCCACAACGGTTACATCACATGGTCCCCGCTTAGCAAAGAACAAACCTACCCAACCGATTCGCCCACTCGGTCTAGCCCTTTTCTGCGATTACTTGACGACCGGAAGATCCAAAACTCCTCTTGTGTTTGTTCCTATCCATACCCCGCCTCACGATTCCTTAATGCCCTCGGCTACCTTCGCTTTTCAACTAGGACAAAGAATTCACGCTCCTGCACGGCGCAATTATCAACCTTAATTCGTCCCGCAGCCATCCTCAAACGAACACATCTCTCATGTTCAAGAGCCACCATGCCCCGGCATACCGACTCGACCTCGAAACTCGCCTCGTATTACGACACATTTGCTCCCACGAACTAACCTCGAAATGCTTTCATTGCTCATTAATGTAATTAGCCCCACGCACTTTTTTGATAAGTAGCAGGAAATAGTCCCAAGTCGATCTTCACCGCGGTATTGTCCGAATAGTGAGCCACCACTGGTATGACTCATCTCGGAGAAGTGATACGATCCCCTTTAATTTCTCTTCAGCAGTTTAGGTCCAGATCGTCCATGATCCGTTCTGTCGCTTCCACCAAGATTTAGCAATCTTTGGAGCAACACCGAGACACCGAAAAGAATTCAAATTTATTTGCCCAAGTCGCCAGCACGATTTCTAGCTCTTACACCTCTACCTACTCCAGCTACCCGTTCTAAAACCTGCAGCATCGCCTGTGACACTGCGTCATCCCCAGTCTGCTCTTGGAACTCACCACCTCCAGCTGGTGGTGGAACTGGTATCTCATTCTCTGACCCCTGACCAGAACCTATGGGCTCAGAAACCGTCATCCTACCGCGACCTCGTCCACGACCACGTCCACCTCGGGTACTCATGACTAAATCTCGTCTGATTAAAGAATTTTATGTATCAGTCATTATTCCACTGTTTTAAAAGCAAAGTCTTATGAATATTGCTTATTAAAGAAGTTTCGTTTTCGCGAGTTCACAGAGTCCTATCAGTTTCAGTCTCTAAGGTTGTCTTACTTATCACTAGCCATTCAATCTTATCAATATCACAAACAATAGTATGGGTACTTACAGGCGGATCGGTGCTGAGACTCGGTGCCATGCCTTTCAAACCATACTTTTAAAATAGAATATTCAAAAACTTATAGTTTTAAAACATTTTGGGCCTCGGGCCCACAAAAGCTTTTGAACTTAGCTCGATACCATAAATGTAACACCCCAAACCCGGTCAATACACCACGTAGAATCGGTATGTTACTGGGGAAAAAGGTTTTGAGAGGTTTAGGTTTGAGTATAAAAGTTTGAGGAAAACACTTCGCTAAAATTTTGTATTTGAAGAAAACCCAGTAGGTTTGATTTAAATTTGGTGATGTATTTGAAAACCCTAAATTTTAAAAACATACTCGATGGGTAGACAAAACAGTTTATCTCGTTAAGAAGTTTGAGTTGTTTATTATTGTTACAAAAATATTCATCTTAGTGAAAAATCGTGTTTAAGTTAGAAAACATTTGAGTTCTTCTTTATTCCAAATCTTAGTGTGATACCCGGTGGTATAGTTTAAAATGTCGCTTTTGTAGTTTTGAAATCGTTATCTTTCCAAATTTTAGCACATTTTAGCCCAATTGATTTGTTAAGACATATTATAAATCCACTTTAATCATAAACAAACATAACTTAAAAAGGCCATTTACAAACCCAAATAAAACCAAATAGTAATAAAAACTTAAGTACCAAAATTTCATAAAAGTCCGAGCAAATCTTTATTTGAGCATGGCATGAGCACCTCGAGTCCATCCCGGCTCCATGTCCGCGTCTAAGTGTCACCTGAAAAAGTCAAAGGAGAGAGAGTGAGTCGCAAGACTCAGTGTATAATTCCCTCTCCCGGTATAACATGCCAACACACATATCATAATAGAATAATGCAAGTAATGCACCGATCCTAACCAACCATATCGCCTTTTCTACCCCGTGTGGTACCAAACCACTGGTGGTGCCAAACCACCGTGACCCAAAGTCACGATATCCATATTGTGGTACCAAACCACCGGTGACCAAGTCACAAATAATCCAATGATGGGGCCAACCCATCGTGATACCAAATCACTAGCGACGATCCCATATCTCATAAGTGGGGCCAACCCACGGTGGTGTCAAACCACGTGGACGAGTCGCAATGAGGTGCCAAACCTCGGTGTACCAAAGACACAATGTGATACCAAATCACTTTGGTGACCGTAGTCACAAATCCGATGATGGGGCCAACCCATCGTGTGATACCAAATCACCGCGCCAATCCCAGATAATCAATCGGGGCCAACCCATGTGGTACTAAGCCACTGGGACGAGACGCCGAGGTGCCAAACCTCCGTGACCCAAAGTCACAAAATACGTGGTACCAAACCACCGGAGGTGCCAAACCTCTGGTGTCCCAAAGACACAGTGTCCCAAAGACACGGATATCATACTCCCCCTCCTCTCATATCCCCCAATCACATATCATACTAGATGTAAAATCGTGCAATCATGCTATCATGCTTACATGCTCAATATGGCATCTCAATGAATATACACCCATAATCATGATATCGTAGATCATCACAAATTTCATAATGAAACGAACTTACCCGAATCCGTATCCATACCTCAATGGGTATCAAAATAGTCAACCACACTGTTTCATTTACACAACCAGGTTATCACATTACTTAGTTAAGATAGTGTGTTGGTTTACATATCTGAATAGCGAAGATGTTAATCCTAAGAATCGGTCTATGTCCCTTGATCACCTCGACAACCCTGAGTCTACAATCGGCCAACAAGAGATTAATATCTAAACCATTCGGCTATAACCAATTAAACCAGAAGGGTATATCGATTAACCCTTACCTTAACTTGGTTTGGTTTCCTACCAAACCCGAACTGACAATGTTTCTTTTTTGAACAATCGGCACACCCTAAAGAAAAATGGTTAATCTCTTAACAGCCTTACATAACAAAGACTAAATGAATAATCTAAAGGAAAACTACTCTTACCACCACTTACCGTTTGCTTAACAGATAACAAGGCTCCTCCCACTTGTTCCCAAAATCAATGTCACAGTAAGGGATTGGTCTACACATTAGATCAATATCCTTCAACCAATAACAAACCGGCCTTCATTTAAACCACAAAATATAAAAATGAAAAAGGAAAAAAAATGGCCATTCGGCCAAGCTCTTACCCACTACCAACCGATTGGAAACCAGCACCTAACAACACCCAATATTCGGCCACCAACACCACTAGGAGAGAAGAAAGATTCGCTAATGTGTTTTGGAAAAGAAAGAAAATAAAGAAAGATGAGTGGAGGGGGTTACTTTCGATTTTGTGTGAAAGAAAAGAGAGTAAATGAGAGGAAATGGGTGGATATTCTACCAATGAATCGGAATGGAAAGAAAGATAGTAGAAAACACCTTGGTTCTTTCTTGGAAAAGAATAGGAAATGGAGAAGAAAGTTTTGGGGAGACTTTCGGCTATCAAGGTTTCCAAAAGAGAAAAGATATCAAAGTGGGATGCTAGGTTCGGCTTGTTCAAATGAGAAAAAAGAAGAGAAGAAACAAGGCAAAATCGGCAACACCAATGTTTAGGGTTTTCGGTTCCAAGAAAAGAAAATATGAACAGAAAAGGAGAGTCAAAGGAGCTAGTTTGGCTCAAGTTGAAGAGAAACAAAATGTTTGGTTTCGGTTTCAAGAATGCAAAATGAAATGGGAGAGTTTTCTTGACATTGACTTACCAAAAAAATGACCAAAAGATATCATTGTTTGATACTAGCTAAAGCCGAAAATGCACAAGTTGCCTAAGTGGACTTTCGGCACTCTCCTCCCCAACTTACCAACCGGCCAAACTCCCCTAAACACTCCTCAAAATCGGCCAACTTCCCCTTATTCACTCCAAACCACAAATTCAAATCCCTTGACCAAGTCTTCCTCCACCATTTGCTCTCCATCCACCATTCAAATGAGAAGACTTAGTCCAAGGCGAGTTCAAACTTCCTACAACTCTTCCCTTCATGCCGTCAAAATGGATGCAAAAGTGTGGGATTTTCGCACTTGAACTCAGGACCTCACCCCTTGCAATTGACGCCAAACACAAGCTCCATGTGGTGCATGCCTTGCCACTCCACCAGCTCCTTTCCTGTGCCACAATTCAACAAATTAAATATATAACCCCCAACTCCTTCAGCTCCTATCACCTAAAGCCCCAAAAACTAAAATTTTACCACCTACTCAGGCTCACTCCTAGCCTACAACTAAGCCCCGAAACTACACAAACCACAACATAGCAAGTCATTAACATGCAAACAATGCCAAAATAAAATAGCCCTTAACCCGGGATATTACACTCTAAATAATACAAGAATCTGAAATAGGACAATTATTTAGAAGTCACCAGGCTTAAGGGGCTTGGAGCCCCTGAAATAAGAGCCTAAGCAGTGATGACATCTTCAGATTCTATGTTAGAAGTATCAGAGGAACAAGAAGGCATACAACGAGAATATTGCCCTAACAAGCAGCGAGCAATGATAACCCAAAAGTTAAAAAAATTGGATCATACTCATGACATTTTGCATGCATCCATTCATTCGCAATACATTGGTTGGGAGCATTTTTCAATCATGACATCCTAATCATTTGGCATAAGCATATACCCCATAAAATCAATTCTACAGGTAGGTTCCCCAGAGGACAATGTAGTAAAATTGATGAAGTTACCAAAAATTACAGATCTTAATTCGCTAAGCAGCAGGGTGACAAATCGAAGACGATGAGCCTTAACTCCCTAAGCAGTAGGGTAACAGGCCAAAAATTATAGATCTTAATTCCCTAAGTAATAGGGTGATAGATCGAAGACGATGAGCCTTAACTCCCTAAGCAGTAGGGTAACAGGCCAAAAATTACAGATCTTAATTCCCTAAGTAGTAGGGTGACAGATCGAAGACGATGAGCCTTAACTCCCTAAGCAGTAGGGTAACAGGCCAAAAATTACAGATCTTAATTCCCTAAGCAGTAGGGTGATAGATCGACGACGATGAGCCTTAACTCCCTAAGAAGTAGGGTAACAGCCAAAATTACAGATCTTAATTCCCAAGCGGTGGGGTGACGATCGAAGGCGATGAGCCTTAACTCCTAAGCGGTAGGGTAACAGCCAAAAATTATAGATCTTAATTCCCAAGCGGTAGGGTGACGGATCGAAGACGATGAGCCTTAACTCCCTAAGCAGTAGGGTAACAGGCCAAAAATTACAGATCTTGATTCCCTAAGCAGTAGGGTGACAGATCGAAGACGGTGAGCCTTAACCCCCTAAGTAATAGGGTAACAGGCCGAAAATTACAGATCTTAATTCCCTAAGCAGTAGGGTGACAGATCGAAGACGATGAGCCTTAACCCCCTAAGTAATAGGGTAACAGGCTAAAAATTACATATCTTAATTCCATAAGCAGTAGGGTGACAGATCGAAGACGGTGAGCCTTAACCCCATAAGCAATAGGGGAACAAGCCGAAGATTACAGATCTTAATTCCCTAAGCAGTAAGGTGACAGATCGAAGACAGTGAGCCTTAACCCCCTAAGTAGTGGGGTAACAGGCTAAAAATTACAGAGCTTTAATTCCCTAAGAAGTAGGGTAACGGGCTGAGTATCTCCACTGAGCATTAGTGGGCGAAATCGGGACAAAATTCTTATACCTGAAGATGCAGTGTGTTAAAGCGAGGCTACTTGAAGAAGAGGAAAAGAAGCACCGAGGCTCATCAAGATTGGGCAAAATTGGTCCTATCAAAATCTTTGCTCCATTCTCGTTACACGACAACGAGCAAAGAGGGGCAGCTGTAGAGCCCAATTTGTGCCCGGGCCCATACCAAAAACCAATAAACCAAAAATAAATAAAACAAAGCCCAAATTACACCTAACTACCCAAGCCCAAATTAACCCTAGCCCGTTTAGCCCACAACCTTAACACTTTTCAGAGACCAAACCTAAACAAAAAAAATGAAACCCTAGCCGCCAACAGCCTCCACGTCCAAGCGACCCTCACGCCCCCGTATCTGGCCACGATGCGACCACCCCGTGACGTGCGCTACTCCACCACGCCACGTCGGCATCGTGCTATACCACGCACCTACAAAATCGAGAAAAATTAGTTGTAAAATAGGCTATAAAATTCGGATAGAAACAATGTAAAGAAGGGGGATTTTTTTCTATTTTTTTATGAGATACGAGCAATATAGACTGTAAAAGAGAGAATCTATACAGAATCAAAACGAATCGGAAGGTCCATTTTTCTTCTCTTATTTTTCCCTTTGAATCTGTTTATTCATATTTTTTTCCTCTTCGTTTTTTAAAAACCCATATATAATATATATAATAGATTTACAAAAAAAGGGGGAAAATAACCTTTTTTGGGATTTCACCATCACAAGACGGTGGCCGACCAGACGGCAATGAATCAGCAGTGATCGGCCGAGTCCTCACCAGATCTTGAGCCTCTGCAGAGAGAAAAAAAGCTCTCTCTCTTTCTTTTTTTTTTTAAAAACATGTTTCAAATGATTTTTTTTTTAAAGATTTCGGCCTTAAATACCCACTTAAAACGACGTCGTTTTGGCCAGGGTCTTTAAACCCCAAAACGGCACCGTTTTATGCTCTGACCTGCAACCCGACCCACACAGGGGCAAAGATCTGCGTGTTTTTGTAGGGAGGAGCTAATTGCGCATTTAGCCCCTCCTCTTTTTCATGTTTTTACAATCAGGTTTTTTTTATTCCCGATTTTGGCCCAATAATTTTTTCATTGTCTCAATTTGAGTCATCATTCAAATGCACCGTTTTAGAGGGAGGGTTTATTGCCATTTTGGCCCCTTCAGGTTGCGCGCGTGTTGTAATTTAGCCCTCTCGTCTTCTTTTATTTTGAATTTGGCCCCAAGTCTTTGTTTTTGATCCAATTCGGTCCCTTTTTGATTAATTTTTTTTATGCTATTATTTTTATTATTACTACCATGGTTTATGTCTATATATTATTGTTACTATAATTATATTTATTATTATCATTATATCTATTATTATATTTATGTTTATTATCATATATCATTATTATATCTATTATTTTATCATTATCTATATATTATATTTCTTTGCTCTTGTTTTACTAATACTATTATTTTTTTACTATTATATTTATATTTCTATTATGAATATTTTTTACTACTATTTTCTTACTATTATCCAATTTTTTATTTTCTTATTGGTATATATTTTTGCTTATTGTTGTCACTATCCTATTATCGTATTTATATTGTGGTATCATATTTATTTATTTTACTATATTTTTGTTACATTCATAAGGGTTATTATCATCCTTTTATTTGTCATTTGCCTTAGCATTAATACCATCGATTATCTGGTTTTTTCCCTTTTGCCACGTTTTTTTTAAGAAACCTCATAAAAAGGTTTTTAAACAAGGCAATGTTTCATGTTTGGGAAATCCGAGGAATCGTGCCCTAACGTGCTGGGTTTCAATTTTTCGTTTGACCGAATCATTAAATATCCTTACTATGTCCATTTTTTTAAAAAAACAAAGCAGTATTTTGTGCTTGAAGGTTTGAAGAAATTGTGCCCTAACGTACTAGGTTTCAATTTTTCGTTCATCCAAAGGACTGAATATCTTTTTAAAATTTTGATCGTGTTGCCTCTACTTTAAAAATAAGGCAATATTTCATGTTTGGAAATCTGAGGGAACGTGCCCTAACATGCTGGGTTTCGGTTCGTTCGTTTGGCCAAATAATGAAATACCTTTTCTAAAAAATGATGACGCATGAATTTTGGGAACCATGAAATGATCTTGGTGCCAAAGGTCTGAAACATCATATCCTAACGTGCTGGATGTGGTATTTCCTCCTTTCGGAACAAGAGAGTTTCGATATCCAATTCAAGTTATCCAAATATTATTTTTTTTTGAAGATTCATATTTTAAAATCTTTTCTAATTTTTGACGTTAAGGATATTAATCAATTAATAAGGTACCAATTTTGGGCGTTGCGAGGGTGCTAAACCTTCCTCGTACGTAACTGACTCTCGGGCCTATTTTCTTAAAATTCGTAGACCAAAACATTTTCAAAAGTGGCCCAATCACACTAAAAAAGATTGGTCGCGACTCCGTTTTTCTTTTTAAAGTCAGCCCATTTTCCTAACAAAAAATGGTTTCGACAAATCGTATTTTAAATTTTTCAAATTTTCGACATTAGGACATGAGTTTATCAATTAGGTACCAAGTTTTGGGCGTTATAAGGGTGCTAACCCTTCCTCGTACGTGACCGACTCCCAACCCATTTTCTTGAATTTCATAGACCAAAATCATTGTTTTAATAAATCAAAAAATTTTTATTGAAATGATCAATTTTAAGGTGACCCGATCACACCTCGAAAAAAGATTGGTGGCGACTCCCGTTTTCGTTTTTTAAAGTTGACCCCCGTTTTTTTAAAAAAATTAAAAATGGTTTTGACAGCTTGGCGACTCCGCTGGGGACACCATAAGAGGTCAAGCCGTAAAATTGATTATTTCCTACCCTTTTGTCTAAATTTGAAAATACGATTTGAAAAATTATGATCCTTCTCATTGCATGTTGTTCTAATCCTGTAAAGTATTTCTGCATTGCATTGTATGACCGTTGTGGTCACACCCTTTTAAGTGGCTACTCCTTCGTGAGGTTTTCACCTCTGTGCAGGATAGTGAATCTCTTTTGGGTTACATCTGTACCTATGTCTTCGTGAGATTTTCATCTCCGTGCAGCCATAGGGAAATGTATTCCCCTGAACTAAACTCGGTCCGTATGAGCCTAAAATGGGTGAGGATCGAGGAATCTGGTGGTTTAGGTACCTCAACTTTAGAGCTAAACCACACGTATAAAACGTAAGGACTCACCCTAAGTAGAACTATGCCAAACCTTAGTGGTCACCCAGATAGGTGTTTATTTATTTGCTTTATGTTTTATTTCATGGTATTAACTTGTTGTGCTTTATTTTGTTGCATGTCATTTCATATTATAAAAGGTATCAATTCACGGTCAGTTACTAAGTGAGAAAGCTGGTTATGGAGAATGAATTTCTTGATAAAGTGGAAGATAATGAAGCTGTCCGCATATGGTCAGAGCAAACACAATTAGAGAAAGGGGATAGCCTAGCCGAAGGGTACACATAAAAAATATGGGACTATACTCGCATTAGTGTGATGCAAAACAATCTCTAGGAATCAAGAGAAATACGGGATGGGTGGAGTGACGAGACCAAGTAGTTGTTTTATCGCAGCTATGGGGATTTTTGTACTTGTTTGACACTAAGGTAGACGAAAATTTGTTTCGGGCCATCACCTAATATTGGAACCCTACGTATAGTTGCTTTACTATTGGAAAGGTTGATTTGGTACCCAAGGTGGAAAAGTATACAGTTCTATTGCATTGTCCCAAGATTCAAGTTGATAAAGCTTACTCAAGGGCTGCTAGTGTTCCGACCTTTTGGAGGAAATTAATGAGTTTTACAGGGATAAGTAAATAGTAGGTCACAACCAAAATCAAGCAAAAAGGTGAGTGTAAGTGCATCCCATGGAAAGTTTTAAAAGATTTGATTCTAGTACATCCTGATATGAAAAAAAGAGTCGATGCTTTTGCTTTGAGTATATACGGATTAGTGATCTTTCCTAGGGCATTGAGATATGTGGATGAAGTAGTTTCAGATATTTTTAATCGAATTGACAAACAGGTCACATATGTTCCTGCAATTTTGGCTGAGACATTTTTATCATTGAATGCATTTATGAGAGCTGAGGAAGGCAGATTTATAGGATGTGTGCAGTTGTTTTGGCTTGGTTCCATAGTTATTTCTGGAAGGTAGATAAGGTTTCTTATCGAATCTTCTCAAAAAATTACTCCCTATTAAAAGAGATAGTGGCCACCCCAAGGAGAGATGACATATCAAAAGAAAATTGGATAGCGCTTCTACGAAATCTCCAAGAAGAAGACGTTGAGTGGAGAGCTCCCTGGATGGCTCCCGATAAAGTGCTGTACTGGTGTGGGAGTTTTGATTGAGTCCCTCTACTTGGAATTTGGGGAGCCATTGGATATGCACCCCTGCTCGTACTGAGGTAATATAGATCAATGCATTTCATACTGGAAACATATGGGTTGTCTCAATGTGAGTTTTCGTATAAGGGAGATAGCTACAAAAAAAGGATTAAGGAGATTTCTAATGCTTGGAACCAGACCCGTTGTATGAAGAGAGTTGACGTATGTCCAATGACAACCCCAGAGTACAATGGATGGTAGAGTAGAAGAGTCAATGACAATATCCCTGTGCCAAGTTTAGAAGGCCCTCGATCAATCAAAAAATATTTACAAGTGGTCCCATCAGAATTAGAGATTATAAAACAAGATTTTGAAAAGAGGAGTTCAGAGCTCGGAAAGAGGATAGAGAAGTTAGAAGAAGAAAAAATGTACCTGATATTAGATGTGGATGTTCAGAAATTAGAGGCTGATAAATTAAGAAAAGGGAAGAAAAAGGCCGAGGAAGATCTGGATAGTTTAAAGACAGAATATAAGAAGCTACGTCTATCAATGAAAAATGCCGAATTGGGGAAGACTTCGGAACAGTGGCAATATGAGATTCAAGAGGAAAAGGCCAAAGCTGACCATTAGGAGAGGAAGTTCCAAGAAATGCAGGTGCAAAATAAGGCCCTAGAAAAGAGTTTGGCAGAAAGACAGAAAGAGAAATGTGGATTAAAGGCTAGAGTGGCTGAACTGGGACGGTCTCTTCATCACCATCGAAGTTGTACTTCTGCAATCGAGCTAAAGTCAAGTCTGAATAAGATTGAGGAAATGAAGGACAAGATTGAAAAATTAGAATCGTCATTACAAAATTGTGAACTTCGAATCGAGCTTCTTGAAGCAAGAGAAGGGCATTGGAAGGAAGAGCTTAACCATTCTCATGATCAAGTTAAAAATAGGGATTATTTCATGGATGAAGCCATAGCTCAAATTCGAGAGGTAGCTGATCATTTGTAGACTTTGGCAGTACAGACTGATACATTGAGAATGAAATATGAGCTACAGTCAGATCGTGGTCAAGAGGTAGCCTTGTTGTTTAGGAAAGTTAAGACTTTGGGCATTAAGGCGAAAACATATTTGTAGTCAGTTTTATGTAAAGGATTTTGTTTTCTAATAAAGCTTTCTAAATGAAATTGAATCTGAATCGATGCCTTTTTGCATTCATGCATTTGCATCACATCGTATCATATGCATTTAAATCCATAGAAAGACCCTAATTAGTTGAAGTTATTACACAGAGAGAGAGAGATAAGAAAAAGCTAATCTGGAAACTAAACATCATTACGGTACATGTGCTAAGACAAAAAATATAGATCAAAGGCTCGAACAGTTCCAGAGAGACATGCAAAACCAGCTACAAGAGCAGTTGGCAAAGGTCCAACAAGATATGAGGGAACAAATGATGGAAGCCCAAAGAAATATGGTGGCTCAAATGACTCAGATACTGAATGGGGCAATAGACAAGGGAAAAGGCCCCATGACTAATACTAGAGAAGATAACGAGGATTATCCTCTGGGTTTTACCTCACCGCATGCACAAACACAACCTGAAGCATATCCTCGAAGGCCATCTATTACAATTAGGCCTCAACAAGGTCAAGCTGATAATGGGGTGCCCATGAATTTCTAAGTTGGCTCAGGATCTAACCTAGGAGATAACCCTACTAATCCTGTTATCCCTAATTTAGATATAGCGAGAGGGAAGGGACGAGAATTGAATTACCAAGGCAGTTAGAAGACCATTGTAGATGGTTAGAAGAAAAGTTCAAGGTCTTGGAAAACGCAGATAATCACCATGGAATTGATGCTAAAGACTTGAGCTTGGTCCCAGATTTGGTGTTTCCTCACAAGTTCAAAATTCTAGAATTTGAAAAGCACAATAGGACTAGCTGTCCTGAAGCCTATATTACCATGTTCTGTAGACGGATGACTGGGTATGTTAATAACGATCAACTGTTGATCCATTGTTTCCAAGATAGCTTCATGGGGGTAGCGTCTAGGTGGTACAACCAATTGAGCAGTGCTAAGATGAATTCCTGGAGAGACCTAGCATAAGCATTTATGAAACAATACAATCATGTGACAGACATGACGCCTGGCAAAATCACCTTGCAAAACATGGAAAAGAAATCAAATGAAAGCTTCAGGTAGTATGCATAAAGATGGAGGGAAGTTGCTATGCAAGTTCAGACATCGCTCCTAAAAAGGAAACTACAATACTTTTTATCAATACTTTAAAAGCCCCATTCATTACTCATATGATAGGAAGTACCACAAAGAGCTTTGCGGATATAGTAATGGTGGGAGAAATGATTGAAAACACCATAAGGAGTGGCATGATAGAAGCAGGGGAGAACACCAAAAGGTCAGCTCTAAGGAAAAAGGAGAATAAGGTGAATAATACGAGCACATATAACAAAGGGTACTCAAAGGCAATTACTATTAGCCAACCAAAAGTAATCACCGCTGGGCAACAAGGTTCGACAAGACAGGAACCAGGTACAAAATAAAACTCTAAAAAGCTCTAATTTACGCCAATCCCAATGACGTATAGGAAGTTATATCAAATTTTATTTGACGTACACGTGGTGTCCCTATTTTTTTTAAAACCAATACAGCCCCTATATCCCAAATGGTATGATTCAAACGCTCAATGTGACTATCACGCTAGAATACGGGGGTATTCAATAGAAAACTGCATTGCTTTCAAGAAGGTAGTTGAGAGACTTATTAAGATGGGGATCATAAAGTTTGATGATACACCAAGTGTAGAAAATCTATTACCTAATGATGGAGATAAGGGGGTAAATGCGATTGGTGAAAGTATCGTGAGAAGAATCAAGGAGAATATTACGAAGGTGAAAACCTCGTTGAGAATTGTCTGGAGAGAAGTGGTAAGAAGAGGATTAATAGTATCAGATTCTATGGAAGGATGTGAAGGGCATGAGTTCTACAAAATAGAAGGGCATGATATCCAGGAATGTGTTGAGTTTAGGGTCTTGGTGCAAGGCCTTATGGACAATAAAGAATTGGAATTTTCTGAAGAAGGCTTAGGGGAAGGAATTGTATGTGCGATAGAAGGAGAGTTGGTAAACCAAAAAGTCAATTATCCGATGATCATCATCTCCCGACCAAAAAACACGGTAGGCGGAACACAGATGGCACCAAATGTTGTAATCCAAAAACCTGTTTCCTTTACTTATAAGGATAACAAAATGGTACCTTGGAATTATGACTGTAATGTAACAATACCAGGAGGGGAGATCCTAGCTAGCGATTCTAAGGAGGAATAAAATGAAAGATTTTACACACATAGTGGAAGGCGTTACGACTCGGTAAACGTTAGAACAGAACTAGTGAAATTAAAGACCTTGGTAGTTGAACGAGAGAAAAGACCTGAGGCACTGGTCAATGCACCAGTAAAGGAGGAAGAAGCTAAAGAATTTTTGAAATTCTTGAAGCATAGTGAATACAGTGTGGTAGAGCAATTGCGCAAACAACCGGCTTGCATATTAGTGCTAGCATTGCTTTTAAGCTCAAAAGTACATCGCGAGGCATTGATGAAAGTGTTGAATGAGACCCATGTTACTAAAGATATATCTGTCAACAAACTAGACCGTCTGGTTAATAATATAAGTGCCGACAACTTTATTTATTTCAGTGATGATGAAATTCCACCTAGGGGCATGGGATCGACTAAGGCTCTACACATCACTACTCGTTGCAAGGGATATACTCTGCCAAGTGTGTTATCAATAATGGATCGACTTTGAATGTCTTACCATTGTCTAAGCTGAAGAGATTGCCTATAGAGAGTTCTCACATGAAGACATGCTAGAACATAGTGAGGGCATTGGACGACACTGAAAGAAGAGTAATGGGAAGAATCGATATACCTTTGTTGATTGGACCAAACACATATGAAGTAGATTTTCTAGTAATGGACATCAAGCCCTCTTGCAATTGCTTGTTAGGGAGGCCTTGGATACATTCGGCAGGAGCATGCCTTCATCATTACATCAAAAATTAAAACTAGTGACGGAAGGTCGACTAGTTACTATAAATGCTGAAGAGGACATTATAACAACTGTTACCAACGACGCACCATATTTAGAGACAAATGAGGAGACCAATGAGTGTCCCTTTTGATCTTTAGAGTTTGTGAACGCAACATTTTGGAAGGGAATGAGGTTCCGGTGCCTAGGATATCCAGGAGCATGAGAATGGGCTTACAAATGATGGTGGGGAAATGAGTCTTACTGGGAAAAGAACTGGGTAGACATCTCCAATAAGGGATTCAAGTTCCGATGCTGAAAGAAAAAAAAATCATTTTGGCTTGGGTTTCAGGCTAGATGGTAGACAAAGGAAAAAAGAGATGGAAAAGAAGCAGGAGAGAAAGAAAGCACAGTTGAGTGGGGAGAAAGTCAAGTGGGAATTAATGGCATTCCCTCACATATCCCAGTCTTTTGTATTAGGAGGGATAATTCATTCCAAGACAAGATTGTTGAGAAATGAAGACCACCATATCAATGCCATACACGAGGAAGGAATTGGATGAAGAAACTTGTTGGGCATTCGTCCTTATGAACCTGGAAGTGTTTTGAACAGCTGGACTGCAGAGGAACTCCCTGTAGTGTTTAGAGATTCCACAGAGTAATGTTTAGAACACACTTGTTGCTTTAAAGCCTCGAAGCAATAAGATTTCATTTGTGAAATAGGCTCATGTTCAGAAATCTTTGTTATAATAAAATACATCTTTGATGATCAATTCGAGCAAATATTCTTTCATTTTTTTATATATTCTTTTTATCTTCTAATTTCATTCCAAAAATTTTTGTTATCCTCATTCATATCATGTAAATAGTTATTCTTGAATTTATTTGTTCTTTGTACATTCTTTTGTGCCTACCACAGGTCCCTAGATATCAATGACATGAGCAACGATATTACAGATTCAGAGTTCCCTTTTGAGCAAGACATGCATTTAGAGGAATCTCAGGATTTTGAAGGTGACAGAGATTGTGACTTGCCTCTAAATTTGTTAAGGATGGTAGAATAAGAGGAGAAACAAATTTTACCCCATAAAGAGGTGGTCAAGAATGTAATCTTAGAAGAAGGGAAGATAGTGGGGAAGATACTGAAAATAGGAACGCGCACAGCTGGAGAGACAAAGCAAGACCTCATTGAGTTACTATGAGAGTTCAAAGACGTCTTTGCATGGTCATACCAAGATATGCCTAGGCTAAGTACTGATATTGTAGTGCATCGCCTTCCCATAAGAGAAGAATGCAAGCCAGTTCAGCAAAATCTACAAAGGATGAGGCCTGATGTGGTTTTAAAAATAAAAGAGGAAGTCGATAAATAGTTTGATGCTGGTTTTCTACAAGTGGTCAAATACTCAGAGTAGGTTTCCAATATTGTTCCTGTCCCCAAGAAGGATGGAAAGGTTTGGATGTGCGTAGACTATAGAGACTTAAATAAAGCCAGCCTAAAGGACAATTTTCCTTTGCCTCATATTGACACGTTGGTGGATAATACGGCAGGATACTCACTCTTTTCTTTCATGGATGATTTTTTGGGATACAATCAGATCAAGATGCACCCTGAGGATATGAGAAAACTACCTTCATAACATTGTGGGGTGCCTTTTGTTATAAGCTGATGCCATTCGGGATAAAGAATGTAGGAGCAACATATCAAAGGGTCATGGTAACCTTATTCCATGACATGATGCACAAAGAGATTGAAGTATATGTTGATGACATGATCACCAAATCTCGAACAAAAAAGGAACACATTGAAGTTTTGAAGAAGATGTTTTTGAGATTGAGAAAATTTCAATTAAAGCTCAACCTGACAAAATATACTTTTGGAGCTTAGTCAGGGAAATTACTAGGCTTCGTAGTCAGTGAGAGAGGAATCAAGGTTGACTCAAATAAGGTCAAAGCTATACAAGAATTGCCTCCACCACGCACTCAAAAAGAAGTTCGAGGTTTTCTTGGAAGGTTAAATTATATTGCTCGATTTATTTCACAATTAACTGAGAAATGTGATCCCATATTTCGTTTTCTTAAGAAACACAACCAAGGCATATGGGACGATGAGTGCCAGAAAGCTTTTGACAAAGTCAAACAATATCTGTCAAATGCCCCAGTGCTATCTCTGCTTAATCCAGACAGACCACTAATACTGTATTTGATAGTGTTCAATAACTCCATGGGATGTGTGATTGGTCAACATGATGAGTCAGGAAGAAAGGAAAAGGCAATATATTATCTCAGTAAAAAGTTCACTGAGTGTGAAATGAGATATTCGTCAATTGAGAAATTGTGTTGTGCCTTGATTTGGATAACTCGGAGGTTGAGGCAATATATGCTATATCATACAACCTAGTCAATTTCAAAACTTGACCCATTAAAGTATATGATGGAGTCAACTGCTCTGAATGGAAGAATGGCAAGGTGACAAATTTTGCTTTCTGAATTTGATATAGTCTATGTGAACCAAAAAGCTATAAAAGGGAGCGCAATAGCAAAATTTTTGGCTAGTAGGGCTTTAGAAGATTATGAACCTTCGAGCTTTGATTTCCCCAATGAAGAGTTAATGAATGTGGCAACTAATGAAGAGTATCCGTGGAAGCTAAACTTTGATGGAGCATCAAATGCTATAGGAAATAGAATTGGGGCAGTCTTGGTATCCCCAAATGGAGATCATTATCCATTCACATGCAAATTGGATTTTGATTGCACAAACAGTATGACAGAGTATGAGGCATGTATCATGGGAATTCGAGCAGCTCTAGAGCATAAAATCAGAGTGCTAGAAGTATACAGAGATTCTACATTAGTAATTTACCAGCTTAAAGGTGAATGGGAGACAAGAGACCCCAAACTGATCGATTACCAAAAAATAGTTCTGGGATTGATTGAAGAGTTTGATGACATCACTTTTAATTATCTCCTACGCGATGAAAACCAGATGGCATATGCTTTGGCAACTTTGGCTTCTATGATTAAATTAAACAAACCAGAGGATATGAGACCTATTCAGATGGGTATTTTTAAAGTTCCGGCTCATTGTTATAACATGGAAGAGGAGGAAAAGGATGACCACCCTTGGTATCATGATGTATTACGATACGTAAGAAATCGTGAGTACCTTGATCATGCAACTAAGAATGAAAAAAGGACGTTAAGAAGATTAGCCTGTGATTATGTCTTAGATGGGGATATCTTATACAAAAGAAGGAAAGATCAGGTAATATTGAGATGTGTTGACTCTGTTGAAGCTAGGAAGATTTTGGAAGAAGTTTATGAGGGTGTTTATGGAACATATGCTAATGGATTCACAATGGCTAGACAGATAATAAGATTCGGATACTATTGGTCCACCATGGAAGGAGATTGTATCAACTATGCCAAAAGATGTCATAAATGCTAGATTTGTGGAGATAAAATTCACTTACCGCCTTCACCTTTGCACGTTATGACTTCTCCATGGCCTTTTTCCATGTGGGGTATAGATGTCATTGGGTCAATCTCACCGAAAGCTTCGAATGGGCATCGATTCATCTTTGTGGTTATTGACTACTTCACGAAATGGGTGGAAGTTGCTTCATACGCTAGTGTTACCAAGTCAGCAGTAAGTTAGTTCTTGAAGAAGGAAATCATATGTCGATATGGAATGTCGAGAGGATCATTTAAGATAATGCACTGAACTTGAACAACAGTACGATAGTAGAAGTTTGCAGTCAATTCAAGATCAAACACCACAACTTATCTCCGTATCACCCAAAAATGAATGGGGCAGTGGAAGCAGCCAATAAAAACATCAAGAAGATAATAGGGAAAATAACTGAGACTTATAAGGATTGGCACGAGAAATTACCATTTGCACTCTATGCTTATCGAACGTCTGCCAGAACTTCTACTGGGCCAACTCCTTTCTCGTTGGTTTATAGGATGGAGACTGTCCTACCTATTGAAGTAGAGATACCTTCTCTTCGAGTTTTGTCAGAGATAAAGCTGGATGAAGCATAATGGATCCAGTCTCGACATGATCAGTTGAGCTTGATTGAAGAAAAGAGGCTAAGGGTTATTGTCACGGTCAGATGTACCAAAAACGAATGATTCAAGCTTATGATAAAAAAGATCCTTTCCAAACAAAGGGATTTTAGAGGAAAATGGATTCCAAATTGGGAAGGACCCTATGTAGTAAAGAAGGCTTTCTCTGGAGGTGCATTGATTTTGATTGAAATGGATGGGAAAAGCTTACCCAATCCTGTGAACTTGGATTCAGTCAAAAAATATTTTGCTTAAAAAGGAGAAGAGGCCAAGGTGAAAACCCACAAAGGGCACTTTCAGACTTCAAAAAAAAAAAAGAGAGGCCTAAGTGAAAACCCGTAAAGGGAGCCTTGAGACCAAAGGGGTTTTGAGTTGAAAACCTAAGAAGGGCGGCTCAAATTTTGAAGGGCATGCAGTGATTTTGCTATACCTGAATCAACAAGAAAAGAAGTATGTTACATATCGGAGCATCAACAAATTACTTTGGATCTTCTAAACGCATGTTAAGCTCGGAGCAGTCTTCATGGAGTCTGTATATGGAAGCCGAATCGGCGATATCTAGGGCACCTAATTCTTTTTCCTATTCATATTAATTTACTATCTTTGGATTCTTTTTCTTCTCAAAGATATTTTCCCAGTAAATTTCCTTTTAGTTGATAATTTATTCAGTTTGAACTATCCTTAAGATCAATTTATTTGTTGTCCATTATTACCATTCATAAAGTATGTTGCATTGAAATAATGATCGATAAACTAATAATATTTTCACAGAAGAAGTTCTACATATTAATTTGGAAATTTCTAGATAATACAATAAACTGAAGCATGACAATTGTTTAGAATTTCCATGTGTAAGGATTGGAAATATTTGAGAAAGAAGAGTCTAGATAGATACTATTTCTCTGAATTCTCTGTCCAAATGGTAATTGGACAAAATAACGAGTTGATAAGCGATGTCATTTTCATCGAGTCATGACATTTAGGGAATGATGTGACAAACCAAATTGATGGGGGAAAATGCAAAACCCTTGAATTGTGGTGGAATGAATTGGAGTTGAAACAAATCCTATATCCTTAAATTGCAGTAGGGACGGACTGAAAAAGTTTCGATTCCTATAAATCGTAGTGGAATGGTTTGAAGGTAGTACAAGCCTTGTGTCACCAAGGATCAAACAGAGCGGACTCTAAAATTACTGTAAGATAAATTATTTGAGCAGAATATGATTGATACTTCAAAAGGAACGGGGATAAAGAACAAATGAGTGATGACACCTTGAGTAGGAATCATGCTCATAACATTTTTGCATTCATATATCATAGCGCGTCTAATTAGGAGCATTTGACTCATATCGATCAGGGCATCCTAATCATTCGGCAGAAGTATATACCTATTCTACAGGTCATGTCCTCTATAGGACATTGTAGTAGAGTAGATTGACGCTTTCAGCCTGGCATCCCTGAGTTTGCAGTGGAGCAGATTGAAGATAGCAAATCTTGTCTTCCTGAGTTTGCAGCAAAGCGGATCGAAGATACCACCGACATCCACGAGTTTGCGATGGAGTAGGCGAAGATAGCGATCTTATCTTCTTGAGATTGCGAGGAAGCGGATCGAAGATACCACCGACATCCACGAGTTTGCGATGGAGCGGTCAAGATAGCAGATCTTGTCTTCACGAGATTGCGATGAAACGGATCAAAGATACCACCGACATCCACGAGTTTGCGATGGAGTAGGCGAAGATAGCGATCTTGTCTTCCCGAGATTACGGTGAAGCGGATCGAAGATACCGACCGCATCCACGAGTTTGCGGTGGAGTAGATCAAGATAGCGAGATCTTGTCTTCTTGAGATTGTAGTGAAGCGGATCAAAGATACTAGTCTAGCATCCCTGAGTTTGCAGTGGAGTAGACCGAAGATAATAGATCTTGTCTTCCTGAGATTGCAGTGAAGCGGATCGAAGATACTAGTCTGGCATCCCTGAGTTTGCAGTGAGCAGACCGAAGATAGCAGATCTTGTCTTCCTGAGTTTGCAGCGAAGCAAATAGATGACACCAGTCTGACCTCCTTGAGTTTACAGCGGAGCAGACTAAAGATTGCAGATCTTGTCTTTCTAAAATTGCAGCGAAGCAGATCAGAGACACTAGCCTTGCCTCTCTGAGGTGGTAGTGGAATAGATCGAAGAAAGCAAATCTTATGGAAAATATTATTTTCCTAAAGTTGCAGTGAAGCAAATTGAACCCGTCAGACTTATTTCCCTGAAAGAGCAAAAGAACAGATAGTCCAATACTTCTAAAGTTGCAGAAGTTGCAGAGAAGTAAAGTTAAGTTGAAATTCCAATACCCTTAAAGCTTCAGTTGGATTGGAAGCCATTTGGAGAAGACGAGGACCAAGAAGTCAAGACCCAACAAGACCGGTCAAAATTTGTCCTTTTATAGTCTTTGCTCTATTCCCATTACACAACAATGAGCAAAGAGGGGCAGCCAACACAGGCCTTTGGTCGCGCCGCAATCAGTGCGCGGATAGTGCTCCTCACCGCCCCATCTTTGCCGTTCACCTGCAAAAGGAAAGAAAAATGGCAGAAACAACAAGATAGTTGTATTTATTTTTTGATTTATTTTTGGGGCTATAAAAACCCTGATGTAATCTGTAAAAGAGGCAGAAACACAAAAAGAATACAGAAATAAAATACAGAATCTTTAAAAGCCATAGGTGATTTTCGATAGTTTTATTTTATTTATTTTTTTATTTTCATTTTCGATATATATAAAATCATACAAATCATTTTTTTTCTTCTAAATACTACTAGAAATAAAGGAAAAGAAATTACCTCTCGATTTGTTTTGGAAAACAGAGGTTTCTGGCCTACGGCCGCCGTATATGGCGGCGTTTGTGGTGGCGCGTGTGGCGGTGGTCCGTAGGTCCAATGACCGGAACCCAGACGGAAGAAAGGACGATTTGAGAAGATTTTTGAATTTTTTTTAAAAAATAGATTGGAATGATTTTTTTTTAAAAAAGTGGTTTATATAGCACTATAGAAACGGCACCGTTTTTGCTTAAGTTAATAAGCATTAAAACGACATCGTTTAAAGGGGCAAGATTCACGTGTTGACCCGATACCCGGGGAGGATCCGCGTGTTTTTACTAAAGGTTTAATTGCTCTATAGGTATTACATTTTTTTATTTTCGATTTGGCCCTGAATTAGGGTCTTTGATTCAATTTGGTCCTTAAGGCCATTTCAAAGGCAGAAGAAGGAACGACGTCGTTTAGGAGATAAGGCATAATTTCCTAAGAGGTCTCTATGGTGTGACGCGCGTCCTAATCTGGTCCTTTTACATTTTTTATTCTAGATTTCATTTTTATTTCGATTTGATCCCTGTTTCCTTGATTTCTAACCTTTTTATTTTTAATTACTTTATCATTATATCAAATTATTTCATTTTTAGTCTATATTATTAAAATTTGTATATTGTATATTACTCAAATTGATTTATTATTAATGAAAAGTTTTCTATAGATTTTTATTTTAATATATATTATTTTTTAAATTGTTATATTATATAAATTTTTATATTTAAAGTTTTTATATATTATTTATTTAAAACACATGTTTATTTTATTTTGTATATATATATATATATATATATATCCATTTTAGATTTTGCCATATCTTTTTTTTGTTTTTGTTTTTTTTAATTTTTTGTTGTGGTATCTATTTATTATTTGGTATATGTCATTTATCTTATATTGTTATTTTATTTTTATACTTGATCTTGTATGTAAAGTTTCATATTTATTTCGTAGTTTTTATCTTTCGTTACTTATTACTTTATATTTTTATTTGTTTATCCATGATCTTTTATCTGCTTATTATTTTTATGTTTGCTTTAGTATAATCATTTTATTTCTGCATCATTTGCTATTTTACGTTATTCTTCCTCTTAATTATCTATGTTAGTATCAAATGTTAGTATATTATGTAATTTTTGTAAATTGTTTTTGATATTTATGTTTTGTAATGTATTAAAGAAATATTTTATTCAAAACATTTTTAATAAAATACATTTTGCTAAATTGTCACATTTTATTCAAAAGTTTTTAAAATACGGCGATACATAATATTTGGGGGCTTCGAGAAAAATTGTACCCTAACTCATTGGGTTTCAGTTTTTCTTGTTGAACGTAAGATATTAAGTATCCCTTTTTGAATTTAAAACCCATAAGCTTCAAATCAAAACTTATTCTCGGGAATTCAAGATGTTGTATCCTAACTTATTAGATATGATGTTTTGTGTCTCAAGGTAAGGATTTTCTACAAATAAAGGCAAACTTAGTTTCGAAGTCGTGAAATGTTGCGTCTTAACTCATTGGGTGTGACATTTTATTTCTTTGAGATAAGCTAGTCTTGGCTTTCTTTCAAATAAAAGGATCGTATTTTAAATTTTTCAAATTTTCGACATTAGGACATGAGTTTATCAATTAGGTACCAATTTTTGGGCGTTACGAGGGTGCTAACCCTTCCTTGTACGTAACCGACTCCTGAACCTATTTTCTTGAATTTCATAGACCAAAATCATTGTTTTAATAAATCAAATTTTTTTATTAAAATGATCAATTTTAAGGTGACCCAATCATACCTCGAAAAAAGATTGGTGGCGACTCCCGTTTTCTTTTTTTTAAAGTTGATCCCTATTTTTTTAAAAAAATTAAAAATGGTTTCGACAAATAGTTTTTCTTATGTTTTACACCTTTCGGAACCCAAATTGGCTAAACTATGCCATTCAGAGTCTAATGGTTGATTTGAGCTTCTGTAAAAAGATGAAAAAGGCCAAACATCAAGGAGGACCTCAACTGTCGTGGATGTCATGACACTAGTACGTATGTGTCACAACACTAACTCCCTAATGGTTGATTTGAGCTTGTGTAATGGAATTTCCTAAATATTTAAAAATCATTATGTTGCTAAATGTTAATTCGGGTTTACTTGGAGTTAAAATAAAAAAATATTAGTTAAGTGTACTTTAGAGTAAAGAAATTAGGTGACCTTGAGACTTAAGTTAATTAAGTACTAAAAGAAGGCATAAGATGAGTAATTGGCAAAGTGCTGATGGCGCCATAAGTTGGACATGAGGGAAGGAGTTCGAATCACCTAGCAAGCAATTAGGAATTTTTATTTTTTTGCTTTAGCTTAAGCATGTGTCGGCAAGAGATAAGGTTAGGGTGAGTTGGATTGTTTTTATTTTGGTAAGAAGATTAAGGATTTGGAAAGCTAAAGATAAGGGCTTGAATTGGGGGATTATGTTTCATCAACTTAAGGAAAAAGGAGGGGGATAAGGCTAAAGAGTAGGAAGATGTTTTGGAAACTTTCCAATGGCCTTTTGACCATTGTATTAGGATGGCATAGAGACTAGGGGGGATGGCCGGTTTTGTGTGTTTTGGTAGGCTTTGGTGTTGGTAAAAAACATTCATTTGGCCATTTTCTTAGCAAAACATCTTTCCCCTCCACCCATATTCTCTCTAGCCGAAATTTGCCAACATACTTGAGTAAACAATTCATCTTTGAGCTATTCTCTTTTGATCATTTCGGTTTTGAAACTTTTTCTCTCCCAAATCCTTTCTTCTCTTTGTGACCGAAAACACTTAGGCAAACAAGGATTCTTCTTTTTTTATTTTTCTCATTTTTCCTCCCCAAATGCCGAATGCACTTTTCTCTTAAACTCCATTCTCTTTTCTTCTCTTTTCTTTCTTTCTTTCTCTCTTGAAACTAAATTATATCACTTCCAATTGCCCATTTTTTTCATTTTCTTCTTCATTAAAATCTCTCCAATACTTTCATCCATGGCCGAATGTTAACTTGTTCTTGTGCCAAAATTTTTTTTTCATTTTCTTTTATCACAACCAATATCTTTAATCATACATAATTCTTCTCACTCGATTTTCTTTTCAATCGTGGGCATAGTGAGATTTTTGGAGGGTAGAAACTCAAGGTGTTCTTGAGTATTTTTTTTTAACTTTGGAATCGATTTCAAGAAATAAGGTAAGGAGATTTTCTTTTAAGGGTTCTTGTTTTATTCATTATATTAGTATAGTTAGTTATTAATTGATTCCGTTTTAGGGACATAATCGCTCGATCGTTTCTTCGAGGAACGAAGATAATCGTAGTAAGCCAAATCTCAAATCTTATAAATCGTTAGACATATTTCGATACTTATAAGTCAGACTAATGATCTTATGTCTTTAGAGACATTCAAGATAGGGCAGAAAAGGGCAGTCCATAGTCTTCGAAAGAGGGGCGGTTCCGTTAATCCCCTAATTATAAACGAAGGGCTATTTCGGGAATCCGAGATTTTCCACCGTGTTGCGGACCTTCAATCGAGGAGAATCAATTATTTGAAGTCGTTCGTACTCCCGAACCTTTGTACGTTCGTGGATTCTCATCGGGCAACGAATCAACAATCGAGGAGAAACCAAAAATAGAAGTGGTTCAAAATCAAAAGGGTAAAGATTTAGATCGTTTACCAATAGTGTATTTTTAATAAATGAAAGTGTTCTAATGGTTCGTGTTACATTTAGGTGTTGACGAGCGGGAAGGTTTAGTACTCACGATACCAAGGTGTGTAACTTCACACTTATCTCGGGTTAGATGTCATACCGTAGTATTGAGCAAAATCGTAAAAATGACAAAATCGGTACATTACGAAATAATTGGTATTTTTGGTGAAATTACATGAAAATGGTTAAAATTGTGAAAATTACGAAAACGCCCTCGATGAGTTAGTTGGTAAAATGTAAATTTTATGTCTCATGTGTAAATGGGCCGAAAATCCTGTTAGATCGTAAAATGGGCCGAAATCTTTGTTAGATCGTTAAATGGGCCGAAATCTATACTAGATTGTTAAATGGGCCGAAATCCCTGATAGATCGTTAAATGGGCCGAAATCCCTGATAGATTGTTAAATGGGCCGAAATCTCTGCTAGATCGTTAAATGGGCCGAAATCCCTACTAGATCGTTAAATGGGCTAAATGATATTTTGTATTATGGGCCTTAATAAAAACCTGAAATATTGACTCACATGTAAATTGGGCCTTTTTGCTTAAATCATCATATGTATATAGACTATTTTGCATACATGTTGCATGGGATGGGATTAATGATGAAGAGAAGAAAGGCCTGTTGCCAAAATCTAGTTCGGTGGCTTTGCCACAAAATAATTAAATGGCTCATTGCCTCTAGTTCGGTGGCTCTGCCACAAATATTTTAATGGCTCAATGCCTCTAGTTCGGTGACTTTTTCACAATCTAGTTCGGTGGCTCTGCACAAATATAAAATGGCTTAATGCCTACGATTGGTGTGTTGGCGGGGTGGGTTGACTTGATCCCCATAGGTGTGATGTTGGTACGGGTGGTGTGAAGCGGATGGAAATTAGGTTTGGGCGGGAAATTTCATTTTGCATGTATCTCATTATTTTTATTGCTAAATCTGTTTATGGGCTTAAGCCCAAAATTATGATTTGATGATCTGGCCCAGTGGATAGAGTAAGTAAGTTATACACTGAGTTCTGAGTAACTCACTCCCTCAAATTTTTCATCTGAGGTAATGGAAATTGACGTGGACTTGGGCCGAGGATGACTTCGTGGAGGCCATACTGCAAATATGGGTTTAATAAACTTTGAATTTTTAAATAAGTACTTTCTTTAATTTGCTAATTTGGGTATGATGTAATAAGGCCTCTATTAATATTTTATGGATTTTATGTGTGGATGGATTTAAATTATATTTTAGATATTTAATATGGGCTTATATTTATCTTATAATGTTTTCTTAAAATACTTTGGTTTTTTTAAAACATATGAAATCCTTTATCTATTTTTATTTTTAAATATTTTGAACTCTTATAAAAATTACTTTAAGTTTTTGCGAAATAAATATTAAATGATGAGATTTTCAACTAATGTTTCTCAAATACATCAAATTTAAAATTATTTCTCTTGGTTTCTATTAAACTCTATTTTCAAAAGGGTTTTGATATACCGATTCACCTAAATTATTGAGGTAGTTCGATCTATGTAACAAACCAAATCTCGTCTTATCGGATAGGTCGGGTTTGGGGTGTTACATTTAATGGTATCAGAGCTAGTTTCAAAACTCGGCTGTGGTTGGGTTCAACAAATAACTTCTGAAATTATTTCAATTATGTTTTAAAGAATAGTATGGCACCACAAGCATCCGGCACCAAGTCAAGTAAGTATTCGATACTGAATAATTATTATGATGATGATATGATCATAGGAACACTCTAGAACTTCTATTTTTAGATGTTGAAAATCGTAGAGATTGAGACTATAGGATGTGTTTGCGAAAAACAACTTTATCTCTCAAATCTCATAAAACATCATTAATAAACACTGAAATAATTTTCTGATTCATAAAACTTGTAATCAGATTAAATCAAATTAGTCATCATGAGCACTAGAAGACGTGGTTGTGGACGCGGTAGACGTGGCCGTGGTAGAGGACGAGGTGTTAGAGGTGCAACTGAAGCACCAAATCATATGCCGGAAATGGATGCACCTACGTCATTTGAGAGTAAGACGGGATCACATGATCATATGGAAGAAGATAATGCTTTGACACAAGCAATGCTGCGAGTCCTAGAAAGGGTCGCTGGAACTAGAATTGGGCCAACAACTCATGGGTCAATTTCGGAACGACTCAAGTCAAATAATGCAGAAGTCTTTAGAGGAGTTTCCGGTGTAGCTCCGAATGTCGCAGAGTATTGGCTCGAAGCTGTGGAACGGATTATGGATGATATGGAATGCACTGTCGAGCAGAAACTGAAAGGAGCTGTATCCTTGTTAAGAGACGAGGTGTATCAATGGTGGCTTACTGTTCGAGAGGGCACTGAAGCTACATTGATCACATGGGAATTCTTCAAAGCTGCCTTTCAAGGGAAATATATAGGAACAAGTTATGTAGACGCCCGAAGGAAGGAATTTCTGAATTTAATTTAAGGGAATAAGACAGTGGCAGCATATGAGGCTGAGTTTTTATGCTTGAGTCGCTATGCTCAGACAATAGTGTCAACGGATCATGAACGTTTTGCCACGCTTGTGGAGAAGGCCAAGATGGCCGAAGAGGCTAAGAACTCAGAACGTCAGAATCGGGAAAGATTTAGAAGCAAGACAAATATAAAGCAGTCGGGTTCTTCAAAAAGGTTTCTGAAGAGGCCTCGGAATGATGAACCAGCTCAAGGTAGAGCACCTGTAGCTAATAATCAAAGTCGAGATTGTGCTGAATGTGAAAAAAGGCATTTTGGAGAGTGCTGGGGGAAAATGGGCGCTTGTTATAAATGTGGTTCAATGGATCATCAATATAGAAATTTCCCTTGACGTACGGATACAACTCGGGAAGTTCGTATCTTGATGCACTGTAGGCGGAGGTACTCAAGCACCACCGAGAGGTCGTGAACCGTGTCGTGGTGGTAATGGGTGGACATGGTCAAGGTGCACCGGTCGAGGCAATGGTCCTAGAGGTAACACGATGCAAGACGGCCGAGTTGGTCTATGCGGTTAGGCGCCATGAGGATGGCAATGCACGATGTAATAAGCGATACGTTCTTCATCTTCGATGTACCTATTACTACTTTAATAGATATTGGTTCTACCCATTCGTACATTGCTAGCGCCATATCTGGAAACTTAAATCTAGAATCTGAAATTACCAATAGTGAAATAACAGTAATTAGTCCTTTAGGATAGTCGGTAATTGTAAATAAACTGTTTCGAGACGTGCCCTTAGAAATTCAAGAAGAAGTATTTTTGGCGAATTTGATGGAATTGCCTTTCGGCGAGTTCAATCTCATTCTGGGCATGGATTGGTTGGTTATGCATCGGCGCATTTGGATTGTGCTAAAAAGCGGATGTCAATAAGAACTTCGGATGATAAGGATGTAATAATGATAGGCGAATGAAGGAATTATTTGGCAAATGTGGTATCTGCGTTGAAGGCAGAAAAGTTTGTACGGAAGGGATATGGAGCATTCCTAGCCTTTATTTGTGCTTTGGATGCCAAAGAGTTATCCGTGAATGATGTGAGAACGGTAAAGGAATTTTCAGATGTATTTCCCGATGAACTTCCTAGTATACCTCCAGATCGGGAAGTAGAATTTGGCATTGAGCTTTTGCCCGGAACGGCTCCAGTGTCTATTGCTCCTTATAGAATGGCACCGAAGGAGTTGGTGGAGCTTAAAGCTCAAATTCAAGAATTGTTGGATCAGGGATTTATTCGACCGAGTGTGTCTTCGTGGGGACCACCAGTTTTGTTCGTGAAGAAGAAGGATGGATCGATGCGTATGTGCATTGATTACAGACAATTGAATAACTTGACGATCAAGAATAGGTATCCTTTGCCAAGAATTGATGACCTGTTTGATCAATTGAAGGGAGCACCAGCTTAAGGTGAAAGAAGCAGATATTTATAAGACGGCATTCAGAACTCATTATGGACATTATGAGTTTTTAGTGATGCCGTTTGGATTAACCAATGCACCAGCCGCATTTATAGACATGATGAACCAAGTCTTTCAACCATAATTAGACCGGTTTGTGGTAGTGTTCATAGATGACATCTTGGTTTATTCAAGAAATGAAGAGGAGCATGACACGCATTTGTGTATAGTATTGCAGCTACTTACGTGATAAGCAACTTTCGCCAAATTCGATAAATGTAAATTTTGGCTAAAGGAAGTGACTTTCTTAGGTCATGTGGTATCACCAAGGAATAAGGGTGGATCCTCGAAAGATTGAGGTCAGATTGGATTGGAAACCACCAAAGTCGGTGGTGAAATTGAGTTTTTAGGATTGGTTGGTTATTATAGGCGCTTTGTTGAGGGTTTTCGTTGATTCTTTGCACCTAACTAAAGCTGTTGCAAAAGGAGTACCGTATGTTTGGTGAAAAACAACAAGAGAGTTTTGAGAAATTGAAGAAGATTACGGACGGAAGCACCAGTTTTGATTCAATTTGGAGGTCGAAAAGAATTCTTGTTCTTGTGATCGTCTCACACGGGTTTGGGTTATGTGCTAATGCAAAATGGAAAGGTGGTGGCTTATGCTTCTCGTCAATTGAGACCACACGAAGTAAACTACCCTACTCATGATTTGGAGTTAGCTGCAGTGGTATTTGCTTTAAAGATTTGGAGGCACTATCTCTATGGTGAGAAGTCTATCATCTACACAGATCACAAGAGTCTTAAGTACCTCCTTACCCAAAAGGAGTTGAATTTGAGACAAAGAATATGGGTAGAATTGTTAAAGGATTATGATTTCTCAATCGAGTATCATCCTAGAAAGGCTAACGTGGTAGCTGACGCGCTAAGTCATAAAACAGTATCTGAATTGAGAGCAATGTTTGCTCATTTGAGTTTATATGAGGATGGTAGTCTATTAGCAGAACTTCAGGTGAAGCCTCTGTGGTTAGAACAAATCAGGGAAAAGCAGACATCAGATAAAAAGTTGGGACTTTTATTCCAGTAGATTGAAAGGGGTGAAATAGAGGATTTTGGTATAAACACGAATGAAGTAGGAGTACGGCACCTACGACCATACAATGCCTCATAGGGTGCCATCTGAATGCTAGACTGATAGCTATTGTTATACGCGAATTCTGCCAATGCTAGAAAATCTTCCCAACTACCTCTGAAGTCGATCACACATCCCCTTAACATGTTTTCCAATATCTGAATTACTCTTTCTGACTGACCATCAGACTGAGGATGAAAAGCCGTACTGAAATTCAACATTGTCCCCAAGGCTTCATGCAGAGCTTTCCAAAATCGTGATGTAAATCTAGGATCCCTGTCTGAAATAATAGACACTGGTACCCCATGCAACCTCATGATTTCAGATACATATAGTTTAGCCAATTTCTGTAATGAATAATCCGTACGAACCGGAAGAAAATGAGCAGTCTTCATCAAACGATCAACTATTACCCATACGGAATTTTTCTTAGTAGGTGTTAAAGGTAACCAACTAACAAAATCCCATAGTTATCCGCTCGCATTTCCAAAGAGGAATCTTTACCAGTTGTAACAAACTTGACTGTAATTGATGCTCCGCCTTTACTTGTTGACAAGTCAAACATTTTCCTACAAACTCAAAAATCTCACACTTCAACCCTGGCCACTAATACTGTTCACGGAGATCCCGATACATCTTATTTCCTCCGGAATGCATAGCATAAGGGCTACTATGTGCCTCCCGTAGAATCATTTGCCTCAATTCTGAGTCTTTAGGCATACAAACCCTTCCACAAAAGCACAGCACTCCATTCATGTTTATACCAAAATCCTCTATTTAACCCCTTTTAACCTGCTAGAATAAAAGTCCCAGCTTTTTATCTGATGTCTGCTTTTCCTTGATTTGTTCCAACCACAGAGGCTTCACCTGAAGTTCTGCTAACAAACTACCATCCTCATACAAACTTAAATGAGCAAACATTGCTCTTAAATCAGATACTGCCTTACGACTTAAAGCGTGAGCTACCACGTTATCCTTTCCAGGATGATATTCGATTGAGAAATCATAGTCCTTTAATAATTCCACCCATCTTCTTTGTCTCAAATTCAACTCCTTTTGGGTAAGGAGGTACTTAAGACTCTTGTGATCCGTGTAGATGATAGACATCTCATCGTAGAGATAGTGCCTCCAAATCTTTAAAGCAAATATCACTGCAGCTAACTCCAAATCATGAGTAGGGTAGTTTACTTCGTGCGGTCTCAATTGACGAGAAGCATAGGCCACCACTTTTCCATCTTGCATCAAGACACAACCTGCACCCGTGTGAGACGCATCACAATAAACAAGAATTTTTTCCGACCTCCTATGAATCAAACCTGTGCTTCCGTCGAATCTTCTTCAATTTTTCAAACTTTCTTGTTGTTTTTCACCAAATATCTGAACTCCTTTCGCAATGCTTTAGTTAGGGTGCGACAATCAACGAAAACCCTCAACAAAGCGTCTATAATAACCACCAATCCTAAGAAACTCGAATTTCATTATCGACTTTCTTTGGTTTCCAATCCATCTGACCTCAATCTTCCGAGGATCCACCTTTATTCCTTCACCGATACCACATGACCCAAGAAAGTCACTTCCTTTAGCCAAAATTCGCATTCTTGAATTTGGCATAAAGTTGCTTATCACGAAGTAGCTACAATACTATACGCAAATGTGTGTCATGCTCCTCATCATTTCTTGAATAAACAAAAATGTCATCTATGAACACCACCACAAACCGGTCTAAATTTGGTTGAAAGACTCGGTTCATCATGTCCATAAATGCGGCTAGTGCATTGGTTAATCCAAACGGCATCACTACAAACTCATAATGTCCATAACGAGTACGAAATACCGTCTTATAAATATCCGCTTCTTTCACCTTAAGTTTGGTGATAACCCGATCTCAAATCAATTTTGGAGAAAACTAAAGCTCCTTCAATTGATCAAACAGTCATCAATTCTCGTAAAGGATACCTATTCTTGATCGTCAATTTATTCAATTGTGCGTAATCAATGCACATACGCATCGATCCATCCTTCTTCTTCACGAACAAAACCGGTGCTCCCCACGGAGACACACTCGGTCGATATAAATCCCGATCCAAAGCAATTCTTGAATTTGAGCTTTAAGCTCGCTCAACTCCTTCTTGCCATTCTATAAGGAGCAATGGACACTAGAGTCGTCCCTGGCAAAAGCTCAATACCAAATTCTACTTCCCAATCTGGAGGTATACCAGGAAGTTTATCGGGAAATACTTCTGGAAATTCCTTTACTGTTCTCACATCATTCACGGATAACTCTTTGGCATCCAAAGCACAAATGAAAGCTAGGAATGCTCCATACCCTTTCCGTACCAACTTTTCTGCCTTCAACGCCGATACCATGTTTGCCAAGTAATTCCTTCGTTCATCTATCATTATTACTTCCTTATCATCTGAAGTTCTTAATGACATCCGCTTTTCAACACAATCCAAATGCGCTCGATGTTTAACCAACCAATCCATGCCCAAAATGAGATCGAACTCACCGAAAGGCAATTCCATCAAATTCGCCAAGAATACCTCCTCTTGAATTTTTAAGGGCGCGTCTCTAAACAATTTATTTACGATTACCGACTGTTCTAAAGGACTAATTACTGTCATCTCACTATCAGTAATTTCAGATTCTAGATTCGTGTTTCGGATATGGTGCTAGCAACATACGAATGGGTAGAACCAATATCTATTAAAGTAGTAATAGGTACATCAAGATGAAGAACGACTAGTTATTACATCGTGCATTGCCATCCTCATGGCGTCTAACTCAGATAGACCGATCCCGGCCGTCTTGCATCCGTGTTACCTCTAGGACCATTGCCCGACCGGTGCACCCGACCACGTCCAAATTTCATTACCACCACGACCGGTCCCCGACCTCTCGGTGGTCTGCTGAATACCTCGGCGGTTGTGCATCAGTATTACGAACTTCCTGAGTCATATCCATACGTCGAGGGCAATTTCTATACTGGTGATCCATTGAACCGCATTTGAAACAAGCGCTCGTTTTCCTCCAATACTCTCCGGAATGCCTTTTCCCACATTCAGCACAATCTCGACTTCGATTATTAGTTACAGGTGCTCTACCTTGAGCTGGTTCATTATTCCAAGGCCTCTTCTGAAACCTTTTTGAAGAACCCGACTGCTGTATATCTCTCTTGTTTCTAAATCTTTCCCGATTCTGACGTTCTGAGTTCTTAGCCTCTTCGGCTATCTTGGCCTTCTCCATAAGCGTGGCAAAAGTTCTAACTTGTTGTGGGGCAATCAGAACCCTCAACTCATCATTTAGCCCATCCTCAGTTCACACACAACGTTCATGATTCGTTGACACTATTGTCCGAGCATAGCGACTCAAGCGTAAAAACTCAGCCTCATATGCTGCCACTGTCTTACTCCCTTGGACAAGATTCAGAAATTCCTTCCTTTGGGCGTCCACATAACTTATTCCAACATATTTCCCTTGGAAGGCAGCTTTAAAGAATTCCCAAGTAATCAGTGCAGCCTCGGTGCCTTATCGAACAGTAAGCCACCACTGATACGCCTCGTCTCTTAGCAAAGACATAGCTCCTTTCAATTTCTACTCAACAGTGCATTCCATATCATCCATAATCCGTTCCACAGCTTCGAGCCAATATTCAGCCACATTTGGAGCTACACCGAAAACTCCTCTAAAAACTTCTACATTATTTGACTTGAGTCGTTCCGAAATTGACCCACGAGTTATTGGCCCAATTCTAGTTCTAGCGACCCTTTCCAGGACTCGCAGCATTGCTTGTGTGAAAGCATTATCTTCTTCCATATGATCCTGTGATCCCGTCTCACTTACAAGTGACGCAGGTGCATCCATTTTCGGCATATGATTTGGTACTTCAGTTGCAGCACCTCGTCCTCTACCATGGCCACGTCTACCGCATCCACGACCACGTCCTCTAGTGCTCATGATGACTAATTTGATTTAATCTGATTACAAGTTTTATGAATCAGAAATTTGTTTCAGTGTTTATTAACGATGTTTTATGAGATTTGAGAGATAAAATTATTTTTCGCAACACATCCTATAGTCTCAATCTCTACGATTTTTAACATCTAAAACTAGAAGTTCTAGAGTGTTCCTATGATCATATCGTCATCATAATAATTATTCAGTAAGGAATACTTACTTGACTTGGTGCCGGATGCTTGTGGTGCCATACTAATCTTTAAAACATAATTGAAATAATTTCAGAAGTTATTTGTTGAACCCAACCACAGCCGAGTTTTTGAAACTGGCTCTGATACCATTAAATGTAACACCCCAAACCTGGTCTATGCATTAAGACTAGATTTGGTTTGTTACACAGATCGAACTATCTTAATAATTTCAAATGAAACGGTATTTCAAAACCCCTTTTTAAAACTTGAGTTTATTGAAAACCAAGAGAAATAATTTTAAGTTTGATGTATTTGAGAAATAAGAATAGTTAAAATTTTCGTATGTTTAAAAACCCAATTTATTTTAAGTAAACATTATATAAAAGTTATAACTCATATTAAAATATCCAAAACAAAATTTTAAAACCAACCACACGAAAAATCCATATAATAATAATAGAGGCCTTATTACATCAAACCCATAATATTAAATTATAGAAAGTCTTTATTAAAAGTTCAAAGTTTAATTAACCCATATTTGTAGTATGGCCTTCACGAAGTCATCCTCGGCCCAAATCCACGTCAATTTCCATTACCTGAGATGAAAAATTTGAGGGAGTGAGTTACTCAGAACTCAGTGTATAACTTACTTACTTTATCCACTGGGCCAGATTATCAAGTCAAAATTTTGGGTTTGAGCCCATTAACAGGATTAATAATATAAATAATGGGATGCATGCAAATAATGAAATTCCCCACCCAAACCTAATTTCCATCCGCTACACACCACCCGTACCAACCGTCACACCTGTGGGGATCAAGTCAACCCACCCCGCCAAACACACCAATCGTAGGCATAAAGCCATTTTAATTTTTATGGCAGAGCCATCGAACTAGATTGTGACAAAGTCACCGAACTAGAGGCATTAAGCCATTAAAATATTTGTGGCAGAGCCACCGAACTAGAGGCAATTAGCCATTTAATTATTTTGTGGCAGAGCCACCGAACTAGATTTTGGCAACAGGCCTTTCTTCTCTTCATCATTAATCCCAACCCATGCAACATGTATGCAAAGTAGTTTATGAACATATGATGATTTTATCAAAAAGCCCAATTTACTAGTGAGTCACTATTTTAGATTTTTATTAAGGCCCATAATACAAATTATCATTTAGCCCATTTAGCAATTTAGCATCTTACGCCCAAATAACGATCTAGCAAAGAGTTCGGCCCATTTAACAATTTGTTAGGGTTTTCGGCCCATTTAACGATCTAGCAAAGATTTCGGCCAATTTATCGATCTGGCAGAGATTTTGGCCCATTTATCGATCTAGCAGAGATTTCGGCCCATTTATCGATCTAGCAGAGATTTCAGCCCATTTACTTTTTATCAGAGATTTCGGCCCATTTTACTAACTAGCATATTTATCGGCCCATTTTACTATCTAGCAAACTTATCGGCCCATTTTACGATCTAACACATCTTTGGCCCATTTACACATGAGACATTTAATATACATTTTACCACCTACACATTGAGGGCGTTTTCGTAATTTTCACATTTTTAACCATTTTCATGAAATTTCACCAAAATACCAATTATTTCGTATTGTACTGATTTTGTCGTTTTTACGATTTTACTCAATACCACGAATGACGTCCAACCCGAGAAAAGTGTGAAGTTACACACTTTGATATCGTGAGTACTAAACCTTCCCACTCATCAACACCTAAACGTAATACGAACCATTAGAACACTATCATTTATCAAAAATACACTATTGGTATTCGATCTAAATCCTTACCCCTTTGATTTTGAACCACTTCTATTTTTGGTTTCTCCTCGTTTATTGATTCGTTGCCCAATGAGAATCCACGAGCATTACAAGGCTCGGAGTACGAACTACTTCAAATAATTGATTCTCCTCGGTTGATGGTCCGCAACCCGGTGGAAAATCCTGGATTCCCGAAATAGCCCTTCGTTTATAATTAGGGGGATTTGCAGAACCACCCCTCTTTCGAAAGCTATGGACTGCCCTTTTCTGCCCTATCTTGAATGTCTCTAAAGTCATAAGATTATTAGTCCAACTATAAATATTGAAATATGGCTAACGATTTGTAAGGTTTGAGATTTGGCTTACCACGATTTATCTTCGTTCCTCGAGAAACAATCGAGCAATTGGGTCCCTAAAACGAAATCGATTAATACAAACTATACTAAGAATATGAATCCTTAAAAGAAAATCACTTTACCTTGATTCTTGGAATCGATTCCAAAGTTCCAAAATTCTAAAGATCACCTTGAGTTTCTACCCTCCAAAATCTCACTAATGCTCACGATTGGAAGAAATTGTGTGAGAAGAATTCGGTTTTGATCAAGAAAATGAAAGAAATTTTGGCACAAGTACAAGTTAACATTCGGCCATGAGAGATTATTGTGGAGATTTTTAGTTGAGAGAAAAGTAAAAGAATGGAACAATGAAGATAGTATGATTCGGTTTCAAGTGAGAAAGAGAGAAGGAAAGAAAAAGAAAGGGGAAAGAAAAGAGAAGAAAAAGAATTGAGTTTTTGGAAGGATTGTGTAATCGGTTTTGTGAAGAAGAAAGAAAAAGGATTAGCCTTTTTTGTGTGATGATGGTTTCAGCATTAGGAGGAATAGTTGGCAAAGAAGTTATCAAAAGATCAAAAAGAAAGAATGGTAAAAGAAATGGCTATAGTTTCCTCAAGGTATTTGGTAAAATTCGGCTAGAGAGGGAAAATAGATGAAAAGGAAAAATAAACACTTTGTCTAAGCCAAAAATGACCAAAATGAAAAGGGTTTTCCTAACATCCAAGCTTACCATCCTCTCAACCAAAACTGGCCACCCCCCTTAGCCTCAATGTCGTCCAAATACAATGGTCAAATGGCCATTAGGAAGTTTCCAAAACATCTTCCTACACTTAAGCCTTTTTCCCCTCCTTTTTCCTTAAGTTGATGAAAAACAATCCCCCAATTCAAGCCCTTATCTTTAGCTTTCCAAAACCTTAATCTTCTTACCAAAATAAAAACATTACAACTCATCCTATCCTTATCTCCTTGCCGACACATGCATAGACTAAAGCAAAAAAATAAAAATTCCTAATTGCATGCTAGGTGATTTGAACTCCTTCCCTAATGTCCAACTCATGGTGCCATCACCACTATGCCATTAACTCATCTTATGCCATCTTTCTAGTACTTAATTAATTTAAGTCTCAAGATCACTTAATTTCTTTATTCTAAATTACACTTAACTAATATTTTTATTCTAACTCCAAGTAACCTGAACTAACATTTAACAACATAATGATACTCGAATGTTTAGGATGTTACAATTCTACCCCCCTTAAAAGAAAATTTTGTCCTCGAAATTTACCTGATTAAGAGAGGTGAGGATATTGCTGCCGAATAGCTTCCTCAAGCTTCCATGTAGCTTCCTCCACTTCGTGATTACGCCATAAAACTTTGACCAACGGCATAGTCTTCTTTCTTAGCACTTTAACATCCCGGTCTATAATTTCCACTGGTTCTTCTTCAAAAGACAAGTCTGAATTTAATTCTACTTCCTCTACCGGTACTATATGAGATGGATCCAATCTATAACGTCTCAGCATGGAAACATGGAAAACATTATGAATTTGACCCAACTCCGGAGGTAATTCAATCTGATAAGCCACTGGACCAACACGCTTCGTCACACGATATGGCCCGATGAACCTAGGGCTCAACTTGCCCTTCTTTCTGAATCTAAAAATTTTCTTCCAAGGTGAGACCTTCAGAAAGACCTGGTCTCCCACAGCAAACTCGATATCCTTATGCTTCAGGTCTGCATACGACTTTTGTCTATCTGAGGCTTCCTTTAACCGTGCTCGAATAACCTTTACCTTTTCCTCTATTTCAGATATCATCTCAGGACCCAACATCTGCCGCTCGCCCAATTCAGTCCAACAAGTAGGAGTACGGCACTTACGACCATACAATGCCTCATAGGGTGCCATCTGAATGCTAGACTGGTAGCTATTGTTATATGTGAATTCTGCCAATTGTAGAAAATCCTCCCAACTACCTCTGAAGTCGATCACACATCCCCTTAACATGTCTTCCAATATCTGAATTACTCTTTCCGACTGACCATCAGACTGAGGATGAAAAGCCATCTTGAAATTCAACTTTGTCCCCAAGGCTTCATGCGAGCTTTCCAAAATCGTGATGTAAATCTAGGATCCTCGTCGAAATAATGACACCTTTGGTACCCCATGCAACCTCACGATTTGAGATACATACTGATTTAGCCAATTTACGTAATGAATAATCCGTCTGAACCGAAAAAAAATGGCGGTCTTAGTCAAGCGATCAACTATTACCCATACGAAATTTTTCTTAGTAGGTGTTAAAGGTAGCCCACTAACAAAATCCATAGTTATCCGCTCCCATTTCCAAAGAGGAATCTTTACCGGTTGTAACAAACCTGACGGTAATTGATGCTCTGCCTTCACTTGTTGACAAGTCAAACATTTTCCTACAAACTCAGAAATCTCACGCTTCATCCCTGGCCACTAATACTATTCACGGAGATCCCGATACATCTTATTTCCTTCGGGGTGCATAGCATAAGGGCTACTATGCGCCTCCCGTAGAATCATTTGCCTCAATTCTGAGTCTTTAGGCATACAAACCCTTCCACGAAAGCACAGCACTCCATTTATGTTTAGACCAAAATCCTCTATTTCGCCCCTTTCAACCTGCTGGAATAAAAGTCCCAGCTTTTTATCTGATGTCTGCTTTTCCATGATTTGTTCCAACCACAGAGGCTTCACCTGAAGTTCTACTAACAAACTACCATCCTCATACAAACTTAAATGAGTAAACATTGCTCTTAAATCAGATACTGCCTTACGACTTAACGCGTGAGCTACCACGTTAGCCTTTCCAGGATGATATTCGATTGAGAAATCATAGTCCTTTAATAATTCCACCCATCTTCTTTGTCTCAAATTCAACTCCTTTTGGGTAAGGAGGTACTTAAGACTCTTGTGATCCGTGTAGATGATAGACTTCTTACCGTAGAGATAGTGCCTCCAAATCTTTAAGGCAAAGACCACTGCAGCTAACTCCAAATCATGAGTAGGGTAGTTTACTTCGTGCAGTCTCAATTGACGAGAAGCATAGGCCACCACTTTTCCATCTTGCATCAGCACACAACCCAGACCCGTGTGAGACGCATCATAATAAACAGTAAATTCTTTTCCGACCTCCTATTTGAATCAAAACTGTGCTTCGTCGAATCTTCTTCAATTTCTCGAAACTTTCTTGTTATTTTTCGTCTAAATATCTGAACTCCCTTTCGCAATGCTTTAGTTAGGTGCAACAATCAACGAAAACCCTCAACAAAGCGTCTATAGTAACCAGCCAATCCTAAGAAACTCCGAATTTCAGCTACCGACTTTGGTGGTTTCCAATCCAGTACAGCCTCAATCTTCCGAGGATCCACCTTTATTCCTTCAGCTGATACCACATGACCCAAGAAAGTCATTTCCTTTAGCCAAAATTCACATTTACTGAATTTGGCATAAAGTTGCTTATCACAAGGTAGCTGCAATACTATACGTAAATGTGTGTCATGCTCCTCATCATTTCTTGAATAAACCAAAATGTCATCTATGAAAACCACCACAAACCGGTCTAAATATGGTTGAAAGGCTCGGTTCATCATGTCCATAAATGCGGCTGGTGCATTGGTTAATCCAAACGGCATCACTACAAACTCATAATGTCCATAACGAGTTTGAAATGCCGTCTTATAAATATCTGCTTCTTTCACTTTAAGCTGGTGATAGCCCAATCTAAAATCAATTTTGGAGAAAACTGAAGCTCCCTTCAATTGATCAAACAGGTCATCAATTCTCGGTAAAGGATACCTATTCTTGATCATCAATTTATTCAATTGTCTGTAATCAATGCACATACGCATCGATCCATCCTTCTTCTTCACGAACAAAACTGGTGCTCCCCACGGAGACACACTCGATCGTATAAATCCCCGATCTAGCAATTCTTGAATTTGATCTTTAAGCTCTGTCAACTCTTTCGGTGCCATTCTATAAGGAGCAATGGACACTAAAGCCGTTCCGGGCAAAAGCTCAATACCAAATTCTATTTCCCGATCTGGAGGTATACCAAGAAGTTCATCGGGAAATACTTCTAGAAATTCCTTTACTATTCTCACATCATTCACGGATAACTCTTTGGCATCCAAAGCACAAATGAAAGCTAGGAATGCTCCATACCCTTTCCATACCAACTTTTCTGCCTTCAACGCCGATACCACGTTTGCCAAGTAATTCCTTCGTTCACCTATCATTATTACTTCCTTATCATCCGAAGTTCTTAATGACATCCGCTTTTCAGCACAATCCAAATGCGCCCGATGTTTAACCAACCAATCCATGCCCAAAATGAGATCGAACTCGTCGAAAGGCAATTCCATCAAATTCGCCAAGAATACCTCCTCTTGAATTTCTAATGGCACGTCTCTAAACAATTTATTTACGATTACCGACTGTCCTAATGGACTAATTACTGTCATCTCACTATCGATAATTTCAGATTCTAGATTCAGGTTTCCAAATATGGCGCTAGCAGCATACGAATGGGTAGAACCAATATCTATTAAAGCGATAATAGTACATCAAGATGAGGAACGTACCGATTATTACATCGTGCATTGCCATCCTCGCGGCGTCTAATCGCATAGACCGATCTGGCCGCTCTTGCATCCGTGTTACCTCTAGGACCATTGCCTCGACCGGTGCACCACGACCACGTCCAAATTTCATTACCACCACGACCTAGTCCCCGACCTTTGGAGGTCTTGAATACCTCTCGCCGATCAGTGCATCAAGATTACGAACTTCCCGAGTCGTATCCATACGTCGAGGCAATTTCTATCTTGGTGATCCATTGAACCGCATTTGTAACAAGTGCCCGTTTTCCTCCAAAGACTCTCGAATGCCTTTTCCCACATTCAGCACAATTTAAACCGATTATTAATTCTGTGTGCTCTACCTTGAGTGGTTCATCATTCCGAGGCCTCTTCTGAAACCTTTTTGAAGAACCCGACAGCTGTATATCTCTCTCGTTTCTAAATCTTTACCGATTCTAACGTTCTGAGTTCTTTGCCTCTTCGGCTATCTTGGCCTTCTCCACAAGCGTGGCAAAAGTTCTAACTTGTTGTAGGGCAATCAGAACCCTCAACTCATCATTTAGCCCATCCTCGAATCGCACACAACGTTCATGATCCGTTGACACTATTGTCCGAGCATAGTGACTCAAGCGTAAAAACTCATCCTCATATGCTGCCACAGTCTTACTCCATTGGACAAGATTCAGAAATTCCTTCCTTCGGGCGTCCACATAACTTGTTCCAACATATTTCCCTTGGAAGGCAGCTTTAAAGAATTCCCAACTAATCAGTGCAGCCTCGGTGCCTTCTCGAGCAGTAAGCCACCACTGATACGCCTCGTCTCTTAGCAAAGACACAGCTTCTTTCAATTTCTTCTCAACAGTGCATTCCATATCATCCATAATCCGTTCCACAGCTTCGAGCCAATATTCAGCCACATTCGGAGCTACACCGAAAACTCCTCTAAAATTTCGCATTATTTGACTTGAGTCGTTCAAATTGACCCACGAGTTGTTGGCCCAATTCTAGTTCAATGACCCTTTCCAGGACTCGCAGCATTGCTTGTGTCAAAGCATTATCTTCTTCCATATGATCCTGTGATCCCGTCTCACTTACAAGTGACGCAGTGCATCCATTTTCGGCATATGATTTGGTACTTGATTCAGACACCTCGTCCTCTACCACGCCACGCGTCTACGCGTCCACGACCACGCCCTCTAGTGCTCATGATGACTAATTCGATTTAATCGATTACAAGTTTTATGAATCAGAAATTTATTTCAGTGTTTATTAACGATGTTTTATGAGATTTGAGAGATAAAGTTATTTTTCGCAACAGATCCTATAGTCTCAATCTCTACGATTTTTAACATCTAAAACTAGAAGTTCTAGAGTGTTCCTATGATCATATCGTCATCATAATAATTATTCAGTAACAAATACTTACTTGACTTGGTACCGGATGCTTGTGGTGCCATACTAATCTTTAAAACATAATTGAAATAATTTCAGAAGTTATTTGTTGAACCCAACCACAGCCGAGTTTTTGAAACTAGCTCTGATACCATTAAATGTAACACCCCAAACCCGGTCTATGCATTAAGACTAGATTTGGTTTGTTACACAGATCGAACTATCTTAATAATTTCAAATGAAACGGTATTTCAAAACCCCTTTTTAAAATTTGAGTTTATTGAAAACCAAGAGAAATAATTTTAAGTTTGATGTATTTGAGAAATAAGAATAGTTAAAAATTTTCGTATGTTTAAAAACCCAATTTATTTTAAGTAAACATTATATAAAATTATAACTCATATTAAAATATCCAAAATAAAATTTTAAAACCAACCACACATAAAAATCCATATAATAATAATAGAGGCCTTATTACATCAAACCCATTATATTAAATTATAGAAAGTCTTTATTAAAAGTTCAAAGTTTAATTAACCCATATTTGTAGTATGGCCTCCACGAAGTCATCCTCGGCCCAAATCCACGTCAATTTCCATTTCCTGAGATGAAAAATTTGAGGGAGTGAGTTACTCAGAACTCAGTGTATAACTTACTTACTTTATCCACTGGGCCAGATTATCAAGTCAAAATTTTGGGCTTGAGCCTATTAACAGGATTAACAATATAAATAATGGGATGCATGCAAATAATGAAATTCCCCGCCCAAACCTAATTTCCATCTGCTACACACCACCCATACCAACCGTCACACCTGTGGGGATCAAGTCAACCCACCCCGCCAAACACACCAATCGTAGGCATAAAGCCATTTTAATTTTTGTGGCAGAGCCACTGAACTAGGTTGTGACAAAGTCACCGAACTAGAGGCATTAAGCCATTAAAATATGTGTGGCAGATCCACCGAACTAGAGGCAATTAGCCATTTAATTATTTTGTGGCAGAGCCACCGAACTAGATTTTGGCAACATGCCTTTCTTCTCTTCATCATTAATCCCAACCCATGCAACATGTATGCAAAGTAGTTTATGAACATATGATGATTTTATCAAAAAGCCCAATTTACTAGTGAGTCACTATTTTAGATTTTTATTAAGGCCCATAATACAAATTATCATTTAGCCCATTTAGCAATTTAGCATCTGAGGCCCAAATAACGATCTAGCAAAGAGTTCGGCCCATTTAACAATTTGTCAGGGTTTTGGCCCATTTAACGATCTAGTAGAGATTTCGGCCCATTATCGATCTAGCAGAGATTTCGGCCCATTTATCGATCTAGCAGAGATTTAGGCCCATTTATCGATCTAGCAGAGATTTCGGCCTATTTACTTTTTATCAGAGATTTCGGCCCATTTTACTAACTAGCATATTTATCGGCCCATTTTACTATCTAGCAAACTTATCGGCCCATTTTACGATCTAACACATCTTTGGCCCATTTACACATGAGACATTTAATATACATTTTACCACCTACACATTGAGGGCGTTTTCGTAATTTTCACATTTTTAACCATTTTCATGAAATTTCACCAAAATATCAATTATTTCGTATTGTACCAATTTTTTCGTTTTTACAATTTTACTCAATACCACGAATGACGTCCAACCCGAGAAAAGTGTGAAGTTACACACTTTGATATCGTGAGTACTAAACCTTCCCGCTCGTCAACACCTAAACGTAATACGAACCATTAGAACACTATCATTTATCAAAAATACACTATTGGTATTCGATCTAAATCCTTACCCCTTTGATTTTGAACCACTTCTATTTTTGGTTCTCCTCGTATATTGATTCGTTGCCCGATGAGAATCCACAAATGTACAAAGGCTCGGGAGTACGAACTACTTCAAATAATTGATTCTCCTCGGTTGATGGTCCGCAACCCGGTGGAAAATCCTGGATTCCCGAAATAGCCCTTCGTTTATAATTAGGGGGATTTGCGGAACTACCCCTCTTTCGAAAGCTATGGACTGCCCTTTTCTGCCCTATCTTGAATGTCTCTAAAGTCATAAGATTATTAGTCCGACTATAAATATTGAAATATGGCTAACGATTTGTAAGGTTTGAGATTTGGCTTACCCCGATTTATCTTCGTTCCTCGAGAAACAATCGAGCAATTGGGTCCCTAAAACGAAATCGATTAATACAAACTATACTAAGAATATGAATCCTTAAAAGAAAATCACTTTACCTTGATTCTTGGAATCGATTCCAAAGTTCCAAAATTCTAAAGATCACCTTGAGTTTCTACCCTCCAAAATCTCACTAATGCTCACGATTGGAAGAAATTGTGTGAGAAGAATTCGGTTTTGATCAAGAAAATGAAAGAAATTTTGGCACAAGTACAAGTTAACATTCGGCCATGAGAGATTATTGTGGAGATTTTTAATTGAGAGAAAAGTAAAAGAATGGAGCAATGGAGATAGTATGATTCGATTTCAAGTGAGAAAGGGAGAAGGAAAGAAAAAGAAAGGAGAAAGAAAAGAGAAGAAAAAGAATTGAGTTTTTGGAAGGATTGTGTAATCGGTTTTGTGAAGAAGAAAGAAAAAGGATTAGCCTTCTTTGTGTGATGATGGTTTCAGCATTAGGAGGAATAGTTGGCAAAGAAGTTATCAAAAGATCAAAAAGAAAGAATGGTAAAAAAAATGGCTATAGTTTCCTCAAGGTATTTGGTAAAATTCGGCTAGAAAGGAAAAATAGATGACAAGGAAAAATAAACACTTTGCCTAAGCAAAAAATGACCAAAATGAAAAGGGTTTTCCTAACATCCAAGCTTACCATCCTCTCAACCAAAACCAGCCACCCCCCTTAGCCTCAATGCCATCCAAATACAATGGTTAAATGGCCATTAGGAAGTTTCCAAAACATCTTCCTACACTTAAGCCTTTTTCCCCTCCTTTTTCCTTAAGTTGATGAAACACAATCCCCCAATTCAAGCCCTTATCTTTAGCTTTCCAAAACCTTAATCTTCTTACCAAAATAAAAACAATACAACTCATCCTATCCTTATCTCCTTGCTGACACATGCATAGACTAAAGCAAAAAAATAAAAATTCCTAATTGCATGCTAGGTGATTCGAACTCCTTCCCTCATGTCCAACTCATGGCGCCATCACCACTATGCCATTAACTCATCTTATGCCATCTTTCTAGTACTTAATTAATTTAAGTCTCAAGATCACTTATTTTCTTTACTCTAAATTACACTTAACTAATATTTTTATTCTAACTCCAAGTAACCCAAACTAACATTTAACAACATAATGATACTCGAATATTTAGGATGTTACATAGTTGTTTGTTGCGATACATCCAATCAAACCACTCAGCAGCATCATTGTCAATATAGAAGGAAGCAATGGTCAGTCGATCCTGTTCCTGGATATTGTAAAAAGTAAAACAGTGTTCTACTTGAAATACCCAGCGGTCCAGATTTGTACCTAAAAACCTAGTAGGCTGAATCGGTGCCAGTTTGTGAGGGCCGATGGCAGAAGAGTTGATTGGTTGGGATGTTGAATGAAACCCTAATTTTAGAGGTGGATCTGTGGAAATAACTGGAATACGGGTGAGGTTTTCTTGCAGCATTTGATGTTGAGAAGAAAAGGATTTAGTAAGATTATCAATTTCTTTGTAGAGCTGTGCGTGTGATTCTTGGACAGATTTAACATTTTCGTCGAGTAACTTGAGTCTGATTCCATCCGCCATATTTGTCGAAGGTCAACGAGAGCACCAATGTTATGTTTTGGATTTCTAGAATTGGAATTTAACAGTTTCTAGAAGGGATGTTGACAAAATGGAGGAAAGTAGATGATGGAATTTCTTTTCAGTAAACAATTCCTAGTACATTTCAAAGAATTAGGTGAGAAAGAACACATTTTCTATTAACAATAATCACGTTTCAATCATATTCCCTATGCTCTTTTTATAGTACTCTTCCAGCCATTACGCTCTTGTTGACGTGGGCTACATGAAAAAATCCTTGAATTTCAGAGGAGGCCTTATTTGACGCATGGCCATGACAGTTTTTGGCTGGAGGTTCGACTTGGTTTCCTAGTTTGGTGGCCTCTGGTTCATTCATAACACAAAGTGATTGTTATTCGTTGGATATGATTTGGTGAATTCCAAATTTGTTGGTTATGGTGAAAGTAATGGGTGTCAACTGTCAAGGGAGCATTCACAATCATCCGTTCTGTGCTTTAAATTGGTATAAAGCTCCCATAAAGTGATATTCGAGAATGACTCTAGCAAGGTGGAGTTCTTGTTTAATATATGCCAAACTTATATGTACAATTATTATCTTACCACCTTGTCCACTATCCCTAAGGGTGTTGTAACTTGGAAGCCAATGCCGATGTGGCTACAGCATCTAATTTACATAACCACTCTTTCTTTTAAAAAGAACACGTTAGTTGCATACAAATAATAATTTCTTGTAATGTGAAATATGATGTGTATTGTCGAAACCATTTTTATATTTTGAAAAAAAATAGAGATCGACTTTAAAACGAAAATGGAGTCACCACCAATCCCTTTTTGCTTAGGTGTGATCGGATCACCTTATAAAACATTTGATTTCAAAACATTGATTTTGACCTACGAAATTCAAGAAAAAGGGTTCGGGAGTCGATTACATACAAGGAAGGATTAGCACTCTCGTAACGCCCAAAATTGGTACTGGATTGATTAGTTATTGTCCTAATGTCAAAAATTCAAAAAGATTTGAAAACATGATTTCTTTAAAAACCTGAACAATTTGAGTTGGAACTTGAGATTCCTTTGTTTCGAAAGATTACATCCAGCACGTTAGGACATGATGTTTTAAACCCTCATAACCAAAATTATCTCATGATTTACCAAATTCATTAAAAGGATATTTAGTTATTTAGTCATTTAGTCAAACGAAAAATCGAAACCCAGCACGTTAGGGCACTATTTACCGAATTTCTAAACACAAAACATTGCCTTATTTAAGAAAAATTTTGGATAAAATGTGGTAATTAAAGGAGATAGATATTTTTAAACAAAGATTTGAAAAAGTAACATTAAATTATTACAAAAGTACAATTTACTAAAGTTATAGGTCATATTGACAATTAGCACTAACATAAACAATTAAGTAAAAGAATGACAAACAATAATAATAATGTTAAGGTAAACAGAGATAATAGATTCAAATTTTTAAAAATGAACAATCAAAATAAAGAAAAATATAAAGTAGATAATAGCAATTTTAAAAGAATCTATGAAAAATTAAGAAAAAATTTATTCACAAGATTAAATTCATGTATAAAAAATAATAATATAAGGTAAATAATATATTCAAAAATTAATGAATATTATAACAATTTTTTTAAAAATAGAATAATAAAAAATAAAAAATGATATGGAAAAATCTAAAATAGTTAATATATATAATAAAATAAATATATATTTTAAATAAATAATATAAAACTTTGAATAAAAATGTATATGGGATAACTTATAATAAGTATATAATATACCATTTAAAATAGATAATATACATATTTTAAATAAACAATATATGGAAAATTTTACCTTAATAATAAAACAATTTAGATGATGTACAACATACAAATTTTCAAATAATACATAATATGATTAAAGTTAAATAATATAATATATATATATATATATATATAATAACAAATAAAAATAATAATATATATAATAAAACAATTTAACGTAAATAGTGAAAAGCAAAAAAGAAAAACAAGTTTAAAATTCAAAGTCCCTTACAAATGAAGGGAGAGGCCTCTATTTATAGTTGAGCCTCCTCAAATCTAACAGTACGGATCAATTACATCGACGGCTAAGATTAAAAGGTATCTACAAATTAAATCTCTAATATTACAAAATCATATCTTCTAATATTGCATACCATATCTTCTAAGATTGCATACCATAACTTCTAAGATTGCATATTATATCTAAGTGTAACACCCCAAACCCGGCCCATACGCCACGACCGGATCTGGTATGTCACTAAGAAAATTTTTGTAAAACCAATCGTGTTGTCAAAAAGCCCAAATGTAATTTATATAAAATATGCATTTATGAATAAAACCCAAACTTAATTCCATGCCTTAGTTTAATTAAAATAAATGTTTGAATAATTAAAAATAATTTAACCCATAATAAAACAAGATATAACTAGTCGCCCATGGCCTTATTACAACGAGGTTTAAAATCCCTTAAATAAAATAAGATATAAAATAATTAACTTGAGTCTTTTAGCCAGATCCACATAATCTTTTTGCATGGCCACCTTATGCTCCTCTCCAGCCCGGTCCGATGCACTAAATGTTACCTGAAATGTTAATTAATTGGTTGAGTCGCGAGACTCAGTGTGCAACCTTCATGCACCATTAGATTTGGGCCTTAGCCCCATAAAACTAAAATAATCATAATTAATATACATAATAAAAATAATATGCAAGCCCAACCCAAATCCTAGGTTTCCATCCGCTACACGCCCCCGTACCAGCCATTCACACCATTAGGGATTTCTACAATCAACCCACACCGCTACATGCCTTGATGGCAGTCGTGCTACTCATCATCAGATCATGGCCGTAGCCACTACAACAGATCACAGCAAAAGCCGCTACAACAGATCACAGTAAAAATCGCTACAACAGATCACGGTAAAAACCGTTACAATAGATCACGGTGAAAACCGCTACAACATATTACTTCCTCCTTTCATCAAACCCAACCCATGCAATCACATAAAATCAATATACTTATATCGTTTAATCGAACATTCACTAACACGATGATTTGTTTTGCCCTCTTTGGGTTTCCTCTATTATGCCCGGATTTGGCATTTATCAAAACATATAAGACTTATAATCATATATTAATCAAATAGATCTAGATGGTGGGAAAGTGTTACACACGATATCGCAAAATCAATATTCTTAGTCGATATCATTGTTATCCGGATCTACAACTTTGCTCGAAAGCGGAAAGATGTGAAAATAGGGCCTCTCTATATTCTACCATGGTTAGTGTTCTACCCGATTTCATATATTTATAGATAAACCAATCTCCTTACCTTGAAATCCTGAAAATAACATGACTTGAGTGTTACTGATCTTTGACTTAGAGATCTAAGCGTTGAAATCCTCTTCAGATCCCGAAATGCCGAAAATAAGAAAAACCCTTGATTTGTCACTAAATAGCCATTCAACTAGGGACTTTGAAAAGCCGGAGAAATATTGGAAACTCAAAATCGAAACATACCTATTGTTTTCTTCAGATTCGGCATAAGCAGACTTTACTGAAGAAAATTCGGCAACTTTAGAAGGTGAGATCTAAGAATTTCAGTTTTTAGAAGATTTAAGAATTGAAGAGATGGCTAAGAGAGATTTGGCCAATGAATATTAAAGAGAAGAATAGAATAATAGAGATGTGATTTCGGATTTTAGGGATTAGAAGAAAAATAACAATAGAGGTTAAAAGATTCGGCCAACTAGGAAATTTTAGAGAGGAAAAAAGGGTGAAGAAAATGGTCGTTTTCGGCTTTTGAGAGGAAGAAGATGAGAAAAGAAAATAAAAGAAAGGCTTCCAAAATTTGGCACACCCTCTTTATATATAAAAGCGATTCCTCCTTTAGCGAGATTGATTTTCACCAACACCGCCACACATGATAGCTCCTATCCCTTTTCCCTTATCTTAATATATTATCTCCTCAAAAATAGTCTTTATCTGCTTATTATCCTTAAAGACTAAATCCCTAAATAATAGCCTTTATCTGCTTATTATCCACATAGAATAAATATAATAAACTTCCCTCAAAAAAATAGCATTGTGCCGTCCACTTCCCTAATCCCTAATGCCAAATTTAACTAACTTAAATTAGAAGATTTGGGCTCCTTAAAACTTAAAATTTGGGCCCCTAACACTTAAATTATCTTATTCCACATATTCACCCATTAAACGCATAGGCCCAAAAATTTAAGATGTTACAATTCTACCCTCCTTAAAGAAATTTCGTCCTCAAAATTTCCAACTAACTAGAAATCATACTACCTAAGTCTCACCACTATGCTTTCGCTGCGCACTCTAATTCTAAAGCCAAAATAAACACTTAGTATACTATGGTAGGGTATGCACCATTATTTGCATCTAAAGCGTCTCCGTCCCCTTGGCGATGTGCTGCATAGACCAAAGTTGGCTGCCTTGCCTCAGCATAACCTGCACCTCGACCTTGTGCTTCATGACCGCGACCATAACCATCACCTCCCCTGGCTGGGCCACAACCTCTCTGAGGCTGCTGACCACCTCTCCTATCCTGATCAGAACCTCGTCCAGCTGGCGGTGACTGATCCACCCATGGACAGTCCTTGATCATATGCTCCGTAGATCCACACCTAAAGCATCCACCGGTTCTCCATCTGCACTCCCCATAGTGCATCTTCCCACACAAGGGACATGAACGATTCTGACCCGTCGGAGCACGAGCTGGCCCATCAGACCTAGGCCTTTTCTGAAAACGCTCTGTTGACTCTAACGATCCAACATTCCTCTTATTCCTATATCTATCTCGATTCCTATCTCTCTCTTGTCTTTCAGTCCGCTTCACCTCCTCAGCTATCTTAACTTTCTCAACCAACACAGCAAAGTCCCTTTCTCGCTGCGGTGCTATCAATACCCTTAACTCATTCCTCAGTCCATCCTCGAACAGCACACAACGTTTATATTCAGCTGCTACCATTCATCTAGCGTAGCGGCTCAAGCGCAGAAACTTTGCTTCATATTCGGCCACATACTTACTTCTCTGCACCAAATTCAGAAATGCCTTCCTTTGTGCATCCATATAGCTGGTCCCAACATACTTTCCCTGAAATGACTCCTTAAAGAAGTCCCAAACAATGCGGTCTGTGGAAGTACCCTCCTTCACCGTGAGCCACCACTGATAGGCCTCATCTCGAAAAAGAGACACGACCCCCTTCAACTTCTCCTCCACCGTGAAGTCAAGGTCATCCATTTTGCGCTCAGTTGCCTCTAACCAATACTCAGCTATGTTAAGGGCTACGCCAGAAACTCCCCTAAACATCTCTGCTCCGTTGGCTCGGAGTCGTTTAGACACAGACTTCTGAGCTCCTGAACCCGTGCCTACTCTAGCCACTCTTTCAAGGACCCGCAGCATTGCCTGAGACACTGCCTCATCTCCACCCGTTTGGTCCTAAAATTCTCCCTCTACAGCTGGCAGACCCGGCATCTCATTTCCTGACTCGTGGCCAGACCCTGCTGGTTCGGACACGGTCATCCTACCCCTACCACGACCTCTTGTACTCATTCTTCCGATTTGTATTTGTCTGATTAAAAATTTTATGAGTTATTACTTCTAGCGACTGATTATCCACGAACAATCTTATGAAGAATAGTTTTAAGAGTGATTCTTTCGAATCCGATCCTATCTACAGTTTCAGTTTCAGACTTACCTCCTAAAAACCACATACATTCAACATTCATCAAACAAACAATGTTCATGAACCTACATTCAACGTATAGGGGTATTTTTGTCATTTCACTATTCAGGGGTATTTTCGTAATTTTAACCTATAAGGGTATTTTTGTAATTTTCCAAAATAAGGTTTCGGGTGATTTGGTGAAATAAGGGTATTTTGGTAATTTTCCAACTCGGGGGTATTTCGATAATTTCATAAATTTAGGGGTATTTCGGTAATTTTGCAAATTTAGGGTATTTTAATAATTTATAAATCTGGGGTATTTCGATAATTTTGAAATCTGGGGGTATTTCGATAATTTTGAAATTTGAGGGTATTTCGGTAATTTTGAAATCTGGGGGTATTTCAGTAATTTTGAAATCTGGGGATATTTCAGTAATTTTGCCAATCAGGGGTATTTTGGTCATTTACAAATCAAGGGTAATTTTGTAATTTGGTAATTTTACAAATCAGGGATATTTTGATGTTGTTGTTGTTGTTTTTGTTTTCTATGGAAAAATTCTGTTGACTTTGTAAATCGGAGTATATTTGCAAATCATGGGTATTTTTTTTTCAAAATAAGGATATTTTAGCAATTTTGTGAGAAAAATAGGTGGGTGGTCCCTTTCGGGTTTTAATTATAAGTTTTGGCCTGTCAACACGTCCTCATGGTTAGGGTGAGCAGTCACTACGCACTGTAGGATTCCAAGTGAAGAGGAGGTGAGTCACTAGGGCCGCTTAAATACCAAGCTCTCCATGTATCCACTCCTGACATGCGTATGCTGTTGCCACACCCTAACTTCGACTAGTTCACGAGTTTGTTTTGGTAAATTAAGTCTTATGGAATTTAAGAAGTTGTTTAAGCTAAGCCTATAGTCCATCAAAGTCTAATTAAACTAGCCTATGTCCCATAAAGCCCATCAAGCCCACATATATATATCACACAATGGTTTAGAGTACTTACCTGGCGGACTTGGGCCGGAGACACAGGTGCCATGCCGAGCTAACAAACCTATTATCATTTCAAAAAAAACAACATGCAAGTTTCAAAAGCCCACCTTTTGAAAATGTTTTGAGCCCCAAAACCCCAAAGCCGAGTTTTGAATCGGGCTCTGATACCAATTTGTAATGCCTCAAACCCGACCTATACTCCACGACCGGATCTGGTATGTCACTAAGAAAATTTTTGTAAAACCAATCGTGTTGTCAGAAAGCCCAAATGTAATTTATATAAAATATGCCTTTATGAATAAAACCCAAACTTAATTTCATACCTTAGTTTAATTAAAATAAATGTTTGAATAACTAAAAATAATTTAACCCATAATAAAACAAGATATAACTAGTCGCCCATGGCCTTATTACAACGAGGTTTAAAATCCCTGAAATAAAATAAGATATAAAATAATTAACTTGAGTCTTTTTGTCAGATCCACATAATCTTTTGCATGGCCACCTTGTGCTCCTCTCCAGCCCGGTCCGATGCACTAAATGTTACCTGAAATGTTAATTAATTGGTTGAGTCGCGAGACTCAGTGTGCAACCTTCACGCACCATTAGTTTTGGGCCTTAACCCTATAAAACTAAAATAATCAGAATTAATATACATAATAAAAATAATATGCAAGCCCAACCCAAATCCTAGGTTTCCATCCGCTATGCCCCCGTACCAGCCATTCACACCATTGGGGATTTCTACAATCAACCCACACCACTACACGCCTTGATGGCAGTCGTGCTGCTCATCATCAGATCATGGCCATAGCCACTACAATAGATCACGGCAAAAGTCGCTACAACAGATCACGGTAAAAACCGCTACAACAGATCATGGTAAAAATCACTACAATAGATCACGGTGAAAACCGCTACAACATATAACTTCCTCCTTTCATCAAACCCAACCCATGCAATCACATAAAATCAATATACTTATATCATTTAATTAGAACATTCACTAACCTGATGATTTGTTTTTACCCTCTTTGGGTTTCCTCTATTATGCCTGAATTTCGGTATTTATCAAAACATATAAGACTTATAATCATATATTAATCAAATAGATCTAGATGGTGGGAAAGTGTTACACACCTTATATAATCAAATAGATCTAGATGGTGGGAAAGTGTTACACACCTTATATCGCGAAATCCAATATTCTTAGTCGATATCCTTGTTATCCCGATCTACAACTTTGCTCAGAAAGCCGGAAAGATGTGAAAATAGGGCCTCTCCTGTATTCGGCCATGGTTAGTGTTCTACCCGATTTCATATATTTATAGATAAACCAATCTCCTTACCTTGAAATCCCAAAAATAACACGACTTGAGTGTTACTGATCTTTGACTTAGAGATCTAAGCGTTGGACTCCTCTTCAGATCTTGAAATGACGAAAATAAGAAAAACCCTTGATTAGTCACTAAATAGCCATTCGGCTAGGGACTTTGAAAAGCTGGAGAAATATTGGAAACTCAAAATTGACACGTACCTCTTGTTTTCTTCAGATTCGGCACAAGTAGACTTTACTTAAGAAAATTCGACAACTTCAGGAGGTGAGATCTAAAAATTTCGGTTTTTAGAAGATTTAAGAATTGAAGAGATGGCTAAGAGAGATTTGGCCAATGAATATTAAGGAGAAGAATAGAATAATAGAGATGTGATTTCAGATTTTAGGGATTAGAAGAAAAATAACAATAGAGGTTAAAAGATTCGGCCAACCAGGAAATTTTAGAGAGGAAGAAAGGGTGAAGAAAATGGTGGTTTTCGACTTTTGAGAGGAAGAAGATGAGAAAAGAAAATAAAAGAAAGGCTTCCAAAATATCGGCACACCCCCTCTTTATATAGAAAACTGATTCCTCCCTTTAGCAGAGATTGATTTTCAGCCAACACTGCCACACATGATAGCTCCTATCCTTTTTCCCTTTTCTTAATCTATTATCTCCTCAAAAATAGTCTTTATCTGCTTATTATCCTTAAAGACTAAATCCCTAAATAATAGCCTTTATCTGCTTATTATCCACATAGAATAAATATAATAAAATTCCCCAAAAAAATAGCCTTGTGCCGTCCACTTCCCTAATCCCTAAGGCCAACTTTAGCTAACTTAAATTAGAAGATTTGGGCTCCTTAAAACTTAAAATTTGGGCCCCTCACACTTAAATTAACTCATTCCACAAATTCACCCATTAAACGCATAGGCCCAAAAATTTAGGATGTTACACTAAGATTGCATATCATCTCTAAGATTTGCATATCATATCTAAGATTGCATATCCTTGAAGATTGTGTTCTCATATGCGTCAAGTTTGTAGATGGATCTTCAATCTTTTCAAGTAATGGGCCATTCCTATTAGGCTAAATGATATATTTTGGACTGGACTTGGACTTTATTTTATTATTTTGGGTTTATTTTTTTTTCTATGGGCTCGGGCTAAATTAGCCTATTACATGTATTTTTGTTTTGAAGAATTTTTTTTTTTTGAATCATAATGGGCTAAAATATTATTAAGGGCCAAATCATAGTCCAAATCTAGAATTAATAAACACGTAAAAACAAAGAACAGCTGGAATCAACAAATAAATAAAAGCAACTGAAAACACTTGACCCTTCTCTTCTTGAAACTACCATCTCAGCCATAATAAACTGTCTCCAGATAGCAAAATCATTCTCCACGCTAGACACCCTTGTTCTGCACTGCTAAAGCACCTAGAATCCGTCGATTCAGTTCCAAAAGAAACAAGACTAAACGAAACCTTACCAGTCATGGTTCATTTCCAACGCCTCTTTCAACGCTAGTCGCTTAACTGATTCTAGTACACCGACCTCCCATCTTCCAAAGAAGCCCAGGCGCCTCCCTTCTATGGCCAGAGTGTGAGCCACGCCATTAGTAGATCGCCTCACATGCAGGTAACTGATCTCTTCAAATATTGGTTCCATCTGACATATATTTTTTGTAATCGGTCTCAGAATCGACCTATCTTCCTCCCTCTTCTTAATGCCTTTGATAACAGATAAAGATTCCCCTTATACCACCACTCGTTGAAAACCCATAGCCAAAGTAAAGATGAGCGCCCTTTCGCAAGCCCGAGCTTTTGCCACAAAGGGATCTGCAACTTTATCAAATAGATAAGTTTCTACCCCTTTTATGCCTCCCATCGAATCTCTGACAATGACTGCTGTAATGGCTATCTTTGTATCTGATCTATAAGCTGCGTCAAAATTAAGCTCTAATATTCCTTCCTCTAGAGGCCGCCATAACTCATTTAAATTTGTTCTATCTTGGGGTCAAAAAGAGTTTTGATAGATTTGGAGTTCTTTAACATAACCTCAGATAAAACCCAGAACCTCGTTCAAATTAAATCGGACTCCCTCATGAATGGTTTTATTCCGTCGGTACCATAAGCTCCAAATTGAAAATGCAAAAATACATCTAATATTTTCATCTGCTGTAGAAGGTAGCAAAGCATTTATGTCCACCCCATGGTTCTTCAAAGGTCGGCACCTGAACTTGCAACTGGAGCCACACACTTTTTAGCACTCCACAAGACCACATCAAATGGCTTGAGTCTTCAACCGTACCCTTGCACAAAGGAAAGACTGGGTCCATCACTAACTTCCGTCTCGCCAGATTACAGAAATGGGGAACCAGATTGTTGAAAATCCGCCAAGTATTTTAATTTTTTCTGGTACATGCAATGGCCATAAAGAATTGTAAAAATCTATATACCAAACCTCAGTAGCTTCAAATGTAGTAGGCAGATTAGCACCAGATGTATTAGGAGAAACTGTAGATGTAGTAAGTACACGATACCCACTCTTGACTGTATAAACCCCAGTGCCTTCATATTTCCAGACTAGTATGTCTTCAGTTCGATTAGCAGTAAGCGGAATAGCTAAAATTCTGTCAGTAGTAGAATCGTCTACAAGGTTAATGATCAACTCGCTGTTCCAGGTATTCGTATCCTCATTTATAATTTGATTAACAAAAGTCCAAGCAGGTATAATCTCATGACCTGAAATCCTATTATTATCCTTTCCAGGTAGCCATGGGTCATTCCAGATATTGACGCAGTCCCCCGTTCCAATCCGTCAAAGCAACCCATCCACAATCAAGTCTTGGGCACTACAGATACTTCTCCAGGTAAAAGAGGGGTAAGACCCAATCTTGGCTGACAATATATCAGACATGGGAAAATAATGTGCTTTTAAAATTCTAGCTAAAAGACACCTAGGTTGAGTAAAGATGTGCCAAACTTGTTTTGCTAGCAACGTCTTATTAAACAAATATAACTTTTTAAAACCAAGGCCACCTAATGATTTGGGTTTACAAAGTGCATTCCAAAAACTCCACTGAATACCCTTCGATGTTTTGTTATTAGACCACCAGAACCTATTCATGAGATTTTCCAGCTTATTGCATAAACTTTTCGGGAAAAGGAAACATTGCATTGCATACAAATGCATAGTCTGTAAGATCTATTTAATGAAGACCTCTTTACCTCCCATAGATAGATATCGAAAACTCCACCCATCCACTCGTTTCCTGAATCTGTCAATGAAATCTGCGAAAGCCCAATTTCTTCTTCTTCCTACCATCATCGGCAAGCCTAAGTACTTTTCAGGACTTGACGCCACTCGAACACCCAGAAAAGACGTAATGTCCTCTTTAACCTCTTCTTTAACGTTGGACCCAAAATAAACTAATGACTTCTCGTAGTTCACTTTTTACCCTGCGCACTGCTCATACTCCCTAATGATATCTCGAACTGATATAGCTCCCTCTCTTGAAGCGTCGCCAAAAAGAATACAGTCATCTACAAAAAAAACAAATGATTAATAGCCAATCTTTTTGTACCAATAGTGGCACCTCCCATACACCCTCTTTTTTTTGCATCTTCAAGTAAGGTTGAAAATCCTTCCGCACAAATAATGAACAAATAGGGGCTGAGTGGGTCTCCTTGTCATAAACCTCGTGATGGAGAGAACCAATCACTTTCCAAACTATTGAGGCAAACAGAGTAAGACACAGAACTTACACATATCATAATAAGAACAATCCAGTCAACGTGGAATCCCAACGCCTTCATCATCCCTGCCAGAAAATCCTATTCAACTCGATCATACGCCTTCTCATGTCCAATTTAAGTGCAAAATTCCCTTTCTTACCACCCTTCTTCATCTTTAGGGAATGGAGAACCTCGTATGCAATCAGAATATTATCCGAGATGAGTCTCCTTGGTATAAAAGCTCCTTGAGTGTCGTTAATACAGACTCCCGAAATGTCACTCATTCGACAAACCAGCATCTTAGCAATAATCTTGTAGATGACATTACATAGACTTATGGGTCTAAATTGGGTAATAGATTTTGGCTTATCAACTTTGGGAATTAACACAATTCTCGTTTTATTAATATCCCCAACTTCGGTCTGTCCATTCAAAATGGCTAGACAATAACTAGAAACTTCCTGACCCACAATATACCAGTATTGTTGGAAAAATATGGCCGAATAACCGTCCACCCCGGGGGCTTTTAAAGGCGACATCAAATTCACCGCATTCCAAATGTCCTCCTCTGTAAAAGTTTTTAATAAAGAGCCATTCATACTGTCAGTAACCTTTTTTTTCCACCAAGCTAAAAATATGATCATCCCTTCTCATCTCTGAAGCTGTAAATAAATCTTCAAAAAAATCTGACGCTACTTTAATCATCTCTTCAGGCTCAGAATGCCTAATTCCATTTGCATCAACAAGCTCGGGGATTTTATTACGGTAATGGCGTAGACCAGCCATTTTATGAAAAAAGATGGTGTTGCGATCTCCATCCTTAAGCCAATTTACCCGTGCTCGTTGTTCCCAGTGTAATTCCTCCTTATCAGCATCTAGATTGAGATCTAATTGGGCCTCTACAATCTCCGCTAAAACTTCATCCGAAACATCCTGAGCGTAAAGCCCTTCCAGCCTTTGTTCAAGTCAAATCTTGTTTCTCCTCGCTTCTCTACTATTAGCTTTGCTCCATTTCATGAAATTGATCCCCAAATTCTCTAACCTTTTAGGAATGCTTCCGGATGATTTTGCCCAACATCTGCCAACCAATCCCTCAAAAGAGCTATCTAAACACCACTTAGCTTCAAATTGGAATATTCGTGCTTTGCGCTGAATGTCAAAGCAACCATCGCCCACGGCATCTAGGAGAATAGGACAGTGATCAGAGAAAGAATGAGTCAGATGCTCAATCTTATAGCTAGGAAAAAGCTCCATCCAAGTAGGCGAAGCTACCCCACGATCCAACCTCTCTCTAATACTAGTGGCCTTAAATCTTCCTCTTTCCCATGTGAACCAATGACCTGTAAATCCGAGATCAAGGAGATTACAGTCCTCTAAGGCCATACGAAAATCCAAAATTTGTCGTTCTGTACGAAGCCGACCACCCCTCTTCTCATAAGAGCTAATTATCTCATTAAAATCTCCTAACAAAACCCATGGAAAGTTGCAGTGACTTCTTAAATGCCGGAGTAGATTCCACGAATCACCCCTATCCCTTTCAATAGGGTTCCCATAGAAACCTGTTAGCCTCCAAATTACACCACAATCAGAATCCTGAATCTCCACATCAATATGGAATGACGGGAAACTTTTAAGATTGACCAAGTAATTTCCTTTCCACCCCAATGAAAGACAACCTCTAGAACCCAAAACACCAACGTCTATGCCATTGTCAAAACCACATTTCATTCTGACATTTCATTCTGACAAGCTCCATTTTTTCTCATTTAATTTTGTCTCAACAAGAAACAAAATTCAGGGATTAATGACTCTTAGTTTATTCTTGAGCCGCTTGACAATTCATGGATTCCCCAAGCCACGAACATTCCAACTTAAGATTTTCATTGCCCCCGGCTTCTCTGACTACCAGAGCTAGTTGATACAATCAATGACCCATTTTCCTGTGAAACCAGTGTGTTAGATAAACTTTCCACGATTCTTTGCCGTTTCTTACCATCCAAGATCTCAACTGGAACGTTCTCCTCCTCTAAGCCCAGTTCCATAGGCCCAATATCCTTTCCCAATATACTCCCCCTCCTTACGCCAAATCCTCCCAAAATTTTGCTCTTTAGTTGAACTTTGGGAATTAAATCCTAATGGTATTAAATTTGGATTCACAATCTGCATATCACTATTTGCGTCCAAATTTGTCCCCAAATCTTCCCCCTCATTTAGTGCTCCATTGGGATTGACTTTCCCAAATAATCGTCTACCCGTCTTGAACCATCATCTTCCCTTAACCATCTACTATCCATCGTACGTCGCCTTCGTGGCTCCTCCCGCAACGAGATATCCCAACCAAATATGATTTTAGCAGGGTCAATCCTTAATCTAAACGGACAGAAGCTTTCCCCATGACCCAATCTACCACAAATGAAACAGAATAATCTAAGTTTCTCGTACCTGAATCGAGTGTAAACCGTCATGGAAAACCCAATCTGAATCTTCTTTTTTCGCCTCAAAGGAGCAGTAACATCAATACAGACTCGAATGCACATGAAATTCTTGAAACCCAAAGCCAAATTAGTTGTGTCATAATCAATAAACTGTCCACAGAAGTTACCAAATTGTTTAGCCATATTCGCATTCATCAAACCCGGAGGTAAATCATGCACTTGCACCCAGAACTCAGTATGAACTAATGGCAACGATGAAGGAATTCCACCAATGGGAATTTTTTGTATAATGAGTAAGTGGTTTTTAAAAAACCACGGAATGCCGTCCATCACTCTCTTCAAATCCACTTCATGAAAAAATTAAAAAAGGTACCTTTTATCCCTTAGATCTGTAATACAAATGCCTCCAAGCGGATGCCAAAGATTTGCCATTGTGTTTTGCAGAGAAGGAAAGTGTACGACACTATCCGTTAAACACCGACCCACCAAACAGCATTGATAAGACTGATCCACCGCCTCCACTTCCTCCTGAAAGGCTTCCTCTTCCTCATCAATAAGTCTCAAATTCGCCAGTTCGTCTTCCATAAGAATCGAACCAATAGCACAAGAAAACAAGGATTTAAAGATCTCCAAAAATAACTAAAGAAAACTTAGAAGATACTTTGTGAAAATAAGAGAACATGTTAATCGGCAGACGGAAAAAAAAAAAAAGTTAAAAGAAGAGGAGTTTGTATATGCATTTTTTAGATTTAATTGGCCGTAGACCCAACTTATTGGGTAATGCTTGTTTTTAAGAATTTATATATAGACATTATACTTAATTTATATTTACATAGTCTTATGCCACATTTCGTAAAAAACTTAATTAATTAAAATTATTTTAAGGGGGTATTTTTAAACATCTTTTAGACCCATATGGTGCGGCCGAATTGCAAGCCGAAGTTGTTGGGCGAGTTCCCTAAACAAATATGAGTGAAACAGAAAACACATGACGGATGCAATATTAACGCCCTGTCTCCCTCTGTTCCTATAAGCTTTCAGTTCCAGTTGTTGGGTTGGGTGTTTTATTGGCGTCGGTTCTAAGGTTTAGGGTTGTCCATTTCCATCGTGCTTCGTGCTTTGCTTTGTCTTGTCGGCTTACTTCCAATTTGGAATTGCCAAAACAAAATTTTATCTTATCCCTAAACAACCAAAAATATTTGTATTAGCTATAAATGCGTATACTAATTTTGTTTTGGAATAATGATGCGTTTACTAATTGCTTCAACCAAGAACTATGGATATGTCTAGTTTAATATAATACAAAAATTCGTTAATTTCTTTTAATAGACGAAATCGGAAACCATCAAACAACTAAAAATCTCTTTTTGTACTTTATTTTGTAACTTATTATTGCACATGATAAGGTTGGGATTTTATCAAAATAATATAAAAAATAAATTACATTTAAAAATGAGATGATTTGGAGATTAACACAACAATGGTATGAAATTTATAGTTAAAAAAGGTATCACATATATGTCAGGCCACATCACCTAAAAATTTTACTCCATAATTATCAAATAATTAGACCAGAAATAATAAAGGAAACCACTTTTAAGCTGGTATCGCATACTTATCATGCGACACCATAAAATAATCAGAATTTCATATTTTTTTAGAGAGGTATATGTAGGGGTGAGCGTTCGATCAAATCGAATGTGTCGAAACTATTTTTATTTTTTTTAAAAACGGGTCGAATTTAAAAACGAAAATAGAGTCGCCACCAATCTTTTTTCGAGGTGTGATCGGTCACTTTGAGATTAATCATTTAATAAAACATTTTGATTTATTAAAATAATGATTTTGGCCTACAAAATTCGAGAAAATGGGCTCGGGAGTCGGTTATGTACGAGGAAGGATTAGCACCCTCGTAACGCCCAAAAATTGGTACCTAATTTGATTAATTAATATCCTAATGTCAAAAATTTGAAAAGATTTTAAAACACGATCCTTTTGATTTTTAAAACTTATGTCCTTTAATTTTAAATGGACATTCAATTATTTGAATTTTAAAAGAAAAATCGAAACTCAGTAAGTTAGAGCATGATCTTTCGAATTTTCCAAACACCAAATATCCTTTGCTTTTTAGAAATCCTTGCCTCGAGATGAAAAATGTCGCATCCAGTGAGTTAGGACACAACATATTAAATTCCCGAGAATATGTTTTTTATTTAGAAATTCATATGTTTTAATTTTAAAAAGGGTACTCAATCATTTGGACTTAATGAGAAAAATCGAAACACAGTAAGTTAGGACACGATTTTCTCAAAACTCCCAAATATCGAATATTGCATTATTTTTAATTTTAAAAAATCATGGATTTTGAAATATGAAGGAATATTTGGCCACATTAATAAATAAAGATTAATGAATTTTAAAAAATAAAAATCTAAAAACAAATAAAAAACAAAATGTACCAAGCTTTCAAATAATAATAGACAATGTTAAAACAAATAATGTGAAAGAAAAGATTTTGAAATCCACAATAAAAAGCAATTTAAAAATAAATTCATGTGTAAAAATTTTAAAGTAGGTAATATATGTAAAAGTTTGAAATAAATCTAAAAAGAAGAAGATAAAATAAATAATATATGAAATAGTAATATATAAATGAATTTTAAAATAAATATTATATAAGAAGTAAGTTTAAATAAGTAATATATAAATATATATATATATATATATATATATATATAATCTAATAAATAATATACAAAATGACTTAAAGAAAATGATATGTGACAAATCCTAAAAAGATATGTATAAGTTTAAAATAAATAATAAATGAAAACTTAAAATAGATAATGTAAAAGCAGTTTAAAATGATATAAAATAAAACCAATTTAAAATAATCGTTATATAAAACAATAAGAAAAATGAATGATATATAAGATAATTTAAAGTAATAATATAAACAAAACTTAATCAAAATAAAACTATTTAAAATAAGTAATATAAATAATGATAAAATAAAACGACTTGAAATAAATACCACATAAAAATTTGGAATAAATAAATAAAATACAAATTTGTAAAAGTGTGAAAATAAAATAAATCTCTCTCTGAAATAATAAATAAGCGAATAAAATAAAAAGAATAATTAATAATTAAATAATTAAATGGATAAATAAAAGGTTGAAAAAACGAAGATGAATGAAGAATAAAATAAAAACAAACCATAGAAAATAATAACGTAAGAGGGAGAGAAATTTGAGTGAATGTTCTTAAGAATTCTTATTGCATCCTCAAAACTCAAGTTCTTTTCCAATGAAGGGAGAGGCCACTATTTATAGTTGAGCCTCCCCAAATCCAACGGTACAGATTAATTACATCAACGGCTAAGATTAAAAGGTATCTACAAATTAAATCTCTAAGATTACAAAATCATATCTTCTAAGATTGCATATCATATCTTTTAAGATTGCATACCATATCTTCTAAAATTGCATATCATATCTAAGATTACATATCATATCTTCTAAGATTGCATACCATATCTTCTAGGATTGCATCTCATATCTAAGATTGCATATCCTTGAAGATTGTGTTACCATATACGTCAAGCTTGTAGATGGACCTTCAATCTTTTCAAGTAATGGGCCATTTCGATCGGGCCAAATGATATATTTTGGACTGGACTTGGACTTTATTTTATTATTTTGGGTTTTTTTTTTGTATTGGTCCCGGGCTAAATTGGCCTATTACAGAATGAAAAAAATTTGAGTTAATCGAGTTGACGATTCCTATTTATCATCCTAACTCTATTTGAAATTTTCTCGAATAGAGTCGAGTGAGATGGAATTCGAATCGAATAAAATATGAAATTGATACCGACATAAAATTTTAACATGAATATTTTATAGCATCATCAATAATTCAATTTTAACAAAAATTATAAAGATTCAATATGATTAAACAATTCAATAACATAAATACTACAAAATGTGAAATTTAATTTAATAATATAAATATTATATATAAATAAAATTATTACTATTTAGGTTTAGAGATTTTTTAGATGATTTTAATTTTGATTTGAGAGTAGAAGGTGAAAAGTAAAAGTTTAGGGAAAAATAAAAATTTTGAGAATTGAGGAGTAAAATTTGGGGGAGGAAGGATTTGGGGTAAAAGGAGGTGGGATGGGAGGAAAAAAATTTTGGGGAAAATATTCAAAAATATTCAAAAAAGGGGGGGAATGGGTTTGGGGTAGAAGGGTGTAGAAGGGGGTGAGATGGGAGGAGAATAAAAGCTTTGAGGGGAAATTAGGAGGGAGTGAAAATTTTGGGGGGAAGTAAATAGGTTTGGGAGTTTGAGGTAAAAATGTAAAATATTATAGTTTGGTATTCGGTTTATTCGAATTATTTGAGTTTTTTAAATCCAAAAATTAAACTCGACCTGAACTCGAAATTTAAAAAAAAAAATTGAGGTGACTTGAATAATTCGAATAACTCGATTCGTTTAACTTAAAATTTGATTTTTTTGAATTGAATCGAGTCTTACTTAACCCTAAGTATACGACCAAAATATAAGTGTTTTTCGTTTGATATGGAAAATCCATTAAAACTATTAAAAACTCGGGGGAAAAAGAAAATGAAACAAAATTTAAAAGGGTGTCACCCTAAGCTTCTGACCGACCATTTATTTCTTCCAACCCCCACTTAATTCCCTCTTTTCAATTTCACTTAAAAAAACTCCATTCTTCCATTCAAACCAAGACATTATATAAGTTCAAAGATCCCATTTAGTGAAAATTTTCTTATTCTCTGATATAATTCATAAAGTGAAAGGTTGGGGAAAGAAAGAAAAGTTAAAACTTTCAAAACCCAAGATCAAACGTATATTGTTTTATCTTTCAATTTGAGTTATTAGTAATTGAAATTATTTTGCTTGTAATTAATTTCATTAAATTATTGATATTTTTATTAATTTTGTTTATTAATTATTTCTATATGTTTTATATTGTTATATATTATCCATGCAAGTATTTGATCGTTATATTTGATATTTATATTTTAAAGGCTAAAATGTTGCAATTATATTGTTTTATTTGTTTATTACATCTTTATGTAAGTTAGTATTACATTTGTTGTTGGTTGAAATTTTTATATTTTATGTTTGTCATGATTTGGAATTATGGATATAATATGTGATTTTTAGTAAGGTTTTAATTTCTTTTGGGTATAAATTGTTTTAATGTTAATTAATACTTACTTTTTATTTTTAATTTATTTTACAAATTTAGTATAGAGTATCAGTAGTTAATTCTTCATATAGGAACAAAGTTCAACAAGAGAGTAAAACTTGAGAAAATGAAAGAAAAGATCGATGCGAAAATCACTCAATGTTGTGAGAAGATGATCATGTCCAGACTATTCTATAAATTTCCAATTTTTCAAAATCCGTGTATATATAACATGACGCAACTCATAAATGATGATGACATGGAGAAATGATAGCAACGCGTTGCTCGATTGGTAACATTTAACCAGTAAAAATGTTTACTGAGTTGGAGAATGTTGATCCAAGAAATGTGGCAACTAACATTCCTTTTTCTTTGTTTGATTGGCTTTGCTTTAGGATTTACATTCAAACAATGTTGGATTATTGAGGGATGGGTTATTAGCATGTCCACTATGGGCCATGCAAAGATGTCTGCATTATTCCTTAAAAGGCTTATCAACATTTTCTTCTTGTGCTTTGATAACATGGATGCTATTTTTGTAGTTTGCTCCCTATCTCTAGGGAATAATTCAATTAGCTTTGTCTTTTCTGGTGGCTCAGGTTTGTTGAATCTCTCCTAAGTTTTAACATCCAGACTTTCCAGATTTATCATTAACGTGTTCAAAAGATTGTCTGTTGACTTTCGTTCAGAAAACTCTACTTCTTTACCAAAATGTGTATGACATTTTTCTTTCCTTGCTAATTGTAAAGAAAGAATGCGACAATTTCGTACTGTTTGTTGATCGAACTTCATGTGTCCTTTACCTGTCGGAGTGAGAAATTTCACTTTTAAACAATACGTGGCCACCACCATCTTTGTTTTCTTCATCAATGGCCTGCTAGAGATAACGTTGTATGATGTTGGATGATCAACGACTAGGAACTCCACCGTTTGGGTAACTGTTCGTTCATTATCACCAATTACCACCGGCAACGTGATTGACCCTCTAACACCAATTGGCTAGTTGCTAAATCCATAGGTTAGACTTTCTCGCTTCAACTCTGTATTGGATAACCCCATATGTCTGAATGCCTGCCAGCTCAATACTTCAACAACACTTTCAATATCAACCAAAATTCCTTTAACTTCAAACCCTGCTATCAATGCTGAAACTACTAGCGGATCATTACCTTCTAGATTAGTCAAAACTACTTCATCTCGATTTGAAAACCCAACTTTACATGGCTACACTTGTCAAGGCTTCTTTACTAACATTGTCATAGCCATCACGCTATGCGAATAAGCTTTCTTTTTAGTGTTAGATCTAATTTACTCTTTTTAGTTCCAATTATTACATTGATGACTCATCTTGCAATCTATTTTCCTTTTCCCTTATCAAATCTGCATGAAACTGAAGCCTCATCATCTTTGCTTTTGCACCCATAAGATTGTCCCTACAAAGCAACAAAATATTGTAATTGCCCTCTACAAACTGCAGACTCAATGGCATGATTCAAATGAACACAATCATTTGTTCTATGCCCTCTATCATGATGGAAACCAAACACATCCAACGAATTATCTCTGTGAATGCTAGGCCTCAAGGGAGGTAATGGTTTTAAAATTCCTTGATGCTCTATCTGGTTCAATATTTATGTTGGAGTTGCTTTCAAATCATGATAAGATTGCAATTAGTTACAAGGCATTCTTCCTCTCTATTTCTGCTGATAGTTCCTATCTCCTCTCATCAATCTATAATAACCTTGGGAATTGTTAGAGCTAAATCTATGTTGCCCCCGCTTCCCCGAGTATGAGTGTCGAGAACAGGTTCTTCCGGTTCTATCATGTAATGAAGGCTTCCTTCTTCGAGGATTATGAAAATCTTTGATAACCTTATCTTTTTCCATTTCATCACTCTCGACGAACATATGGGTTTTTTCATATAACGCTGACAATCTAACAAGGGGTTTATTCACCAAATTGTACTTCAAGAAATGGTGCGTTGTTCCAAACATAAAGGCCTAAATGATAGATTATTTGGGGACATCTTTTGTTATCATGATCACTTCATTGAACCTCTTCACAAAATCTCGTAAAGGTTCACCCTCACATTGCTTGATAGACATGATGTATGCAGGTGATTGCTTCAATGTTTTGTTTGCTAAGAACCTACTCATAAATAGGTCTGCCAGCTGCTCAAAGTTCATGATAGAATGTTGTGGTAGTTGCAAATACAATGCCTGGGTCGAGTCCTTCAACGTCACAGAAAATGTCATGCACTTAACTTCATCCGAGACTCCAAACATATTTGTGTTATTTACACAATGGGCCAAATAGTCCTGAGAATCCCTTCGACTATCACATATCATTTTGAGGACACTACAGGAAAATAGGGCTTTAGCGGCGTTTTTAGCGGCGTTTAGACAAAAACGCCACAAACTTTACACATTAACGGTGTTTGACAGAAAACGACGCAAAAAACTGGGAAATAGTAGTGATTTCAGAAAAAACGCCGCTAAAAATTGAGCAATAGCGGTGTTTTACCAACAACGCCACTAAAGGTAAGAGCTATAGCGCGTTTCTACCAAAAACGCCACTAAAAGTAAGAGCTATAGCGGTGTTTGTATAAAAAATGCCACTAAATATCTAATTACTTCAAAACCAAAACGTCGACGTGTTGAAAGGGTCAAGCAGTAGCGGCGTTTGTACCAAAAACGCCACTAAAGGTGAGAGATATAGCGGCGTTTGTTCCAAAAACACCACTAAAAGTAACAGCTATAGCGACGTTTGTATAAAAAATGCCACTAAATATCTAATTACTTCAAAACCAAAACGTCAATGTGTTGAAAGGCCCAAGCAGTAGCGGCGTTTGTACCAAAAACGCCACTAAAGGTGAGAGATATAGCGGCGTTTGTGCAAAAAATGCCACTAAAAGTAAGAGCTATAGCAACGTTTGTATAAAAAATGCCACTAAATATCTAATTACTTCAAAACCAAAACGTCGACGTGTTGAAAGGGCCAAGCAGTAACGGCATTTGTACCAAAAACGCCACTAAAGGTGAGAGATATAGCAGCGTTTGTGCCAAAAAAAGCCACTAAAGGTAAGAGATATAGCAGCGTTTGTGCCAAAAATGACACTAAAGGTAAGATCTATAGCATTGTTTGTATAAAAAATGCCACTAAATATCTAATTACTTCAAAACCCAAACGTTGACGTGTTGAAAGGGCCAAGCAATAGTGGCGTTTGTACCAAAAACGCCACCAAAGGTAAGAGATATAGCGGCATTTGTATAAAAACGCCACTAAAGGTAAGATCTATAGCGGTGTTTATGTCGAAAACGCCGCTAATTATCTAAAAATTTCAAAACTCAAACGTCTTCATTTTGATAAGGCCAAGCTATAACGGCGTTTTCACCAAAAACGCCACAAAAAAGCAAATTGTTTCAAAACTAGAACGGCGCTGTTTTTGTCCTCGTATAATAATTCAATATCAAAATTATTTTATTTTGGGGTTTCTTGTTTTGGGTTTATAATTTAGTGGTAATGGTTTAGGGTTTAGAGTTTCGAGTGAAGTGTGCACGGTGTATGTTTAAGGTTAGGGTTTTAGGGTGTAGGATTTGTATGTAATGGTTTAAGGGTTAAGTGTATTGGTTTTAGGGTTTAAAAATTTAAGGATTTATATATTATTTATAGTCCGGCCACACGAATTTCGAAAATTATAGTTTAATTTATGATTATGATTATGGTTTAAGGTTTCATATTAAGGTTTCGGGTTAGGGTTTATGGTATTTGGGTTTAGGGTCTTGGATTTATGGTTTAGGGTTTATTATATATTGAGACTGGATTTTAGAGTTTGGTTGTATCTAGGTGGCTATGGTTATGGGTTTAGGTTTATAGTTGAGGGTTCGGGTTTAGGGGTCTGGAGTTTGAGATTTAAGGTTTAGGGTTTGGATTTTTTTAAATATATATCAAAATGGGTTAAATCCCCAAAGCATATATGAACAATGATTTAATGTTCAATTATATATACATGAACTTTAATTTGATCCGGATATTGTCAAATATTAACCCAATTCTTGATATAATATTTTAATATATTGCAACCATGAAAGATTTATATTTATTCAATATAAAATATATTGATGTATTTAATTTTAAAAATGTGTATTTATTTTTAAAATGCACTATTCTCTCCTTTTTATTAATTAATATTTACATTTTATAACTTCGCTTTATTTTTGGATCAATTTAACTTCAATCTTGGATGACACTAATTTGAGAACTCATGTGCTAGTAGATTTGTATTTTATTGTTGGCGTATATATAATTTAAAAGAAATTGTAAACATTTTTTAATTTTGTTAATTTTTATGAAAGCATTAGCGGTGTTTATGTAAAAAACGCCGCAAAATGTTTTCATATTTAATAAAAAACGACGTCGTTTTGTGGCACAGTTAGTATTAGTAGTGGCGCTTTACGAAAAGCGCCGCAAAAAGTATGTATTACTGGCGTTTTTTAAAAAATGATGCAAAAATGATCCATGTTATTACTGGCGTTTTAGCCCAAAACGCCACAAAATGGAAGAAAAATGACTGCGTTTTTTTTTTTTAATTTTTTAGTGGCGTTTATTGAAAAGCACCGCAATAGGGTTAATTTTTCTACTGAAACGGCATCGTTCTTTTGCCATCCATTTTAATTGTTTAACACTTTCTGTTCCCCCATTTGTCGATTTCCCAAAATCCCTAAATCCCTAATCCCCTTTTGTGTTTTCCCTCCCAATCCCTAAATCCTTCTTCGATTTCTGGTGCGAAATACTTCCCCAATCTGATTACTTTCCTTAAATCCTTTTCTTTTGCTTTGATTTCCACTCTCTTCATTTTTTTACAATAAAAGAAAAGCTGCACCTTTATTTTCTTTTTTCTTGAATCCCCTTCTCTTTTGTCTTCTTTTATTCGAAAAAAAAAAACACCTTTGTTCTTGTTCATTTCGATTTTCAAATAGAATTTCTCATCAAGAGTAGAATATGAAGAAGAAGCTCTTAATAAATCTTGTGGTTTAATCTATTTGAGGTAACTTTTGAGACACGAATCTCTTCTTTAATAATTTCGAGGTGATATAATAACAGTAATTTCTAGAGTAACAATTACACGAGTGTGAAGATATCAATTAAGCAACTCAGTTGAAAATTTTTATTTATTTTCATTTACAAATTAAATAAATTCAGTGCCATATTTCCTTTTTCAATTCAATATGATTCTCTTTTATTTGCCTCAACTTTTTAACAACTTCGTTATTATTATTTTTTGGTTCACAGTTTCATTAATATCTTACAATGATTTCATAGACAGACATTGCAAGGAAACGTTTAAAGTGTTGGACTGTTGGTAAGTTTCTATATACTTTCAAAAGAATAAAACATTATTGTATCATTTTTTTTTTCAATTCTCAAAGGAATAAGTTATGAATTTGTCTCTTTGCTTAGCCAATTAATTATAAACAATATATTTGTTTATTGATTATTAGTATTGGTGTAGTGGCAAATGACTTGCATTGCTTATATCCTTGTTGATATCAGGTCCCGACATTATTCAAATATATATAACAAAAGGAATATGTATTATTCTCACTGGTTTCTTTCTACTTTCCTTCAACTATTAATTTACATTTCGGATTTAAGAGTTGGAGCATTTTCTTTGAAGCAGGCAGAGCACCCTTTAAGCACCGCTTAATAATACATCTTCATCTTAATCATAAGTAGTGAGCCTCAACTTTTTCATTACTGTTTTTGAGTCTAATTTTTTAGGAATTTAGTGCATATTGTCTACCATTTTGCTTAGGCTGAGCAGAATTGTTATGTGAATTCAGACTAACGACAATGCCTGAGTCTTTCTTTATTGGCACTGTAACATCCTAAATAGGGCCTATGCATTTCTAGTTTAATTGTATGAAATGACAAGTTTCAAGTACTATGAATAAATTTTTGATACTTTTGGAAACCTAGAAATGCATGAAAATGGAAATGAAAATGGAAATGAAAATGGAAATGAAAATGGAAATGGAAATGGAAATGGAAATGGAAATGGACATTTTTGGAAACTTAGACATTTTTGGAAACCAAACCAAAATAGGAAAGTGAACATTTTGGAAAACCAAACCAAAATAGGAAACTAAACATTTTGGAAACTTGGAAAAATCTGAGCAGCATGCGAAAATTTTAGGAAACTTAAAATGACCCTAATGTCAATTTAAGAGCCCAAAGGGAGCTTAGGGCCAAGTGACCCTAAAAGTATAAAGAACATGAACTTTGACCCAATAACGGACTTGGAAATGTGGCTGAAGATGCCACCTAAGGCTTTAGGAAATGGTCCAAATGCAAGAGGTTTTGGGCACAGGTTTGAGTCATCTAGAAACAAATAAAAGAAATAAAATTTTGTCTCCATGAGTGGAGAGTTGGACTGACACAAGGAAGAGGAGTTTCTATTCAATAAAACTCTTAGCTAATTAGGAGATTTGATGGAATTTCATATTGATAAAACTAAAACTTATCACAAGTAAAGAATTGGTGAATTAGGGACTCTAAGGCTAATAGATTCGGCCAAAGAAAGAAAAGAAAAGAGCCATTCTCTTCTCTTCAACATCTTGCAAAACCACCAAGTGAAAGTAGCAACAATCTTTCCTCTTCTCTTTAGCCGAATTTCCCTTGTCAAAAACTCTCTCCATCTTTTTCTTTCTTTTTCTTATCTTCTACTATTCATCCACAAAAGCCAAAGCTTTGAGATCCACAATAGTGCCATAGCCGAATAGCATAAGGGATCTTCCGGGATTCGAAAACAAGGTAAGTACATCATTATACAATCGGCAAAAAGATCCCCTCCATGATTTAATAATAGATCAAATCTAACTAGTGATTTCGGCAGGAATTTGAAATAAAGATCAACTTGAATTTGAGGTAAGTGAGTCTATACATTCTACCAAGGCCAAATCTTAGTCAATTAGATCAAATCGATCAAAAACTAATCTATTCGGAGATCTAGGAAGTTGTCGATTTCAAGGAAAAGGAGGTGAAGTTTCGGATTTAAAAACCCTAAGGTAAGCCCCTAAAGGTATTCGCCAAAGTTATGTGATTACCTAGATTAGATCCGTAATTATTAAAAGCGAAAACTAATTTATGTTGAAGTTTCAAGGTTGGCGAATATCAAGTGAAGGAAAACAAAGATTCCGGATTTGAACAAACATCAAATCGGCATCAAAGGTAAGCCTCTTTACAAATCCTACTAGGATTTGGATATTGTAGCCAAAATAGAATTTATGCTAAGAAATATTTGATAAACCAAATGTAGGAATTAGGATCTAAACATTAGATCTTGCTTTCGAAATCTCAAGGAATCGCTAAACAAATCAGGTGTGTATTCCACACTATTCGTAATAGTTTTATGGTTTAAATATGTTATATATGCTAATGTGAAAGTGAAAGAAAGTGGCTAAAGTGCCATATTTTGGTACAAAGTATTCAGGTACATTTTCCTACTTCTACTAGGATTACGAAATAAATGTTATACAAGTGAAAAGTGATGTGAAAGTGAAATAAAAATATGTTATGCATGATAATTATAATTTGGGGCATTCGGATTTATGTGAAAGGGAAGAAGGTGTTGACTACGGTCTCACCAACGTTATAAGTGAAAGTGATGACTTGGTCTCACTAAGTGAATGTGATGACTTCGGTCTCACTAAGTGAATGTGATGACTTGGTCTCACTAAGTGGTAACCGGTTACATTACATGGTGGCTATGCCACAATATTATCGATGGGCGATGAGCACGTCATTGCGCAATGATCGCCTTCGATGGAGTGTAGCGGAAGGAGGGTTGACTTAGTAGTCCCCACGGTGTACAAAGTTGGTACGGGTGGAGTGTAGTGGATGGCATATAGGTTTGGGTTCGGGTTTGCATCATGATCTTGAATTTTTATATGCACTTGATTTTTATGGTGTGCCTATCTCTATTATGTTTAGTGTTGGTTACACACTGAGTCTATCGACTCACCCGTTGTGGGAATATGTTTGGTGATGAGCGAGAATGGACCCGGACGGCAGAACTTGTGGTGGCCATGATCGACTTGAAGTTCATTTAATTTGAATATTTATTTTATTTTAAAGCATTGTACAATTTATTATTTTGGGTTTCATTTTATGTAATAAGGCCACCGTGATTTAATTTTTATTTCTACTATAATTACTATGTTATGAGTTTAGGGCTTTATAACGAGTAGGCCCACTTAGTATGAAATAAGTTTAAATATTTTGTCACTTGAAGCAAATGGGTTTTTGTTATAAAATAAATTTGTTTTCAACTCAAGCCCAACCCACAATGAGCTATCTTCCAAAACTCACGCTTTTCAAAGTATTCGAATGAATTTGAACCAGGTTACTTGAGGAACATACCGAGATCCATCCATTCTCGTGGTAGGGTGTGGGGTGTTTTAGTTTGGTATCGAGCTGAGTTCAAACTCTCTACTGTGGCCTAAGGCCCAAAACGTTTTTAAAATAAGGCCAAATAAGTTTTATGAAAGTATTTTTACAAATAGGCAGTATAAAGACATGGCCCTAAGTCTCCAAACCATGATCCACCGTAAGTACCCCTAACTCTATGTGTGATTCAGTGATTTATATAAGGGTAGAAAAGGCATGGAACGTAGAATAGCATGATAGGAACTTGATCCCTAGGGTTAGACTACTCAAACACAAACACATAAGATTTAAGACACTAAACCAACCTATGACTAAGTCAATTAAGCTAGGGTGTGGCAACCATGGTATGCATGTCTAGGAGTGGATCCTGAAGAGCTTGGTATTTAAGCAGTCCTAGTGACTCACCTCCTCTTCTTGAATCCTACATGGTGCGTAGCTTCGGTTCACCCTAACCTAGAGGACTTAACGGGTGTGGCAACCCCATGCGCATGTCTAGGAATGGTTTCATGGGAGCTTGGTATTTAAGCGATCCGTGACTCACCTCCTCTCCACTCGAATCCCGCACAGTGCGTAGCTTTGGTTCACCCCGACCAAGAAGGCTCGGTCATAAAGCTAAACTCAATAACTAAAACCCGAAAGGATACTAGCCATTTTGAACCTTAATATTAAAATTTTAAATCACTTTCTTTAAACTTATCCTTAATTCACAAAAACTATTTCGTACACAATTATTTTGAAAAATTTTTGATCCATACAAATTACAAAAATGCCCTTAGTGGTAAAATTACCAAAGTGCCCTTGATTCATAAAATGATTCAACCACTCAACAGTGTTATCAAAATTTTATTATTTTATAAACATTCCAAAAGCCCTAACTTGTAAAATATCAATATACCCTGATTTATGGAAAATTACAAAATTGCCCCTAGCTCACCAAAATTACCAAAATGACCCTAATTTCCAAAATTTTTGCAACATCATCGTTTTGGAAAATAAATTTCTCAAAAAGAACCCTCAAAGTTTTACAACTTTTGAAATACCACTGATTTATTAAATTTTACAAATTTACCCTGATTTGTGAAAAATTACCAAAATACCCCTGAGGTTAAAAACTACCGAAATAACCCCGAATTTAAAATTTTTTTTCAAATTATCCCTAGACTTCAAAATTTTCAAAATAATTTTTGACAAAAACACCAAGGAACGTTTTTCTTCTGAAAAATTACGAAAATGCCCCTGTAGGATAAAATTACGAAAATACCCCCGGGTAGAGGAAAACAACAACAACAACAAAAACTACAACGTTTCTCTGAATGAACGCAAGTTCATACTTGTTTGATGGATGAATGAATGGAAAAGACTGTATGTTTGTATGAATACGAAAGAACCACTCTTAAAAATCCCATTCCATAAAACTCCTTCGCCGATAAATAAGTGGAACAAAGACTAATCCATAAAATTTCTTAATCGATCTCGACGCTAGAAAATGAGTTCTAGAGGACGCGATCGCCAAGGAGGGCGATAGAGGAAGAATAAGCGTGTCGAACCCGTTAGATCAGTCAAGGTTTTGACAATGAGTTACCACCACCACCACCCCAATTTGTTAATGTCGACGGCAGGCTCGGACGAGGATGAGGCCGTCATGCAGCCATGTTGCGAGTATTGGAAATGGTGGCTGGCGCGGGTGGAAATTCGGGAGCTCGAAAATCTGTACCCGAGCGACTCCGAGCCAACGGGCCGAGGTGTTTCGTGGAGTGTCCGGTGTGGCACCCAGTACCGCCGAGTATTGGTTGGAAGCAACTGAGCGTATTATGGATGAACTCGACCTGACCCCTGAGGAGAAGTTGAAAGGGATGGTAGCTCTGTTACGTGATGAAGCATACCAATGGTGGCTAATCGTTCTGATGGTGCCACAGCGGAGGATCCGTGGGAGTATGCTAGGAGGCATATCGGAAGAAGTATGTCGGCTTTTCGGTATATTGATGAGCGTGAAAGCTTTTCTAGGACTAGTTCGGGGAACAAATTAGTGGCGGCATATGAGGCCGAATTTCTGAGGTTAAGTCGATATGCTCGAGGAGTAGTCGCGACTGAACATGAATGTTGTGTCCGCTTTGAGGACGGATTAAGGGATGACCTAAGGTTATTGATAGCTCCACATCGGAGAGGAGTTCTCCACGTTGGTTGAAAAGGCTAAGGTAGTCAAGGAATTAAGGACTCGACTAGGCGTAACTCGGCGAGAATAGACCCAAGAGAGGTTATGGATCATCGGAAATGTGCGAAAAAGGCCCGTAGGCGAGGGGTCAAAAGGTCGCAAGTTGATACCGAGGCGATGTCGTTCTTGTGAATATTGTGGAAGGAAGCACTTTCGGTGAGTGTTGGAAAAGATAGGAGCATGTCTTAAATGTGGGTCTAAGGACCATATGCTCAAGGACCGTCCAAAGATATCGGATGACGAATGACCAAACAACACGTAATGTTAATCGTGTCGGTAGGGAGGACAAGCAATGACCTCAACGAGGTCGAGGTTCGAATAACGAGTTAATAATACTGGCAGAGAACGTGGCAGAGGTGCCACCAATACTGAGGCAAGACAATCGGGTTTGGTTTATGCGGTTCGTCGAAGGGAGGATGAAGATGCACCAGACGTCATAACCGGTACGTTCCTCATTCATGGTAAACCCTATTATGCTTTAATTGATGTGGGCTCGACCCATTCTTATGTTGCTGTAGTGTAGTTGAGACACTAGGCCTAGACTCGAACTTTCGACAAAGAGATGACGGTAGTAAGCCCATTAGGTCAAACTATAGTGGTAAATAAGATCTTTCGAATATACCCCTAGAAATTGTGGAGTGAGCTTTGGTGGCCTAATGGAATTACCCTTGAAATTTGACCTTATACTTGGTATGGATTGGTTAGTAGAACATCGAGCCGTGTTGGATTGTGCGGCTAAACGAATGGAACTAAGGACCTTTGAGGATGAGGTGGTCATTATGATAGGAGAGAGAAGGAACTATTTGACTAATGTAGTTTCGGTGCTTAAGGCGAAAAGGATGGTGCGTAAAGGGTATGAGGCGTTCTTAGCCTTTGTAAGTACGTTGGATGGAAGTGAGGAAGGTGTCAAAGTAGTCAGAACAGTAAGAGACTTTGAGGATGTGTTTCCAGAGGAATTACCAGGAATACCCCCAGATAGAGAAGTTGAATTTGGAATAGACTTACTACCAGGAACAGCGCCTGTGTCAATTGCTCCATACCGAATGGCGCCAAAGGAATTAGTGGAGCTTAAGGCTCAAATCCGAGAATTATTGGATCGTGGGTTTATTCGCCCAAGGTGTCTCCGTGGGAGCACCGGTCTGTTTGTGAAGAAGAAGGACGGAACTATGCGTATGTGCATAGACTATCGTCAATTAAATAAGCTGACCATCAAGAACAAGTATCCCTTGCCAAGGATCGATGACTTGTTCGATCAGCTGAAAGGAGCCACAGTGTTTTCGAAGATCGATTTACGGTCGGGATACCATCAGTTGAAGGTGAAGGAGGCTGATATCCATAAGACCACTTTTAGGACAAGATATGGTCACTTTGAGTTTGTAGTAATGCCGTTTGGGTTGACAAACGCTCCAGCCGCGTTCATGGATATGATGAATCGAGTGTTCCAACCTTACTTAGACAGGTTTGTTGTGGTATTCATCGATGATATCTTGGTATATTCTAAGTCTGAAGAGGAGCATGATGAGCATCTCCGAATTGTGTTACAAGTATTAAGGAGAATAAGCTTTATGCCAAATTCAAGAAGTGTGAATTTTGGCTTAGAGAGTTGCTTTCTTAGGACACGTGGTGTCTGCCGAGGGAATAAGGGTGGATCTTAAGAAAATTGAAGCGGTGTTGGATTGGAAACCACCTAAGTCGGTGACAGAGATTCGTAGTTTCTTAGGGTTGGTCGGCTATTACCGAAGGTTCGTAGAAGGATTCTCGTCGATAGCCGCGCCATTAACAAAATTGTTGAGGAAGGAAGTACCCTTTGTATGGACGGATAAGCAAAAGAGAGTTTTGAAAAACTTAAAAGGTATTAACTAAGCTCGGTGTTGATTCAACTTTGAGGTGAAAGGATTTTGTGGTATCTTGTGATGCGTCACATACGGGGTTAGGATGTGTTCTTATGCAAGATGGCAAGGTAGTCGCCTATGCGTCCCGACGCTTAAGGCGCATGAGGTGAACTACCCAACCCATGACTTGGAATTGGCGGCAGTGGTTTTCGCTCTCAAGGTGTGGAGGCATTATCTCAGATGGAGAAAGGTCGGTGATCTACATGACCACAAGAGTCTCAAGTATCTGTTGACTCAAAAGGAATTAAACTTGAGGCGCGAAGGTGGGTGGAATTACTGAAAGACTATGATTGTTCGATAGAATATCATCCGGGCAAGGCGAATGTAGTAGCTGATGCTTTAAGTAGGAAGGTTGTGACGGACTTAAGAGCAATGTTCGCTCATTTAAGCTTATATGAGGATGGAAGTTTGTTGGCCGAGTTACAAGTCAAGCCAACATGGTTGAAGGAAGTAAAAGAGGGACAGTTGGTTGATGAAGATTTAAATGTTAAGCTACAAAAAGCACAGAACAGAGAGTTGGAGGACTATGAGATTAATGATGAATGAGTATTATGCTACAAAGGGAAAGTATGTATGCCAAGAGACAAGGAGTTAAGACAGAAGATCCTTCGAGAAGCGCATAGTAGCCCTTATGCTATGCATCCGGAGGCATTAAGTCATGTCTGAGACTTAAGAGAACAATTTTGGTGGCGGATCTTAAACGAGAAGTTACAGAATTTGTGGGAAGATGTCGGACGTGTCAGCAAGTTAAGGCTGAACACCAAGTTCCATCGGGATTGCTTCAGCCAATCCAGATTCCACAGTGGAAGTGGGAAAGAATTACCATGGACTTCGTTAGTGGGCTTCCCCTTACGCCTACTAAGAAGGACTCGGTATGGGTTATAGTAGACCATTTGACTAAGTCCGCACATTTTATCCCAGTAAGAATAGACTATCCCCTTCAAAAGCTAGCCAAGTTATATGTGGCAGAAATTGTGAGGTTACATGGAGTACCAATGTCGATCATCTCTGATAGAGACCCAAGGTTTACGTCTCGATTTTGGAAGGCACTTCATCAAGCTTTAGGCACCAAGTTGGATTTCACTACGGCCTTTCATCCACAATCGGACGGGCGATCGAACGAGTAATACAAGTGTTGGAGGATATGTTGAGAGGATGTGTGATGGATTTTCGAGGAAGTTGGGAGGACTACTTGCCTTTAGCGAGTTCGCCTACAACAACGATTATCGAGCTAGCATTCGAATGGCACCGTATGAAGCATTGTACGGACGGAAGTGTCGTACTCTACTTGTTGGACCGAGTTAGGAGAACGTCGAGTTTTGGGACCAGAGATAGTGGCAGAAATAGAAGAGAAGGTTGAAATAATTCGAACACGGTTAAAAGAAGCCTCAGATAGACAGAAGTCTTATGCCGACCTCCAACGGAAGGAAATAGAATTTGAAGTAGGAGACCAAGTGTTTCTAAAAGTCTCACCATGGAAGAAAGTGATGAGGTTTGGTCGGAAAGGGAAATTAAGCCCAAGATTTATCGGACCCTATCGGGTACTAAAGCGAGTGGGACCAGTGGCATACCAGCTAGAGTTGCCACCAGAGTTGCAACAAATGCATGACGTGTTCCATGTGTCCATGCTACGTCGTTACCGATCGGATCCCTCTCACATAGTACCAGTAGAAGAAGTGGAGCTAAGGCCAGACTTAACCTACGAGGAAGAGCCAATTCAGATTCTGGAACGCGACGTGAAAGTACTACGGAGGAAGTCAGTTCCTCTAGTTAAAGTATTGTGGCGAAATCATGGATCGGAGGAAGCTTCGTGGGAACCAGAAGAGGCAATGAGACAACAATACCCTCAATTGTTTAGTTAGAAAAATTTCGAGGACGAAATTTTGTTTAAGAAATAGAAGCGTAACATCCTAAATAGGGCCTATGCATTTCCAGTTTAATTGTATGAAATGACAAGTTTCAAGTACTATGAATAAATTTTTGATACTTTTGGAAACCTAGAAATGCATGAAAATGGAAATGAAAATGGAAATGAAAATGGAAATGAAAATGGAAATGGAAATGGAAATGGAAATGGAAATGGACATTTTTGGAAACTTAGACATTTTTGGAAACCAAACCAAAATAGGAAAGTGAACATTTTGGAAAACCAAACCAAAATAGGAAACTAAACATTTTGGAAACTTGGAAAAATACAGAGCCGCGCGAAAATTTTAGGAAACTTAAAAATGACCCCGGAATGTCGAATTTAAGAGCCCAAAGGGGAGCTTAGGGCCAAATGACCCTAAAAGTATAAAGAACATGAACTTTGACCCAATAACGGACTTGGAAATGTGGCCTGAAGATGCCACCTAAGGCTTTAGGAAATGGTCCAAATGCAAGAGGTTTTGGGCCTGAGTTTGAGTCATCTAGGAAACAAATAAAAGAAATAAAATTTTGTCTCCATGAGTGGAGAGTTGACTAAGACAAGGAAGAGGAGTTTCTATTCAATAAAACTCTTGGCTAATTAGGAGATTTGATGGAATTTCATATTGATAAAACTAAAACTTATCACAAGTAAAGAATTGGTGAATTAGGGACTCTAAGGCTAATAGATTCTACCAAAGAAAGAAAAGAAAAGAGCCATTCTCTTCTCTTCAACATCTTGCGAAACCACCAAGTGAAAGTAGCAACAATCTTTCCTCTTCTCTTTAGCGAATTTCCCTTGTCAAAACTCTCTCCATCTTTTCTTTCTTTTCTTATCTTCTACTATTCATCCACAAAAGCCAAAGCTTTGAGATCCACAATAGTGCCATAGCCGAATAGCATAAGGGATCTTCCGGATTCAAAACAAGGTAAGTACATCATTATACAATCGGCAAAAGATCCCTCCATGATTTAATAATAGATCAAATCTAACTAGTGATTTCGGCAGAATTTGAAATAAAGATCAACTTGGATTTGAGGTAAGTGAGTCTATACATTCGCCAAGGCCAAATCTTAGTCAATTAGATCAAATCGATCAAAAACTAATCTATTCGAGATCTAGGAAGTTGTCGATTTCAAGGAAAAAGGAGGTGAAGTTTGGATTTAAAAACCCTAAGGTAAGCCCTAAAGGTATTCGACCAAAGTTATGTGATTACCTAGATTAGATCCGTAATTATTAAAAGCGAAAACTAATTTATGTTGAAGTTTCAAGGTTGGCGAATATCAAGTGAAGGAAAACAAAGATTCCGGATTTGAACAAACATCAAATCGGCATCAAAGGTAAGCCTCTTTACAAATCCTACTAGGATTTGGATATTGTAGCCCAAAATAGAATTTATGCTAAGAAATATTTGATAAACCAAATGTAGGAATTAGGATCTAAACATTAGATCTTGCTTTCGAAATCTCAAGGAATCGCTAAACAAATCAGGTGTGTATTCCACACTATTCTTAATAGTTTTATGGTTTAAATATGTTATATATGCTAATGTGAAAGTGAAAGAAAGTGGCTAAAGTGCCATATTTTGGTACAAAGTATTCAGGTACGTTTTCCTACTTCTACTAGGATTACGAAATAAATGTTATACAAATGAAAAGTGATGTGAAAGTGAAATAAAAATATGTTATGCATGATAATTATAATTTGGGGCATTGGGATTTATGTGAAAGGGAAGAAGGTGTTGACTACGGTCTCACCAACGTTATAAGTGAAAGTGATGACTTGGTCTCACTAAGTGAATGTGATGACTTGGTCTCACTAAGTGAATGTGATGACTTCGGTCTCACTAAGTGGTAACCGGTTACATTACGATGGTGGCTATGCCACAATATTATCGATGGGCGATGAGCACGTCATTGCAATGACGCCTTCGATGGAGTGTAGCGGAAGGAGGTTGACTTAGTAGTCCCCACGATTATGCGAGTTGAATACGGGTGGAGTGTAGCGGATGGCATATAGGTTTGGGTTGGATTTGCATCATGATCTTGAATTTTTATATGCATATGATTTTTATGGTGTGCCTATCTCTATTATGTTTAGTGTTGGTTACACACGAGTCTATCGACTCACCCGTTGTGGGAATATGTTTGGTGATGAGCGAATGGACCGGACGGCGAACTTTTGGTGGCCATGATCGACTTGAAGTTCGGTTTAATTTGAATATTTATTTTATTTTAAAATCTTGTACAATTTATTATTTTGGGTTTCATTTTATGTAATAAGGCCACCGTGATTTAATTTTTATTTCTACTATAATTACTATGTTATGAGTTTAGGGCTTTATAACTAGTAGGCCCACTTAGTATGAAATAAGTTTAAATATTTTGTCACTTGAAGCAAATGGGTTTTTGTTATAAAAATAAATTTGTTTTCAACTCAAGCCCAACCCACAATGAGCTATCTTCCAAAACTCACGATTTTCAAAGTATTGAATGAATTTGAACCGGTTACTTGAGGAACATACCGGATCCACCATTCTCGTGGGTAGGGTGTGGGGTGTTTGAACCTTCTACTAATGCCGTGGGAACACTGATGGTAGACTTATTGAAATTTTAGAGGTCGACACATATGATTGTTTTTTAGAGGTCGATACACTGAGACCTATTGAAGTTTCAATTTGCATATACATATGATTCGAATGATTGTTTTTTTTTAATGTTTGTGCAAATGAATTGATGTTGAAATAGGTATACTTATTGAAATTTTAGAGGTCGATACTCAGCTTGAGCTCATTTGAACATCTAATTTTAGAGGTATTTCATCCTGTTCATTTTTCCATTTTCTAAATATAATCCCTTTTTGCTGCAAATTGATCAATTTAAATGCTGTAAATTGAATTTTTAAACTGTTGCAATTGAAGTATTTAACTACTGTGAATTGAAGTGTTAAGGTGCTGCAGAGGCATGCCATCAGAAAGATTCTTCATCATATGTAAACTCAACTGCGTCAAACGATTAAGGACTGAGATACCTATAGGACTGTAGAGGTATTTGTAACATCCTAAAAAGGGCCTATGCATTTTCGGTTTAATTGTACGAAATGACATGTCTTATGTGTTATGAATGTATTTTGAATATTTTTGGAAACCTGGGAATGTATGGAAATGTTAAGTTAAAATAGGAAAGTGAACATTTTGGAAACTTGGAAATGTTAAGTTAAAATAGGAAAGTGAACATTTTGGAAACTTGGAAATGTCAAGTTAAAATAGGAAAATGAACATTATTGGAAACCTGGAAATGTATGGAAATGTATGGAAATGTAAGGAAATGTATGGAAATGTATGGAAATGTATGGAGGAAATGCATGGAAATGTATGGAAATGTAAGGAAATGCATGGAAATGTATAGATATGTAAGGAAATGTATGGAAATGTAAGGAAATGTATGGAAATGTAAGGAAATGTAAGGAAATGTATGGAAATGTATGGAAATGTAAGGAAATGTAAGGAAATGTAGGGAAATGTAAGGAAATGTAGAGAAATGTCCTGGAAATGTAAGGAAATGCTTTAGGAATGATAAGTTTTAAGGCAAGGTGGCCTTAAAAAAATTAATAGAAGAAATTTGACACAAAAGCGGGCTTGGAAAAGTGACAAGGAGGCACCACTTAAAGCCCAAGAAATGACGCCACCAAATGTGTGCAAGCTTAGGTTCGAGCAGACAAGGAGAGCATTTACGAGAGTGTTTTTGCGTCGAATTGGGCTTGGCCCAATTCATTATTAAAGCTAAACTAATCATAGGGAGGCGCCACTTAGGTGGATAATTTGGGCCTCGTATGGCCACAAGGAGTCCAATAGAATAAGTTTAAATTCGACTCATCAAGGGAAGGGGGTGGACGGCATCTAGCTAAGACTTTAAGTAATTTTTATTTAATTACTTAAAGAGGAAGCAATGGACGGCAATAGGACTCTTAAGGGAAGAGTTTAATTCTCCTTAAAACTCGGCTAAATAGGTGGATAAATGATGATTTATTTTAGATTATTTTCAAAGAGATAATTGAGGGATTATTCTTTAATTTTTATTTAAAGAGATAAAGCTATCAAAATAGAAGAGTGATGCCCAAGTAAGGGATTCTAAGTTAGTAATTTCAGCTATAAAAGGAAAAGAGAGCCATTCATTCTTTCTTCTAACTCTCTCTCTCTGTCGAATTCTCTCTAGCAAATATCTCCTTTCTTCATTGTATTGCCAAGTCGAAAATACACCGTGTGTAGCTGAAACTTCATTACCAAATTGTTCAAACTCTTTTCTCTTCTTCTTTCATAATCTTCCAAAAGCCAAAAGTTTTCTAAAATCAAGGCCATAGCCGAATAGTTTTGAGACTTCAAACAAGGGGTTGTCGACTTCTGTATTAAGGGTAAGAACTAGTTATCATTCGATTTTCATCCTTTTTCTTTTAAGATTTGCCGAAATCTAGGACTAACCCCATTAATATCTTGTTGTCGAAACTTTGAAGAGATCTTTTCGGATTTGTTTAAGTCAACTACAAGAAGGAGAAGTTCTTTTCCGAAGGTACACCATAGGCGCATGTTCCCTAGTTATTCTAAGTGAATTTGGGATTTAAAATCCACAAGGTAAGACATGCAAATATTCGCCAAGGCCTATTTTTGGTGTTTTAGATCTAGTTCATATTTATTCAAAAGCGAAACTAATTTATTAAAGTGATTTAAAGCTTTGCCGAATACAAGAAAGAGTATAGTGAAGATTTCAGGATTTGGCACCAAGGTAAATTTTAGTGTACTAATCCTACTAGGATTTGGTTTTATAGCCGAATAGGCTTTATGCTAACATACTATGGTTGGGCGAATGTAGGGACTTGAGATCTAAGGCTTTAGATTGGATTTTTGGGATTTCAGTGAAATTGTTAAGCGAATCAGGTGTGTACCCTATCCTAAGTCTTGATATGTTCATGGCTATGTTTAAATTAAATGAAATATTAAGAATGTGAAAATATGGCTAAGTACCATGCTATGGTACAAAGTACTCAGGTACGTTTCCTACTCCTAATAGGATTATGAAATATGTTATAAGTAACATGAGAATAATGATAAGAATGTGAACTTTGGCATGTTAATGCATAATATGATTTGGGCATATGGGTTATTGAAAAGGGGAAGTGAATGTGGTGACCTAAGACCACGAAATCTGAATGCGGTGACCTAAGACCGCGATATCTGAATGTGGGGACCTAAGACCACGATATCTGAATGTGGTGACCTAAGACCACGATATCTGAATGTGGTGACCTAAGACCACGAAATCTGAATGTGGTGACCTAAGAGCACGAATTTTATAAGGTCGATGAGCACGTCGACTGCAGCGACTGCCTTCGATGGTGTGTAGCGGATGGAGGGTTGACTTAGTAGTTCCCACGGTGTACAGGTTGGTACGGTGGAGTGTAGCGGATGGCTAACTAGATTTGGGTTTGGGTTGCATCATTATTTTTACCTGTTATATGAACATGTATGTGATATGATAATGCATGCCAGAAATGTTAATTCTTAGTGTTGGTTACACATTGAGTCTGCTTGACTCACCTAACGTGGGACTATTTTCGGTGACGAACAATAATGGATCGGGTTCGTGAAGCTTAGGGATGGCGATTACTGACAAGAAATTTACGACTTGGACTTTTATTTTATTTTAAGTATTTTGAATTTAAATTTTGGGAATTATTTGATGTAATAAGGCCTTAGTAGAATTATTTTATTCTGTTTTTATTTATTGAGCTTACAAAGTTTTACTTATTCAAAGATTAAGTAAATCTATTTTTAAAACAAAGCCCAAACGTTTTGTCACCTAAAGTAAAGGATTTTTAACAATGAATTAAACTTGTTCTCAACTCAAGCCCAACCCAAAACAATCTTTCTTTCAAAACACACAAGTAACAAAAGAATTTGAAGCGGTTTACAAGAACAGACGAGATCCGATCAAGGCTCGTGGTAGGGTTTGGGGTGTTTCAATTTGAGTATCGAGCCCGCTTTAAACTCTCGGCCTTGGGTTTAAGGCCCAAAACATTTTCAAAGTAAGCCCAAAAGGAATTTTACGAAAAATTTTCGTGTTTTTCGGCATGGCCCACTAAGTCTCAGGCAAAGTCCACCGTAAGTACTCAGATCTTTTGTGTGATTTATATTATGATTTGTAGAAGGGTAGAAATGGAGCGTAGAATAGAGATTAAGTACTTGAACCCTAGGACTAGTGTACCCCAACAAAAACATAAGACTTAAATGCCTAACTAAAAAACCCATGATTAAGTCGTAGGAGTTAGGGTGTGGCAACCATGATGTGCATGTCTAGGATTGGTTTCGTGGGAGCTTGGTATTTAAGCATCCTAGTGACTCACCTCCTCTCCTCGAATCCTACAGTGCGTAGCCTCGGTTCACCCTAACCAAGAAGACTTATACACTGCTAAACCCTAACTAAAACCGAAAGGGACTAAGCAGTATTTTTTATGAAAACCCTAGTTTTATAATCACCAAATTACCCTTGAATAGGAGCAAAGATTTATTTTGGAAAATTTTCAAAATATTTCCGATTTATAAAAAAATTACAAAAATGCCCTTGGTTTATGAAATTTCCAAATACCCACAGTTCTTATCAAAATTTCACTACTTTGCTTAAAGGAACCCTAAATTTACAAAATATCAAAATACCTTGATTATGGAAAAAAATTTTATTTACTGAAATTACCCTACCACAAATTGCCGAAATACCCCGAGTTACAAAATTACCGAATGACCCCGATCTTCAAAAATTTCTGCAACAACACTGATTTGGAAAACAAATTCTCAGAAACAACCTTCAAGTTTTGTAAATTCCAAAATATCCTTGATTTATTAAGATTTATAAATTTACCCTAGTTTATTACCGAAATACCCTTGTAATTTCATAATTTCTGAAATACCCCCAGGATTTCAAAAAATTACCAAAATACCCTTATTGAAAAAATCACCAAGGAACCTTATTTTGACAAATTACGAAAATACCCCTATAGGGCAAATTACAAAAATACCCCTGGGTAGTGGAAAAACAACAACAATGAAAACTACAACATTTCTCTAAATGAACGAAAGTTCGTAATTGATTGATGGATGTATGAATGTAAAGACTGTGTGCATGTATGAATACGAAAGAACCACTCCTAAAATTCTTTTCATAAAACTTCTTCGCGGTTAATTAGTGGAATAAAGGCTAATTCATAAAATTTTTTTTAATCAGATTAAATCGCGACGTTAGTAATGAGTTCTAGTGGACGTGGTTGAGGTAGTATCTAAGAAATGCGTTAGTTTTGTTAAGATCAGTCTTGTGACAAAGGCGTAGTGTGATGAGTTAGGATTGAATGATTGTAAGTAATTTGAGGACTAATTTTTTTTAATGAGGTAGAAGCGTAACATCCTAAAAGGGCCTATGCATTTTGGTTTAATTATGCGAAATGACATGTCTTATGTGTTATGAATGTATTTTGAATATTTTGGAACACAGGAATGTATGGAAATGTTAAGTTAAAATAGGAAAGTGAACATTTTGGAAACTTGGAAATGTCAAGTTAAAATAGGAAAGTGAACATTTTGGAAACTTGGAAATGTCAAGTTAAAATAGGAAAGTGAACATTATTGGAAACACAGAAATGTATGGAAATGTATGGAAATGTAAGGAAATGTATGGAAATGTAAGAAAATATATGGAAATGTATGGAAATGTATTGAAATGTAAGAAATGTATGGAAATATATGGAAATGTATTGAAATGTAAGGAAATGTATGGAAATGTATGGAAATGTATGGAAATTTAAGGAAATGTATGGAAATGTATGGAAATGTATGGAAATGTAAGGAAATGTATGGAAATGCATGGAAATGTATGGAAATGTAAGGAAATGTAAGGAAATGTATGGAAATGTATGGAAATGTAAGGAAATGTATGGAAATGTAAGGAAATGTAGGGAAATGTAAGGAAATGTAGGGAAATGTCCTGGAAATGTAAGGAAATGCTTTAGGAATGATAAGTTTTAAGGCAAGGTGGCCTTAAGAAAATTAATAGAAGAAATTTGATGTAAAAAGGGCTTGGAAAAGTGACAAGGAGGCACCACTTAAAGCCCAAGAATGACGCCACCAAAGATGTGTGCAAGCTTAGGTTCGAGCGACAATGAGAGCATTTACGAGAGTGTTTTTAGCGTCTGAATTGGGCTTATGCCAAATTCGTTATTAAAGCTAAACTAATCATAGGAAGGCACCACTTAGGTGGATAATTTGGGCCTCGTATGGCCACAAGGAGTCCAATAGAATAAGTTTAAATTCGGCTCATCAAGGGAAAGGGTGGACGGCATCTAGCTAAGACTTTAAGTAATTTTATTTAATTACTTAAAGAGGAAACAATGGACTGACAATAGGGACTCTTAAGGAAGAGTTTAATTCTCCTTAAAACTTCGGCTAAATAGGTGGATAAATGATGATTTATTTTAGATTATTTTCAAAGAGATAATTGAGGATTATTCTTTAATTTTTAGTTAAAAGATAAAGCTATCAAAATAGAAGAGTGATAGCCAAGTAAGGGATTCTAAGTTAGTAATTTCGGCTATAAAAGGAAAAGAGGGCCATTCATTCTTTCTTCTAACTCCCTCTCTCTGCCGAATTCTCTCTAGCAAATATCTCCTTTCTTCATTGTTTTGCCAAGCCGAAAATACACCTTGTGTAGCAGAAACTTCATTACCAAATTGCTCAAACTCTTTTCTCTTCTTCTTTCATAATCTTCCAAAAGCCGAAAGTTTGCTAAAATCAAGGCCATAGCCGAATAGTTTTGAGACTTCAAACAAGGGGTTGTCGACTTCTGTATTAAGGGTAAGAACTAGTTGTCATTTGATTTTCATCCTTTTTCTTTTAAGATTTGCCGTAATCTAGGACTAACCCCATTAATATCTTGTTGCTGAAACTTTGAAGAGATCTTTTCGGGATTTGTTTAAGTCAACTACAAGAAGGAGAAGTTCTTTTCCCGAAGGTACACCATAGGCCGCGTGTTCCCTAGTTATTCGGTGATATTCGGGATTTAAAATCCACAAGGTAAGACATGCGAATATTCGACCAAGGCCTATTTTTGGTGTTTTAGATCTAGTTCATATTTATTCAAAAGCTGAAACTAATTTGTTAAAGTGATTTAAAGCTTTTCCGAATACAAGAAAGAGTATAGTGAAGATTTCGAGATTTGGCACCAAGGTAAGTTTTAGTGTACTAATCCTACTAGGATTTGGTTTTATAGCCGAATAGGCTTTATGCTAACATACTAAGGTTGGCCGAATGTAGGGACTTGAGATCTAAGGCTTTAGATTGGATTTTTGGGATTTCAGTGAAATTGTTAAGCGAATCAGGTGTGTACCCTATCCTAAGTCTTGATATGTTCATGGCTATGTTTAAACTAAATGAAATATTAAGAATGTGAAAATATGGCTAAGTACCATGCTATGGTACAAAGTACTCAGGTACGTTTCCTACTCCCAATAGGATTATGAAATATGTTATAAGTAACATGAGAATAATGATAAGAATGTGAACTTTGGCAGGTTAATGCATAATACGATTTGGGAATATAGGTTATTGAAAAGGGGAAGTGAATGTGGTGACCAAAGACCATGAAATCTAAATGCGGTGACCTAAGACCGCGATATCTGAATGTGGTGACCTAAGACCACGATATCTGAATGTGGTGACCTAAGACCACGAAATCTGAATGTGATGACCTAAGACCACGAATTTTATAAGGGCGATGAGCACGTTGACTGCAGTGACTGCCTTCGATGGTGTGTAGCGGATGGAGGGTTGACTTAGTAGTCCCCACGGTGTACAGGTTGGTACGGGGGAGTGTAGCGGATGGCTAACTAGGTTTGGGTTTGGGTTGCATCATTATTTTTACTTGTTATATGAACATGTATGTGATATGATAATGCATGCCTGAAATGTTGATTCTTAGTGTTGGTTACACATTGAGTCTGTTTGACTCACCCTGATGTGGGACTATTTTCAGGTGACGAACAGTAATGGACCGGGTTCGGCAGAAGCTTAGGGATGGCCATGCACAGCAAGAAATTTACGACTTGGACTTTTATTTTATTTTAAGTATTTTGAATTTAAATTTTGGGAATTATTTGATGTAATAAGGCCTTAGTCGAATTATTTTATTCTGTTTTTATGTATTGAGCTTACAAACTTTTACTTATTAAAAGATTAAGTAAATCTATTTTTAAAACAAAGCCCAAACGTTTTGTCACCTAAAGTAAAGGATTTTTTAACAATGAATTAAACTTGTTCTCAACTCAAGCCCAACCCAAAACAATCTTTCTTTCAAAACACACAAGTTACAAAAGAATTTGAAATGGTTTACACCGGGGAACATACCAGATCCGGTCAAGGCTCGCGGGACGGGTTTAGGTGTTTCAATTTGGTATCAGAGCCCAATTTTAAACTCTCGGCCTTGGGTTTAAGGCCCAAAACGTTTTCCAAAGTAAGCCCAAAAAGGAATTTTCTAAAAAAATTTCAGGTTTTTCTGGCATGGCCCACTAAGTCTCCGACCCGAAGTCCACCAGGTAAGTACTCCGATCTTTTGTGCGATTTATATTATGATTTGTAGAAGGGTAGAAATGGAACGTAGAATAGAGATTAAGTACTTGAACCCTAGGACTAGTGTACCCCAACAAAAACATAAGACTTAAATGCCTAACTAAACAAACCCATGATTAAGTCACGAAGTTAGGGTGTGGCAACCATGGTGTGCATGTCTAGGATTGGTTTCAGTGGGAGCTTGGTATTTAAGTAGTCCTAGTGACTCACCTCCTCTCCACTCGAATCCTACCTGGTTCGTAGCCTCGGTTCACCCCAACCAAGAGGACTTATACACGGGCTAAACCCCTAACTAAAACCCGAAAGGGACTAGCCGTATTTTTTTTATGAAAACCCTAGTTTTATAATCACCAAATTACCCCTTGAATAGTAGCAAAGATTTATTTTGGAAAATTTTCAAAATATTTCCGATTTATAAAAAAATTATAAAAATGCCCTTGGTTTATGAAATTTCCAAATACCCACAGTTCTTATCAAAATTTCACTACTTTGCTTAAAAGAACCCTAAATTTACAAAATATCAGAATACCTTGATTATGAAAAAAATTTATTTACTGAAATTACCCTACCAAAGAAATTACCAAATACCCCAGAGTTATAAAATTACCGAATGACCCCCGATCTTCAAAAAATATCTGCAACAACACTGATTTGGAAATCAAATTCTAAAAACAACCTTCAAGTTTTGTAAATTCCAAAATATCCTTGATTTATTAAGATTTATAAATTTACCACGGTTTATTACCAAATACCTCACAGTAATTTCAAAATTTTGAAATACCCCGGGATTTCAAAAATTACCAAAATACCCTTATTAACAAAATCACCAAGGAACCTTATTTTGACAAATTACTAAAATACCCACAGTAGGGCAAATTACGAAAATACCCACGGTAGTGGAAAAACAACAACAATGAAAACTACAACATTTCTCAGAATGAGCGAAAGTTCATAATTGATTGATGGATGTATGAATGTAAAGGCTGTGTGCATGTATGAATCTGAAAGAACCACTCCTAAAATTCTTTTCATAAAACTTCTTCGCGGTTAATCAGTGGAATAAAGGCTAATTCATAAAAAATTTTTTAATCAGATTAAATCGCGACGTTAGTAATGAGTTCTAGTGGACATGGTCGAGGTAGTATCTAAGAAATGTGTTAGTTTTGTTAAGATCAGAGTGCGCAGAAAAGGCGTAGTGTGATGAGTTAGGATTGAACGATAGTAAGTAATTTCGAGGACGAAAATTTTTTTAAGGAGGGTAGAACTGTAACATCCTAAAAAGGGCCTATGCATTTTCGGTTTAATTGTACGAAATGACATGTCTTATATGTTATGAATGTATTTTGAATATTTTTGGAAACCTGGGAATGCATGGAAATGTTAAGTTAAAATAGGAAAGTGAACATTTTGGAAACTTGGAAATGTCAAGTTAAAATAGGAAAGTGAACATTTTGGAAACTTGGTAATGTCAAGTTAAAATAGGAAAGTGAACATTATTGGAAACCTGGAAATGTATGGAAATGTATGGAAATGTAAGGAAATGTATGGAAACGTAAGGAAATGTATGGAAATGTATGGAAATGTATGGAAATGTAAGGAAATGTATGGAAATGTATGGAAATGTAAGGAAATGTTTGGAAATGTATGGAAATGTAAGGAAATGTATGGAAATGTAAGGAAATGTAAGGAAATGTATGGAAATGTATGGAAATGTAAGGAAATGTAGGGAAATGTAAGGAAATGTAGGGAAATATCCTGGAAATGTAAGGAAATGCTTTATGAATGATAAGTTTTAAGGCAAGGTGGCCTTAAGAAAATTAATAGAAGAAATTTGACACAAAAAGGGGCTTGGAAAAGTGACAAGGAGGTACCACTTAAAGCCCAGTAAATGACGCCACCAACATGTGTGCAAGCTTAGGTTCGAGCAGCAAGGAGAGCATTTCTGAGAGTGTTTTTGCGTCTGAATTGGGCTTACGGCCCAATTCGTTATTAAAGCTAAACTAATCATAGGGAGGCGCCACTTAGGTGGATAATTTGGGCCTTATATAGCCACAAGGAGTCTAATAGAATAAGTTTAAATTCGGCTCATCAAGGGAAAGGGGTGGACGGCATCTAGCTAAGACTTTAAGTAATTTTATTTAATTACTTAAAGAGGAAGCAATGGATGGCAATAGGGACTCTTAAGGGAAGAGTTTAATTCTCCTTAAAACTCGGCTAAATAGGTGGATAAATGATGATTTATTTTAGATTATTTTCAAAGATATAATTGAGGGATTATTCTTTAATTTTTAATTAAAGAGATAAAGCTATCAAAATAGAAGAGTGATGGCCAAGTAAGGGATTCTAAGTTAGTAATTTCGGCTATAAAAGGAAAAGAGGGCCATTCATTCTTTCTTCTAACTCTCTCTCTTTGCCGAATTCTCTCTAGCAAATATCTTCTTTCTTCATTGTTTTACCAAGTTTAAAATACACCTTGTGTAGCCAAACTTCATTACCAAATTGCTCAAACTCTTTCTCTTCTTCTTTCATAATCTTCCAAAAGTGAAAGTTTTGCTAAAATCAAGGCCATAGCCGAATAGTTTTGAGACTTCAAACAAGGGTTGTCGACTTACAGATTAAGGGTAAGAACTAGTTATCGGTCGATTTTCATCCTTTTCTTTTAAGATTTGCGAAATCTAGGACTAACCCCATTAATATCTTGTTGCGAAACTTTGAAGAGATCTTTTCGGATTTGTTTAAGTCAACTACAAGAAGGAGAAGTTCTTTTCCGAAGGTACACCATAAATTGCGTGTTTCCTAGTTATTCGGTGAATTTGAGATTTAAAATCCACAAGGTAAGACATGCGAATATTCAGCCAAGGCCTATTTTTGGTGTTTTAGATCTAGTTCATATTTATTCAAAAGTGAAACTAATTTGTTAAAGTGATTTAAAGCTTTGCGAATACAAGAAAGAGTATAGTGAAGATTTGAGGATTTGGCACCAAGGTAAGTTTTAGTGTACTAATCCTACTAGGATTTGGTTTTATAGCCGAATAGGCTTTATGCTAACATACTAAGGTTGGTAGAATGTAGGGACTTGAGATCTAAGGCTTTAGATTGGATTTTCGGATTTCGATTGAAATTGTTAAGCGAATCGGTGTGTACCTATCCTAAGTCTTGATATGTTCATGGCTATGTTTAAATTAAATGAAATATTAAGAATGTGAAAATATAGCTAAGTACCATGCTATGGTACAAAGTACTCAGTTACGTTTCCTACTCCCAATAGATTATGAAATATGTTATAAGTAACATGAGAATAATGATAAGAATGTGAACTTTGGCATGTTAATGCATAATATGATTTGGGCATATGGGTTATTGAAAAGGGGAAGTGAATGTGGTGACCTAAGACCACGAAATCTGAATGCGGTGACCTAAGACCGTGATATCTGATTGTGGTGACCTAAGACCACGATATCTGAATGTGGTGACCTAAGACCACGAAATCTGAATGTGGTGAACTAAGACCACGAATTTTATAAGGGCGATGAGCACGTCATTGCAATGACGCCTTCGATGGTGTGTAGCGGATGGAGGGTTGACTTAGTAGTCCCCACGGTTATGCAGGTTGAGTGCGTGGGAGTGTAGCGGATGGCTAACTAGGTTTGGGTTTGGGTTGCATCATTATTTTTACATTATATGAACATGTATGTGATATGATAATGCATGCCTGAAATTTTAATTCTTAGTGTTGGTTACACATTGAGTCTGCTTGACTCACCTATTTGTGGGACTATTTTCGGTGACTGACAAGAATGGACCGGGTTGATAGAAGCTTAGGGATGGCTATGCACAAGATGAAATTCGACTTGGACTTTTATTTTATTTTAAGTATTTTGAATTTAAATTTTGGGAATTATTTGATGTAATAAGGCCTTAGTAGAATTATTTTATTACATTTTTTATTTATTGAGCTTACAAACTTTTACTTATTAAAAGATTAAGTAAATCTATTTTTAAAACAAAGCTCAAATGTTTTTGTCACCTAAAGTAAAGGATTTTTAACAATGAATTAAACTTGTTGTCAACTTAAGCCCAACCCAAAACGATCTTTCTTCCAAATCACACAAGTTTTTCCTAAGTAACAAAAGAATTTGAAACGGTTTACACCGGGGAACATACCAGATCCGGTCAAGGCTCGTGGGCCGGGTTTGGGGTGTTTCAGTATTTATGGGAGTTTCCCATTGTTTGAAATCTTGGTTACACTCCATTGTTCAATAAGACCTATTCTTTTTCATTTGTTCTTTCACATACCCTTTTTCTTTACTCATTTCTACTCAACATTTATTGAGCTAAGATATAATATCATCCGATTTTGTTTATGTTTTACGGAGTTGTCCAATGACTTAAAGAATTTCCAGATTCTCAAGCAAAGTACATTTTGGTCTTTATTCTTGCTCCTTTTGTAAACTTATTGAAGCCTGCTTGTGTCTTGTAATTTAAATAGTTTATTTGCTGAATATTGAGATGTTTTATTCTGTAATTGAGGTCTAAATATGTTGTTAATTGAGGTGTTTAAATTGCTGTAATTTTCTCTCTTTATTTTACGAAAATTGATTGAATTTGGTAATTATATTTTATGAAACTTGAAAATTAGTCTAAGTAGGTAATACAATTATACTTTCCTCCTAAATTAACATTAAAATTTTTAGTTTATAAAATTATATGTAGAAAATTAGTTAGCAATCGGCATTCTAAATTTATGTTTTTATTAATAGTTGGACTATATATCCATTATTGTAAAGGACATGAACACAATAAAATTTGTTAATTCATATGTTGCTTGTATTTCAGTTACTGTGTAACATCCTGAATTAGGGGTTGTTTGCAATTTAATTATTTTTTCCATGTGCGTGCTTGAAGAAATATGTATGTTATGATTCCTTGACATATTCTAGGGTCTAGTCAGAACCCCGGGCTAGGTCTGACTTAGGGCCAAAAGTTTTTTTTAGCACTGGAGAAGAAAAAGCTAAGTGATGAGGCTTTAAAAATTATTTGGTGCGAAGCATGACACAAGGAAACAGGTGATAGGGTGGCTTGGGACACTACCTAAGGAGCTAGGAAGGTGCGGCAAAGGAGGGTTCGAGCTGCCGAATTTGTGCTTGGGAGTTTTATTTTTGCGTTATGTAGGGGGAGTTGGACTAGGAAGGCCTTAAAAATAAATGGCAAGGATTACGGACATGAAAGACGAAGCGGTAAAGTGGCTTGGGGCTGCCACTTAGGGCCTTGGTGAATGCCGCCCCAAGCAGGAAGGGGGGACTCAAGTTCGAGTCACGTTGGAAGCACAAGGTATGTTGTTATTTTTGCTTTTGGCGTTAAGACAAGGGGGGAGCTAAGGAGGGAGCTCTTAAAAAGGAATTGTAGGGAGTTTATATCACTAAGGAGCTAGCAGCAAAGCGGTTGGTAGTGTGGGGTGTTTCCAGCAGGTCTCATGTTTGAATAGCATGGGCAGCAGATGGGTGTTTTATTTTGCATCTTTGGCGTGAAGGGAGAGAGCTAGTGGATCGCACATGGACTCTCAAATGGATGAGGATAAGCTTGGTGTTTGCTTTTAAATTAATTTGGAAGAGTTGAATGATTATTATTTTATTTTTTATTTATTTGAAGAGGTGATTAAGAAATAGGATAGAAGATAAATATTATTTTAAATGGGTGATTTTAAAAGATAAAATTATCACAAAAGGGAGAGAGATGGTAGAATGTAGGATTCCTTAGGGACTTTCATAATCGGTTTTGAGTATAGTAAGGGAGGTGCTTAGAAATTCATCTAACTTGTTTTCTTTTCTTCTCAATTTGTCTCTTGGCGAATTCTCCTAGTCCTCATTGCCCAAAATTCTTCAAACCCTCTCTTCTTTTGGTTCTACTTGGCGAACCTATCCCTTTTCTACTCAAACTTCATCTTTCATCTTGTGTTGGTGAATATCTTCATCAACACTTGGGAGCCATAGCCTGAATCTTTCCACTTTTAGTCTCTTCAAGGAAACAATAGAGGTAAGTTTTCCTTTTAACAATCGGGTTCTCTTCTCTTCCTCTTTGGTGTGCCGGAAGCTTGAGAATAGGCCTTGGTAAGGTTGGCCGAATATGTATAGGGTCTTAATATTGCACCTTTTGTGTGTAGCCGACGCTAGGGTGCTTTGAAGGAGTCTTTTGGGTTTCGATTCTTCGAGGTAAGTGGTTGTTTATGTTCGGCTATGGGCCATGTATGGTATTTAAGTAGTAACCGATTGTGTTATGATTTTAGGGGCGAATTGACAAAGGCTTCCGGGATTTAAACTCGCTTTGGTAAGTAATAGTAAGTTCGGCCTAAGGCCATATTTCAGGTGCGATTAACCCTTCGGGATTATTAGTACAGCCGAATGGCTATTAGATCTAAAAGTATGGGTGTTGGCCGATTGTAGGGGGAAACAACCTCACGGGATTTTGCTGGTATAGTTCAGGATTTGCTAGTCTCGCGGATAATCAGGTGTGTAAAACTCTTACACACTTTATTAGTTAGCATTGCTTATTATGTTACAGTTAACTATTGTGATAGTGATTTACCTTGTGGGCATGAGCATGGATTCCGGGTAAGTCGCTTGTGACTTTAAATATGTTATATGAATGACATGATGGGTAAGATGCTATGCCATGACTTATATGTATGATTTATGATAATATGTTAAGCATGTTGTGAGCATGTTGGTAATGGGATTGAAGAGAGGAGGGGGAATATTCTCTATGGACTGTCACCAGTGGTTTTGACCACAAGATGGGTTGGCCCCATCAGTTTAATTGTGACTTCACCACGATGGTTTTGACCACACCGTTGATATAAATCGTGACTAAGTCCCAAAGTGGTTTGGTACCACCATGGTTTTGACCACATATTGATAATTGTGACCTATGGTCATCGGTGGTTTTGACCACACGATGGGTTGGCCCCATCACTTGATTTGTGACTCGGTCACGGTGGTTTTGACCACCGTGGTTTTGACCACTCGGGGTAGTTAAAGGAGTATGGATGGCTAGTTTTGGGTTGCATGTTTTGCATGTCTTACTAATATTTTGTGTATGAGTTTGCACTTAGGGTTGGGGATTTATACACCGAGTCTTGGTGACTCAAATTCTTCCCATATCATTTTGCAGATGAGTAGATCATGGAGATGGAGTGGAGAGGACCCGAGGCGGCCATGCTTGTTCCTTGGATTTGAAATTTTATTTAGCACAGTTAAAGTTTATTATTTACTAAATTTTGGTTTGGGTTGTAATAAGGCCGCCAGTCATTATTTTGGATGTTCAAGTAGTTGTTTTCACTTTACTCCTACTATATTACTAATGAATTCATAAACTGTTAAATGAATCGGTTAAAAGTAACATTTTCAAAATAGGTAACTTTTACGAGTTTTCAAAGATGTTACCACCGGGTAGCCAAATTTACCAAGTTAACAATAACTCTGATGTTTCTAAAAATTTAAATAACCAAATATTTTCAAAGGAAAAAGGGTTTCAACTCAACCATGTTTCTATAATCAATCCCACCAGAGTTTTTGATTGACACCGTTTTATAACCTTTACAATATTTTTAGATTTTCACCAGTTAATCAAAATATCTCAAAACGTTTTTACTCCGTGACATACCAGATCCTATCAGGGCTCATGGGCCGGGTTTGGGGTGTTACAGTTTTGGTATCAGAGCCCAGTTCAAAACTCGGCTGTGGGGGCCCAGGGCCCAAAATGTTTTTGGTAGGCCTCTGTGGAATATTATGAACAAGGTTTGTAGTTTGAACAGCATGGCATCGAGTCTCCGGCACCAATCCACCCAGGTAAGTACTTCTAACTACTGTGTGAATTATTATCTGTAGAGGGGTAGAAATGGAACGTAGTTAGTATGATAAGTATTTGAACCCTAAGGCTAGTTTACCCCAACAATCACATAAGACTTTAAATGCTTAATTAAATAAACCTATGACTAAGTTGCCGGGTTAGGGTGTGGTAACCCTTGTGCGCATGTCTAGGATTGGATCCAGAAGAGCCTGGTACTTAAGCAGTCCTAGTGACTCACCTCCTCTTCGCAGGAATTCTACCTGGTGCGTAGCTTCAGTTCACCCTAACCATGAGGACTTATTCATAGGCTAAACCCAATAACTAAAACCCGAGAGGGAACTACCTGTATTGTTGTAAAAACCTAGTTTTAAAACTCTTAAAATTACCCTTTTAACTTGTGAGAACTATTTTACAAAATTTTTCGAAAAATGTTCGATTTATGAAAATTATAAAAATACCCCTAGTGGTAAAATTACAAAAAATGCCCTTGGTTTATGAAATTCCCAAAATACCCACAGTTCTAATCAAAATTTTCATTACTTTATAAAATGTCCAAAAACCTTAATTTGCAAAATATCAAAAATGTCATGATTTTGGAAAATTATGAAATTGCCCCTAACTTACAAAATTATCGAAATGCCTTAAAATTTCAAAATCCCCGAAATACCCCTAAAATTTTAGAATTTCCAAAATACCCTTATTGACAAAATCACCAAGGAACTTTATTTTGACAAATTACGAAAATACCCCTGTAGGACAAATGACGAAAATACCCCTGGGATAGGAACGGACAGAAATGTCCGAAGAGTGAATGTGTATGGGAGATACTATGAAATGGATGTGCTTTTCTATGAATTAGGATAGAAAACTTGAAACTTTGAATGATCGAAAGAATCCCTATTAAGCTCTCTTCATAAAATTTCTTCGCGGATAACCAGTGAAACAAGTACTAATCCATAAATGTTCTTAATCAGATTAAAGCGCAATCGTTAGAAATGAGTTCTAGAGGACGTCGTGGATGCGGTAGAGGAAGAATGACCGTGTTAGAACCCGTTAGGTCGGGTCAAGGGTCTGATAATGAGATACCACCGCCACCACCACCCCCAACTTTTGGTGTTGAGCAGCAGGATCGGGGCGGGGAGGAGGCGATGCGCAGCGAGCTATCTTGCGAGTTCTTGAGATGGTGGTGGGCGGTGGAGGTATGGGAGCTCAAAAATCTGCACTTTGACTCGACTCGAGCCAATAAATTTGAGGTGTTAAAGTGTATCGGTGTGGCACCCAGTACGACGGAGTATTGGTTGGAATCAACTGAGAGGATCATGGATGACCTGGATTTTTCAACTGAGGAAAAGCTAAAGGGTATAATCTCTCTACTACGGGATGAGTCATACTAGTGATGGCTCACCGTAAGGGATGGAGCGATGGCGGAGGGCCTCACATGGTAATTCTTTAAGGCAGCCTACCAAAAAAAATACATAGGAACTAGCTACGTGGATGCGCAGTAGAAGGCTTTCTTGAACCTGATTTAGGGTAATAAGACGGTGGCGAAGTATGAGGCTGAATTTCTCCTGTTGAGCAGGTATGCTCGTGGTATTGTGGGTACTGAGCATGGACGATGTGTCAGATTCAAGGATGGGCTGAGAGATGTGCTGAGGATGATGATAGCTCCACAACAGAACAGGAGTTCAACATCCTAGTGGAGAAGGCAAAGGTTCTTTGAAGGGGTAAGAGCAGTCTGTTAGGCGTAATCGGGATAGGAGTTGGAATAAGAGGAGCTCCGGATCTTGAGGTTTTCGTGTAATCGCAGAAAGGGCGAGGTATGGTGGGTCGAGATCAAGTCGCTAGGCTCTTCTTCTGCTGCTAATCCTCAATGGCCGCCACGGTGTGCTCGGTGTGGGAAGTCTCACACGGGGGAGTGTTGGAATGGTAATCGGGGATGCTTCGAATGTGGATCCATGGAACATCGAGTTAGGGATTGTTCAAAAAAGGCAGCTAGGTTAAGGTCTGAGGGTTAGGAACGTGCACTGAATAGGAGGGATAACTAACAGCCACCGAGAGGTCGTGGTGCAAGAAGAGGAGGTAATGGTGCTGGTAGAGGTCGTGGGGCACCGAGGGGAGGTACTGGTGGTACTGAGGCTAGGCAACCTAGTTTGGTCTTTACTGCGAGGCGTCAAGAGGAGGGCGACGCACCAGACGTCATAACTGGTATATTTTTGATCTTTGGAGTACCCTATAGCACCTTAATTGATATTGGCTCAACTCACTCATATGTTGCTAGTAGCGTAGGGAAAACTCTGAACTTAGACTCTAAGCTTACTTCTAGGAAGATGACTGTGTTAAGCCCTCTAGGTCACTCTGTAGAAGTAAGTAAACTCTATAGGAATGTACCCCTAGAACTCCAATGGGTCGTGTTCTTGGCTGACTTGATGGAACTACCATTTTGAGAGTTCGATCTGATCCTCAGGATGGATTGGCTAGTAAAGTATCAGGCCAGCCTGGATTGTACAGCTAAGCGCATGGTGTTAAAGACCATGGAAGAAGAAGAGGTGGTGATGATAGGTAAAAGGAGAGATTACCTATCTAATCTAGTTTCTGCATTGAAGGTGGAAAAGATGGTTAGGAAAGGTTGTGAAGCATATGTAGTGCATGTTTGTGCCTTGGAAGCTAAGGGTGCAGCTGTGAGGGATGTTCGGACTATAAGGGAATATGTTGATGTGTTTCCAGAGGAACTCCCGGGTCTACCTTCGGATCGTGAGGTTGAGTTTGGTATAGATTTGTTACCCGAAACTGCGCCAGTATCTATAGCTCCGTATTGGATGGCGCCGAAAGAATTAGTAGAGTTGAAGGTTCAGATCCAGGAATTTTTGGATAGAGGGTTCATCCGACCAAGTGTATCACCTTGGGGAGCTCCAGTGCTTTTTGTCAAGAAGAAGGATGGAACAATGAGAATGTGTATAGACTATCGACAGCTGAATAAGCTGACAATAAAGAACAGGTATCCTTTTCCCAGGATTGATGACTTGTTCGATCAACTCAAGAGTGCATCAATTTTCTCTAAGATCGACCTTAGGTCAGGGTACCATCAGCTTAAGGTAAAGGAGGCTGATATCCATAAGACGGCATTCCGTACTCGGTATGGGCACTACGAGTTTCTGGTAATGCCTTTTGGTTTGACGAATGCACCAACCGTTTATGGACATGATGAATCGGGTTTCCAACCCTACCTGGATCGATTCATCGTAGTGTTTATAGACGACATTTTGGTGTACTCAAAGTCAGAAGAGGAGCATGACGCACATCTTCATGTGGTTCTGCAGGTTCTAAAGAAGAAATAGTTGTATGCCAAATTCAGCAAATGTGAGTTCTGGCTTAAGGAGGTAACTTTCCAATGGCATGTTATTTCAGCTGAGGGAATCAGGGTGGATCCCAGTAAGATTGAGGCAGTATTGGAGTGGAAACCACCAAAGTCGGTTACAAAAATTCAGAGTTTTTTGGGGTTGGTAGGATATTACCAGAGATTTGTGGAAAATTTCTCCTTAATCGCAGCACCGTTGACTAAGTTGTTGAGAAAAGAAGTTTCGTTTGTGTGGTCTGAGAAGCAGCAAGAGAGTTTCGACAAGCTGAAGAAGATTTTGACAGAGGCACCAGTCTTGATTCAGCCTGAGGCAGGAAAGGAATTCACTGTGTATTGTGATGCATCACATACTGGTTTAGGGTGTGTGTTGATGCAAGAAGGGAAGGTGGTCGCGTATGCATCACGGCAGTTGAGGCCTCACGAAGGCAATTATCCTATGCATGATTTAGAATTGGCTGCTGTGGTTTTTGCCTTGAAGATTTGGAGGCACTATCTGTATGGGGAGAAGTCAGTAGTGTACACGGATCACAAGAGCCTGAAGTACCTCTTGACCCAAAAAGATTTAAATCTGAGGTAGCGGAGGTGGATTGAGTTGCTGAAGGACTACGACTGCTCTATCGAATACCATCCGGGTAAGGCTAATGTAGTCGCTGATGCATTGAGTCGTAAGGTGGTAGCAAATTTACGAGCAATGTTTGCTCACCTAAGTCTCTATGAGGATGGGAGTCTTCTGGCAGAAGTGCAGGTAAAACCGTCTTAGATCGATGAGGTTAAAGAGAGGCAGTTGACCGACAAAGTTTTGAGTACTCAGAGGTTGCAAGTACAGAGTGGTGAGGCCGAAGGGTTCAGCTTGGGTAGTGATGGAGTGTTGTATTTTCAGGGGAGAGTATGTATGCCTAAGGGTGATGATTTGAGGCAACGGATCCTTAAAGAAGCTCATAGCAGCCCGTACGCTATGCATCCGGGAGGCAGCAAAATGTATCGGGATTTAAGGGAGCAGTTTTGGTGGCCGGGTCTTAAGCGGGAAGTAACTGAGTTAGTCTGACATGCCAGCAAGTTAAGGCTGAGCATCAATTACTATCAGGGTTGTTACAGTCGGTGAAGATCCCACAGTGGAAGTGGGAGGGGATTACGATGGATTTCGTAAGTGGGCTTCCCCTTACGCCCAGTAAGAAATACTCGATATGGGTGATAGTAGACCGGATAACTAAGTTGGCCCATTTCATACCTGTAAGGGTTGACTACTCGCTTCAAAGGTTAACCAAGCTGTATATAGCAGAGATAGTGCGGTTACATGGAGTACCTGTGTCCATTATCTCAGATAGGGATCCCCGATTCACGTCGAGTTTCTGGAAGGCCTTACATCAGGCGTTGGGCACAAAGTTGAATTTCAGCACGGCTTTTCATCCGTAATCTGATGGATAATCTGAGAGGGTAATCCAAGTGTTGGAAGATATGTTAAGGGGCTGTGTTTTGGATTTCCGTGGTAGTTGGGAGGAGTACCTACCTTTGGCAGAATTCGCTTATAACAACAGTTATCAAGCGAGTATTCAGATGGCACCGTATGAGGCGCTGTATGGTCAGAAATGTCGTACTCCTATGTGTTGGACAGAGCTGGGTGAACGTCGGATGTTAGGGCCAGAGTTAGTGGTAGAGACAGAAGATAAGGTTAAGGTAATTCGGGCTCGTCTGAAGGAGGCATCGGACAGGCAGAAATCCTACGCAGATCTTAAGCGCAGAAAGGTTGAATATGCAGTGGGTGATAAGGTCTTCCTGAAGGTATCACCTTGGAAGAAGGTGATGAGGTTTGGCCAAAAGGGCAAGCTAAGCCCTAGGTTCATCGAGCCGTACACAGTGTTGAAACGTGTGGGACCGGTAGCTTACCAGCTCGAGTTGCCGACAGAATTAAGCCAGATTCATGACGTCTTCCATGTTTCGATGCTTAGGCGCTATCGATCAGATCTATCACACGTAGTGCCGGTTGCGAAAATTAAAGTGAACTCAGACTTGTCTTTCGAGGAGGAGCCGGTATAGATTCTGGATCGAGACATCAAGGTTCTGCGAGGGAAGTCAGTACCTTTGGAAAAAGTGCTATGGCGAAACCATGGTACAGAGGAGGCCACGTGGGAACCCGAGGATATGATGCGGCAGCAATACCCCCAACTCTTCTGATCCAGGTAATTTCGAGGCCAAAATTATTTTTAAGGGGGTAGAACTGTAACATTTGGAATTAGGGGTTGTTTGCAATTTAATTATTTTTTCCATGTGCGTACTTGAAGAAATATGTATGCTATGATTGCTTGACATATTCTAGGGTCTAGTCATAACCCCGGGCTAGGTCTGACTTAGGGCCAAAAGTTTTTTTTAGCACTGGAGAAGAAAAAGCTAAGTGATGAGGCTTTAAAAATTATTTGGTGCGAAGCATGACACAAGGAAACAGGTGATAGGGTGGCTTGGGACACTACCTAAGGAGCTAGGAAGGGTGCGGCAAAGGAGGGTTCGAGCTGCCAAATTTACGCTTGGGAGTTTTATTTTTGCGTTATGTAGGGGGAGTTGGGCTAGGAAGGCCTTAAAAATAAATGGCAAGGATTACAGACATGAAAGACGAAGTGGTAAAGTGGCTTGGGGCCGCCACTTAGGGCCTTGGTGAATGCCGCCCCAAGCAGGAAGGGGGGACTCAAGTTTGAGTCACGTTGGAAGCACAAGGTATGTTGTTATTTTTGCTTTTGGCGTTAAGACAAGGGGGTGCTAAGGAGGGAGCTCTTAAAAAGGAATTGTAGGGAGTTTATATCACTAAGGAGCTAGCAGCAAAGTGGCTGGTAGTGTGGGGTGTTTCCAGCAGGTCTCATGTTCATGCTGGCGTGAAGGGAAAGAGCTAGTGGACTGCACATGGACTCTCAAATGGATGAGGATAAGCTTAGTGTTTGCTTTTAAATTAATTTGGAAGAGTTGAATGATTATTATTTTATTTTTTATTTATTTGAAGAGGTGATTAAGAGATAGGATAGAAGATAAATATTGTTTTAAATGGGTGATTTTAAAAGATAAAATTATCACAAAAGGAGAGAGATGGTAGAATGTAGGATTCATTAGGGACTTTCATAATCGATTTTGAGTATAGTAAGGGGTGCGAAATTCATCTAACTTGTTTTTCTTTTCTTCTCAATTTGTTTCTTGGCGAATTCTCCCTAGTCCTCATTGCCCAAAATTCTTCAAACCCTCTCTTCTTTTGGTTCTACTTGGCCGAACTTATCCCCTTTTCTACTCAAACTTCATCTTTCATCTTGTGTTGGCCGAATATCTTCATCAACACTTGGGAGCCATAGCTGGAATCTTTTCACTTTTAGTCTCTTCAAGGAAACAATAGAGGTAAGTTTTCCTTTTAACAATCGGTTCTCTTCTCTTCCTCTTTGGTGTCTTGGGAAGCTTGAGAATAGGCCTTGGTAAGGTTGCTTAGAATATGTATAGGGTCTTAATATTGTACCTTTTGTGTGTAGCCGACGCTAGGGTGCTTTGAAGGAGTCTTTCGGGTTTCGATTCTTAGAGGTAAGTGGTTGTTTATGTTCGGCTATGGGCCATGTATGGTATTTAAGTAGTAACTGATTGTGTTATGATTTTAGGGGCGAATTGACAAAGGCTTCCGGGATTTAAACTCGCTTTGGTAAGTAATAGTAAGTTTGGCCTAAGGCCATATTTCAGGTGTGATTAATCCTTCGAGATTATTAGTACAGTCGAATGGCTATTAGATCTAAAAGTATGGGTGTTGGCCAATTGTAGGGGGAAACAACCTCACGGGATTTCGCTGGTATAGTTCAGGATTTGCTAGTCTCGCGAATAATCAGGTGTGTAAAACTCTTACACACTTTATTAGTTGGCATTGCTTATTATGTTACAGTTAACTATTGTGATAGTGATTTGCCTTGTGGGCATAAGCATGGATTCCGCGTAAGTCGCTTGTGACTTTAAATATGTTATATGAATGACATGATGGGTAAGATGCTATGCCATGACTTATATGTATGATTTATGATAATATGTTAAGCATGTTGTGAGCATGTTGGTAATGGGATTGAAGAGAGGAGGGGGAATGTTCTCTATGGACTGTCACCAGTGGTTTTGACCACAAGATAGGTTGGCCCTATCAGTTTAATTGTGACTTGGTCACCAAAGTGGTTTTGACCACACCGTTGATATAAATTGTGACTAAGTCCCGTGGTTTGGTACCACCATGGTTTTGACCACATATTGATAATTGTGACCTATGGTCATCGATGGTTTTGACCACACGATGGGTTGACCCCATCACTTGATTTGTAACTCCGGTCACGATGGTTTTGACCACCGATGGTTTTGACCACACTGGGTAGTTAAAGGAGTATGGATGGCTAGTTTTGGGTTGCATGTTTTGCATGTCTTACTAATATTTTGTGTATGAGTTTGCACTTAGGGTTGGGGATTTATGCATCGAGTCTTGGTGACTCACCCCTTCCCATATCATTTTGCAGATGAGTAGATCGCGGAGATGGAGCCGGAGAGGACTCGAGGCGGCCATGCTTGTTCCTTGGATTTCAAATTTTATTTAGCACAGTTAAAGTTTATTATTTACTAAATTTTGGTTTGGGTTGTAATAAGGCCACCAGTCATTATTTTGGATGTTCAAGTAGTTGTTTTCATTTTACTCCTGCTATATTACTAATGAATTCATAAACTGTTAAATGAATCGGTTAAAAGTAACGTTTTCAAAATAGGTAACTTTTACGAGTTTTCAAAGATGTTACCACCGGGTAGCCAAATTTATCAAGTTAACAATAACTCTGATGTTTCTAAAATTTAAATAACCAAATATTTTCAAAGGAAAAGGGTTTCAACTCAACCATGTTTCTATAATCAATCCCACCGGAGTTTTTGATAGACACCGTTTTATAACCTTAACAATATTTTCAGATTTTCACTAGTTAATCAAAATATCTCAAAACGTTTTTACTCCGTGACATACCAGATCCGGTCAGGGCTCGTGGGCCAGGTTTGGGGTGTTACATACTACTTCCAACTACTCTTGCAACAGTTGATTGGATTTGCTGGTAATAACTTGACAGGTATGAAATCAGTATTATTCTTATTTATATTCATTTTGCTGATTTATATTCATTTGATAGAAAAACATTAGATATCCAATTGTTAGTCAAGATTATTAATCTTTTGTATTTCTGACTGCAACCTCTGTTTCTTGGTGAGAGTGGAGCAGACCATCTTCTTGAAATTATTAATGTGTTTTAGTTCAAAATTCAGATCAGTAACAGTTATATCATGATGAATTTATCCAAATTGCTGTCCAAATTGCGGTTTATTATCCTGCTTGGTTGGTATATATGCTGTTTTTTTCTATTGCTGTCCAAAAAAAAGAGATTCAAAATATATAGGTTGAAACCTAACGGGTTGCCTTATATCTCACCGTAAGATATAAGATCCTCCCAGTGTAACAATGCCACGTATGATGAATCTTAAAAATTTCATCCAAGTTCTCATTCAAATTGCTATTTATTATCCTACTTGGTTGGTATATATGCTGTTTGTTCTATTGCTTTCCAAAAAAAAAAAAAAAAAGATTCAAAGTATATAGGCTGGAAACCTGACGGGTTGCCTTATATCTCACTGTAAGATATAATGGATCCTCCCTGTGTAATAAAGATTACGTATGATGAATCTTAAAGAATTTCTGTCCAAATTCTTGTCCAAATTGTTGCTTAATATCCCCTTGGTTGGTATATATCTTGTTTGTTCTATTGTCGTCCCAAAAAAAAGATTCAAAGTATATAAATTTGAAACTTTGACGGGTTGCCTTATATCTCACCAGTAAGATATAACGGATCCTCCCTAGGTGTAACAATGCCACGTATGATGAATCTTAAAGAATTTCTGTCTAAATTGTTGTTTATTATTGCTATTTATTATTAATAATGTTTGAACAACCTCCAAATTGCTATCTAATCATGTCGCCTAGATTTTTACAAGCTCCGTGTATTATTTTTTAAAATTTAAGGTGCAGTGCGATATAAAAATAACATAAACAAAATATAAAAGTTAATTGTTAAAATATGTTTTCCAAAATGGTAATAATATTTTGTTTTCAGATAATAATAATATTGATCATTATTTAAATATGTTTTATCATAAAAATAAATTATTTTTAAAAGAAGTAATTTAAATAATTTTAAATTTAAAACTTATAAATATTTTGTTATAAATATAATAATATAGATTACTATTTAAATATGTTTTAATATAGAAAATAAATTATTTTTTAAAAGAAGCAAGTTAAAAACTTTTTAAATTTAACAACATCACATCAAATTTCAAAATTTCAATTATAAAAAACATATAATAACTTTTTCCACCTACCTCAAACGAAAAACTAAAACCAATTAATATTTAAAAAAACTACAATGTAATGCATGCGATATGTTCACACCTCAACCGATTCTCGATTTGAAATTTTAATTTAACTTACATAATACATAATACATAACTTTCATAAAATTATTTAACTTACATAATACATAACTTACATAACTTACATAGCTTTCATCAAATTATTTAACTTACATAATACATAACTTACATAATACTTGTATAGATAAAAAAAAGATTCAAAGTATATAGGCTGGAAACTTGACGAGTTGCCTTATATCTCACTGTTAGATATAATGGATCCTCCCTAGGTGTAACAATTCCACGTATGATGAATCTTAGAGAATACATAACTTACTTAATTTTAAGATCAAATTTCATAACTTACATAAGTTTAAGATCAAATTTCATAACTTACATAATTTTAAGATCAAACTTCATAACTTACATAATTTACATAACTTACATAGTACTCAGTTATATATATGATCATATCATTACTTACATAAATTATAAATTAACAATTTAGCCATGTAATTTATTGTCAACTTTGGACTTGAACAACTACGAAATGGATAGGACTTGGATGAAATTGTCAAGGGTAAGTAACGTCTATCGAAATGGAGTAGAAACTTTTCTAAATTTTGCATTTCAAAATGCAAGCCAAGAGAATATGATTCTTTTCACATGTAAGAAGTGTTGCAATATCAATTGGCATTATCGTGAAGTTGTCTACAAACATCTAGTTGTTGATGGCTTTGTCCGGGGGTACAAAAAATGGATTTTTCATCGAGAGTGTACATCTAGTGGAGCATCTCCATCAATGAATCTGGGTTATCCTCATAGTGCTTACAATTAGAATGTTAGAGATGATAACATGGAAGGCATGTTGCGGGATGATTTTAATATGCGAAGTGATGGTTTCGGTTCATTTCCACTTGACTTGGGTGCAACCGACGACTATAATTTTGGTGGAAATACTTTCACCGAAGGGGGAAGAAGTGTACCTGATGAACAGCCAAATAAAGAAGCAGCGAGGTTCTACACGTTACTTGGTGAAATGAATGAAGAACTGTATGAGGGATCAAAATTTTCCAAACTGTCTTTCTGTAATTGTCTTTTTCACTTGAAATGTTTAGGAGGATGGACCGGAAACTCGTTGACAATGCTGTTAGAGTTTCTACAAGAAATGTTCCCGTTTACGAAATTCCCTCAATCTTCCAAAGACATGAAAAAACTGATAAATGATTTGGGCATTTGCTACAACAAAATATATAGTTGCCCAAATGACTGCATGTTGTATTGGGGTGATCGGATAAACCAACAGTGCTATCATGTATGCGGTCAATCCCGTTGGATTAATAGAAATACAGATGATGGCAACGATGATGAACACGAAACACAGTCAAAGAAGCATCCAGTTAAGATTTTGCGGTATTTTTCACTAATACCAAGGCTTCAACTACTTTTCACTAATACCGATGATGGATTGTTAAGGCATCCCGCAGATTCTTTAGCTTGAAAATCATTTGACTCAAAATTTCCAAGCTTTGCTAGCGATCCTCAGAGTGTGAGGTTGGGGCTAGCATCTGATGGATTTAAACCTTACAAAATCATGAGCACTGCGTACAGTACTTGGCTTGTGGTGCTTGTTCCTTATAATTTTCCTCCATGGGTTTACATGAAACAATCATCCTTTATCTTGTCTATGATTATCCCTGGAGAGAAAGGGCCCGGGAATGATATTGACATATATTTGTAGCCACTTATTGAAGAGTTAAAACAATTATGGGCTGGTGTTGAGACATACGATGTGCTGAGAAAGGAGAACTTCAATTTACATGCGACTTTGATGTGGACTATTAATGACTTCCCGGTGTACGCCAATTTATCTGGTTGGAATACCAAGGGACGTTATGCTTGTCCTTGTTATGCTGCGGAGACATGTTCGCAATGGTTATATAATGGGAAAAAGCTCTCTTACATAGGGCATCGTCGGTGGTTACCGAAAAATCATAGATTTAGATTTCAGAGTACTCTGTTTGATGGTAATAAAGAATTCGGAGAAGCTCCTTTGCAGACCGGTGGAGCCAAAATATTTTTCATGTTGAAAGATATGAATTTCATTTATGGGAAGATGAATCAACCAGCCAACACGCAAAGAAATAGAAGATCAAGGGATGAATCTGATGATGAATCTGATGAAGAGGATGATCCTAATGAGGCTGACTTGTGGAAAAAAAGAAGTATTTTTTTGAGTTGCCTTATTGGGAGCATTAGGTTTTACGCCATAATCTTGATGTCATGCACATTGAGAAAAATGTCTGCGAGAACATCATTGGGGCTATTTTGAATGTCGATGGAAAATTGAAAGACAATCTTCAGAGTCGACTTGATTTAGTCCACATGGGAATTCGACGTGAGCTTCATCCCCAAGCACTTCTGAATATGAAATATCAATTGCCGCCTGCTATTTATTCAATGTCGAAGACGGAGAAAGAAGTGTTCTATATGGTGTTGAAGGATATAAAGGTCCCGGATGCGTATGTATGAAATATATCTCGATGTGTGAGTCTTAAAGATCGAAGACTATATGGCTTAAAATCGCATGACTATCACATCTTGATGCAAGACTTACTACCAGTTGCTATGCGGTGTTGTATGTCGAAAAAGGTGACGTCTTGTGTAATTGAACTGTCCAATATAATGAAAGGCATTTGTGGCAAAGTTTTGGATGTTCAAGAACTTGAGACACTACAAGATCGAGCCGCACTGACTTTATGCAATCTAGAGAAGATCTTCCCGTCTTCCTTCTTCACAATTATGGTGCACATGTTAATTCATCTCCCTCGTGAAGCAATACTTGGTGGACCCGTTTTCTATCGATGGATGTATCCCATTGAAAGGTCTTAATTTATTTGTAAATTATTCCTTCATTCACCTAAATGCCTTTAGTTGCAACTTTTGATAATGTTCTATACCGTGTTTAGGTTCCTATCCAAATTGAAGTCTTACTGCTGCAATAAACGTTATCTGGAAGGATCAATTGCTGAAGGCTACTTGGCAGAGGAATGTATGACTTTCTGTTCAAGGTGTTTGGAAGATATTGAAACAAGAATGAACAGACCAAGTAGAAATGATGGGCTCACAGATCATAACTTGGCCGAAACTTATTTATTTCAAAGTTTCGGAGAACCAATCGGAAAAGTCGAAATTGTAGAATTAGATGATAGATCGTGGGTCCAAGCACATCGATATGTTCTTTTTTATCACGAGTCAATGGAACCATTATGCAAGTAAGTTCTAGAAGTTGATAAATATTCATCAATTATAATTTGTCTGTCTTCTAACAAAGTAAACCTTTTTTTAATGTAGTGAGTACAAGCAAATATTGAGAGCTCATTCACGGTCCCGAAGATTACAACAACGAGAAATTAATAAGTTGTTCACAAAAGCATTTCATGAATGGTTAACCCAAACGGTATGCAATTGAAGTTTTCATTGTCAGGTAATAATGTTTTCTCATAACATTTATAATTACTCAATTTACTTTCGATTCAATAGGTTTGGAGTCGAAATGAAGTAAATGATGAAGTTAAATGGCTATCACAAGGTCCAAATAGAATAGTGAAAAGATATAATGCCTTCCTCATCAACGGATTCAGATTTCATACAAAGTATCGCGAGAGATTGAGGAGAACCCAAAATAGTGGAATTGTTGTTAATTCTTCAATTACAAGTTATGATAGTGCTAGGGACAATAATCCTGTCGAGGGGAATGTAGAGTATTACGGACTTCTTACTGACATAATTGAGTTGGATTATTATGGCAAAAGGAAAGTTGTCTTATTTCGAGGAGATTGGGCTTGTAACACCCCAAACCCAGCCCAAAACACTACAGCCAAATTCTGAATGCTACTGAAAAACCTTAGGTTGAAATCGGCTAAGTGATGATAAAACTTGCTTGTAGCAGTGTTGGGGTCGGCATGAAAACAAGTGTTAAACTAAATCCCTAATGATTAGGTTTTAAAATAGGATTCAATTTCTTAGAGAGATGTTTCATTTGAAAACAATTTGAGTTCAAGGTTGGTTGGAAACGGGTCCTTTTGAAATCTTTAAAAGAATCCGAGTATTTACTAGAATCTCAATTAGAAAACCTTAGTTAAGTTTATAAAACCATCAAATGTCGTTATTTGAAATTGTTTGTAATTTGCTAATTCATGTCTAGTCTAGCATAAACCATAACAAAAACCCAAGATAGTTAAATGGCCATATTACAATAAAACAACCCAATTAAACCGAAATTAACAGTATAAGTTTCTAAATATAAAAAACTGCATCTGCATGGCCATCTCGAATCCCATCCAAGCCCGGTCCAAACATCACGACTCACCTGCATTGTTTGGTAAAAATTTGGGTGAGTCAACCGACTCAGTGTGTAATTAGTCCACAGATTTCCACGTATGGGCTTAGCCCAAAACCACACCAATCCACATATCAGATAATAATGCAAAATGCACCCAACCCAGCCTAGGGTCCATCCTCTACACACCCCCGTATCCAACCACCACACACTAGGGGATTACTAAATCGACCCTCCAAATTTCTACACACCAATTGACAAGTCATGCCATCCACCAAGTGGTCGAGCCATCGTCCACGTGATCAAGTCACAATATAATCCACAACGTGACCGTAGTCAGCGTCAATCCACGATGAGGCACATAGCCATCATTAACCACGATAAGGCATAAAGCCGATACCAGCCATAATGAGGCACTGAGCCGATCATCAATCCATGTGAGGCTCGTAGCCATCACTAAACCACGTACATAAATGTACACCCTATCATTCTTTCATATTTACAAATCCCGCCCAATGCTTATGCAACATACGATCGTGATGTGATGAAATAATGCATGAACATATTAATCAAACATACAACACATATTTATACAACAATAATCCACAATTTTATCAGCATTTAACACTGACCTGATTATCGACATACCCACTAAGGGTACCCATCTCATTATTGCCACTGCACTAATCATCACACTTATAACACATACAATATTTTATATATACTCGGGAAATTGCGTAATAATCACACACCTGATAACCTGAAGGCTTTTGCTTTACTTTCCACTTGTCGAACTGCCCCTAAAAGACCATAGTCAGAATCGGCCAACCTTAATAGGCAATATGGCCCTTGGCCGAATATCTAGACCCTTTACCTTTTGCAATCGAACCCACGAGATCCTTAGTGCTTCCTTCCTTTGGCTACACATGAAAGAAACACAAAATCAAGGCCCTCCTAAGGTTCGGCCATCCCAAATAACCAAAGCCAACCATTCAGTTTCGGCCACCAAAGAAGAAGAGATAAAAAACCCGATTGCTAAGAGAAGGGTACTTACCACCAACGCTTGCTAAGAGAAAGTAGTCAACGAAACTACCCCTATAGATTCGGCCTTTGAGAGACATCAAGAAAGAATGATTCAGGAAAAATGGTGATACGAATGACCAAAGAAGAAGAAGAAGACTAACACTTTCAGTTTTAAATCCAAAGAGAAAGGTTTCAGTTAATGACAATGAATGTTTCGGCTTTAAGGATTTGCAGAAAAAGAAGAGAGAGTGAAGGACAACAAGGTTCGGCTATGGCTCTCCAATAGAGATGGGATATTCGGCCACAAAATAAAAAGGTGCAAGCTTAAGGTTGAGAAAAGAAAAAAAAAAGACTTAGAAGAAGGCTAATAGCATTCGACAACCCACTCTAAATGCACCAAATGACCGTATGCCTCACCTCTCACACTCTTGACCGAAACTTGGAGAAAAAATGAGCAGAATAAGCCGAAAAGAAGACCTATCAACTAAGCATTTTGGCACACTCCCCCTACCAAAGCTTCAGAACCGATTATGCACCCCTTAGAGTCCCACATTCGGCCACTGCTTCCTTCTCCCCTTATCCCCACGTTTTTCTCCTATTTTCCCTCTTTACCTCTCATTCAAACTTGTTTGGGATGAGTCAAACTCCTCAAAGAGCTCTCCACCTCCCATCCGAATTCCTTGACCAAGTCCACCCTCATCCTTTCCAGAGTCCAAATGCCGTCCAACTCTCCCTCCTCTTTGACGTAAAAAGTAACACAAAATGCTATCTTCGCAGCTCGAACCTCCTCCCCCTTGACACTCCATGTGACACCACCCTCTTCCCTTGCTCCTAGGCGTTACTTTGCCACTCCACTGCTCCCTTTCTTATGTCATGTTCCACATATAATTTCTTTTAAAGCCTAGCTCTCCTAGCTCCCATTTGCTTAGCTTAAACAAAAATTTTCCTATGACTTCTACCCAAGTCCAAGGTTTCCCCAAAACCTCCAAACACTTCCAAACATCATGTAGAGCATATTAACACACAGATACAAATTAAAATATGCACAACCCCCAAACCTCGAATATTACAGCTCTACCCCCCTTAAAAATAATTTCGGCCCCAAAATTACCTAGTCAAAATAAGTGAGGGTATTGCTGCCGCATAGCTTCCTCTGGTTCCCATGAAGCTTCCTCCGATCCATGGTTACGCCGTAACACCTTAACTAGAAGAACTAATTTCCTACGCAAGACTTTCACATCCCGCTCTAAAATCTGAATTGGTTCCTCCTCGTAGGACAAGTCTGGTCTCAACTCCACTTCTTCAATTGGAACCACGTGAGATGGATCCGATCGATAACGACGTAGCATCGAGACATGGAATACATCGTGTAACTACTTTAGCTCCGAAAGCAACTCTAATTGATATGCCACTGGTCCAACCTGCTTCAAAACCCGATAAGGCCATATAAACTTGGGACTCAGCTTTCCCTTGCGACCAAATCTCATTACCCTTTTTCACGGCGAAACCTTTAAAAACACATAATCACCTACCGAAAACTCTATCTCTTTTCTCTTAAGATCTGTGTATGAATTTTGCCTATCAGATGCCTCCTTCAACAGTGCCCGGATTACCTTAACCTTTTCTTCGGATTCGGCTACAATCTCTAGATCCAACACCCGACGTTCCCCCAATTCTGTCCAACATGAAGGTGTGTGACACTTCTGTCCATACAACACTTCATACGGTGCCATTCGAATACTCGCTTGATAGCTGTTATTATATGCAAATTCCGCTAAAGGCAAAAACTCCTCCCAGCTTCCTTTGAAATCTATCACACATCCCCTCAACATATCCTCTAATACTTGGATTACTCGCTCTGACTGGCCGTCTGACTGTGGATGAAATGCCATACTGAAGTCTAACCTAGTGCCTAATGCCTGATGTAGCGCCTTCCAAAATTGAGACGTAAACCTCGGGTCCCTATCCGAGATAATCGACACCGGCACTCCATGCAGTCTTACAATTTCTGCCACATACAGCTTTGCCAACTTCTGCAAAGAATAATCAACCCGCACTGGTATGAAATGTGCAGACTTTGTCAACCTATCTACTACCACCCATACCGAGTCTTTCTTAGTAGGCGTAAGGGGAAGCCCACTAACAAAATCCATGGTGATTCTCTCCCACTTCCATCATGGAATTTTTATCTACCAAGTAACCCGAAGGTACCTGGTGTTCAGCCTTGACCTGCTGACACATTAAGCACTTCCCTACAAACTCTGTAACTTCCCGCTTAAGACCAGGCCACCAAAACTAATCCCGTAGATCTCTGTATAACTTGCTTCCTCCAGGATGCATAGTATAAGGGGTACCATGCGATTCCTGAAGAATCCTCTGCCTAAGCTCTTCATCCTTCGGCATACAGACCATACCCTTGAAACACAACACTCTATCACTGTTCACACCATAATTTTCCAATTCCCCATCCTGCACTTGTCATAGCTTAGCACTTAGATCATCGTCTACCAACTGTATTTCTTTCACCTGACTCAACCATGTCGGCTTTACTTGTAACTCAGCTAGCAAACTTCCGTCGTCATACAGGCTAAGATGTGCAAACATCGCCGTCAGATCTGACACTACTTTCCGGCTTAGGGCATCTGCCACCACATTCGCCTTGCCCGAGTGATACTCTATAGAACAATCATAATCTTTTAACAACTCCACCCACCTTCGCTGTCTCAGATTCAACTCCTTCTGGGTCAACAGATACTTAAGACTCTTGTGGTCCGTATAGATCATTAACTTCTCTCCATATAAGTAGTGCCTCCACACCTTTAGCGTAAAAACCACAGCAGCCAACTCCAGGTCATGCGTCAGGTAGTTAACCTCATGAGGTCTTAACTGCCAAGACGCATAGGCAACAACCTTCCCTTCTTGCATCAGAACGCATCCCAATCCCGTGTGAGAAGCATCACAATACACCACAAAGTCCTTTCCTGCCTCAGGCTGAATTAAAATCGGAGCTTCAGTCAAAACCTTCTTCAACCTCTTAAAACTTCCCTGCTGCTTGTCCGTCCACACGAAAGGTACCTTATTTCTCAACAATTTCATCAAAGGTGCTACTATAGACGAGAACCCTTCTACAAATCTCCTGTAGTAGCCTGCTAATCCCAAGAAATTGCGAACCTCTGCCACCGACCTAGGTGGTTTCCATTCTAATACCGCCTCAATCTTCCTAGGACCTTACCTTATCCCTTCCGCAAACACCACATGACCCAGAAAAGCAACCTCCCTCAGCCAGAATTCACACTTGCTAAATTTGGCATTCAGCTTTTTTTCCCTTAACACCTGCAACACCACCCGGGGATGCTTATCATGTTCCTCCTCAGACTTGGAATACACCAGGATGTCGTCTATGAACACAACGACGAATCGATCCAGATAGGGTTGAAAAACCCGATTCATCATATCCATGAATCAGCTGGGGCGTTCGTCAACTCGAACGGCATCACTAGGAATTCATAATACCCGTATCGAGTCTAAAAAGTTATTTTATGGATATCCGCTTCCTTCACCTTGAGTTGGTGGTATCTCGACCTTAGATCTATTTTTGAAAATATCGCAGCCCCCTTAAGCTGATCAAAAAAACCGTCTATCCTCGGCAGTGCGTACTTGTTTTTAATCATCAGCTTATTCAGCTGTCGATAGTCTATGTACATTTGCATAGACCCGTCCTTCTTCTTTACAAATAAGACCGGTGCTCCCCATAGAGACACACTGGGTCAGATAAACCCACAATCAAGCAACTCCTGGATCTGAGCCTTGAGCTCTACCAACTCCTTTGGTGCCATTCTGTATGGAGCGATAGATACTGGTGCTGTACCTGGCAACAAATCAATCCCAAATTCCACCTCGCGATCTGGAGGCAACCCCGGCAGTTCCTCCGGAAAAACATCCCAAACTCTTTCATTGTCCTGGCCTCACCTACCGCTGCTCCCTTAGCCTCCAAGGCACTAACAAGCATCAGAAAAGCCACACATCCTTTCCTCACCATCTTCTCTGCCTTAAGAGCAGGCACTACATTCGACAAGTAATTTTTCTATTCCCCTATCACTACAACCTCTTTGTCGTCGGAAGTTTTCAACGACATGTGCTTAGCAGCACAGTCTAGATTCGCATGATACCTCACCAGCCAGTCCATGCCTAATATTAGGTCAAACTCCCCGAATGGTAGTTCCATTAAATCAGCCGAAAACTTCACTCCCTGAACCTCTAAAGGAACCTCCTTAAAGAGTTTGTCTACTATTACTGACTGCCCTAGGGGACTAAGTACAGTCATTTTCCTAGGTACAATCTCAAAGTTTACATTCAGAGTTCCAACTACTTCACTAGTAATATAAGAATGAGTTGACCTGATGTCTATTAAAGCAATAAAGGGTAATCTAGCAATAAGGAACATACCCGTGATTACATCTGGCGCATCCCTCTCCTCGCGACGCCTGGCTGTATAAACCAACCCTGGCTGTCTCTCGCCTGAACCCCCAGGACCTCTGCCTGGTGCTTCACGACCTCGGCTGGAACCATTCCCTCCATGGTTTGAACCACGACCCCTCGTCGCCTGCTGACCACCTCTTGCCAACCGCACATATCCTCGCCTCTTCGTCGAGCTTTTTCCATCTCCTGAGGACAATTCCTAACCAAATGAGCCTTGGACCCACACCGAAAACATTCCTTACTCTGTCCCCAGCACTTTCCTGCATGAGCTCTCCCGCATTTAGCACATGGACGACTTTGATTTTTGGCAACTGGTACCGATGCACGAACAGAATTCTCAACCCTTGGTCTTTTCTGGAAACCCCCAGATGATGCTGACGGCCCAAAACTCCTCTTATTTCAGTTTCTATCCTTATCCCTATTCTGTCTCTCAGTCCTCTTGACATCCTCAGCTATCTGAGCTTTCTCTACTAGAACAACAAAATCCCTCTCTCTCTGCGAAGCAATCAACACTCACAGCTTATCTCTCAGTCCATCTTCGAATCGGACACACCTCTCATAATCAGTCGCTATGATGCCCCGAGCATACTGGCTCAATTGCAGAAATTCTACCTCGTACTCAGCTACCGACTTGCCACATTGCACTGTGCGTCCACTTAACTAGTTCCTACATACTTTCCCTCATACTTGATCTTAAAATAACCCCAGTCCACTCGGTCCATAGGGGTACCCTCCCTGACTGTGAGCCACCATTGGTAAGCCTCGTCCCGGAGCAACAGAGCAACGAAACAACACCCTTTAGCTTTTCCTCAGCAGTGAAATCCAAATCATCCATGATCCTTTCGACTGCCTCTAACTAGTACTCCGCCACATTCGGGGCTACTTCCGATACTCCTCTAAAAACCTCAGCTCCATTCGCTTTAAGTCTCTCAGATACTGACTTTCGAGCCCCATTTCCCATACTCGCTCCAGCCACTCGCTCTAAAACTCGCAGCATAGCCTGCAATACTGTGTCATCTCCTCCTGTCTGCTCTTGGAATTCCACCTCTACAGCCGGTGGCGGTGCTTTATTTTCGAAACCCTGACCAGACCCAACTGGTTTCGACACAGCCATTCTGCCTCTACCACGCCCTTGCACATTTCGACCACGTCCCCTAGAACTCATGTCTACGTTCGTGATTTAATCTGCTTAAGAATTTTATGAATTAATTTTTGTTCCACTAATTTATCACGAACAATCTTATGTTTAATAGTTCTAAAAAGTGGTTCTTTCGAATTCATACACACACAGTCTCAAGTTCATTAATCCAATCATCAACATTCATGAACTTGCATTCATTACAGAAAAGTGTTGTGGTTGTCATTGTTGTTGTTCTCCACCACCCAAGGGTATTTTCGTAATTTGTCCTATAGGGGTATTTTGGTAATTTTCCAAATCAGGGTATTTGGAAATTTCGCAAAATAAAGATTTTTGATATTTTTTTGCAAAATAGGAATACTTGGTAAGAAGATTCAAGGGTAATATGGTAATTTTATAAACTGAGGGTATTTTTGTAATTTTACAAAATATGGTTCCAGGTGATTTTACAAAATAAGGGTATTTGGGTCACCTTTTGAATCAAGGGTACTTTGGTAATTTTAAAACCAAGGTTTAATGTTAGGGTTGTACAAAATAAGGTGATTGGTCCCTTTCGGGTTTTAATTATTGAATTTAGCCTGTGATTGAGTCCTCTTGGTTAGGGTGAACCGTCACTACGCACCAGGTAGGATTCGAGCGGAGAGGAGGTGAGTCACTAGGACTGCTTAAATACCAAGCTCCCCTCTAAATCCAATCCTAGACATGAGTGTGAATCTGTTGCCACACGCTTAACTCGGTGACTTACTCACAGGTTTTTTTGGTTCAACCTTAAATTTTATGTAATTCAGTGTTGGAGTAAGCTAATCCTAGGGTTTAATAACTCCTAATCTACAAATCTACGTCCCTATAACTCCCACCTACAAATCACACAAGGGTTAGGGCTACTTACCTGGTGGACTTCGGGCTGGACGATTCGAGTGCCATACTTCACAAAACCTTTTTTCCTGAAAATTTTTCTTTGACCCACTAAAACACAAAATGAAAATGTTTATGGGCTTCAAAAATCCATAGGCCGAGTGTAGAAACTAGACTCTGATACCAATTTGTAACACCCCAAACTAGGCCCAAAACACTACGGCCGAATTCGAAATGCTACTGAAAAACCTTAGGTTGAAATCGGCTAAGTGATGATAAAACTTGCTTGTAGCAGTGTTAGGGTCGGCATGAAAACAAGTGTTAAACTAAATCCCTAATGATTAGGTTTTAAAACAGGATTCAATTTCTTAGAGAGATGTTTCATTTGAAAACAATTTGAGTTCAAGGTTGGTTGGAAACGGGTCCTTTTGAAATCTTTAAAAGAATCCAAGTATTTACGAGAATCTCAATTAGAAAACCTTAGTTAAGTTTAAAAACCATCGTATGTTGTTATTAGAAATTGTTTGTAATTTGCTAATTCATGTCTAGTCTAGCATATACCATAATAAAAACCCAAGATAGTTAAATGGCTATATTACAATAAAACAACCCAATTAAACCGAAATTAAAAGCATAAGTTTCTAAATATAAAAAATCGCGTCTGCATGGCCATCTCGAATCCCATCCAAGCCCGGTCCAAACATCACGAATCACCTGCATTGTTTGGTAAAAATTTGGGTGAGTCAACCGACTCAGTGTGTAATTAGTCCACAGATTTCCACGTATGGACTTAGCCCAAAACCACACCAATCCACATATCAGATACTAATGCAAAATGCACCCAACCCAGCCTAGGGTCCATCCTCTACACACCCCCGTATCCAACCACCACACACCAGGGGATTACTAAATCGACCCTTCAGCCTCTACACAACAATTCAGCAAGTCATGCCATCCACCAAGTGGTCGAGCCACTGGTCCATGTGATCAAGTCACAATATAATCCACAACGTGACCGTAGTCAGCGTCAATCCACGATGAGGCACATAGCCATCACCAACCACGATATAGCACAAAGCTGATACCAGCCATGATGAGGCACTGAGCTGATCATCAATCCATGTGAGGCTCGTAGCCATCACTAAACCACGTACATAAATGTACACCCTGTCCTTCTTTCATATTTACAAATCCCGCCAAATGCTTATGCAACATACGATCGTGATGTGATGAAATAATGCATGAACATATTAATCAAACATACAACACATATATATATACAGCAATAATCAACAATTTTATCAGCATTTAACACTGACCGGATTATCGACATACCCACTAAGGGTACCCATCTCATTATTGCCACTGCACTAATCATCACACTTATAACACATACAATATTTTATACATACTCGGGAAATTGCATAATAATCACACACCTAATAACCTGAAGGCTTTTGCTTTACTTCCCACTTGTCGAACTGCCCCTAAAAGACCATAGTCAGGATCGGCCAACCTTAATAGACAATATGGCCCTTGGTCGAATATTTAGACCCCTTACCTTATGCAATCGAACCCACGAGATCCTTAGCGTTTCCTTCCTTTAGCTACACATGAAAGAAACACAAAATCAAGGCCCTCCTAAGGTTCGACCATCCCAAATAACCAAGGCCAACCATTTGATTTTGGCCACCAAAGAAGAAGAGATAAAAAACCCGATTGCTAAGAGAAGGGTACTTACCACCAACGCTTGCTAAGAGAAAGTAGTCGACGACACTACCCCTATAGATTTAGCCTTTGAGAGACGTCAAGAAAGGATGATTCAAGAAAAATGGTGATACGAATGACTAAAGAAGAATAAGAAGACTAACACTTTCGGCTTTGAATCCAAAGAGAAAGGTTTCGGCTAATGACGAGGAATGTTTTGGCTTTAAGGATTTGAGAAAAAAGAAGAGAGAGTAAGGGACAACAAGGTTCGGCTATGGCTCTCCAATGGAGATGGGATATTCGACCACAAAAGAAAAAGGTGCAAGCTTAAGGTTGAGAAATGAAAAAAAAGACTTAGAAGAAGGCTAATAGCATTCGGCAACCCACTCTAAATGCACCAAATGACCGTATGCCTCACCTCTCACACTCTTGAGCGAAACTTGGAGAAAAAATGAGTAGAGTAAGCCGAAAAGAAGACCTATTTCAGAATCGATTATGCACCCCTTAGAGTTCCACATTCGGCCACTGCTTCCTTCTCCCCTTATCCCACGTTTTTCTCCTATTTTCCCTCTTTACCTCTCATTCAAACTTGTTTGGGATGAGTCAAACTCCTCAAAGAGCTCTCCACCTCCCATCCTAATTCCTTGACCAAGTCCACCCTCATCCTTTCCAGAGTCCAAATGCCGTCCAACTCTCCCTCCTCCTTGACACAAAAAGCAATACAAAATGCTATCTTCAGAGCTCGAACCTCCTCCCCCTTGACACTCCATGTGACGCCACCCTCTTCCCCTGCTCCTAGGTGTTACTTTGCCACTCCACTGCTCCCTTTCTTATGTCATGTTCCACACATAATTTCTTTTAAAGCCTAGCTCTCCTAGCTCCCCTTTGCTTAGCTTAAACAAAAATTTTCCTATGACTTCTACCCAAGTCCAAGGTTTCCCCAAAATGCCAAACACTTCCAAACATCATGCAGAGCATATTAACAAACAGATACAAATTAAAATATGCACAACCCCCGAACCTCGAATATTACAGGACTGATGTGAATACAACTCGTGAAATTAAAAACGATCAATATGGTTTTACAATGGTGAATTTTTCTTGATTGATTCACACTGGAGAACAATTGATGGACGATCCGTATGTATTTTCTTCTCAAGTGAAACAAGTTTTTTACTCAAAAGATCCAACTGATGAGGGTTGGTACGTTGTACTCCGGAACACCCCTAGAAACTTGTTTGACATGGGCAATGGAAGTAGAGATGACATAGTCGAAAGATCAGAAACTTTGCCTTTTCCAGAACAAAACTTAAATGAAAATATCCCTAGTACTAGTCAACAATTTCAATGGGTTCGTCAGGATGTGGACGAAGATATTTATGAAATATGATGTAGTAAGATTTACGATTTATTATGTATATGAAATATTATAATTTTAATGTTGGTCATGTTATATAATTTAACTATTTAAATGTACTATTATTGTTGTTATTTGTTACTAATTTTGAACTATTTTATGTGTATTGCAGGAAAAATGCCTAGAAGAAGATTACGAGATTTAAGTATTATCCACAATACTCCAAATTCAGAAGAAGCAAATAGTGAACAACAAACAGTTGTTGGATCTTCTAATGTGTCGGGCATAGATGACGAGCCTGCAGAATTTCAAAGTAATGTTAAATTTTTATTTTACATGCATGTTGAATTTTATTATTGATTCAATTTTCAATTTTAATATAATAATAATATATCATTTTTTAGCTGAAGGTGGTGGGACGCGAAGAGGTCGGGGATGTACACTGCTTAAAGATTTATACAACCTAGATCTTGTCGAGCGTTTTAAAGTAAGGAGAAACAATCATGGCCAGCCTGTTGGATCTGAAGCTTGACTGTTAGCAGGCTATGTGGGCATTATAGCACTAAATGGCAATATATTGCCCATTAACTACGAATCATGGCATCACATGCCTGATGCCAACAAAAATCAGGCTCTCGATAATATTAAGGTAACAAAACGTGAATGTAATTTATAATACTTTGGTTTAACTTTCATTTATATTAACTTTTTAAACTTATATTTTTTTAGGAGAGATTTGATTTAGAGGTCTCCGATGACTATATCAAGAAGACATTGGGTAAAAAATAGAGAGACAATAAAAGCACGATGAAAAAACAATATTTTAAGAAAGATATAAGCCTCGAAGAAAAATTAAGAAATTTCCTGCCGGGATTGTTGAGGTACCAATGGGAAGATCAAGTTAGATTCTGGAATTCAAAGAAAGGCGAGTTATTACGTACTTCTAAAAAAGTCTTATAAATTTTTCTGTTTATAGTATTTACTATATACATAATACAAATTTCATTATGTAGGGTCGTGAGCGAGTTGGGACAAGCAGCAGACAGAAACAAAAATTCATGCACACGGCAGGTTCCAAAAGTTTTACTTGTGTAGCTGAGGCTGAGGTATTATAATTTATTAATTTTGTCAAATATTAATGAATTTATACTATTAAATTATATTTTTACTGCTACAATGTAGGAAGCCTCGTCTGGTCAAAAAGTTAGACGCCTTCAACTTTTTGACATTACACATAGGAAGAAGGATGGATCTCCGATGACATCCGAAGCTGCAGAAATTATGGTATATAAACTTAATAAAATTTGATTTATTATAAATATTTATAATGTTTAATTATAATAGTTTAATTCATTGTTTGTAGTTTTAAATTTATAATGTTAAGTTATGTTGCATTCCTTCTTATTGTATATTTCGTTTCTAACTCGTTCATCGATTTATTAGGATAAACTAAAGGAGAAGAAGGTAGAGTATGAAGCGGCTACTTCGACTGATAGTTCTATTAATCTCGATGATATTGATAACAAAATTATTACCGATGTTTTGGGTCCTGAAAGGTACGACTGCTTTGACTGATAGGTCTGTTAATCTTGAGTATATTTATAACAGAATTATCACTAATGTTTTGGGTCTTAAAAGGTATGGTCGGGTTCGACTTCAAGGATCTGGTGTTACCCTGACTCAATATTTTGGATCCGGCTCCCAGCAATACATGCCTCTCAAGAGTCAATCTCGTGCTAAAGCCAGATAGCTCAAATGCAAGTGAGCACGGTTGAGAAAAATTTTCAACTTAGAGCGGAGGCAGCAGGGAGGGAGGCAGAGGTAGCAACGAGGGAGACAGAGCACATTTCTCAACTTAGAGTAGAGGCAGCAGCGAGGGAGGCAGAGCAGAATAGAAAGTATGAAGAACTCCAACATGACTTTCAAAGTTATGATGAAGATGTTCCAGTGAATGCAGAGGCCGCCATCATAGACATTTATTTTCTTGTTGTAAGATGATTTTAACATTGTTACATTTAACATTAATGTAAGAATATTTTCGTTATAATTCATTCATTAATTTATATCATATATCTTTTATTCATTTTCAAATATTTTCAATTATAATTCATTCATTTGCTAATTTGGGTTGAAATTATATACTATATTTGCTGTTATTGGTTAGTTTTAGTGCAGGAGGGATATGATATTGGACAAAATGTACATTGTAAATCTGCACAAGTTAGCGGCGTTTTTGGAAAGAGCGTCGCTAAAGTCATGGATTTAGTGGCATTTGTAAAAAAAGCGTCGCTAAAATTCACGACTTCTAGCGGCATTTGTGGGAGAAGCGCCGCTAAAGGTCATGACTTTTAGCGGCGTTTGTGGTGAAAGTGCCGCTAAAGTTCATGACTTTTAGCGGCGTTTGTGATAAAAGCGCCGCTATAGGTCATGACTTTTAGCGGCATTTGTGGTGAAAGTGCCGCTAAAGTTCATGACTTTTAGCGGCGTTTGTGATAAAAGCGCCGCTATAGGTCATGACTTTTAGCGGCATTTGTGGTGAAAGCGCCGCAAAAAGGTCATGACCTTTAGGGGCGTTTGTGCTAAAAGCGCCGCTAAAAGCCATGACCTTTAGTGGCGTTTGTGGGAAAAAAATGCATCTAAAGGTCATGACTTTTAGCGGCGTTTGTGGGAGAAGTGCCGCTAAAAGTCATGACTTTTAGCGGCGTTTGTGGGGAAAGCGCCGCTAAAAGTCATGACCTTTAGTGGCATTTTTTCTCATAAACGCCGCTAAAGTTTGCAGCGTTTGATTTAACGATGCTTTTTGCGGCGCTTCTAAAAGCGTCGCAAATACTTTTAGTGGCGCTTATAAATGCCGCTAAAGGCAAAAAAAAAATGCCGCTGAAAGTCTGTTTTGCTGTTGTGGGAACTTAAAAGTAGGGGAAACATGATGGTGCAATATTTTCTAAGCTAAAGTTTCATTTTTGTATTTTTTTTTTTACTAATCCTGGGAATTCGATTTTCTAAAAATCTTAGGTATGCTTGTTTGACCTTTCTACTTTTTTGCTTCAAAGTATTTTGACTAGAATAGTAGGTATCATCATTATATTCATCATAGATATCATCCATATCAATACTGTGAAAAATATAACGTCAGTAATGACAATATATCGCAAAGAAAAGAGAAATAAAATAAAGAACACATAGATTTTACGTGGAAACTCTTTTGGGAAAAAAACCATGGGCAGAGGAGAAGAAAATTTACTATGTCGAATTCGAATGATTACAAGAGGATTTTCGACTACATCTATTTATAGGTTGAAAAAAACCTAATTCTAATCAAAGTCAAATATATTATGCTAATAAATGCTAAATATAGTATACTCATAAATACTAAATCTTCTAAAAAGAAGATATATTTTGTCTAACTTGACATGCAAGAAATCTCTTAGAATTTGGGTCACACAACTCTAACAATCTCCACCTTGACACGAATTCTCAACGAACAAAGTTTTCACCGCAAACTCTCAACGAACAAGTTCCCCACCTATTCCATAAAACCCTTAAGGGTTTAACTTCAACAATAAACACCAACCAAATCTAAGCAATGCTCAAACTTGTTTATAGGAAGTGACTTAGTCATCATATCTGCAGGATTTTAATGAGTACTAATTTTGCTCACAAAAGTATCACCACGAGCAATAATATCACGAACAAAATGATATCGAACATCAATATGTTTTGTTCTCTCATAAAACATTTGATCTTTTGTAAGGAAGATGGCACTTTGACTGTCACAAAATACTGTGCTGATTTGAAGGTCTTCATTGAGCTCACTAAAGAGTCCCTTCAACCAATAGCTTCTTTACAAGCCTTAGTAATTGCCATGTACTCAGCTTCAGTGGTAGACAAAGCAACTGTAGTTTGCAAAGTAGCTTTCCAACTGATTGCACAACCTCCGATTGTAAAGACATAACCAGTGAGAGATTTTCTTCTATCAAGGTCTCCAGCAAAATCAGCATCAACATACCCAATGACTCCATCTCTAGTTCTTCCAAACTGTAAGCAAACATCAGTAGTGCCTTGTAAGTATCTTAAAATCCACTGAACTGTTTTCCAATGTTCTTTTCTGGGATTCACCATGTATCTGCTAACTGCACTGACTGCATATGATAAATCTGGACGTGAACAAACCATGGCATACATGAGAGATCCCACTGCACTAGAGTATGGAACATGTGACATGTACTCAATCTCATCACCTGATTGTGGAGACAAAGCCGATGAAAGTCTGAAATGGGCTGCTAAAGGAGTACTAACAGGCTTAGCACTCTGCATATTGAACATGCAAAGAACTTTCTCAATGTACCCCTTCTGAATTAGGTACAATTTACTTGCTTTTCTATCTCTGAGAATTTCCATACCAAGTATCTTCTTTGCTGGTCCCAAATATTTCATCTTAAATTCTTCACTTAGTTGGGCTTTGACCTTTCTTATCTCTCCTTTATCTTTTGCTGCTATCAACATGTCATCAACATAAAGAAGTAGATACACAAAAGAACCATCACTATTTTTCTTAAAGTAAACACAGCTGTCAAAACTACTTCTTTTAAAATCATGAGAAGTCATAAAGGAATCAAACCTCTTGTACCACTGTCTTGGTGACTGTTTCAAACCGTAAAGGGACTTTTTCAGCAAGCAAACATAGTCCTCTTTTTCTAAGACTGTAAAACCCTCTAGTTGTTGCATGTAAATATCTTCCTCAAGTTCTCCATGAAAAAATGTAGTTTTTACATCTAACTGCTCAAGCTCCAAATTATACATGGACACAAAACCAAGCAAAGCTCGAATTGAGCTATACTTCTCAACTGGGGAGAACACATCTGTGAAGTCCACTCCTAGAATTTGACTGTAACCCTTTGCAACAAGCCTTTCTTTATATCTGGGTTCTTCAACCCCTAGAGTCCATTCTTTCTTTTTAAACACCTATTTACAGCGAACAACCTTTTTACCTTTAGGAAGTTTCACAAGATCCCATGTTCTATTTTTGTCGAGTGATTTCATCTCATCTTGCATAGCTAACATCCACTTTTCTGAGTCTTCATAGCTAACCGCCTCAGAATAATTAGACGGCTCTTTGTTTGCATCTATATCTTCGGCCACATTTAAAGCATAAGAAACTAGATTAGCCTCGACATACTTCTTTGGAGGTTGAATTTCTCTTCTAATTCTGTTTTTGTAGATGGAGTATTATGGTGAAGAAGCAACTCTATTCTCAATTTTTGTACTGGCTTGAGGAGTCGACTCTGTATGAATCTGATGCCCCACCTGCTTTTGATTTTTTTATTGGAAGAGTCTTTAAGAGTTAAGTTAGATAGCATAGCAGTTTCATCAAAAATAACATCTTTGCTAATCACAACTTTTCTATTTTTAGGACACCATAACTTATACCCTTTTACACCAGCTTTATAAACAAGAAAAACACATTTAATGGATCTTGGTTTCAATTTTCCATTATGAACATGAGCATACGTAGGACACCCAAAGATCTTTAATCAGAATAATTAGCAGGATTACCAAACCATACCTCTTGTGGAGTCTTTTTCTCAATGGCAACGGATGGAGATCAGTTGATCAAAAAACATGCAGTAAAGGCTTCTTCGGCCCAAAACGACTTTGGTAAGTTGGCATTTGATAACATACATTAAACCTTTTCCATGATCGTTCTGTTCATTCATTCTGCAACGCCATTTTGCTGTGGAGTATGACGAACTGTCAAGTGTCTCATGATCCCTTCTGACTTGCACAATTTATTAAACTCATCAGAATAAAACTCTAAGCCATTGCCTGTGTGGAAATATTTTATTTATTTTCCCGTTTGTTTTTCAATCATAGTTTTCCAAGACTTAAATGCAGAAAACATATTGCTTTTCTGCTTCAAGAAGAATGCCTAAACTTTTCTAGAAAAATCATCAATAAAAGTTAGCATATAATAGGTCCACCTCTTGAAGGCACTCTTGATGGCCCCCACATATCAGAATGAATATACTCTAACGGTCCCTTAGTGTTATGGATTCCTCTGGTGAATTGAACTCTCTTTTGCTTCTAAAAAATGTAGTGCTCACAGAACTTCAATTTGCAAATTCCTTACCCATCAAGAAGTCCTCTTTTTCTCAATTCTGCCATGCCATTCTCACTCATATGCCCTAGGCACATATGCCAAAATTTACTAATATCATCATCTGACAAGGAAGAGTAAGCGACAGCTGCATCACCAGTAACAGTAGAACCCTACAAAACAAATAACTTGGTAGTCTTTCTCTACCCTTTCATTACAACGAGGGAACCTTTGGAAATCTTAAAAATCCCACTTTCAGCTGCATATTTGTAGCCTTTTTGTAACACCCCTTACTCGTATTCCACACTGAAATTAGATACGAGGCGTTACTGTACTTAACTCACACGGTCATACAACTTTGAGCTACCAATTTTCATTCCAAATTAAAACCTTTCCACACACACACCTCTAACATCCTTATAATGGGCCTACGAGGCCCTAAACATGCTTCCAAAAGGTTTCAAAAATAGATCAGAAACTTATACGCACTTGGAAAATTTTTTACCTAAACAAGGGGCACGCGCCCGTGTAGGCTTAGGGACACGCCTGTGTACCCCTAAAACACGCCCATGTATTGTGGTGGAAACTGCCAAATTTCACACTGCCTTGACACGTCTGTGGCCTTAGACTGTGTGTCACACATTGATATACTGACTTATTCACACGACTTGGAGCACACGCCCATGTGCTAACCGTGTGTCACGCACGGCCTATACAAACGGTCGTGGGATTAGCCCGTGGTCTATTCTGACTTAAAACACTAACATGCAAGGAACACACGGCTTAGACACACGCCCGTGTGTCTATCCATGTGGGCAATTAGAGGCTATCTACCAAGCCTTTTTCCCTCTCATTTGCATAACATCATATATTGGCACATAATATCATATAACATCAATATAACTCTTGAATTAAGGACATTTAATCATAAGAGTTATAAAATCTTCATCACACACACTAGGGAGAACTATTTCCAATACATTTACAACAACTTAAGCCATCATCTATGACAACACACAACCCAATTATAATTTCTCTTAGGCCAACACAATTTGGCTACATCAACAAAGACTTAATCAACCTCAAGTACTAGCCCTATACATTCCATGACTCATAAGGACTTGATACCTCATACCAAGTGTCTGATCGATAGTGTGAAAACATCTCTGGTGATCTCCAACCCAAACTAGCTAAATTAACGTATAAGAGATGAGAAAAGGAAAAGGAGTAAGCAATAATGCTTAGTAAGTCCATCTGTGTGTAACTGACAATTTCTAATATTCATTGAATATCCATGACTGCAAGGTATTATAATGAATTTTCTAATAAATTCATGGTTACTTACTTAACCACTTTTGAAGCTCACTCATTCTATCTCTTACCACATTCTTACCATGCCACTAGCTAATTACTTATTTAATTAGCATACATTCCTGCACTGATCACCACATGATCAAATAAACAACATATCAAGCATTTTCAATGAGTCACTCATTCTACTAAACTCTCGGTGGTTTCGCACTTATCCCACCATTGAATCTCTTATAGGGTGGTATCGCACACAGCCCACCAATCAATTTATAAGCGATGGTATCGCACACAGCCCATCGATCACTAATTAATCAGGTGGTAACGCACATAGCCCACCGATAACAATATATTTTATGGTATCGCACATAGCCCATCATTAACATTAATATGGTGATATCGCACTTAGCTCACCAATCATTTATAAACGATGGTATCGCACACAGCCCATCAATAACAATATATTTGATGGTATCGCACATAGCCTATCATTAACATTAATATGGTGATATCGCACTTAGATCACCAATCATTTACCTTCATGGGTAGTAACCCACCTATATATATATATATATCTATTTCAAGGGTTTAGCCAAGAATGTCCTCACACATTTCTATTCTTACTTAACTTTCTACGATTCTCATTCGTATTCACACAATGCATTAATACATCTATCTCATACAACAAAGGTGTATCGATTACCTGTAACTTACTAGAGCTTCATCATACACTGAATTCATCTCAAACTATTAAATAACACTATTAAGTCTCATACATATAGTATCCCATTGAAATCATACCCTAATTGGATCTTACTTACATTAACATATCGATGCCATGTCCCTGACATGGCCTTATATGAATTCTTACACCGAGGCCATAATCCAATATGGTCTTACACGAAACTATAACTATTATCATATCATGCTATATCCATTTCCCATTACTCCCCAAATTCAATTCTCTTGACATCTCATTAGAAGATATTTCATACATTCATCGAGTAAATATATATTCCATACAACATTTGGATACTAAATTAACTCATACAAAATTTGTCACATTCACACATGAACTTACCTCGATGTCGAAAGGGCCGAAAGGAACCTTTTTACCCACATTTCTCTTTTCACCCGTTCTAGGTCCAAATCTCATTTTCTTTGATTTAGAACAATGAAATTTACTGATTTAATCACTTATAAATCATAATATACCATAATATACTCTTTAGACAAAAATGACTATTTTGCCCCTACACTTTGGCAAAATTATGATTTTGCCCCTAGGCTCGTAAATAAATTTTTATCATATTTTCTTGTTAAACAAGCCTAGCTGAACATTTATTTCTCTTACAATTATCCACAATTCCATCTATTTCATGCCTTAATGAACAAATTACAACTTTTGCATTTTAACTCCAATTAGGTGTTTTCATGACAACACCTTTCACAAAAGTTGTTTCTCATCTTCCTAACATTCATTTTCTTCAATAAAAACTCAACAACCAGCATAAAATCTCTCATGGAAAATCCCTAGACTCTCAACCATTGCAAATTAGTCCCCCCATTAGCTAGCTTAAGCTTTGGGGACTCCAAAAGTACAAAAATTATCAAGAAAGATCATCAAAATCACTTACTTGTGAGGAGAAATGCTTGCTGAAATTTTGAGCTTCTAAAACTCCTCCCATGGCTGATATTTTCAGTTGGAGAAGAAAGATAAATAAAAAGATGATAACTTTTACTTATATCATCTTATTTGATTTATTTTTCCAACCAATATCACCAACTATTCATCATAATAAATGCTCTTGTCCCCTTTGTATTTTATGACCGGTCAACCCACTTAAACAAGGTCAAATTGTACATTTGGGGCCTCGAATTAATAATCCATAGCTATATGGCACCTCTAGGAAATAAAATAGAATTTTTGCACTTTTTACGATTTAGTCCTTTTTCACAATTTAGCTAGAAATTGCTAAAATTAAGGCACCAAAATTTTTATGCATCCTTATAAACATGTTATAACACATAACATAACATGAAAATAATTTTCTCTAACCTCGAATAGATTACTGTCCCGACTAGCCCCTAAATCGGGCTGTTATAATTCTCCCCCTTAGGGATTTTCGTCCTCGAAAATCTTATCAGGAGGAGCTGCTTCTAACATTCTTTAAACGTTTCTATCATCTCTTCAAAATTACAATTCCACTTATCCCTCGAGTCCCTCTCGCCAACAACCTTTAAGCTATTATACACAAGGTCAAAGCGCAACTTGAGACTTAGGTTATTCTCCCTCTAGGGCATATACTTAGTAACCCACCAGTTTGGAACTCTGTACATGTCCAAATGATCGTTCGAATCTTTACTAGATGATTCACTACAATTCGAATGACGCCCCCCTCCTTGGAAATTTTGTCAAACCAAATTTGAAATCTATAAGGTTTTACCTCACTTCTCATTAAAGCATTCATTAACTATAATAGTCTTGACTTATACGCTTTGAAAACTTCCGTATTCTTGTTTTAGCATATATGCTGCTACTAAATTTCATACCAAATCTTCTGTATAAGTTCTGAATTTATCATTATTCAAATCCTTTCTCAAGGAAACATCAATAACAAAATCTTACCCAACCCTGATTTTATCACCCTAAATAAACTCATTCAGAGCTTATTTAAAATACCATGTACTATCTCACTTCTGAACCCTTTTGTTCTAAAAAGAAAACTCGCTCTAGTCATTAACCTCGTTGAAGCTAGGATGTTACCAACTAAGATCAACTGAGTAACTAACTCGCACTACTTGACATGGATCTTTTATTCAGTCACATGTACTATGTCTATTATCTGAGAAGTATTACAATAACTATACCCACCATTGTAATAGCTCAAACAGTTTCCACTAATTCATCTTCAAATACTTTTGCAGCATAAGGTACTCTCACTCATCAAAATTCAGAAAATACACATTGACTTTTTCATGAATCATTTCATAACATCTAACTCACAACGCTGACACAAAAGTGCTCGTCTCTAAATCACCAATCTGTCAACTCTTCTTCTCGATTCAGACTGAACTCAGTGCTAGAACATTCAATGAATAGTTCCTTCTATAGCTTCCAACTCAACTATCATAGTTTGAACACTTGGATGATCAGACCCTTGTATCATGCTCCCTACTCACTTACACACAGAACTTTATTCTCTTCATTGACTCATGCGTGAATATATATATATATATAGAACTTGAATCACATGTCAATACATTACTCTACTCTTTTATCCATATTGAGAACATAATTTTAAGCACACTCTCATCTGAGTTTCTCTTGCTATGCTAATCTAAAACCTTTACCCTCGTCACATCTCATGACAATAGGGACATCTCGATCTAATCAATAATTCTATTCGGCTTGCTTGAAAACTCATCACACAACGTGAAACTCATGATTTCACTCTTTATACTAGAATCATCACCAACTTCCTTCTCAAAGTACTCGAATAAGGTTACGAGGAGATAAAGAAATGTCAATTCCAATTACTAAATCGACAACTGCTTAATCTGATTTCACAATTAGCTAACATTCTCACACACACTCGATTCATGAGATAAACAACTACATCACCCCTAAAAGGCAAAAGATATTAACATGTAATACTTAAAGAGATCATTATGATCCATACAACTATGGCTATCATAATTGAACACTCTCACGGTTCAAACATTATTTCTTTAACCATTTTGTCCACAAATCCTTAACAATTCCTTTCATTAATGAACATCAATTTAAGAAGATCTCGATAAACATACACCTCAAGCTTCCTACTCACTTGAGTCAAATAGCCTAGGCTAACTTTCTCTTTGTTCTTAACATTGCATAATCAATACAATCGTCAAAGCATTCAGACATACTTACTTACAATTTCCTTTATTAAGCACATACCGTGCCACACTCAGTACTTATTTCCTTGCGACTCGTTCACGAGTGCTTATATTCACTCATTCACATGACTTTAGTATAATTCTCTTTTCTATCTCTAGACTCATGTATCTGTCCCAATGATCACTAGGGATACTAAAAAATGCATACCATCATCATTAATACAAATCCAAAGCCAATGCCACATTCTAGAGGTGATCTTATATGGAATCACTTCTAAATGCCGATGCCAATGCCATATTCAAAATATGGTCTTATATGGACTGCCACATCAAGTATCAATGCCATATTCTGGATATGGCCTTATACGATTCTCGTGTTCATTATAGTCCCTAGGACTTCAACCTTACGTTCAATAGTAATTACTCTATTTAGTAGAGTATCATGTATCAATGTGATGCAAAACATTCTTAATTATTCTAATGTAAATATTGCATTTATCTCATACAAACTTACTTAACTTGACTCAACAATAGAAAGGGGGTGAAATCGTAGAGCCCCTAACTAGATTCTCATGACTACATATATATGATTTAACATCCACCATCAATGAAGTATCATCATAGTCACACAACTCACTCCAAGTGAGTTTTCACATTTACCATTCTACAATGGTTTCTATCACCCATAATTTCGAACAGTGACTTTATTACTCAAGTTCCACATTCATATCTACTTTCTCTTACTATTGGTTATCAATTTAGAGAATGTCTTACAGGTTTTGAGTACATCGTTTACCTGAGTGCCATAGTCCAACTATGGTCTTACTCGTATCACACATCATAGCCCAGCTATTTCCTTACATGTCATCACGATGCCATAGCCTCGCTATGGTCTTACACAAAATCTCATATCAATACCAATGCCATATCCCTGATACGGTCTTACATGGAACTCATGTCGATGCCGATGCCATATCCCAGATATGGTCTTATACGGGATCGTGTATCGTTGCCAATGCCATGTCCTAGACATGGTCTTATATGGGATCACATGTATTGCCATGGTCCTACCATGATCTTATTCATGAATTTACTATTAAACGATCGTACTGATCTCCTGCATTCTACTTAGTCAAGCTTCCCAAGTTAACTCTCACACCATAACACGTATGGTCTCACATAGAGTCACGAAATAAAACACTATACATCATCTACTTTAACAGTCGCACATGAGTTTCAACTATGTGGACATACTGATCATACATCATTCAAACAATCGTACATACACATATACCCCATTCGCTGGGTAAATTTACTCACCATATGCACCTAACCCAATAGGTTGAATATATATCACCTTATGCACATCAAGCCAATACAGAGAAGCTTACCACTTTATAACTCTCATTTTGTGTATTATCGCACACATGTCATATACTTCTATTCATACCTCTTTGAATCTCATCAATGCATAATAGCATTTTCAATTACCTCATTATCACTTACAACATTTTTGGATTTAGCTCGGTTGGAAACCATCTTTGTCTTAACAAAACAAATTCGTTAGAGCCGGGATATATCACACTATCACGGTTCACCTATGGCATGTATAGGTAGACTCTTACTCATGCCAGGTTAGTCCGAGAACCGACTAAACCATAGCTCTGATACCACTAAATGTAACACCCCTTACCCATATTCTACACCGAAATTGGATACGAGGCGTTACCGTACTTAACTCACACGGTCATACAACTTTGAGCTATCAATTTTCATTCCAAATTAAAACCTTTCCACACACACACCCCTATAACATCCTTATAATGGGCCTACGAGGCCCTAAACATGCTTCCAAAAGGTTTCAAAAATAGATCAAAAACTTATACACACTTGGAAAATTTTTTACCTAAACAGGGGCCACAAGCCCGTGTAGGCTTAGGGAAACGCCCGTGTACCCCTAAAACACCCTCATGTCTTCCACCTGTGGTGGACACTGCCAAATTTCACACGGCCTTGACACGCCGTGGCCTTAGACTGTGTATCACACCTTGATTTACTGACTTATTCGCACGGCTTGGAGCACATGCCCATGTGCTAACCGTGTGTCACACACGGGCTATACAAACGATCGTGGGGTTAGCCCGTCTGACTTAAAATACTAACATGCAGGGAACACACGGCCTAGACACACACCCGTGTGTCTATCCGTGTGGGCACTTAGAGGTTATCTACCAAGCCTTTTTCCACTCTCATTTGCATAACATCATATATTAGCACATAATTTCACATGACATCAATATAACTCTTTAATTAAGGACATTTAATCATAAGAGTTATAAAATCTTCATCACACACACTAGGGAGAACTATTTCCAATACATTTACAACAACTTAAGCCATCACCTATGACTACACACAACCCAATTATAATTTCTTTTAGGCCAACACAATTTGGCTATATCAACAAAGACTTAATCAACCTCAAGTACTAGCCCTATACATGCCATGATTCATACGGACTTGATACCTCATACCAAGTGTCTGATCGATAGTGTGAAAACATCTTCGACGATCTCCAACCCGAACTTGCTAAATTAACCTATAAGAGATGAGAAAAGGAAAAAGGAGTAAGCAATAATGCTTAGTAAGTTCATCTGTATGTAATTGACAATTTCTAATATTCATTGAATATCCATCACTGAAAGGTATTATAATGAATTTTCTCATAAATTCATGGTTACTTACTTAACCACTTTTGAAGCTTACTCATTCTATCTCTTACCACATTCTTACCATGCCACTAGCCAATTACTTATTTAATTAGCATACATTCCTGCACTGATCACCACATGATCAAATAAACAACATATCAAGCATTTTCAATGAGTCACTCATCTACTAAACTCTTGGTGGTTTCGCACTTAACCCACCATTGAATCTCTTATAGGGTGGTATCGCACACAGCCCACCAATCATTTATAAGCGATGGTATCGCACACAGCCCATCGATCACTAATTAATTAGGTGGTAACGCACATAGCCCACCTATAACAATATATTTTATGCTATCGCACATAGTCCATCATTAACATTAATATGGTGATATCGCACTTAGCTCACCAATCATTTATAAACGATGGTATCGCACACAGTCCATCGATAATAATATATTTGATGGTATCACACATAGCACATCATTAACATTAATATGGTGATACCGCACTTAGCTCACCAATCATTTACCTTTATGGGTAGTAACCTACCTATATATCTCTACTTCAAGGGTTCAGCCAAGAACATCCTCACACATTTCTATTCTTACTTAACTTTCTACGATTCTCATTCGCATTCACACAATACATTAATAAATCTATCTCATACAACAAAGGTGTATCGATTACCCATAACTCACTAGAGGTTCATCATACACTGAATTCATCTCAAACTATTAAATAACACTATTAAGTCTTATACATATAGTATCCTATTGACATCATACCCTAATTGGATCTTACTTACATTAACATATCGATGACATGTCCCTGACATGGTCTTATACAAATTCTTACACCGAGGCCATAATCCAATATGGTCTTAAACGAAACTATAACTATTATCATATCATGCTATATCCATTTCCCATTACTCCCCAAATTCAATTCTCTTGACATCTCATTAAAAGATATTTCATACATTCATCGAGTAAATACATTCCATACAACATTGGGATACTAAATTAACTCATACAAAATTTGCCACATTCACACATGAACTTACCTCGATGTCGAAAGGGCCGAAAGGAACCTTTTTACCCACATTTCTCTTTTCACCTATTCTAGGTCCAAAACTCGTTTTCTTTGATCTAGAACAATGGAATTCACTGATTTAATCACTTATAAATCAAAATATACTATAATATACTCTTTAGGCAAAAATGACTATTTTGGCCCTATACTTTGGCAAAATTACAATTTTGCCCCTAGGCTCGTAAATAAATTTTTATCACATTTTCTTGTCAAACAAGCCTAGCTGAACATTTATTCCTTTTACAATTATCCATAATTCCATCTATTTCATGCCTTAATGAACAAATTACAACTTTTACATTTTAATCCCAATTAGGTGTTTTCATGACAACACCTTTCACAAAAGTTGTTTCTCATCTTCCTAACATTCATTTTCTTCCATAAAAAACTCAACAACCAGCATAAAATATCTCATGAAAAATCCCTAGACTCTCAACTATGCTGCAAATTAGTCCCCCCATTAGCTAGCTTAAGCTTTGGGGACTCCAAAAGTACAAAAATTATCAAGAAAGATCATCAAAATCACTTACTTGTGAGGAGAAATGCTTGCTGAAATTTTGAGCTTCTAAAACCCCTCCCATGGATGATATTTTCGATTGGAGAAGAAAGATAAATAAAAAGATGATAACTTTTACTTATATGATAAATAAAAAGATGATAACTTTTACTTATATCATCTTCTTTTATTTATTTTTCCAACCAATATCACCAACTATTCATCATAATAAATGCTCTTGTCCCCTTTGTATTTTATGACCGGTGAACCCACTTAAACAAGGTCAAATTTTACATTTGGGACCTCCAATTAATAATCCATAGCTATTTGGCACCTCTAGGAAGTAAAATAGAACTTTCGTACTTTATGCGATTTAGTCCTTTTTCACAATTCAGCTAGAAATTGCTAAAATTAACGCACCAAAATTTTCATGCATCCTTATAAACATGTTATAACACATAAAATAACATGAAAGTAATTTTATCTAACCTAAAATTAGTGATTCTGAGATCACTGTCCCGACTAGCCCCTAAATCAGGCTGTTACACTTTTGAATCAAGAGTACTTAACGAAATTAAATTTCTCTTCAATTCTGGAACATGTCGTACGACACTAAATATTCTAACAACTCCATCAAACATCTTAAGTTTAATTGTTCCAACACCTTCGATTTTACATGAAGCATTATTTCCCATCAAAACGACACCTTCAGACACTGTTTCGTAAGTTGTAAACCAATCCCGATTAGGACTCTTGTGGAAGGTGCAGCCTGAATCAAGTATCCACTCCTCGCTCACTTTAGAATTGTTGACAGAAGCGGCTAGAAGTTCACCATCGGTGTAGTCTTTTATAACATCAGCTTAACCAGAATTTTCTGGTTGTTTTCACTTTTGATTTGTAGCCCCTCTCTTAATCTTGTTCTGTAGCTTGTAGCACTCAGATTTAATGTGCCCTTTCTTCTTGCAGAAGTTGCAAGTTTTACCTCTGTTTGAAGACTTCGGTCTAACCTTAGATTTATCACGAGGATTCCATTCCTATGTCCTTCCATGATCATCATCAGCATTCTGATCTTGTCTCTCATGAACAATAAGACCCTCTCCCTAAGAGTCGGGTTTAACCACAAGATGCTTCATCTTATCATACGAGGTCAAAGAATCATAAACCTCATCAACTGTGAGAGACTCACGGCTATATAAAATCGTGTCACACAACTCTAAGAAATACACACCCATTAGATATTCGAACTCATATAGAACTCACATAATTTGTTTGACTTGACAATTTAGCCTATAAATAGGTTCTTTTACAACCTTAGAAATACACATCCATTAGATATTAAAACTCTTAACACATTTAGAGAATTTTGTGTTAATGTTTTGAGGGTTCTTTGTTTTCAGGTTTTCGGGGTTTACTTTTTATCTCCATCTTATGTAGTCATTGTTCTTTTGCCATTATAAGAAAATTATCTTTGCCCGTGGTTTTCTATCCTCTTTGGAGGAGTTTTTCCAATCTCCACCTTGACACGAATTCTCAACGATCAAAGTTTTCACCGCAAACTCTCAACAAACAAGTTTCCCACCTCTTTCATAAAACCCTTAAGGGTTTAACTTCAACAATGAACACCAACCAAGTCTAAGCAATGCTCAAACTTGGTTATAGGAAGTGACTTAGTCATCATATCTACAGGATTTTCATGAGAACTAATTTTGCTCACAAAAATATCACCATGAGCAATAATATCACGAACAAAATGATATCGAACATCAATGTGTTTTGTTCTCTCATGAAACATTTGATCTCTTGTAAGGAAGATGGCACTCTGACTGTCACAAAATACTGTGCTGATTTGAAGGTCTTTAATGAGCCCACTAAAGAGTCCCTTCAAGCAAATGGCTTCTTTACAAGCCTCAGTAATCGCCATGTACTCGGCTTCAGTGGTAGACAAAGCAACTATAGTTTGCAAATTAGCTTTCCAACTTATTGCACAACCTCCGATTGTAAGTACATAACTAGTGAGAAATTTTCTTCTATCAAGGTCTCCAGCAAAATCAGCATCAACATACCCAATGACTCCATCTCTAGTTCTTGCAAACTGTAAGCAAACATCAGTAGTATGTCGTAAGTATCTTAAAATCCACTGAACTACTTTCCAATATTCTTTACCGGGATTCGCCATGTATCTGCTAACTGCACTAACTGCATATGATAAATCTGGACTTGAACAAACCATAGCATACATGAGAGATCCCACTGCACTAGAGTATGGAACATGTGACATGTACTCAATCTCATCATCTGATTATGGAGACAAAGCCAATGAAAGTCTGAAATGGGCTGCTAAAGGAGTACTAACAGGCTTAGCACTATGCATATTGAACCTGCAAAGAACTTTCTAAATGTTCCCCTTCTGACTTAGGTACAATTTATTGGCTTTTCTATCTCTAAGAATCTCCATACCAAGTATCTTATTTGCTGGTCCCAAATATTTCATCTCAAATTCTTCACTTAGTTGGGCTTTGACCTTTCTTATCTCTCATTTATCTTTTGCTGCTATCAACATGTCATCAACAGAAAGAATTAGATACACAAAAGAACTATCACTGCTTTTCCTAAAGTAAACACAATTGTCAAAACTACTTCTTTTAAAATCATGAGAAGTCATAAAGGAATCAAACCTCTTATACCACTGTCTTGGTGACTGTTTCAAACCTTAAAGGGACTTTTTTAGCAAGCAAACATAGTTCTCTTTTTCTGAGACTGTAAAACCCTCTGTTTGTTTCATGTAAATATCTTCCTCAAGTTCTTCATGCAAAAATACAGTTTTTACATCTAACTGCTCAAGCTCCAAATCATACATGGACACAATACCAAGCAAAGCTCAAATTGAGCTATGCTTCACAACTGGGGAGAACACATCTGTGAAGTCCACTCCTGGAATTTTACTATAACCCTTTGCAACAAGCCTTGCTTTATATCTGGGTTCTTCTACCCTTGGAGTCCCTTCTTTCTTTTTAAACACTCATTTATAGTGGAAAACCTTTTTACCTTTAAGAAGTTTCACAAGATCCCATTTTCTATTTTTGTGGAGTGATTCCATCTCCTCTTGCATAGCAAACATCCATTTTTATGTGTCTTCACAGCTAACCGCCTCATAATAATTAGACGGCTCTCGGTTTGCATCTATATCTTCGGCCACATTTAATGCATAAGCAACTAGATTAGCCTCGGCATACATCTTTAGAGTTTTAATTTCTCTTCTAGTTCTATTTTTGGCGATAGAGTATTGTGGTGAAGAAGCAACTCTATTCTCAATTTTTATACTGGCTTGAAGAGTCGACTCTGTATTAATCTGATGCTCCACCTGCTTTTGATTTTCTTTATTGGAAGAGTCTTTAAGAGATAAGTTAGGTAGCATAGCAGTTTCATCAAAAACAACATCTCTGCTAATCACAACTTTTCTATTTTCAGGACACCATAACTTATACCCTTTTACACCAGTTTTATACCAAGAAAAACACATTTAATGGGTCTCGATTCCAATTTTCCATTATGAACATGAGCATACGCAGGACACCCAAAGATCTTTAAATCAGAATAATTAGCAGAATTACCAAACCATACCTCTTGTGGAGTCTTTTTCTCAATTGCAACGGATGGAGATCGATTGATCAAAAAACATACAGTAGAGGCTACTTCGACCCAAAACGACTTTGGTAAGTTGGCATTTTATAACATACATCGAACCTTTTCCATGATCGTTCTGTTCATTCGTTCTGCAATGCCGTTTTGCTATGGAGTATGACGAACTGTCAAGTGTCTCACGATCCCTTCTGACTTGCACAGTTTATTAAACTCATCAAAACAAAACTCTAAGCCATTGTCTATACGGAGGTATTTTATTTGTTTTCCCATCTGTTTTTCAATCATAGTTTTCCAAGACTTAAATGCGGAAAACACATTACTTTTCCGCTTCAGGAAAAATGCCCAAACTTTTCTGGAAAAATCATCAATAAAAGTTAACATATAATAGGTCCACCTCTTGAAGGCACTCTTGATGGCCCCCATAGAATAGAATGAATATACTTCAACATTCCCTTAGTGTTATGGATTCCTCTGGTGAATCAAATCTCTTTTGCTTCCCAAAAACCCAATGCTCACAGAGCTTCAGTTTGCAAATTCCTTGTCCATCAAGAAGTCCTCTTTAGCTCAATTCTGCCATGCCATTCTCACTTATATGCCCTAGGCGCATATGCCAAACTTTAGTAATATCATCATCTGACAAGGAAGAGGAAGCGACGACTGCATCACCAGTAACAGTAGAACCCTGTAAAACATGTAACTTGGCAGTCTTTCTCTACCCTTTCATTACAACGAGGGAACCTTTGGAAATCTTCAAAATCCCACTTTCAGCTGTTTGTTTGTACCCTTTTGAATCAATAGTACTTAACGATATTAAATTTCTCTTCAATTCTGGAACATGTCGTACGTCACTAAGTATTCTGACAACTCCATCAAACATCTTAACTTTAATTGTTCCAACACCTACGATTTTACACGAAGCATTATTTCCCATCAAAACAACACCTTCAGACACTGTTTCGTAAGTTGTAAACCAATCCCGATTAGAACTCATGTGGAATGTGCAGCCTGAATCAAGATCCACTCCTCACTCACTTTAAAATTGTTGACAGAAGCGACTAGAACTTCACCATCACTGTAATCTTCTACAACATCAGCTTCACCAGAATTTTCTAGTTGTTTTTCCTTTTGATTCCTAGCCTCCCTTTTAATCTTGTTCTATAGCTTATAGCACTCAGATTTAATGTGCCCTTTCTTCTTGCAGAAGTTGCAAGTTTTACCTCTATTTGAAGACTTCGATCTACCCTTAGATTTACCGTGAGGATTTCGTTCCTGTGTCCTTCCACGATCATCATCAGCATTCCGATCTTGTCTTCCACGAACAATGAGACCCTCTCTCTGAGAATCGGGTTTAACCATAAGATGCTTCATCTTATAATACGAGGTCAAAAAATCATAAACCTCATCAACTGTGAGAGACTCATGGCTATATAAAATTGTGTCTTTGAAGGTTGAATAAGACGGGGGCAACGAACAAAGTAGAATCAACCCTAGATCTTCCTTATCATACTGAACCTCCATGGCCTCCAAGTTTGAGAGAATTTCTTTAAACACTGTTAAGTGTTCGTGCATAGACGCACCTTCCTCCAAACAATGAGCATAAAAACGTTACTTCATATGCAACTTACTGGTTAGAGTTTTCGACATACATATTTATTCTAGCCTGTTCCATAATGCAGTAGCGGTCTTCTCCTTCATCATATCCTGCAAAATTTCATTAGACAAATACAGATGTAACTATGTTAACATCCTTTCGATCCTTGCGCTTCTTCTCTTCCTCCGTTAATGTCGAAGGCATCTTATCTACCCCTAGCAGGGCTTCCTCTAAATCCATCTATGCAAGAAATGTCTGCATCTTTATCTGCCACAACATAAATCTAGTGTTACGATCCAACAACGAAATTTCATACTTCAAAGATGCCATTACCGTGATCGAGATAAAAAAACCGGAAGCTCGGATACCAATTTGTAAAAAATATAACGTAGGTAATGACAATATATCGCAAAGAAAAGAGAAATAAAATAAAGAACACACAAATTTTACGTGGAAACCCTTTAAGAAAAAAACCACGGGCAAAGGAGAAGAAAATTAACTATGCCGAATTCAAATGATTACAAGAGGAGTTTCGACTACATCTATTTATAGGTTGAAAAAACCTAGCTCTAATCAAAGTCAAATATATTATGCTAATAAATGCTAAATATATTATACTAAAAATTCTAAATATTTTAAAAAGAAGATATATTTTGTTTAACTTTACTTGCAAACAATCTCTTAGAATTTGGGTCACACAACTCTTAAAAATACACACCCATTAGATATTTGAACTCATATAGAACTCAAATAATTTTTTTGACTTGAAAATTTAGCCTATAAATAGGTTCTTTTACAACCTTAGAAATACACACCCATTAGATATTAGAACTCTTAACACATTTAGAGAATTTTGTGTTTACGTTTTGAGGGTTCTTTATTTTCGAGTTTTCGGGGTTTAGTTTTTATCTCCATCTTTTGTACTCATTGTTCTTTTGCCATTATAATAAAATTATCTTTGCCTGTGGTTTTTTATCCTCTTTGGAGGAGTTTTTCCAATCTCCACCTTGACACGAATTCTCAACAAACAAAGTTTTCACCGCAAACTCTCAACGAACAAGTTCCCCACCTCTTCCATAAAACCCTTAAGGGTTTAACTTCTACAATGAACACCAACCAAGTCTAAGCAATGCTCAAACTTTGTTATAGGAAGTGACTTAGTCATCATATCTGCAGGATTTTCTTGAGTACTAATTTTTCTCACAAAAATATCACCACAAGCAATAATATCAAGAACAAAATGATATCGAACATCATTGTGTTTTGTTCTCTCATGAAACATTTGATCTTTTGTAAGGAAGATGACACTCTGACTGTCACAAAATATTGTGCTGATTTGAAGGTCTTCATTGAGCTCACCAAAGAGTCCCTTCAACTAAATAGCTTCTTTACAAGCCTCAATAATCGTCATGTGCTCAGCTTCAGTGGTAGATGATCGTGTCTGTCAAGTCTTAAAAATTTATAAAAAGAATGATCAAACCTAGAAACTAACTACGACAATGATGGAGGCAAGTGCACCTATCGAACAGTAACATAGCTAGAGGAAAGACCGGATTGTCGAACCCAAAGGAACCAAAAGTACTAATAGTAACTCTCTTTCTATTATTTAGCCTAAGAATTAAGTGGATTTTTTAATCTAATCTAAAATTAACTAATCAACTAAGCTAAATGTTCTAAGACAAAGAAGAAATTAGGGAAGGACTTGAGGGAAAACCGATTGATTTGGACAATACCTAAGGAAGAATCCACCTAGACTTCACTTGTTATCTAACTCTAAACTGGACGATTTATTCACTTGACTTGATCCGTAGGATTCCCTAATTTATATTAATACCTCTCTTCAAGGCTACTAATGGCTAACCCTAGGTTGATTAATTGAAATATCTATCTAATTAAAACCCCTAGGATTGCATTAACTCGATCTATGGACTCCCATATTAGGTTTGACCTTAATTCAGTAGATTTTTGTCACCCTATCTCTAGGCGTGCGAGCAACTCAGCTTAACTATGCTAGATCCACTCTTAGACAGGGTCTCTTCCTCCTCTGCCAAAGCACATCACGCTTGAATCAATATCCCGGAAATACAAAAGCAAGAATTTAGAACACATAGTTAAAAATAAATCAAGTATTTATCATATAGTTCAGATAACAATAACAAGATCCGTCTTAGGTTTCACCCCACTCAAGTATCTGAGGGTTTAGTTCATAATTGTAAAATAAAACATCTCAGAAGAAAAGATAAAACAAAACATAAGAAAACCCTAAAACCCCCTGATGGAATTAAAAGAGAGTTCCTCTATCTTGAGTATGATTTCGGCTTTTTGAGATGAATCAACTGGCTTTCTTCGAGTAAATCCTTGAATTTAACTACTTTGGCTCGGGTCTTTGGTCTAGCTGAACGACCCCTAAAGGTTGGCCTCTAGGGTCTTTATATAGGCTTTTGGAATATGTTTTTTTGCCTCTAAGTACCCTAATCTGAATAGAATTCTTCTTATCTGTAACAGAGACACGCCCATGGCACACGCCCGTATAAATCGTGGTGTAACATCCCCAAACCTGGCCCACGAGACTTGACCGGATCTGGTTATGTCACTGCGGAAAAATGTTGAAAATCTTTGTCTTTAGAACAACTTGAAATTCTTGTTTATTTTCGGGAAGTAATTCCATTAAAACTATTAAATAATATAAGCTTAGTTTGAATTAAAACTTTATTACAATTTATTATATTATAAATCATTTGAAGAAAATATATCTAAGTATAATATAAACTTCAATAATCATAACTAGAACACTTTAAGCAAAAATGGCCCTTATTACAAAAATAATGAATTCAAGTACTTCAAATTAACATGCATAAAGAAAATGTTTAAAACGTCCTTTGCATGGGCCACCCTGTATCCACTCCAACCCGATCCGATCATTCTGTTACCTGCGATGTTGGATAAATAATTGGGTGAGTCATACAGACTCAGTGTGTAATTAAAACCACTGATATCCACCCACATGCTAGCCACAAATCAACCCACATCAAATGCAACATATAAATATAATCATTTAAACATTACCACAATCTGGGCTTGGCCCACATTCAATCCAGATTCAAATCTTGGCTAGGCCCTTTTCTCATTAATCCACTGATCACTGGGCTTGGCCCATTTCCACGTATGTTCTCATAACATACCAATTCATATGTCATATTGGGCTTGGCCCATTTCCATTTCAATTCATAACAAAACCATGCAATCATGATACCCAACCCAATCCTAAGGTCCATCCGCTACACACCCCTTATCCAAATTTACCACACACCGGGGGATTATCGAGTCACCCTCTCCTTTTCCCTCCATAAAGGCAACTAATGCCATCCACGATGTAGCGATAGCTAACATCAAACCACGATGGAGCACACAAGAATCCATCAAGCCACGATATGGCATAAGCGATATCATCAAGGTAACCACGCGAACTAAATCGCAAAGATCCACAACGCGACCTCGATCGCCAATCCACGATGTAGCACAAAGTCGACATCAACCACGCATCAAGTACACCCGCATCTTCTTTCAAAAACCCACCCATGCACATGTAAGATAATATGATGTCGAGATGATGCATGTACATGATATTCACAAATATAGGCATGCTCACATAGTTAAAATCAATTATCACATATTAGCCAATTTGCTACTAACTCGGTCGTCATCATACCCCTTTACGGTATTCATTACACATATGGCAATGCATTCATTAGTAAACATATAGCACAACAAATCCCTAAACAATGGTCTAACTATACACCTTATGACCGACGCCTATACCTCGATCTCGACGCTATCGCTTAACTAAACAACGACTATCCGTCTATAACTATCACTGCTGCATTGCCCACACCCCTGGGCCAATCTCGAACAATGAGAAACCGATCTCTTCTTGAACTTCGAGATAGGGCTTTCCTTGCCCACCTTGGACCGGTCGCACCTCCATCAACACACTTAATCAGAACAACGGTTAAATCCCAACTCATACATCCAAATATTAAACCTTACTAAATATCCTTACCTCAATTGGTCGAATCCCGAAACGCTACTTAATGCTTCCGCAAACGCTGACTAAACCACTCCAAAGAAAGTCTCCTGCGTTAGGCTCTTCTCCCCTACAATCGGCCTTAGCATCAAATACTTAACAACCTTAGTCTTAATCGAATACCAAATAACTTACCAAAATAAACCCTTACCACCACTTACCAAGTCGACTGCTAGCAACTGAGGCTTGACTGAATACCTCAAAATCCTAGAGTACCTTCAACAACGATTACAACGAAAACCCGAAGAGATCTATGCTAATATTCGGCCAAGGGTGGGGAGTAGATTCGGCTAACAATGAAAGGAAATCAATGGAACGGAGATAGGAGTTTTGGCTCAGGAGAAATAGAGAGCAATAAGTAGAAACTCAGCTAAGTGACCTTAAAGATTCGGCCAAAGTGCACAGGTGAGGTGGAGGAACGTTTTTAGTGTGGTAGAGTATGGAAGACAAATGGATGAAGGCTTTAAGAAGGAGCTAGGATTCGGCAAAAAAGGGACCAAAGGGATTCGGCACAAAAAAAATGGGAGACAAGTTTCAGCAAGGGAGCACAAATGGTGAAAACCAAAAAAAAATGAACACCTCCCCCCTATTGATACTACTAGCTACCTAACACCCTTAATAAAACCAAAAATACCCTTCCCTAGCTTCCCAAAACCAGCTACCAACTCAACCCCTCTCAACATCCCACGATTTTCTCCTATATCCACTCTACACCCATCCTTCAAACTATTTCAAATAAAAACCACCATAAGTCTTCTCTTAGCCACTCATTCAAAATGGTTTGAACAGGTCAAACCTTATTCCTTACCTACCTAGCCGAATTCAAAAAAAAGAAGACCAAGTCTTCCTCCATCTTTTATGCCTCCAAAATCGTCCAACCTCCTTACCAAAATGACGCAAAACAACAACAAAGGCCTCCCTCACGCCTTTGCGAATCGAACTGAGACTCCTCAAAGAAATGGCGCCACCTTCCAAGCTCTAGAGTGGCGCCTTCCCCTTACTCGCCACACCAATCTTAGTGCCAAAACTCCACCAAAATTTCTCTTAAGGCCCCTCTATCCAAGCTCCCCCTTTTAACCCCTAAAACTAAAAATTTTCCAAAGCATTCCACCACCACCTAGGGTTCTCAGGACCCCTAAAACTCCCCCAACCACACACTGAAGTGTGCCAACACCTGAGCTAAGCACCAAAAATCTAACCCCTAAGACCGTGGTGTTACAATTCCACCCTCCTTAAAATAATTTCGTCCTCGAAATTACTTTACTAATGAACGTCCGTACAACCTATCTTACCACCTTACGCTTATGCTGCGCACTCTGATCTTACTAAGACTATCATACCTTCCAAACACTGTCTCTAAGTTCGCACTCACAATTCAAAACACCTCTCTTAGCAACACAGAAAAGGCTAATTTACAAGTAAGCAAAGCAATTAAAGCATGTACCAAAGCAAAGGAGCTTACCCGCTATCACATCCTTGGTTGACTCTGACTAGAACCATTCCTTCCATGGCTTAAACCAGGACCCCTCGTCGCTCGAGGATAATTCTTAACCAGATGTGCCTTAGATCCGCACCGAAAGCATTCTTTACTATTTCCCCAATACTCTCCTGTGTGAGGTCTTCCACACCGAGCACAGATACGATTCCGATTCACTGGTACAAGTGCACTTACCGGGTTCTCAGTCCTTGGTCTTTTCTGGGCATTACCAAACGATGCTGATGGTCCAACATTTCTCTTATTCTCGTTCCTATTCTTCTCTCGATTTTCCCTTATAGTCTTCTTAACCTCTTCAGCGATCCGAGCTTTCTCCACTAAAATGGCAAAGTCTCTTTCTCTGTGCGGAGCGATCAACTCCCGCAACTCTTCTCGTAGCCCATCTTCGAATAGAACACTTCTTTCGTGTCGGTAGCTACGATTCCTTTGGCGTCTCGACTTAGCCGCACAAATTCCCTTCGACTCACTATCGACTTACTTCCTTGCACTAGGTTTAGAAACGCTTTCCTTTGCGAGTCCAAATAACTGGCTCCTACGTACTTCCCTTTAAACTTGGCCTTAAAGAAATCCCAATCCAGTCGATCTGCCGGTACACCTTGTTTGACAGTGAGCCACCAACGATAAGCTTCGTCGCGAAGCAACGAAACAGCGCCCTTCAGCTTTTCTTTATTGGTGCAGTCCAAATCGTCCATGATTCTTTCGACTGCTTCTAGCCAATACTCTGCTACATTCGGAGCTACTCCTGACACTCCTCTAAAGATCTTGGCTCCGTTCGATCTAAGCCTTTCTGATACCGACTTTCGAGTTCTATTTCCTCTACTAACTCCCGCTACTCGCTCTAGCACTCGCAACATGGCCCGCGATACTGCGTCATCTTCTCCTATTCGATCTTGCTCCTCCACGCCCATCACTTGGCAAGATTTCATTGTCGACCCATGGCGCACCCTATCGGCCCGATCTTGCCATTCTACCTCTCTCAAGTCCCCTAGAACTCATCTCTATCGCCTTGATTTATCCGATTAAGAAGTTTTATGCATTAGTAATTGTTCCACTATTTAACCGCGAGCATATTTTATGAATGAAAGATTTTAGAAGTAGTTCTTTCGATCACACAAGGTTCCAGTTCAAATTCGCTATTCTAATTCAGAGAATCACTTTCACACTCATCAATAGAGACACCTTCATTTCTCAATGAAGACACATTCATTCATCATCAAAACACCTTCACTATTCGAACATTTACGCTTTCTTTACCCTGTGGGTATTTCCGTCATTTTGTCCTCTGGACATTTTCGTAATAAACCGTAGAAATTTTAAAACTTTAATAAACCGAACATTTTGAAATTTCCACATCGGGAGGGCATTTCTGAAAATTTGTCAAATTAGAGATACAGCAGAATTTTGGAAACCAGGGGTATTTTAGTAATTTTGTCAACCAGGGTAATTTTGTAAATTTCAAGAGTCGGGGTATTATTTTGAAATACAAAAATTTGGATACTTTTACAAAGTGAGAGAATTTTATTAAAGTTGGGGTTAACTCAGAAATTTTGAAAGTCAAGGGCATTTTAGTAATTTTCAACACAGGGGTATTTTTGTAAATTTTCCCAAATCGGGGTATATTGATATTTTGAGCACTAGAGATTTTAATATTTTGCAAAGTGGAAATCATTTTAACAAAAGTTGAGTGTAGTGTGGTAATTTTATAATACAGGGGCATTTTTGTAATCTTGCCACTAGGGCATTTTGGTAATTTTGGTAAATAAAAAAAAAGACATTTTTTTTTCAAAACCAGATTCAGGGTTTACAAACCAAAAGGGTAAATTTAAAATTGTAAAACCAAGAATTTTAAAACAAAGAAGGCTAATCCTTTCGGTTTTAAGAATTGGTTTAGCTTATGATCAAGTCCTCTTGGCTAAGGTGAACCAGTAGCTACGCACTGTAGGATTCAAGTGGAGAGGAGGTGAGTCACGCTGATCGCTTAAATACCAAGCTCCCACCAATACCACTCCTAGACATGCGCACACAGTTGCCACACCTTAACTCTCGCGACTTACTTCACGTGTTTGTTTAGTAACCTTAAGTCTTATGCACATGTTTGAGTAGACTAGCCTTAGGGTTCAACTGATCCTAATTCACTAATCTACGAGCCCAACAAAGCCCATAACAGTTCATATAACAAATTACTTCACAAGTCTGAAGTACTTACCTGGTGGACTCGGCCGAGGTGCAGTGTCATGCCGTAATAACTGAAAAATTTCTTAAAAGCCCATATTTTTGAAAAGCCCATTTGAAAATGTTTTTGGGCCCAAAACCCTCAAAGCCGAGTTTTGAACCGGGCTCTGATACCAAACTATAACATCCCCAAACCCGGCCCACGAGACTTGACCGGATCTGGTTATGTCACTGCGGAAAAATGTTGAAAATCTTTGTCTTTAGAACAACTTGAAATTCTTGTTTATTTCCGGGAAGTAATTCCATTAAAACTATTAAATAATATAAGCTTAGTTTGAATTAAAACTTTATTACAATTTATTATATTATAAATCATTTGAAGAAAATATATCTAAGTATAATATAAACTTCAATAATCATAACTAGAACACTTTAAGCAAAAATGGCCCTTATTACAAAAATAATGAATTCAAGTACTTCAAATTAACATGCATAAAGAAAATGTTTAAAACGTCCTTTGCATGGGCCACCCTATATCCACTCCAACCCGGTCCGATCATTCTGTTACCTGCGATGTTGGATAAATAATTGGGTGAGTCATACAGACTCAGTGTGTAATTAAAACCACTGATATCCACCCATATGCTAGCCACAAATCAACCCACATCAAATGCAACATATAAATATAATCATTTAAACATTACCACAATCTGGGCTTGGCCCACATTCAATCCGCATTCAAATACTAGGCTAGGCCCTTTTCTCATTAATCCACTGATCACTGGGCTTGGCCCATTTCCACGTATGTTCTCATAACATACCAATTCATATGTCATATTGGGCTTGGCCCATTTCCATTTCAATTCATAACAAAACCATGCAATCATGATACCCAACCCAATCCTAAGGTCCATCCGCTACACACCCCCTTATCCAGCCTACCACACACCAGGGGACTATCGAGTCACCCTCTCCTTTTCCCTCCATAAAGGCAACCAATGCCATCCACGATGTAGCGATAGCTAACATCAAACCACGATGGAGCACACAAGAATCCATCAAGCCACGATATGGCATAAGCCGATATCGATCAAGGTAACCACGCGAACTAAATCGCAAAGATCCACAATGCGACCTCGATCGGCGCCAATCCACGATGTAGCACAAAGTCGACATCAACCACGCATCAAGTACACCGCATCTTCTTTCAAAAACCCACCCATGCACATGTAAGATAATATGATGCTGAGATGATGCATGTACATGATATTCACAAATATAGGCATGCTCACATAGTTAAAATCAATTATCACATATTAGCCAATTTGCTACTAACCTAGTCGTCATCATACCCCTTTTAGGGTATCCATTACACATATGGCACTGCATTCATTAGTAAACATATAGCACAACAAATCCCAGAAACAATGGTCTAACTACACACCTTATGACCTGACGCTCTATACCCTCGATCTCGACGCTATCGCTTAACGAAACAACAGCTATCTATCTATAACTATCACCTGCTGCTGGCCCACACCCCGGTGGACAATCTCGAACAGCAGAAACCGATCTCTTCTTGAACTTCGGGATAGGGGCTTTCCCTTGCCCACCTTGACTGGTCGCAGCCTCCATCAACACACTTAATCAGAACAACGGTTAAATCCCAACTCATACATCCAAATATTAAACCTTACTAAATATCCTTACCTCAACTGGTCGAATCCCAAAACACTACTTAATGCTTCCGCAAACGCTGACTAAACCACTCCAAAGAAAGTCTCCTGCGTTAGGCTCTTCTCCCCTACAATCGGCCTTAGCATCAAATACTTAACAACCTTAGTCTTAATCGAATACCAAATAACTTACCAAAATAAACCCTTACCACCACTTACCAAGTCGACTGCTAGCAACTGAGGCTTGACTGAATACCTCAAAATCCTAGAGTACCTTCAACAACGATTACAATGAAAACCCGAAGAGATCTATGCTAATATTCGGCCAAGGGTAGGGAGTAGATTCGGCTAACAATGAAAGGAAATCAATGGAAAGGAGATAAGAGTTTCGGCTCAGGAGAAATAGAGAGAAATAAGTAGAAACTCGGCTAAGTGACCTTAAAGATTCGGCCAAAGTGCACAGGTGAGGTGGAGGAACGTTTTTAGTGTGGTAGAGTATGGAAGACAAATGGATGAAGGCTTTAAGAAGGAGCTAGGATTCGGCAAAAAAGGGACCAAAGGGATTCGACACAAAAAAATGGGAGACAAGTTTCGGCAAGGGACCACAAATGGTGAAAACCAAAAAAAATTAACACCTCCCCCCTATTTATACTAGTAGCTACCTAACACCCTTAATAAAACCAAAAATACCCTTCCCTAGCTTCCCAAAACCAGCTACCAACTCAACCCCTCTCAACATCCCACGATTTTCTCCTATATCCACTCTACACCCATCCTTCAAACTATTTCAAATAAAAACCACCATAAGTCTTCTCTTAGCCACTCATTCAAAATGGTTTGAACAAGTCAAACCTTATTCCTTACCTACCTAGCCGAATTCAAAAAAAAGAAGACCAAGTCTTCCTCCATCTTTTAAGCCTCCAAAATCGTCCAACCTCCTTACCAAAATGACGCAAAACAACAACAAAGGCCTCCCTGCTGCCCTTGCGAATCGAACCTGAGACTCCCCCCTCAGCAAATGGCGTCACCTTCCAAGCTCTAGAGTGGCGCCTTCCTGCCACTCTGCCACACCAATCTTAGTGCCAAAACTCCACCAAAATTTCTCTTAAGGCCCCCTCTATCCAAGCTCCCCCTTTTAACCCCTAAAACTAAAAATTTTCCAAAGCATTCCACCACCACCTAGGGTTCTCAGGACCCCTAAAACTCCCCCAACCACACACTGAAGTGTGCCAACACCTGAGCTAAGCACCAAAAATCTAACCCCTAAGACCAGGGTGTTACACGTGGCCAGGCCGTGTTCGAACCTGTTGATGAGGCATGACTGTGTTTTTCGGGGTTTAGGTCGTGGTCGACTCTTCTTATGAGACATGGCTGTGTGGACTTAGGCCCAAGCTGTGTGGATTTCATGCTTTGGCCCATTTTCTCCGTTTTCAGCCCGTTTTTCGTTCTTTTCATCCTCTGGTACTCTACTGAGTATAAAACATGAAAAAAAGGGATTAGGAGCACCTATTTCCATAATTAAAGGGATAAATCATCCAAAAACATGCCAAATGTTTGCTTAAAATATGTTACTAATACGGTTTATCAAATACCCCCACACTTAAGCTTTTACTTTTCCTCAAGCAAAATTCTCAACTCACAATTAAAACGAACTTCCTCAATTCATAATGTTCATCAATAATGTCTCATCATAATTCATAGATAATTTATACATGGATAATTCAACTTAAAGAGTCCTAAATATTCAAACAATCAAAGCCATGAGTTTGTAGCATGAAAAAGATATGTGTTTCCCCTTACCTAAATAATCACCTTTAATTCAAAATCAACAAAAGTTGACATCCTCACTAAAGATTTACTCAAATCACTCAAGGTGTTTAAGGTTCAAAATTAAGCTATCAAAAGTCAAACATGAAAAGTTATTACCATAGTCTTGCTTGAAAATCAAATCTCCACCACTGTAAAATGAGATGATACACAATTCAAAAGGTCTTTTAAAGGTTGTAACGGGGCTTAGGTTAAAGGTGTGGATAAAGGCTGATTAGAAGGGTTAGAATCGAGATTGAATTGAAAAATTACCTCACTAGAAGAATGACTAATAACCTGAATAATTACATCAATTGAAAACTTGTAATACTAATAATATAAGCTTCTTCTTCAAGATGTTGAAATTAAACGTATAGGCCCGCTTAATCACATAACTAATAATGAATATACTTTGATTTTTGATTATTATTATTATTTTTGATTGATTGATTTTTTTAAAAAACAAATCAATATGATATAAAACTTGAACAACTGAAATAATATAATTAGGCAACTAATCAAAACACTCGATAGAAGGGTAGTCAAAAGGAATGGTGATAACAAATATGAGATGGGTTTCGGGTTAATATTAGTGGGTTGAGTCAATAAAAAGGGTTGTTAAGATCAAAGGGGTTCACTAGGGGTCAATTATGAGGGTAGGCTTTTAGCGGAGTAAGTGGGTTAAATCATAGGTGCCTTAATCATCTCTGTATATCAAATCAATAGTGTGGTCTCGACATGTATAATCGAAGCAAGTTCTAGAATAACAAATCAATGTTGACACACTCATAATCAATAAAGTGAGCACGAAAAAAATGTATGCTCTAAAGGCTCAAAATCTCACAAAAATTATGGGTATTTTGATGTCAACCTCGTAAATTTCTAACTTCAAGGTAACAATTTAGATTCAGGTAAACAACCTAACAGAATTTTAATTTTTGAAAATAGACTCATCATGCTTGATTCTCTAATATCTTAAAGTTTAAATCATCATTGCACAATTATCAATGACTTAATCTAAAACATATCAATAAAAATCATGAATCAACAAGAATTTCATTCTAATTAGTGATATGAGAAAATTACTTTAAGACAGAATATCATTTAGGGTTTTGAGAATAATGTAAAAAGTTAGACATTTTTTCTAATAAACTTTCACCCCCCACACTTAAGATGTACAGTGCCCTCAATGTACAAAGATAGATAATAATCATAAAATAAGAAAATCGAAAGAGAGGGAGAGAGGTGAAACTTCCTGAATTTTTGGATGGATTCCTTGAGTTTGGAAGTGTGGAAACTTGATTCGGAGGTGAAAGATAAGTTGGAGGGAGCGCATCTAATTCCTGTGCTAGATGAAGAAATTGGAAACCTCGTGAAGAGTTAGCCAGGAAATAATAATAATAATTTAAATTATACTAATTATAGAATTAAAGTAAATAAAGATAAAAAGAAAGAAAACATGAATTGAAAAAACATTAAAAGAGAAGATGAATGGACTAGAAAGTCTTTATTAGTAGATGGTTCGAGATGTGGGTGTGGTTTCTAAGGCCGTGGTGTTGTGATTCCCTAGCAGCCTTTAAAACCTAAAACCAAGAAACTAAAAAAAACTAAATTTAAAATATGAAAAATAAATAGAAGGAAAATAAAGGAGAAGAGAAAAGTAATATAGAAGTTAAATGGTCTCAAAGACCCTTGACTTGTCGAGTTAATGAAGCAGCCGGCATGAACTTATGTTGATTGGTCTCGCATAGGGAGGCAGGAGTCAGATTTTTCTATTTCTTCGACATTGTTGGAGTGTAGATTGAAACTTTTATGGAGTGAAGAAGGAAGAGAGTGGAGATGGAGGGAAGTGGGGAATGGATAGGGAATGGTTGAGAAGGGGAGAAGGGTGTCTTAAATAGAAATTTTCAGCTCTGGTACATCCCCACGCCGGTGTATCGTGGGCGTGTCATGTCACATGGCCATGTCGCATGGCCGTGTGATGGTTTAACTACTTCTCCCACGCCTGATATTTAAGTTGCCATGCCCGTATTTGTTCAACAGTGTCAGCCACGGCTATGTCGCACGGCCGTGGTGTTAGGTGAGTCAGTGATTCAAAGATATTTTTCTCGTCCTGTCTCGTACAATCTCTGCCATGTTAGTACGAAAATCCGTAGCATCCCCACGTCTACTGCCACGGCCGTGTGTAATGCCGTGTGATGTGAAAATTTGCGCTTCATTAACTTGGTTAGTCTGTGGTTAGGTGCTAAAAGAAAAAGAAATGAAAATAAATAGGGTTAGTGCTTGGGCTGCCTCCCGAGAAGCGCTCGTTTAAAGTCTTAAGCTAGACTTACATCTCATTCGTACCTTCACGGTGGTTTAAGGAGTGAAAAATCCTTTTTCATGCTATCATCATATAATTTGAGTCGAGTGGAGTTTACTTTAAAGTTACCGAAAGTAGAATTGCTTACCTCGACTATTTCGTAAGGGAAAACATTAAGTACCGTAAAGGGGATTTCTTCGTTTGTCTTCAGTTTTAATGTGGCGATTCGTGGGTCTGTTCTATCTAATAGTACCTGATCTCCTATTTTGAAGTGACTTTATGTTCCTTTAAGTTCTTCTAGGGGTTCCTTCAGTTTCACTTCGTGTGGGTTTGATTCCTCCTTGAAATGTGTCTCCCACTCATCTAGCTCATCGGTCTGAAGCCGTCATTCCTCATGAGATATTTCCTTGTTGGTACGAGCTATGGGATCTGGCTCTATAGTGTAATTCTGTGGTGCTTCCTGAAAAGGAAGTTCAACTGAATGCTTATCAAGGGAATTTACGTCCTCACCTTTCTCACTCGATGTCCTAGCTGAGTCGAAAGCTTGAAGACTGATTGATTCATCACCTACACAAAGTATGAGTTTACCTATGCTAACATCAATTTTAGATCTGGAAGTTGCTAGAAAAGTTCTTCCTAAAATTAAGGGGATACTATTGTCTTCATCCATATCTAAAACAATGAAGCCTACGGGGAATATGAATATGTCAACTTTAACTAGTGCATCTTCAATTATACCCTTAGGGATGCGAATAGTCTTATCAGCTAGTTGAAAACTCATCCTAGTTTGCTTGGGTTTCCCTAAACCTAGCTGTTTAAACATTTTAGATGGAAAAACATTGATGCTCGCCCCTAAATCAGCTAAAGCATTATCAACAGATAAATTGCCAATTAAACATGGAATTTTAAAACTCCCTGGATCATTTAATTTCTGTGGTAATATGTTCTGTAACATTGCTGACATACTACGTTTAATTCCACATACGACTTCTCATCTAACTTTTTCTTTTTTGTTAAGAGCTCTTTTAAAAATTTCCTTGAATCTGACATCTGCGAAAGAGCTTCAAGAAGCGGTAAGTTAATATGTAATTTCTTTAAGATTTTAAGGAACTTACCAAACTATTTTTCTGTGTCGTCTTCCTTCATTGCATTGGGGTAAGGTATACGAGGTTTGTATTCTTTAATTATCAGTTTTGGCTTTTCTTGGCTTACCTCAACCTTAGCTTCACTTACCACAGGTTCTTGCCTTGGCTTAGATTCAGATTCTACTAACCTTTCACTGTCATGAGCTGTTATGGCTTGAATTTGCTCCTTGGGATTAGTCACAGTGTTACTTGGCAAGCTACCTAGTGGTCGTTCTGAGATGAACTTTTTGAGTTGCCCTAATTGGTTCTCGATTCCTTTAATTGATGCTTATTGATTTTTAAGTGTTCTCTCGGTGTTTTGAAAACGAGTTTTAGACACCGCTATGAATTTTGTCAGCATCTCTTCAAGGTTCAGTTTCTTTTCCTGTGGGTAGGGCTGTTGTTGGAAGTTTGGAGGGGGTGGTTGTTGTCTCTGATTACCTTGACAACCCCAAGACAAATTGGGGTGGTTCCTCCAACCTGGATTATAAGTATTACTATAAGGGTTATTTTGAGGTCTAAAATTGCTACCCGTATAGTTTAATTGTTCGCTTTCCATGCCCGGATTGTAGAGTGGGTACTCAAGATTCGCCACACCTCCTAGATTTGAGTCACATTGCATAACTGGATGTACCTGCAAAGAACCATACAAACCATCAATCTTTTTATTCATCATCGCTACCTAACTTGATAGCATGGTGACTGCGTCGAGATTGAAAACTTCGGCTGCTTTAGTTGACTTTTTCCTTGTACTTTGCCACTGATAGTTATTCAGTGACATCTTCTCTATGAATTCATAAGCTGCTTTAGGAGTTTTGTTATTCAAGGTTCTGCCGGTGGCTGAGTCAATTAACTGCCGGGTTGAGGGGTTCACACCGTTGTAAAAAGTTTGGACCTATAACCACAAGGGTAAACCATGGTGTGGGCACATTCTCAATAAATCTTTGTATCTCTCCCATGCGTCGTATAATTGATCGTTGTTTTGTCAAGTTTTAAAATTTATAAAGAGAATGATCGAACCTGAAAACTAACTCTGACAACGACTTAAGGCAAGTTTACCTATCGAACAGTAGTATAGATTAGGCAAGACTGGATTGTCAAACCCAAAGGAACTAAAAGTACTAATACTCACTTTCTTTTTATTATTTAGCCTAAAATATAGAGTGATTGGCTGATTTAATCTAAACTATCGACTACTAAGCTAAATACACAAAGACAAAAAGAACAACTTGGAAAATAACTTGAAGAAAACTCAATTGATAACGACGATACCCTCAGGAAGAATGCACCTAGACTTCACTTGTTACTTAACACTGAACCATATGATTTATTCACTTAGTTTGATCCGTAAGACTCCCTAACGTATATTAAACCCTCTCTCGAGGCGAATAACATCTAACCCTAGGTTAATTAGTGGAACTCTCGTTCTCTTATAATAACCCCCTAGAATAGTAGTAAATCGATTAATGGACTCCCATATTAAGTTTCACCCTAATCCGGCAAAATCTCGTCACCCTATCTCTAGGCGTGCGATCAACTCCACTTAATTACACTAGATCTACTCTTAATCAGATTTGGATTAAGCATAAATAATTAAGAACAAACTAAGTATTTATCATGTAATTCAGAAATCAATAACAAGATTCATCTAGGTTTCATCCACTTCAGGTATCTAAAGGGTTTAGCTCATAACAAATAAAGAAAACATCTCAAGAGAAAAAATAAAACAAAATATAAGAAATCCCTAAAACCCCTTGGAGGAATTGAAGAAGAAATCCGCCGTCTTGAATAGAATTCCAGCTCCTTGAGATGGATCCACTAGCTATCTTCGAGTAATTCCAACAAATCTGGCCTTTCTGGCTCGGCTCCTTGGCTTAGCTAACCGTCCCCTATCAGGTTACACTTAGGGTGTTTATATAGACTTTTGGAATGCTTTACTTGGCCTCTAAGTGTCCCGATTCAAGTACACTTCCTACTCGGTGTTTGAATAGGCTTTGGAATGTGTTTCTTTACCTCAAAGTATCCAAATCCGAGTGAAATTGCTCTCTTCCGCGGCAGGGGCATGGCCATGGTACACGCCCGTGTAAATCATTTTTAGGCCGAGTCTCGATTCTGTTGATTGGGGCACGACCGTGTAAATCATGGCATGGCCGTGTCTTAGTTAATTGTCGAGGCACGACCGTGTGGCTTGAAGTCCAGGACATGTCGATTTCTTCTTTGGCCCAAATTGGCCCGTTTTAAGCCCGTTCCTTGTTCTTTTCGTCCTCGGGTGCTTTCCTGAGTAAAAACACGAAAAGAAAGGATTAAGAGCACCTTTTTACATAAATCAAGGGCTAAATCATCCAAAAGCATACTAAATGTGGGCCTAAAATATATTACTTTTATGGTTTGTCAAATACCCCCACACTTAAGCTTTTGCTTGTACTCAAGCAAAATTCTCAACTGATAATTAAAATGAACTTTCCATAATTCACAATTCCTGTCAACAATGCCTCATCATAATTCACAGATAATTCATACATGTATAATTTAACTCAAAGACTCCTAAAGATTCAAACAATTCTAAGTCATATATTTTGTAGCACGAAAACATACATGTCTCCCCTAATCTAAATAATTACCTTTAATTCAAAACCGACAAGGATTGACGTCCTCACCAAAGATTCACTCAAATCACTCGAAGTGTTTAAGTTTCAAGAAAAGCACTCATAAGTCGAACCTGAAAAGTTAATCCCATAGGCTTGCCTGAAAATCAAATCTCTACCACTATAATATGAGATGATACACAAATCAAAAGGTTTTTTGACAGGGTTGTAACGGGGTTTAGGGTAAAGGTGTGGATAAAGTCTGAATTAGAAGGTTTGAAATCGAGATTGACCTGGCCAATTACCTAACAAGAATAATGAACTAGAAAATAAATGATTGCTTTGAAACTAGTAATACTACTATTGATAATACTTTTAATACGAGCTCTTCTTCAACAATTGGAATTTAAACGCATAAGATCCTTTAATCATATACTAATGCTTGAATATACTTTGGTTTTTTAAGAACAAACTAAGTGAATACATAATAAAGAAAGAACTTTATCAATTGAAATAAACTAATTCAGTAACTGATCGAATCAATTCTCGATAGAAGGGTAGTCAAAAAGAATGGTGATAACAAATTCAAATGGTTTTGGGTTAATATTAAGTGGGTAATTCAATAAAAAGGGTTGTTAGTATCAAATGGGTTCACTAAGGGTTAATTATGTAGGTAAGCTTTTTAGTGGAGTGAATGAGTTAAAACCTAGGTGCCTTTATCATCTCAGTATATCAAATCATTAATGTGGTCTCGACATGTATAATCAAGGAAAGTTTTAGAATATCAATTTAGTGTTGACACACTAATAATCAATAAAGTGAACATGAAAAAGAATATATGCTCTATAAGGCTAAAATCTCACAAAAATTATGGGTTTTTGACATCAATTTTGTAGATTTCAAACTTCAAGGTAATATTCAAATTCAGTTTAACAACCTAGAAAATTTTTTATTCTTGAAAAATAGACTTATCATGCTTGATTCTCTAGTATATTTCAAGTATAAATCATTAATGTACAATTATCAATGACTTACTCAAAAACATATCAATGAAAATCATAAACCATTAGAAATTTCACCCTAATTGATAATTTGAGAAAATTTCTTAGGGACAAGACTAAAATTCAGGATTTTAGAATAATGCAAAAAGTTAGGTACTTTTACCCCCCCCACACTTAAGATGTACATTGCCCTCAATGTTCAAAGATAGACAAACAATTATGTAATAAAATAATCAAAAAAGAAGGGGAGAAGTAACACTGCCTGAATTTTGGATGATTCTGGGAGTTGGCAGAGGTTGTGGTGAAAGGTGGGTGGAGGAGGTAGTGGTGGCATTTTCTATGGGCCTGGTGGGGTGTCTACCGATAGCTTTGTGCTAGATAAAGAAATTGGGTAGCCTACAAAGGTATAGGCAAGAAATCTAAAGAAACATTAATAATATACTAATACTATAATTAAAGACAAAGGAAATAAAGAGAAGGAGACTAAGAAGAAAATTGAAATTAAAAGAAAAGACTAATGGACTAAGGAGTCCTTATTGTTGGATGGTTCGCGAGGTGGGTGTGACCTCTAAGGCTGTGGTGCATGATTCCCAAGCTGCCTTTAGAACCTAAAACTAAGAAATTAAAAGAATTTAAAATATATTAAGCAGAAGAGAATTATAGATAAGTAGGATAAAGGGGAAAATAAACATAAAGAAAAATTTAAATAGTCTAAAAGACCCTTGGCTTGGTGTTTGGATGAAGCGGCTGGCATGAACGTATGTGTTGGGGTCTCCTTTAAGGAGACAATGCTTGCCTTCTTACACTTCTTCGGCATGATTCTAGTGTAACTCAAGAGTCTGGACACTTTTTCTAAAGAAAGAAAGAAAAAGAAGGAAGAAGAATAAGGGGAGAAGGAGGAGGGCTGTGGGGTTTAAATAGGGTCTCAAATTTGGCACGTTCCCATGCCCGTGGACCGAGGGTGTGTTGAATTGCATAGCCGCATCGCACGACCATTTGTCTAGGCGTGTTTGCTCACCCACGCCCATTTTTCAAGTGCCACGCCCGTTCCTAAAAAGGCAATGTGTTGGCACGATTGGGTAGCATGGGCGTGTTTGTCCCGTGTCTGATAAGTTAGTGGCTTCACATGGTTGTAGAGCATGGTCGTGCTAATTTACTGGTGCCAGTGGGGGAGTGGTTGGATCCATGACATCAAAAAGTGGTTAAGATTTGATTTGCACGGCCTCCGCTATGCCAGTACGGAGATTTCGGTGGTCCACACGGCCAAGGACACGATCGTGTGCAAGGACGTGTGTCCTAGAAATCTGCACTTTTGGTTAAGCTACAAAGGGAAAGAGAAAAAGAAGAAAAAAAATGTAAAAAGAAGTAGGGTTAGTGCTCAGGTTGCCTCCCAAGAAGCGCTCGTTTATAGTCTTAAGATAGACTTCTCCTTGTACTTGAATCAGGGAGGTTTAAAGGTTTGGATATCTTCCCTCTTGCTTAAAGTTCTATTTTCTTGACAAAGTTGAAGTCGAGAAGTGTTTACCTCAAAAGTGTTGAATGTTGGTCACTTACCTCGACTATTCCGTGTGAGAAGATATTGTATACCTTAAGAAGGGTTTCTCCCTTTTCATTCAGGCCTGTTGTAATGATGTGCGGATCTGCTTTGTCTAATAGTACCTGGTCTCCTATTTTAAAGTGATTGGATGTTCCTACAAGCTCTTCTGGTGGTTCCTCCGATTTTACTTCATGCGGTTCCGATTCTTCTTTGTCAATTTGGGATCTATGAGTCGGCTCAGGGTTGTGTCTTTGCGGTGTTTCCTGCAATAAAGGTTGAACAATTTGTTTATCATCTGTATTGACCTTCTTACCTTCATCGATTATTGTCCTGGCAGAGTCAAGAGCTTGAGGATTGATTGATTCATCACCTACACAAAGTATGAGTTCTCCTGTGGCAACATCAATTTTAGTCTTGGCAGTTGCTAGAAAAGGTCTTCCTAAAACTAAGGGGATTGTATTATCCTCATCCATATCTAAGACAATAAAATCTACTGGGAAAACAAATTTATTGATTTTGATAAGAACATCTATGATAATGCCCCTAGGAATTCTAATAGTTTTATCAGCTAATTGTATACTCATCCTAGTTTTTTTGGGCTTCCCTAGACCTAGCCATTTAAATAATGTGTAAGGCATGACATTTATGCTTGCCCCTAAATCAGCTAACACATTATCAATAGCTAAACTACCAATTAAAAATGGAATTGTAAAACTCCCTAGATCTTTTAGCTTCCGTGGTAGTCTATTCTGTAACATTGCTGAGCATGCTACGTTCAATTACACGTGGTGGTCTTTATCTAATTTGTGTTTGTTAGTCAGGAGCTATTTTAAAAATTTTCTCGAGTCTGGCATCTAAAAAAGAGCTTTAATTTCTTTAAGAGTTTAAGAAACTTACCGAACTGTTCTTCTGAATCGTCTCTTTTCATCGCTTCGGGATAAGGTATGTGAGGTTGGTATTCCTTGATTACTGATTTTGGCTTTCCTTGTGTTTCCTCTACCTTACCTTCGTCTACCTTATTTTTTCGTATTGGATTGAATTCATCTAACCCCTTACTGTTATGAGCTGAGATGGCTTGAACTTGCTCCCTTGGGTTAATCTAGGTGTTACTTGTAGACGTCCTTGCGGTCGTTCTGACATTAGCTTTGTGAGTTGTTCGACTGCATTAGTGGCTTCCTTGACTAACTTAGTAAGTTCCCCGATTTGATTCTCGTTGCTTTTAATTATTTTCTCAGTTTCTTGGAAATGATTTTCTGTGTTTGCCATGAATTTTTTCAGCATCTCTTCGAGGTTTGGCTTCTTCTCTTGCGGATATGGTTGATTTTGGAAGTTTTGAGGAGGTTGTTGTCTTTCATTCCCTTAATTTCCTTAGCCTCCCCATGAAAAATTTGGGTGGTTCCTCTAACTTGGATTGTAAGTATTACTATAAGGATTATTATTGGATCTGAAATTATTACCTATATAGTTCATATGTTCGGTCTCTGCGTCCAGTTGGTAGGGTGGATACTCATGATTCGCCACAGTTCCACTTGCGTTGTACTACATGACTGGATGTACCTGCTAAGAACACAAACTATCAAGCTTTTTATTCATCATCTCTACCTGTGTTGATAGCATGGTCACTGCATCGAGATTATAAACTCCGGCTTATTTTGTTGTTTTTGTCCTTGTAACTTGCCACTGATAGTTATTCAATGACATCTCTTCAATGAACTCGTAGGCTACTTCAGGAGTTTTGTTGTTCAATGTTCTACTGGCAGCTGAATCGATTAGCTGCCTCGTTGAGGGGTTTACACCATTATAGAAAGTTTGGACTTGTAACCACAAGGGTTGACCATGGTATGGACACCTTCACAAGAGATCCTTGTATCTCTCCCATGCATCGTATAATGTCTCTAAATCCATCTACACAAAAGAAGAGATATCATTTCGTAATTTAGCCGTTTTGGCCGGTGGGAAATATTTTAATAAAAATTTTCGGTCATTTGATCCTATGTAGTAATTGACCCTCGTGGTAATGAGTACAACCACTGTTTGGCTTTATTTCTTAATGAAAAAGGAAATAACCAAAGATGAATGGCATCATCAGAAACGCCATTTATTTTGAAAGTATCAAGAACTCTAAAAAATTAGCTATATGAGTGTTCGGGTCTTCGTCCTGCAAACCATCAAATTGAACAAATTGTTGAATCATTTGTATTGTGTTAGGCTTTAATTCAAAATTATTAGCAGCTATAGCAGGCCTAGCAATACTAGATTCAGCTCCTGTTAAATGAGGTTTAGCATAATCATACATAGTACGCAGAGTATTGTTTTCTTCTACATCTCGTGGTGGATTATTCTCGTCCATCCCTTCAGTAGGATTGGATCTGTCTTCTCGCTCTTCTTCCATGTAATTTAGGGCTCGCCTAATTTCTCTGCGATTCTTCCGAGCGGTAGCTTCAATTTCACTATCGTATACTAGGGGCCTTGTCGGGTTCCTTCTAGTCATAAGCTAGAGGTACCTGCTAGAAAAAAAAGGAAAAAATAAAATTAGCAAAAAATAAAATAAAATAAATTTTGAAATAAAAAATAAAAATAAAAATAATGGCTAAAGTAATAAAAATAGAGCTTTCTTAATATTTTAGTTCCCCGGCAACGGCGCCAAAAACTTGATCGTTGTTTTGTCGAGTTTTAAAATTTTTAAAGAGAATGATCGAACCTAGGAACTAACTCTGATAATGACTTGAGGCAAGTGTACCTATCGAACAGTAGTATAGCTTAGGCAAGACTGGATTGTCGAACCCAAAGGAACTAAAAGTACTAATACTCACTTTCTTTTTAATATTTAGCCTAAAATATGAAGTGATTGACTGATTTAATCTAAATTAACGACTACTAAGCTAAAGACACAACAACAAAAAGAATGACTTGGAAAATAACTTGAAGAAAACTCAATTGATCATGATGATACCCTAAGGAAGAATCCACCTAGACTTCACTTGTTACTTAACACTGAACCATATGATTTATTCACTTAGTTTGATCCGTAAGACTCCCTAACGTATATTAAACCCTCTCTCGAGGCGAATAATGTCTAACCCTTGGTTAATTAGTGGAACTCGCGTTCTCTTATAATAACCCCCTAGAATAACAGTAAATCAATCTATAGACTCCCATATTAGGTTTCACCCTAATTCGAAAAAAATCTCGTCACTCTATCTCTAGGCGTGCGATCAACTCCGCTTAATTACGCTAGATCTACTCTTAAGTAGGGTCTGTTCCTCCTCCACCTAAGCATATCATATTTGGATTAAGCATGCATAATTAAGAACAAACTAAGTATTTATCATATAACTCAGAAATCAATAACAAGATTCATCTAGGTTTCATCCCCATCAAGTATCTGAAGGGTTTAGTTCATAACAAATAAAGAAAACATCTCAAGAGAAAAGATAAAACAAAACATAAGAAATCCCTAAAACCCCCTGGAGGATTTGAAGGAGAAATCCACCGTCTTGAATAGAATTTCGGCTCCTTGAGATGGATCCACTGGCTATCTTCGAGAAATTCCCACCAATCTGGCCTTTCTGGCTCGACTCCTTAGCCTAGCTAACCGGCCCCTATCAGGTTACTGTAATATCTGGGATTTAGGGGTTATGCATTTTAACTTAAATGAATGTGATTGCATGCTTGAGTGTGATTTGCATGTGTTTTGGGGGCTTCAAGAACCTTGGACTGTGGGTAGGAGCCTTAGAGGTTATTGGATTTTTAAGTCTAAAAAGGGGAACTAAGGGAGCTAGGCCTTAAAAAGTTTATTGTGTGGTTTAGAACACAAAGAACCCAGTTGATAAAGTGGCAAAGAGGCGCCACTTAGGGCCTTGTAAGGTAACGCCACGTGGAGTCGAGAAGGTCTAGGTTCGAGCAAAGAAGGGAAGCATTTTTGGAGTTTTATTTTGCAAAAGGAGAGGCGGTGTTGGATTAAGACAAGGACACTTCATAGATGAAGTGTAGATTGAGTCAAAAGCTTAAGGATTTGGCTAAGTTAGAGTGAAAAGGGGGATTGGGGTGAGAGAAGAAGAGTTGGCCGAAACACCAACTCTAAGTGTGTGCCTCTGTATAGCCGAATTTTGGAAGGAAATTATCATCTTTTTCATTTGTTTTTTTCTTTTCTTTTCCACTTTCTCATGTTTTCTCTCAAGCCAAAATTCTTTTTTCTCTTCTTTCTCTTCTAGCCGAAATTTCCTAGCCTTCTTCTCCTCTCCAATATCCTCCTGAAAGCCGAATTCTTCTTACTCATATCCCTCCTCCATAACCGAATCTACAAGGAAGGTTTCTGTTTCCCGAAGGTGCACCATAAGCCGCATACTCCTTAATAATTGGGTGAGTTTCGGGATTTCATTCTATACGAATTCACTTTTATTTTATTTTCTTTCTTTCTTTCTTCATTAAGATCTAACTCGAAACACTTGTTTAAGGTCTGTCGATTTTTCCCTCTCTGCCTCTAGTAGCCGAATCTCCTGGTAAGTGAACTTCCTATTTCCCTTCTCTCCTTGACTGTTTTGTATAGTGCCGAAATCAAGGATACTAAACCCTCTTATTTTTCTATAGCCGAAAGTGGGAGGGTGATCTTTTCGAGATTCGTTTTTAGCCGTCTATAAGGGGAAATCATTCGGGATTTGAATATCTAAGGTAAGTGAAGTGTGATCTTAGGCTGAAAGCCATTTACTTTGGTCATCAAATGTTAGAATCAAATCTAACATATACCATGTTGGGATTTCGACATCTCCAAAGACAAGTGATATTTTTGGGATTTAGATAATCAAGGTAAGGGATATTAATATTCGGCCAAGGCCATATTACTTATTAAGGGTGCCGATTCTAACTATGGTGTCTTAGGGGATTTCTGATAGATCTTCGGGATTTGGTTAAGCAATCTAGGTAAGGGTTCTACTGTTTCAGATCTATTCCTTATTCGTTCAAAAGCCGAAAACTAATCGTTTGAGTGTACTAGTGCCTAGCCAATTACAAGGGGGGATCATCACGAAGTTTCGAGATTTGGTTGGTAACCAAATCGGCAGCAAGGTAAGGGTTTGGTCTCATTAAACCTTTGGGATTTGACTATTTAGCCGAATGGCTCTTTGCTAATATGCTTAGTGTTGGCCGAATGTAGGAAAAAGGGATCTAGTGTATTAGATCGAGATTTTCGAGATTTTAATTAGATCTACGAGTAATCAGGTGTGTAGCCCTACACTAATTCCCCCTAGGTTGATAATACTAGATATGTGCTAATGAAAATATGAAAATATAGCTAAGGGTACCATTAAATGGTACGAGTGCATTCAGGTACGTTACCTCTTAACACTTGTAAATAATGTTTAATAACATTGATGTGAAAATATGTGGAATCCCGTTATGATTTTGGGGTAAGATAAATGGCATGAAAAATAGCATGTTTTGTATGTTGCATGGGCATATGGGTGATTATGTGAAAGGGGAAGTGATCTGGTGGTTCCTACCACAATATCTGGTGACTCTGTCACATTTTCAGGTGACTATGTCACATAATATGAATCTGGTGACTCTGTCACATTATTTGGTGGCTATACCACATTATAAGGGCGATGTGCAGTTGACTGCAGCGACTGCCTTCGATGGTGTGTAGCAGATGGAGGGTCGATTTTGTAATCCCCACGGTGTGATCGGTAGGTACAGGTGATGTGTAAAGGTTAGATCTAGGTGGTTTGGGTTGCATCATGGTTTACAATTATTTTATGTGATTTATTATGCCTTGTATGATTTGGGAATATGTGATGGTAGTTACACACTGAGTCTGTTGACTCACCCTTCGTGGGCTAACTTTTTGCAGATGGCACTTAGTAGATGGACCGGGTCGGTAGGAACTTAGTGGTGGCCATGCACAGCTCAGTTTTTCGGTTTTTCTATTTAAGTCTATTTTGAATTATTTTGGGTTACGTTTGATGTAATAAGGCCATTATTACTTAACTCTTTTATTTTCTTTGCGTTTTAAATTTCTATTATATTATGAATAACATCAATCGTTTTGAAACTCAAACACCTATAGTTTTTCAAGTTAACAATAATATTAAACTCTAAAATTTGGTATTTCTTTAACTTGTAACTTTTGAAGTAAGAAATTAACGATTTAGTACAAATTTAAGTTGCAACTCAATTTTTAGCTCGAGAACAACCCAAATCCATTTTCTTCAAAACCACCACGATTTTTAAAAAAAATGTCATACGAGACTTAACTACGTTTTACTCAAGGAGCATGCCAGATTCGGTCAGGGCTTATGGGCCGGGTTTGAGGTGTTTCAATTCGGTATCAGAGCTCGGTTCAAAACTCAGTCTTGAGGGCTTTCTGGGCCCAAAACATTTTCTTTATTTTGAAATTGAGTTTTACTAGAGAATGAGCAGGTTTTCTGGCATGGCACCTGAGTCTCCGGCCCGAAGTCCACCAGGTAAGTACCCCTAACCATTGTGTGGTTTGTATGTGGGAATTATGGGGACGTAGACTAGTAGATTAGGAACTATTGAACCCTAGGATTAGCTTACTCCAACACCGAATTACATAAAACTTAAGGTCTAACCAAACAAACCTGTGATTGAGAGTTAAGGGTGTGGCAACCGTTGTGCGCATGTCTAGGATTGGATTCAGGGGGAGCTTGGTATTTAAGCAGTCCTAGTGACTCACTTCCTCTCCGCTCGAATCCTACTCAGTGCGTAGTGACGGCTCACCCTAACCAAGAGGACTCAATCACAAAGCTAAATTCAATAATTAAAACACGAAAGGACCAGTCACCTTGTTTTGTATAATCCTAAAGTCAAACCGTGATTAGAAAATTCCAAAGTACCTTTGATTCAAAAATGACCAAAATACCCCTAATTTGCAAATTAACCAAATTACCCCTAACTTGTAAAATTATCAAGCTACCCACAGTATGGAAGGTTGCCGAAGTACCCCGAATTGAAAATTTCCAAAATACCCTTATTTTGTAAAATCACTTGGAACCATATTTTACAAAATTCCCGAAATGCCCCTGGTTTGTAAAATTACAAAAATACCTTCAGTTTAAAAAATCACCATACTACCCTCGATTCCTTTTATCAAAATATTCCTATTTTCCAAAAATACCAAAAATCCCTATTTTGCAAAATTTCAAAATACCCTGATTTAGAAAATTACCAAAATACCCCTATAGGATAAATTACGAAAATACCCCTGGGTTGGAACGAACGAAAATGTTCGAGAGATGAATGCGTGTAGTAAATACTATTGAATAAGTGTGTTCTCTCTGAATTAGGGTAGAAAACTTGGAATGAAAACTTTGAAATGATCGAAAGAACTGCCCCTAAATTTCTTTACATAAAATTGTTCATGGATAATTAGTGGAACAAAAACTAATTCGTAAAATTCTTAATCAGATAAACGCAACTCAGAAGGATGAGTTCTAGAGGACGTGGTCGTAATGTGCGTGGCCGTGGTAGAGGCCGAATGACCTTGTCGGAACCCGTTAGGTCTGGTCAAGGGTCCGAGAATGAAATGCCACCACCACCAGCTGCTGGTGTTGAATATCAAGATCAGATGGGAGATGATGCAGTATCGCAAGCGATGCTACGAGTACTTGAGAGGGTGGCTGGAGCAGGTGGAGGTATGGGAGCTCGAAAATCTGTACCCGAGTGACTCCGAGCTAATGGAGCTGAGTTTTTCCGTGGTATATCTAGTATGGCGCCCAATACGGCTGAGTATTGGTTGGAGGTGACGGAGCGAATTATGGATGATTAGGACCTGACTGCCGAGGAAAAATTGAAAGGGGTAGTGTCGCTTCTCCGCGATGAGTCATATCAATGGTGGCTCACGGTTCGGGATGGTGCTACAGCAGATGATCTCACTTGGGAGTATTTTAAGGTGGTGTATCAGAAGAAGTATATTGGAACCAACTATATTGATGCGCAGAGGAAGGCATTTTTTAGGCTGGTTTAGGGAAATAAGTCAGCAGCGGAGTATGAGGCAAAATTCCTAAGGTTGAGCCGATATGCTTGAGGTATAGTGGCTACGGAGCATAAACGATGTGTCCAATTTGAGGACGGACTGAGGGATGACCTGAGATTATTGATTGCCCCACAGTAGGAGTGGGAGTTTGTTGTGTTGGTAGAAAAGGCTAAGGTTGCTGAAGGAGTTAAGGATTCTGTAAGACAGAGCACGGACAAGAATAGGCAAAAGAGAGGTTTTGAATCATCAGGGTCATCTGGGAATGTTCAAAAGAGACCTAGAACGGATGGGTCACAAGGTCAGCAAGCTGCTACGGGAGGACAGTACCGTACTTGTGCTCAGTGTGAAAAGATACACTTGGGAGAGTGTTGGAAGAAGACGGGAGGATGTTTCAAGTGTGGGTCCAAGGATCACATGATTAGGGACTGTCCCATGAAAAGCATTTGAGAGCCAACCAAGAAGTCGTGGTCCTAATCAGCAGAAGGGTGGACAAGAACCACCATGGGGTCGTGGTCCACCGGCGAGGTAACATTACGGAAGAGGTCTGGGAACATCAAGTAAGTGTTGGTAACACAGAGGCGAGATAGATGAGTCTAGTGTATGCAGTTCGTCGGAGGGAGGATGGAGACGCACCTGATGTCATAACGGGTATGTTCCTTATCTCTGGATTACCGTTTATTGCGTTGATAGATATTGGGTCAACTCATTCATACATTGCTAGTAAGGTGTCTGGAACTCTGCATGTGAACTCTGAGACTATACCTAGGAAGATGACTGTACTTAGTCCTTTAGGGCAATCAGTAGTGTTAGACAAACTCTTTAAGGCAGTACCTTTGAAAGTTCAGGGGGCGCAGTTCCCAACTGATTTAATGGAGTTTCCATTTGAGGAGTTTGATCTAATCCTAGGCATGGATTGGTTAGTGAAGTACCATGCGAACATGGATTGTGCTACTAAGTGCATGTCGTTAAGAACTTCTGACGACGAAGAAGTTGTGGTGATGGGCAAAAGACGGAATTGCTTGTCAAATGTGGTATCTGCCCTTATGGCAGAGAAGATGGTGAGAAAAGGGTGTGTAGCTTTTCTGATGTTGATCAGTGCCTTAGAGGCTAAGGAAGCAGCTGTAGGAGGAGTTAGAATAGTAAGGGAATTTGTGGATGTCTTTACAAAAGAGCTGCCTGGGTTACCCCCGGATAAGGAGGTGGAGTTCAGAATTTACAGCTCCTATGTCAATTGCTCCGTACTGAATGGCACCAAAGGAGCTAGTAGAGCTCAAGGCTTAGATCCAAGAGTTACTCGATCGTGGATTTATTCGACCTAGTGTGTCTCTATGAGGAGCACCGGTCCTATTTGTGAAGAAGAAGGACTAGACTATGCGCATGTGCATAGATTACCGGCAGTTGAATAAGCTGACCATTAAGAACAAGTATTCGTTGCCAAGGATAGATGACTTGTTCGATCATCTTAAGGGGGCCGCGGTATTCTCGAAGATAGATCTAAGGTCAGGATATCATCAGCTTAAGGTGAAGGAGGCTGATATCCATAAGATAGCTTTCCGGACAAGGTACGAGCATTATGAGTTCTTGGTAATGCCGTTCGGATTGACAAACACCCCAGCTGCATTTATGGACATGATGAACTGGGTTTTCTAACCCTACCTGGATCGGTTCGTCGTTGTGTTCATAGACGATATCTTAGTGTATTCCAAGTCTGAGGAAGAACATGACGAGCACCTCCGAGTCGTGTTGCAAGTGTTAAGGGAGAAAAAGCTATATGCCAAGTTCAGCAAGTGCGAATTTTGGCTGAAGGAAGTTACGTTCTTAGGGCATGTGGTGTCTACCGAAGGAATAAGGGTGGATCCTCGAAAGATTGAGGCAGTATTGGATTGAAAACCACCCAATTCTGTGGCTGAAGTTCATAGTTTCTTGGGGTTAGCAGGCTACTACAGGAGATTTGTTGAAGGGTGCTCATCAATAGCAGCACCTTTGACGAAGTTGTTGAGAAAAGAGGTACCTTTTGTATGGGCGAATAAGTAGCAGGAAAGTTTCGAGAAGCTTAAGAAGGTATTGACAGAGGCTCCGATTTTGATTTAGCCTGAAGCAGGGAAGGAGTATGTTGTATATTGTGATGCTTCCCATACAGGATTGGGATGTGTCCTTATGCAAGACAGGAAAGTGGACGCTTATGCATCTCGGCAATTGAGGCCACATGAGGTTAACTATCCGACGCATGATCTGGAGTTGGCGGTGGTTGTATTCGCTCTTAAAGTGTGGAGGCACTACTTGTATGAAGAAAGGTCGGTGATCTACACGGACCACAAGAGCCTGAAGTATTTGCTGACTCAGAAGGAGCTGAATTTGAGACAGTGTAGGTGGGTAGAGTTGTTGAAAGATTACGATTGCTCAAAAGAGTATCACCCGGGCAAGGCGAATGTTGTGGCGGATGCCCTAAGTCAGAAAGTAGTGTTAGAGTTAAGGGCAATGTTTGCACATTTGAGTCTCTATGAGGATGGAAGTTTGCTAGCGAAATTGCCAGTGAAGCCGATGTGGCTAAGTCAGGTAAAGGAGAAACAATTGGTAGACGGTGAGCTAAGTACTAAGGTGCTACAAGTACAAAGTGGGGAATTGGAAAATTTTGGTATAAACAGCGATGGAGTGCTGTGTTTTCGGGGCAAGGTCTGTATGCCAAAGGATAAGGAGTTAAGGTAGAGAATTCTTCGGGAATCGCATAGTAGCTCTTATGCTATGCATCCTGGAGGAAGTAAGTTGTACAAGGATTTACGGGAATAATTTTGGTGGCCTGGTCTTAAGCGGGAAGTTACAGAGTTTGTAGGGAAGTGCTTAACGTGTCAGCAAGTTAAGGTTTGAACACCAAGCATCTTGTCGAGATTGCTTCGCATTTATAAAGATTCTGCAATGGAAGTGAGAGAGAATTACCATGGACTTCGTTAGTGGGCTTCCCCTTACGCCTACTAAGAAAGACTCGGTATGGGTGATAGTAGATCGGTTGACGAAGTCTGCACATTTTATACCGGTGCGGGTTGACTATTCTCTACAGAAATTAGCAAAGTTGTATGTAGCAGAAATCGTGAGGCTGCACGAAGTGCCAGTGTCGATTATCTCGGATAGGGATCTGAGGTTTACGTCTCAGTTTTGGAAGGCCCTACATCAAGCTTTGGGCACCAGGCTAGACTTCAGTACGGCATTCCATCCGCAGTCGGACGGTTAATCTGAGCGGGTAATTTAAGTGTTAGAGGATATGTTGAGAGGTTGCGTGATAGACTTCAAAGGGAGTTGGGAGGAGTTCTTGCCTTTAGCGAAATTTGCGTACAACAATAGCTATCAGGCAAGTATTCGAATGGCACCATACGAAGCGATGTATGGACGGAAGTGTCGCACTCCTACATGTTGGACGGAATTGGGAGAACGTCAGATTTTGGGTCCGAAAAGTGTGGCAGAATAGGAAGAAAAGGTTAAAGTAATTCGGACATGGTTGAAGGAGGCATCTGACCGGCAAAAGTCATACGCAGATCTTAAGTGGAAGGAGATTGAGTTTGCTATGGGAGATTATGTGTTTCTCAAAGTTTCACCGTGGAAGAAGGTGATGAGATTTGGTCGCAAGGGAAAGTTAAGTCCTAGGTTTATAGGACCTTATCAGATTCTGAAGCGGGTTGGACCAGTTGCATATGAGTTAGAGTTACTTTCAGAGTTGAAGCAGATGCACGATGTGTTCCACGTTTTGATGCTACGTCGTTACCGATCGGATCCATCTCATGTGATACCGGTTGAGGAGGTGGAGCTGAGATCAGATCTGTCCTATGAAGAAGATTCGATTCAGATTCTGGAACGGGATGTGAAGGTGCTTCAGAGGAAATCGGTCCCTCTAGTCAAAGTGTTATGGCGTAACCATGGATCGGAGGAAGCTTTGTGGGAGCTAGAGGAAACAATGCGACAGCAATACCCTCACTTCTTTTAGCCAGGTAATTTCGAGGTCGAAATTATTTTAAGGAGGTAGAACTGTAATATTCAGGATTTAGAGGTTATGCATTTTCACTTAAATGAATGTGATTGCATGCTTGAGTGTGATTTGCATGTGTTTTGGGGGCTTCAAGAACCTTGGGCTGTGGGTAGGAGCCTTAGAAGCTATTGGATTTTTAAGTCTAAAAAGGGGAACTAAGGGAGCTAGGCCTTAAGAAGTTTATTGTGTGGTTTAGAACACAAAGAACCTAGTTGATAAAGTGGCAAAGAGGTGCCCCTTAGGGCCTTGTAAGGTGACGCCACAGGGAGCGAGAAAGGCCTAGGTTCGAGCAGCAAGGGAAGCGTTTTTGGAGTTTTATTTTGTAGCAAGGAGAGGCAGTGTTGGACGGCACAAGGACACTTCATAGATGAAGTGTAGATTGAGTCAAAAGCTTAAGGATTCGGCTAAGTTAGAGTGAAAAGAGGGATTGGGGTGAGAGAAGAAGAGTTGGCCGAAACACCAACTCTGAGTGTGTGCCTGTGTATAGCCGAATTTTGGAAGGGAATTATCATCTTTTTCATTTGTTTTTTTTTCTTTTCTTTACCACTTTCTCATCTTTTTTCTCAAGCCAAAATTCTTTTTCTCTTCTTTCTCTTCTAGCCGAAATTCCCTAGCCTTCTTCTCCTCTCCAATATCCTCCTGAAAGCCGAATTCTTCTTACTCATATCCCTCCTCCATAATTGAATCTACAAGGAAGGTTTCTGTTTCCCGAAGGTGCACCATAAGTCGTATACTCTTTAATAATTGGGTGAGTTTCGGGATTTCATTCTATGCGAATTCACTTTTATCTTCTTTTCTTTCTTTCTTTCTTCATTAAGATCTAACCCGAAACACTTGTTTAAGGTCTATCGATTTTTCCCTCTCGCCTCTAGTAGCCGAATCTTCTGATAAGTGAACTTCCTATTTCCCTTCTCTCCTTGACTATTTTGTATAGTGCCGAAATAAAGGATACTAAACCCTCTTATTTTTCTATAGCCGAAAGTGGGAGGGTGATCTTTTCAGGATTTGTTTGTAGCCATCTATAAGGGGAGATCATTCGGGATTTGAATATCCAAGGTAAGTGAAGTGTGATATTAGGCCGAAGGCCATTTACTTTGGTCATCAAATGTTAGAATCGAATCTAACATATACCATGTAGGGATTTCGACATCTCCAAGGACAAGTGATATTTTCGGGATTTAGACAATCAAGGTAAGGGATATTAATATTCAGCCAAGGCCATATTACTTATTAAGGGTGCTGATTCTAACTATGGTGTCTTAGGGGATTTTTGACAGATCTTCGGGATTTGGCTAAGCAATCAAGGTAAGGGTTCTAGTGTTTCAGATCTGTTCCTTATTCGATCAAAAGCCGAAAACTAACCGTTGAGTGTACTAGTGCCTAGCCAATTGCAAGCGGGGATCATCACGAAGTTTCGGGATTTGGTTGGTAACCAAATTGGCAGCAAGGTAAGGTTTTGGTCTTGTTAAACCTTTGGGATTTGACTGTTTAGCCGAATGGCTCTTTGCTAATATGCTTAGTGTTGGCCGAATGTAGGAAAAAGGGATCTAGTGCATTAGATCGGGATTATCGAGATTTCGATTAGATCAATGAGTAATCAGGTGTGTAGCCCTACACTAATTCCCCCTAGGTTGATAATACTAGATATGTGCTAATGAAAATATGAAAATATAGCTAAGGGCACCATTCAATGGTACGAGTGCATTCAGGTACGTTACCTCTTAACACTTGTAAATAATGTTTAATAACATTGATGTGAAAATATGTGGAATCCCGTTATGATTTTGGGGTAAGGTAAATGGCATGAAAAATTGCATGTTTTGTATGTTGCATGGGCATATGGGTGATTATGTGAAAGGGGAAGTGATCTGGTAGTTCCTACCACAATATCTGGTGACTCTGTCACATTATCAGGTGACTATGTCACATAATATGAATCTGGTGACTCTGTCACATTATCTGGTGGCTATGCCACATTATAAGGGCGATGTGCAGTTGACTGCAACGACTGCCTTCGATGGTGTGTAGCGGATGGAGGGTCGATTTAGTAATCCCCACAGTGTGATCGGTAGGTACGGGTGATGTGTAGAGGTTGGATCTAGGTGGTTTGGGTTGCATCATGGTTTACAATTATTTTACGTGATTTATTATGCCTTGTATGATTTGGGAATCTGTGATGGTAGTTACACATCGAGTCTGTTGACTCACCCTTTGTGGGCTAACTTTTGCAGATGGCACTCGAGAGATGGACCGGCCTGGCAGGAACGTAGTGGTGGCCATGCACAGCTCAGTTTTTCGGTTTTTCTATTGAAGTCTATTTTGAATTATTTTGGGTTACGTTTGATGTAATAAGGCCATTATTACTTAACTGCTTTTGTTTTCTTTATGCTTTAAATTTCTATTATATTACTTAATAACATCAATCGCTTTGAAACTCAAACACCTATAGTTTTTCAAGTTAACAATAATATTAAACTCTAAAATTCGGTATTTCTTTAACTTGTAACTTTTGAAGTAAGAAATTAACGATTTAGTACAAAATTAAGTTGCAACTCAATTTTTAACTCGAGAACAACCCAAATCCATTTTCTTGAAAACCACCACGATTTTCAAAAAAAAAATGTCATACGAGACTTAACTACATTTTACTCAAGGAGCATGTCAGATCTGGTCAGGGCTTGTAGGTCGGGTTTGGGGTGTTTCAGTTGCACTTAGGGTGTTTATATAGACTTTTGGAATGCTTTACTTGGCCTCTAAGTGTCCCGATTCAAGTACACTTCCTACTCGGTGTTTGAATAGGCTTTGGAATGTGTTTCTTTGCCTCAAAGTATCCAAATCCGAGTGAAATTGCTCTCTCCCGCGGCAGGGGCACGGCCATGGTACACGCTCGTGTAAATCGTTTTCAGGCCGTGTCTCAATTATGTCAATTGGGGCATGACCATGTAAATCGTGGCATGGCCGTGTCTTAGTTAATTTTTGAGGCATGGATGTGTGGCTTGAAGTCCAGGCCGTGTCGATTTCTTCTTTGGCCCAAATTGGCCCATTTTAAGCCCGTTCCTTGTTCTTTTCGTCCTCGGGTGCTTTCCTGAGTAAAAACATGAAAAAAAAAAGATTAAGAGCACCTTTTTACATAAATCAAGGGCTAAATCATCCAAAAGCATACTAAATGTGGGCCTAAAATATGTTACTTTTACGGTTTATCAATAATGTTTCTAAATCCATCTGCACAAAAGAAGAGATATCATTCTTTAATTTGGCCATTTTGGCCGGTGGAAAATATTTTAATAAAAAAATTTCAGCCATTTGGTCCTATGTAGTGATTGATCCTCATGGAAGAGAATGTAACCACTGTTTGGCTTTATTCTTCAAAGAAAAGGGAAATAACCGAAGACGAATGGCATCATCAGAAACACCATTTATTTTGAAGGTGTCATAGAATTCTAAAAAATTATCTAAATGAGTATTTGGGTCTTCGTCCTGCAAACCATCAAATTGAACAAACTGTTGAATCATTTGTATAGTGTTAGGTTTTAATTCAAAATTATTAGCCACTATAGCAGGCCTAACAATACTCGATTCAGCTCCTGTTAAATTAGGTTTGGCATAATCACACATAGTTCGAGGAGCATGATGGTCGGCCATATCTTGATGAGGTGGATTATTCTCAGCCATCCTTTCGGTGGTATTGGTTTCGTCCTCTTGCACTTCTTGTATGTAATCTAAGCCTCGCCTTACTTCTCTACGATTTCTTGATAAACCGTAAAAGTAACATATTTTAGGCCCACATTTGCTATGCTTTTGGATGATTTAGCCCTTGATTTATGTAAAAATGTGCTTTTAATCCTTTCTTTTCATGTTTTTACTCAGGAAAACACCCGAGGGCAAAAAGAATGAGAAACGGGCTTAAAATGGGCCAATTGGGCCAAAGAGGAAATCGACATGGCCTGGACTTCAAGCCACACAGATGTGCCTCGTCAATTTACTTCATACAGCCTGGACCACGATTTACATGGCCATGCCTCAATCGACAGAATCAAGACACGGCTTGAAAACGATTTACACGGGTGTGTGCCATGGCCGTGCCCCTATCGTGGAAAAGAGGAATTTTACTCAGATTTGGATACTTTGAGGCAAAGAAACACATTCCAAAGCTCATTCAAACACCCAAGTAGGAAGTATACTTGAATTAGGACACTTAAAGGCCGAGTAAAGCATTCTAAAAGTCTATATAAACACCCTAAGTGTATCCTGAAAGGGGGATTAGCTAGGCCAAAGAGTCGAGCCAGAAGGCCAGATTTGTGGGAATTACTCGAAGATAGCCAACTGATCCATCTCAAGGAGCAGGAATTCTAATTAAGACGGCGGATTTCTCCTTCAATTCCTTTAGGGGGTTTTAGGGATTTCTTATGTTTTGTTTTATCTTTTCTCTTGAGATGTTTTCTTTATTCATTATGAACTAAACCCTTCAAATACCTAAAGGGGATGAAACCTAGATGAATCTTGTTATTGTTTCCTGAATTATATGATAAATACTTAGTTTGTTCTTAATTTGCATGCTTAATCCAAATCTGATATGCTTAAATGGAGGAGGAATAGACACTGCTTAAGAGTAGATCTAGCATAATTAAGCGGAGTTGATCGCACGCCTAGAGATAGGGTGACGAGATTTTTCCGGATTAGGGTAAAACCTAATATGGGAGTCCATAGATCGATTTACTACTATTCTAGGGGGTTATTATTCAAGAAAGAGATTTTCGTTAATTAACCTAGTGTTAGACGTTATTCGCCTCGAGAGAGGGTTTAATATACGTTAGGGAGTCTTACGGATCAAACTAAGTGAATAAATCGTATGGATCAGTGTTAAATAACAAGTGAAGTCTAGGTGGATTCTTCCTGAGGGTATTGTCGTGATCAACTGAGATTCTCTTCAAGTTATTTCACAATTCATTCTTTTTGTCTTTGCTTCTTTAGTTTAGTAGTAGTTAATTTAGATTAAAGCAACTTCACTTATTTTAGGCTAAATAATAAAAAGAAAGTTAGTATTAGTACTTTTAGTTCCTTTGGGTTCGACAATCCAGTCTTGCCTAAGCTATACTACTTTTCGATAGGTACACTTGCCTTAAGTCGTTATCGGAGTTAGTTTCCAGGTTCGATCATTATCTTTATAAATTTTATAACTCGACAAAACAACAATCATTTCTTCGTACGGTTCCTTCAATATCACTATCGTAAAGTAGTGGTCCTGTCGGGTTCCTTCTAGTCATAAACTAGAGGTACCTTCTAGGAAAAGATAAAAAGAAAAATAAAATTTAGAAAAGTAAAAATAAAATTTAATTGTAGAAAAATATAATATAATATGGCTAAAGTAATAAAAATTGAGCGTTCTTAATATTTTAGTTCCTTGGCAACGGCGCCAAAAACTTGATCGTGTCTGTCAAGTCTTAAAAAACTTGATCGTGTCTGTCAAGTCTTAAAAAGAATGATCGAACCTGAAAACTAACTAAGACAACGATGGAGGCAAGTGCACCTATCGAATAGTAATATAGCTAGTGGCAAGACTGGATTATCAAACCCAAAGGAACCAAAAGTACTAATATTAACTCTCTTTCTATTATTTAGCCTAAGAATTAAGTGAATTTTTTTTATCTAACCTAAAATTATCTAATCAACTAAGCTAAAGGTGCTAAGACAAAGAAGAAATTGGGGAAGGACTTGAGGGAAAACTGATTGATTTGGACAATACCTAAGGAAAATCCACCTAGACTTCACTTGTTATCTAACTCTGAACCGGATGATTTATTCACTTGACTTGATCTGTAAGATTCCCTAATTTATATTAATACCTCTCTTCAGGGCTACTAACATCTAACCCTAGTTTGATTAATTGAAATTTCTTTCTAATTAAAACCCCTAGGATTGCATAAACTCGATCTATGGACTCCCATATTAGGTTTGACCCTAATTCGGTAGATTTTCATCGCCCTATCTCTATTCGTGCGAGCAACTCCGCTTAACTATGCTAGATCTACTCTTAGACAGGGTCTCTTCCTCCTCTACCTAAGCACATCACACTTGAATCAATATCCCGGAAATACCAAAACAAGAATTAAGAACACATAGTTAAGAACAAATCAAGTATTTATCATACAGCTTAGATAACAATAACAAGATCCGTCTTAGGTATCATCCCCTTAAGTAACTAAGGGTTTAGTTCATAATTGTAAAAGAAAACATCTCAAAAGAAAAGATAAAACAAAATAGAATAAAACCCTAAAACCCCCTGAAAGAATTAAAGGAGAGTTCCTCCGTCTTGAGTATGATTCCGGCTTCTTGAGATGAATCAACTGGCTTTCTTCGAGTAAATCCCTGAATTTAACTGCTCTGGCTCGGCTCTTTGGCCTAGCTGAACTCCCCCTAAAGGTTGGCCTCTAGAATCTTTATATAGGCTTTTGGAATATGTTTCTTTGCCTCTAAGTACCCTAATTCGAATACAATTCTTCTTATCTGTAACAGAGACACGCCCATGGCACACGCCCATGTAAATTGTGGCCAGGCCGTGTTCGAAACTGTTGATGAGGTATAGCTATGTTTTTTGGGTCCAGGCCATGGTCGACTCTTCTTACGAGGCAGGCTATGTGGTCTTAGGCCCAGGCCATGTGGATTTCATGCTTTGGCCAATTTTCTCTATTTTCAGCCCGTTATTCGTTCTTTTCATCCTCTGGTGCTCTACTGAGTATAAAACAAGGAAACAAAGGATTAGGAGCACCTATTTCCATAATTAGAGGGATAAATCATCTAAAAACATGCCAAATGTGGGCTTAAAATATGTTACTATTACAGTTTATCAGTAGACAAAGCAACTGTAGTTTGCAAAGCAGCTGTCCAACTGATTGCACAACCTCTGATTGTAAAGACATAACCAGTGAGAGATCTTCTTCTATCAAGGTCTCTAGCAAAATCAGCATCAACATACCCAATGACTCCATCTCTAGTTCTTACAAACTGTAAGCAAACATCAGTAGTACCACGTAAGTATCTTAAAATCCACTAAACTGCTTTCCAATGTTCTTTACCGGGATTCGCCATGTATCTGCTAACTGCACTGACTGCATATGATAAATCTGAACATGAACAAACCATAGCGTACATGAGAGATCCCACTACACTAGAGTATGGAACATGTGACATGTACTCAATCTCATCATCTGATTGTGGAGACAAAACCGATGAAAGTCTAAAATAGGCTACTAAAGAAGTACTAACAGGCTTAGCACTCTGCATATTGAACCTGCAAAGAGCTTTCTCAATGTACCCCTTCTGACTTAAGTATAATTTACTTGCTTTTCTATCTCTGAGAATCTCCATACCAAGTATCTTCTTTGCTGGTCCCAAATATTTCATCTCAAATTCTTCACTTAGTTGGGCTTTGACCTTTCTTATCTCTCATTTATCTTTTGCTGCTATCAACATGTCATCAACATAAAGAAGTAGATACACAAAAGAACCATCACTGTTTTTCTTAAAGTAAACACAGCTATCAAAACTGCTTCTTTTAAAATCATGAGAAGTCATAAAGGAATCAAACCTCTAGTACCACTGTCTTGGTGACTGTTTCAAATCGTAAAGGGACTTTTTCAGCAAGCAAACATAGTCCTCTTTTTCTGAGACTGTAAAATCCTCTGGTTGTTGCATGTAAATATCTTCCTCAAGTTTTCCATCCAAAAATGAAGTTTTTACATCTAACTGCTCAAACTCCAAATCATACATGGACACAATACCAAGCAAAGCTCGAATTGAGCTATGCTTCACAACTGGGGAGAACACATCTGTGAAGTCCACTCCTGGAATTTGACTGTAACCCTTTGCAACAAGCCTTGCTTTATACCTGGCTTCTTCAACCCCTGGAGTCCCTTCTTTATTTTTAAAGACCCATTTACAGCGAACAACATTTTTACCTTTAGGAAGTTTCACAAGATCCAGTGTTCTATTTTTGTGGAGTGATTCCATCTTCTCTTGCATAGCAAACATCCACTTTTCTGAGTCTTCACAGCTAACCGCCTTAGAATAATTAGACAGCTCTTGGTTTGCATCTATATCTTCAGCCACATTTAAAGCAGAGCAACTAGATCAGCCTTGACATACTTCTTTGAAGGTTTAATTTCTCTTCTAGTTCTATTTTTGGCGATAGAGTATTGTGGTGAAGAAGGAACTCTATTCTCAATTTTTGTACTGGGTTGAGGAGTCGACTCTGTATTAATTTGATGCTCCACCTGCTTTTGATTTTCTTTATTGGAAGAGTCTTTAAGAGATAAGTTAGGTAGCATAGCAGTTTCATCAAAAACAACATCTCTGCTAATCACAACTTTTCTATTTTCAGGACACCATAACTTTACCCTTTTACACCAGCTTTATAACCAAGAAAAACATATTTAATGGATCTCGGTTCCAATTTTCCATTATGAACATGAGCATACGCAGGACACCCGAAGATCTTTAAATCAGAATAATTAGCAGGATTATCAAACCATACCTCTTGTAGAGTCTTTTTCTCAATTGCAACGGATGGAGATCGGTTGATCAAAGAACATGCAGTAGAGGCTGCTTCGACCCAAAATGACTTTGGTAAGTTGGCATTTGGTAACATACATCGAACCTTTTCCATGATCATTCTGTTCATTCGTTCTGCAACACCATTTTGCTGTAGAGTATGACGAACTATCAAGTGTCTCACCATCCCTTCTGACTTGCACAGTTTATTAAACTCATCAGAACAAAACTCTAAGCCATTGTCTGTGTGGAGGTATTTTATTTGTTTTCTCGTCTTTTTTTCAATCATAGTTTTCCAAGACTTAAATGCGGAAAACACATCACTTTTCTGGTTCAGGAAGAATGCCCAAACTTTTTTGGAAAAATCATCAATAAAAGTTAGCATATAATTGGCTCCACCTCTTGAAGGCACTCTTGATGGCCCTCACAGATCAGAATGAATATACTCCAATGTGACCTTAGTGTTATGGATTTCTATGGTAAATCGAACTCTCTTTTGCTTCCCAAAAATGCAGTGCTCACAGAACTTCAGTTTGCAAATTCCTTGCCCATCAAGAAGTCCTCTTTTGCTCAATTCTGCCATGCCATTCTCACTCATATGCCCTAGGCGCATATGCCAAAGTTTAGTAATATCATCATTTGACAAGGAAGAGGAAGCGACAGCTGCATCACCAGTAATAGTAGAACCCTGCAAAACATATAACTTGGCAGTCTTTCTCTGCCCTTTCATTACAATGAAGGAACCATAGGAAATCTTCAAAATCCCACTTTTAGCTGTGTATTTGTACCCTTTTGAACCAAGAGTACTTAATTAAATTAAATTTCTCTTCAATTCTGGAACATGTCATACGTCACTAAGTATTCTGAGAACTCCATCAAACATCTTAACTTTAATTGTTCCAACACCTGCGATTGTACACGAAGAATTATTTTCCATCAAAACAACACCTTCAGACACTGTTTCGTAAGTTGTAAACCAATCCCAATTAGGACTCATGTGGAAGGTGCAGCCTGAATCAAGTATCCTCTCCTCGCTCACTTTAGAATTGCTGACAAAAGTGACTAGAAGTTCACCATTGCTATAGTATTCTACAACATCAGCTTCACCAGAATTTTTTGGTTGTTTTCCCTTTTGATTCGCAGCCTCCCTTTTAATCTTGTTCTGTAGCTTATAGCATTCAAATTTAATGTGTCCTTTCTTCTTGCAGAAGTTGCAAGTTTTACCTCTGTTTGAAGACTTCGATCTACCCTTAGATTTACCGCGAGGATTCCATTCCTGTGTCCTTCCACGATCATCATCAGCATTCCGATCTTATCTCTCATGAACAATGAGACCCTCTCCCTGATAGTCGGGTTTAACCACAAGATGCTTCATCTTATCATACGAGGTCAAAAAATCATAAACCTCATCAACTGTGAGAGACTCACAGCTATATAAAATCGTGTCTCTGAAGGTTGAATAAGACAGGGGCAACGAACAAAGTAGAATCAACCCTAGATCTTCCTTATTATACTAAACCTCCATGGCCTCCGAGTTTGAGAAAATTTCTTTAAACACTGTTAAGTGTTCGTGCACAGACGCGTCTTCCTCCAAAAGATGAGCATAAAGACGTTGCTTTATATGCAACTTGCTGGTTAGAGTTTTCAACATACATATTTGTTCTAGCCTCTTCCATAATGCAGCAGCGGTCTTCTCCTTCATCACATCCCGCAAAATTTTGTTAGACAAATGCAGATGTAACTGTGTTAACATCTTTCGATCCTTGCGCTTCTTCTCTTCCTCTGTTAATGTCGAAGGCATCTTATCTATCCCTAGCAGGGCTTCCTCTAAATCCATCTGTGCAACAAATGCCTGCATCTTTATCTGCCACAACGTAAATCTAGTGTTGCGATCCAACAGCGGAATTTTATACTTCAAAGATGCCATTACGGTGATCGAGATAAAAAACCCAGAAGCTCGGATACCAATTTGTGAAAAATATAACGTCGATAATGACAATATATCGTAAAGAAAAGAGAAATAAAATAAAGAACACACAGATTTTACGTGGAAACCCTTTCGGGGAAAAAACCACGGGCAGAGGAGAAGAAAATTCACTATGTCAAATTCGAATGATTACAAGAGGAGTTTCGACTACATCTATTTATAGGTTAAAAAAAACCTAATTCTAATCAAAGTCAAATATATTATGCTAGTAAATGCTAAAATATTATACTCATAAATACTAAATCTTCTAAAAAGAAGATATATTTTGTTTAACTTGACTTGTAAGCAATCTCTTAGAATTTGGGTCACACAAGTCTAACAAATACATTTGCTAAATCTTTATTACTTTGGTTTGCATGTTAACGATTGCATTCAAAATGGATGTATTCTTCCTCTTCATGCTGGGGGTTTTGATCACGATTCATCCTTGCTTCTTTTAGCTCCTCGACAAGCTTTTCATTTCTTTCACACTACAAAAAAAATTGCCATTTTCAGACAATCAAAAATCCATCGGTAAATACAAAAAAAATCATCATTATAGTACCTTAGACCTTATACTGACTGAAAAAATGCTATGCCTGACAAAAATATGACCATCAATAAAAGTTGTCTATATAAGGCTATATTGACGGGCGCTAACCATTGATATATCTCTTCTACTTTATACTGATGGAATTATCCGCCAAAAAAAAAGCAATATCAATGGATAGTTATCCTAACCCTTTATAAACATCTTTATAGACGATTGCTAATCGTCAGTGTAGGCATTGATATATACTGACGATCTTCTTGTTAGTAAAAGTTACATTTAATTTTTAGGAATTATTTTAGACAATTTTATATTTGATTTTTTCAATTTTCTAGAAATTATATTTTTAAAAAAGAAATATCAAAATTAGATATAATCCATAAAAATCCTAATAAAAATACAATGGAAATAAAAATTAAACAAAGGAATTATATTATGTTAATAATATATATTTATACATAATCATGTACATTATCAAGTTAATAAAAACATATAAAAAGATGACAATATTCCCAAACTACAAAAATAACATAAACCCGATGCACATAATAGAAATAGTTGGTCTCACATCCTTCACTAATACAATGGAATTAGCTAGAGATGTAAATTTAGGCTCAAATCTCATCAGATTCTCGATGGACCTGATAGAAGATGATGGAAAAAGGGAAAAAACTTATTAAACTAAATTAGCAATTGTGTAATGTGATTATTCCAATTGTAGTTAGTATTATTATCATACAAGCTAAAATGATAGTAGGGATAATCATTTTTGTATCCATTATTCATATATCTAGAAGTACGATTAGTAAAAAGAAAAGGTATTCAATTGACTAAATAATGAAATGGAATAACGGTGTTGAGAACTATTTTTTTTAGAAAAGTTATCATCAAAAATGAAACTCTGAATATTATTGACATCTATTAAGTGATCAATGTTATTTGTAATAACTGATGTGTCATTCTAAACATGAAAGTGGGGAAAAAATGAAACCTCGAAAGAAAAAAAATGAAACGGGGATAAAAAAAATGGAAAAGAAAAAAGAAGAGGAATTGTAGCCATGTAAAAAAACCAAGAAAAAGAAAAGAATCCTTAAAAGAGGGGAAAAAGTGAGAAGAAAAATATAGAATCAAAAAGAATAAAATAAACCGAAGAGGAAGGGGGAAATGGGGTGAATAAAACAAACCGAGTAATAAATTAGGAAAAAAAGAGGATGAAAAGAAGAAAAAAATAGGGCAGCATCGAGCTGACACCTGCTGCCCAATCACTTGTTTTTTCTTTCACTCCACTATATAAATACCCAAACAGCCCCTACCCCCAAACAGCCCCTACCCCAAAACAGCCAAAATTGGGAAGAAAAGAAAAGAAGAAATTGAGAATTTTTTTGTCGGGGTTGTATGAAGTTTAAAGATTTTTGTGTTGCTATTTTGGGGGAACAATTTAACTATTTTAATGTATGTTTTTTATTATTATTTTATATTAATTTTTATATTATAAAATAACCTTTAATTATAATTTGTTAATTTAAGTAATGAGGAATTTTTATTAATTGTGTAGATATCAAAATGAGTTATCTTATCAGAACATTTGATCACACTGCACTGATGATTAATGAGCCAGTAAAATAATTTTATATTTATTATTTGCACGTATATTTTTATAGAGTTGCGATTTAATTTTTAATTAGTTGGTCAATTAACAAATGTGATTATATGTTATGGACAAGGTAAGTTCCACATGTTAAGGCCACGTGTCCATGGTCTAAGATACTGTCCGGATGAATGTATTATGCCATACTTGGATGCCACTAGATTTGAAACAATGACATTAGTTCGAATGATTGAGTTGAGAGTTGAATTAATATCCGCCTTGGTTGAGTGGTGGCGCTAGAAGACTCTCACTTTTCATTTCCCGTGTGAGGAGTGCACCATCACCCTTGAAGATGTCGCAATGCAACTTAGGCCCCCTGTTGATGGTGATGCGGTCATAGGTTCGAGTAAAGTGTTCGAACCTTTAGCCCTCTGCTACTAGTTGCTTGGAATCTCGTCCAGTGATGGGTAAGATAGGTTTACTAGCTTCAAATTTTCATGGTTAAGAGAAAATTTCCAAACTTTATCAAGTAGTGCCATTGAGTGGGAGTTGATGGGCACTGCTCGAGTGCATATATTGCAATTGAAAGGGGTACTTATGCCAGACGTAAATAATAAGGTCCACATGATGTACTTGCCTCTATTGGCTGATTTGCAACAGGCCGATTTGTACAGTTGGGGCTCAATGGTATTAGCGACATTGTATCGTGAGTTTTTTTAAGCGACAAAACATGACACACAAGATATAGGCGGCTACCTAATACTACTACAGTCGTGGGCATTGTACAGGATGCCATTTCTAGCATCAGTAATTATTTTTTGGGGGAATGTATGCTAACAAGTTTGCTTTGTTTTCAGATGGTTTACATATCTAGGCATTGGGAACTTGAAGATTCTTATTGTCTACCGAAAAATGATAGAGGCATATGCTAGGGACCATGTAATTTTTTAAAAAACTAAATTATATCATTTTTCTTTAATTTCTTTGATTATATTATTTGCCTAATGTAACTATCACCATGTTAAGTATTGTATAGTTCGTGTGGATGTCATATTCTGCACCTGACATTGCGACTGTCATTCCCCCATAGGCTTACAACCATTCACTTGTGTGGTGCATCAACGCACCCATGTTGAACTTTTCAATAGTTGAGTGGTACAATGGGGATCAAGTCCTGCAACAATTTGGGTGCTTCAACATGTTCCAAACATTTCACGTATATTTGAAAATGCCCACGAGATTAATAAGAGGGGAAAAGAAGGAAAGAATTAGGCATTGGAACATCAACAATATTGCATTGTGGAATGCCCGAATGGAGAGGCGGCCTTGGTTACAGTCTTGTTTGTTTGATTTCATGCCTTTGGTCCACTACCAATGTTGGTACATGGAGAGTGAATTGCCTCATTTATACGGTAGGCAGATGGTGGTAGTTCCGAAACAAATGCACCAACGAAGGACTCAACAAAGTGGATCGAGTCAACAATGTCTTTGTCGAGGTTATCCGTCTCTTGGAACCCAAACTCTGCGTAAGCCCGATGCCTAACCTTTGAGGTCACATTCACAATAGGAGGGTAGTTTTTACCATTCGAAATTGCAGGTTGATAGCCTTGGTTCGAGGTCCTAATGTTACACATATCAATTAGAGGTTCCCATTTGCAGTTCTAATTATCAACAACCGCAATCATCAATGAGGGTTGATATGTTTGGCTCGGCACCCACGTATTCCCAATCCTTCACCCTCTGGGCAAACCTTTGACCCGACATTCAATTTTTTGAATTTGATCAATACACCTCAAGGTTCGTCCATGGACGATGAGGATGCCAATTCAGGTGAGAAGATTATGGACCACAATGATCAACCCCGATGTCGACGAAAGCTGCCTTGATGTTACACCCTTCGAACAACTCTCGATTCCCAATATTTTCTATACTTGAAAATTTGATTACTTGCGGTATATTTTTTTGAACAACATTTTTTGGTTAACATGTATAAATTTCATACTTTAGCAAGAAAAAAGTTATATTTGATCAAAATATTACATTATGTGAATTTCTTGTATCAAGTCATGAACAAGTTTGAATGAGGAAATGATCGATATGAAACAATTAAAGTGGAGAAACTTGGGTAGGATCAACAAATTGTTTCAAATTATTCGAAGTATAAAATTTAACTGTTTATATTTATAATATATAGTAATGCGTAATTGAAAAGAAGAGAAAATAGTCAAATCGGGAGGAAAATATTTGAGGAAAAAAATGGATGAATAAAAAAAAGGAAACTCAAACTCATTATTTAAATTAACAGAATTAATAAAAAAATTCCCTTTGTTCCTTTTATTCCCTTTTTTCGTTATTCTTTCCCCGGCTTTAAATTAAACACCCAAATGTAAACCTGAACTTATTATTAGTTAAAATGGTAATTAATTTTTTATTTTAAGAAGTAAAGAAGTAAAAATTATTTAATTTCGGTCACGTAAATTCTAAGAATGTAATAATATATGTGAAATATTTACCATTTAAAAAAAACTAAAATTTAAAAAGACAATAACAAACAAATTTATATACAATGGAACATTGGGTACAAGTATATTTTAATCTCCCTCCAACTGGGATGATTGTCCAACATAGTAGTTTTGATGCAAGCATGTGACTCGACGGTGGCCAACTGTTCTTCACAAACTGCAACGTTTTAGTTCAACCGTCTCTCTTAAGTCCATGTTATCGCGAATCCTTCTGACGTGTGGTTGACCTTTGGGTACCTTACATAGTTGCAGGTTTGGCAACAACTTTAATACAAATGGAGGCACTTCCTATGTTGAGACATCCCGCAGTATAGGGAACTCATTTACCCAAATATGTAATGTGTGTCCATTGTATACACCTCATCCATATATTGTTCAACATTCAAACCGGCGAACGTACACACTGCAACCACAAGCGCACATGAGTACCAAAGAGTTTGGAACCTCCCGCACTCGCGCCCCCTAATTCATAGATCAACTCCGTAGGATCTAACCGAAACCCCCATACAATGATGAATGTACTCTATCACCCAAAAAGTTTCCAAGTGTAACACCCCTAACCCATATCTGTCGCCAGAATAGGGTTACAGAGCATTACCAAACAAACGAAACAGTAAACCATTCAATTCATATATCAATGCAATATGTATTCTAATTTCATTCAAATACATTCATAATGTCCCTTAATCTAGCCCTCGAAGCCTTAAAAAATACAATAGAAATGGTTTGGGACTAAATCGAAAACATTTAGAAAGTTTAGGAAAAAGTTAGAAAAAATTATACTACAGGGTTCACACGGGCGTGTGACCAGGCTGTGTAATATTCGAAATAGGGAAACACGGCCGTGTCCTAGCCCATGTCCACGCCCGTATAACTCACTGACTTGTGTCACACGGCCAAGCCACACGCCCATGTGTCAGGCCATGTAACTCTCGAAATGGCCTCTCGCGCACGTGTGTTAGGCCGTGCAACTTTTGAAAAGCAACCATTAACAACTTATAGGGGACACATGACTGTGTTGCCTGGCCGTGGTCACACACAGCTGAGACACACACCCATGTCTTAGGCCATGTGGACAAGAAATAGGCCAAAATCAAGCCTTTTCTTTCACCCAATTTCAACAAGTACCAACATGCCAAATGAACCTATGATCAAGGCACCAAAACACGCCAAAATATGCATAATAAGATCATTTCAATATACTATAAGTCCATTCAACCAATATGCCATTTAGGCACCTCAATCACAACCAAGCATTAATATTTACATTTGTATCAAAATAATCATGTTTCATCCAAACAACCTTAACTAATTTCCATATCAACACATAACCTAATTGACCACATTTCAACCATGCCAACACATACCACTTTGACCATTTAACCCATGCATCAATTTGGCAATAAAAACACCAACCATCAAGACATCAAATGCCAAAAGCACACCAACCAAAATCCCACATTTACAAGCTAAACATAACAACATCTCATCAAACACAATTTACCTATACATGCCATTATAACCTTTTTCAAGATATCGAATCTACCGATATAATCACTGAATAGTGTGTGATCGTGTCTGTCGAGTCTTAAAAATTTATAAAAAGAATGATCGAACCTGAAAACTAACTAAGACAATGATGAAGGCAAGCGCACCAACCGAACAATAGTATAGTTAGCGGCAAGACCGGATTGTCAAACCCAAAGGAACTGAAAGTACTAATATTAACTCTCTTTCTATTATTTAACCTAAGAATTAAGGTAATTTTTATTTAATATAAAATTAACTATTTAACTAAGTTAAAGGTGCTAAGAAAAAGAAGAAATTGGGGAAAAGACTTGAGAGAAAACCGATTGATTTGGACAATACCTGAGGAAGAATCCACCTAGACTTCACTTGTTATCTAACTCTGAACCGAACGATTTATTCATTTGACTTGATCCGTAGGATTCCCTAATTTATATTAATCCCTCTCTTCAAGGCTACTAACGTCTAACCCTAGGTTGATTAATTGAAATCTCTTTCTAATTAAAAACCATAGAATTGCATTAATTCGATCTATGGACTCCCATATTAGGTTTGACCCTAATTCGGTAGATTTTCGTCTGTAACATCCTAAAATTGGGCCTAGTAGGATTGAGCCCAATGGGCCTTAGGCGTAGTAGCGTTTAAATTTTTTTGGAGAATAGGAGATTGGCTTAAGTGCAAGTTGGACCTTTTAGATAAGTGATTTTGGAAGGTTATGGGGCTTCTATGAAGTCACGGGATCAAATATTAGCTTTGGGGAAATTTTGGTTTTAGGTGAAAAAACCCTGGAAGTTGGCAGGTAGGCCTTAAGAATAAAATATGGAGAAAAGTGACACAAGTGGAGTGTGTGGTGGAGTGGCAAAGTGACTCCACTTAGGGGACAAGGGAATGACGCCACAAGGAAGGAAGGAGGTCCAAGGTTCTAGTTGTAGCGTTTGCATTCCTTTTAGATTATTTTTATTAAATGAATTTAGACCTTCGCCATAGGGTTATATTTAGTTGCGCATGGTTTAAGACACAAGGAGCTAGTTGGTAAAGTGGCTAGCGGCGTGGATTATACTACAGGAGAGTCTGGGTTTGAATCTCATGAGAAGCAAGGGAGTATTTATTTTGCGGATTGGGCGGTAAGAGTTTCAGTTGAATTTAAACTCTACTGACGGAGGGATCCCACATCGGAAAGATACAAAGAAGGAAGGTGAAGAGCTAGCTATATAAAGAGCATTCTAGGAGGAGAGTTAAGAGACCTTGGTGGGCGTTTGGGCACGGGGAGTGGTCGCAGCCATGGCTTAACACCAAACTCCTATCGGTGTGTAACTCTCTCTACTCTAGTTGTAGAAGCGACAAATGCCAAGTGCTTGGTCCACGACAATAGTAGCCACACGAGCGCAAGTGCGCCACGCGTGGGGGCTTCGACGCGATAGTTGAGGCCATCGGTAGTATTCTTGTGGGTTGGGACTATTTGGGCCACGATGGGCCGAAATGGGCCTAATAGGCCCGTAGGCCCAATTGGAATAAATTGTATGATGATATAGTATATAGTGAACTAGACTAGGTGGGACCTATATACGTGGCTAGATTTGTGTTAGGTGGGCCACACGAGCGTGTGGGCCCAAATGGGCCAAAATCGAGTTTTAGGCCTAATAGTCCGGTAAAGACCGAAAATGGTAGTTGAGCCGCTCAAGGCGACACTGGGCCTTCGAAAAGGCCATTCCAGGTACGAAATTACTGAAAAAACCTTAGTAGGTAAATTACCAAAATACCCCTGAAAGGTAAATTACGAAAATACCCTTGGTGGGTAAATTACGAAAATACCCTTGGTGGGTAAATTACGAAAATACCCTTGGTGGGTAAATTACGAAAATACCCTTGGTGGGTAAATTACAAAAATACCCTTGGTAGGTAAAATTACTGTTATACCCTTAGAGGTTGGTTAGATTGATTATGTTGTATATTATTATTCTGATTATGTTGGTAATTCGTTTCATACGTTATTTGATATATGATTTGCATACATGTCATATCGCATACACAATTATTATGTCATATTGCATGGGTATGATGAGAGGAGGGGAAGATGTGATATTTGTGACTTTGGGTCACCAAAGTGGTTTAGCACCACCAAAGGTTTGGTACCACAGTTAATATTCGTGACTTTGGGTCACCAGAGGTTTGGCACCTCATAGCGACTCGTCCAGTTGGCTTCGCACCACGATTGGGTTGGCCCCACATTTAATAAACGGGATTGTCACCAGTGATTTGGTATCACAACGTGGGTTGGCCCCACACATGGATTATTCGTGACTTTGGGTCACCAGTGGTTTGGCACCACCAGTGGTTTGGTACCACACGGGGTAGAATCGGGAGTTTTGGATGGTTAGGTTTTGGGTTGCATGACATGCATATTTTCATATGAAATTGTGTAAGGGTTTAACACCCGTTGGATGGGGATTTACACACTGAGTCTCGATGACTCACCCTTAGTTAAATTTTGCGGTAATCATTAGATCATGGATTTGGGAGTGAGGTGGACTCGTGGAGGCCATACATATGTTTACTCGTAAATTCGTTTCTTTTATTTGGACTTATTTTTATTTGGGTTTTTGTTATGTAATAAGGCCTTGTGTATTTTACTTGGTTTCGGCTTTCAATTTGGTTACTGCTTATTATTAAATGATCAATATGGGATTTTCCTAAAATGATAATAAACCGTTTCTTATTCAAAATTACTTAAACTCAATTTTTCACAACAACTATAAAGAATACAAGTTTTTTAACGAACGCACAGTATTTAGACATTCCTTTCATGTGACATGCCAGATCCGGTCGTAACGTTTAGGCCGAGTTTGGGGTGTTACATCGTCACCCTATCTCTAGGCGCACGAGCAACTCCGCTTAACTATGCTAGATCTACTCTTAGACAGGGTCTCTTCCTCCTCTGCCCAAGCACATCACACTTGAATCAATATCCCGGAAATATCAAAACAAGAATTAAGAATACATAGTTAAGAACAAATCAAATATTTATAATTCAGTTCAGATAACAATAACAAGATCCGTCTTAGGTTTCATCCTCTTCACGTATTTGAGGGTTTAGTTCATAATTGTAAAAGAAAACATCTCAGAAGAAAATATAAAACAAAACATAAGAAATCCCTAAAAATCCCTAAAGGAATTGAAGGAGAGATCCTCCGTCTTGAGTATGATTCCAGCTTCTTGAGATGAATCAACTGGGTTTCTTCGAGTAAATCCCTGAATTTAACTGCTCTGGCTTTGCTCTTTGGCCTAGCTGAACGCCCCCTTAAAGGTTGGCCTCTAGGGTCTTTATATAAGCTTTTGGAATATGTTTTTTTTTTTTACTCTAAGTACCCAAATCCAAATAGAATTCTTATTTCCTGCGACATAGACACGCCCATGGCACACGCCCGTGTAAATCGTGGTCAGGCCGTGGTCAATCCTGTTGATGAGGCACGGCCATGTATTTCGGGGTCCAGGACGTGGTCGACTCTTCTTGCAAGGCACGGCCGTGTGGTCTTAGGCCCAAGCCGTGTGGATTTCATGCTTTGGCACATTTTCTCCGTTTATGGCCCGTAATTCGTTCTTTTCATCCTCCGCGAGTATAAAACATGAAAACAAAGGATTAGGAGCACCTATTTCCATAATTAAAGGAAAAAAATCATCCAAAAGTATGTTAAATGTGGGATTAAAATATGTTACTATTTTGGTTTATCAAATACCCCCAGACTTAAGCTTTTGCTTGTCCTCAAGCAAAATTATCAAGTCATAATTAAAATGAACTTCCTCAATTCAAAATATTCATTGATAATGCCTCATCATAATTCATAGATAATCTATACATGGATAATTCAACTCAAAGAGTCCTAAAGATTCAAAAAAATCAAAGTCATGAGTTTTTAACATGTAAACATAGGTGTTTCCCCTTACCTAAATAATCACCTTTAATTCAAAATCGACAAAAGTTGACATCCTCACTAAAGATTCACTCAAATCACTCAAGGTATTTAAGGTTCAAAAATTAAGCACTCAAAAGTCGAACATGAAAAGTTATTGCCATAGGCTTGCTTGAAAATCAAATCTCCACCACTGTTGTAACACCCCAAACCTGGCCCATGCGTTTCGACCAGATCTGGCGTGTTATGGAACACGTAACACTTTATTGGATTTTGAAAACACAAGTTAATTATTTAAAATTTGAATAAAGAAGTGACTTTTTGGAAATAAACCTCTTTGTATTATTATTACGTATAAATAAACCTTGTCATAAATTCATAAGTTGCATAACATTGAAAACTACTTAGTTGTATAAAACTAGGGGCCTTATTACATAAATATTCTCAAATAAAATAAAATAAAATTTAAAGAAATCCCAAAAATAATTTGTAGAAATAAAACTTGATGGCCCCTCGAGTCCGTCTCGGCTCCCATATCCACGATCTACTACTCATCTGGAAGAGTAGAGAAAAGGAAAGCGTGAGTCACCAATACTCAGTGTATAAATCTCAAAACACACAACGACCCGAGCCCACAAACACATTATGGGCCCTGGCCTATACATGAAGGTAACAATCATAATCACATGGTAAACATTAAATAATGAATAACCTAACCCATTCTAGGTTTCCATCCTCTACACACCAACCCGTACCAACCATCACACCTTGGGGATTTCTATAATCAACCCTCCATCCGCTACACACCAAAACGACAGTCGCACTGCCTATTCCTATTAATTAGGAATCATTGAATGTGGCATAGCCACTGATCACTATGTGACCTAACATTTGTATATGTGGGATTTCCACTACCGATCACCAAGTGACCTATCATGCACTTCCCCTTCAATATCATATTCCCACCCCATGCATACACATAAAGAAAACATCATGCAGTCATATATATTTTTCGATACACATAGGGAGTTCTATGTTTACGTACCTGGCATCCTTGCCTAACCCTTTTAGGGTTCCATTTGACTGTCTAAACAGCCTCATTCTGCCTTTTAAGCCCATAACATATATATAGTCATACATACAGGTTTATTAGTGTGTTAGAGATCTACACACCTGATTACCGATAAGACGATGCTTTTTATGTCGACGCTATCCTTAGTCGACACTACTGCTATCTGCCTAAGGTGTTGTTCAGAAGCCGGTCCACAAGCAAGTGGCCAATCTCGAATGGAAGATACTGCTCTTTTCTTAAACTTAGGGATTTTCTCCTTTGCCTGATCCATATTTAATTCCATCACAAGTCCTTATCAGAACTACTATCACAATATTTAAATCATTAATTCTCATTATAACCTTAAGATCTTGTATATAATGATCAAATCTAATAGAAATCTAGGGAAATCTTCTTACCTTAAAAATCTCGAAAGTGGAGACTAGCTATTTTTGGCTTTTAGATCTAATTGACCAAGCTTCCTTCAAATCTTGAATTGCCGCCCATCATAAAACCATTAAACTATTATCTTTCGACTTTTGCCTTTCAAAAACCGGGAATAGATCATGAGAACTAATCAAAAATCGACACTTACCTTAGCATAAGAGATTCGGCTAGCACTAGAAAGAGGATTCGGCAATGCCAATGGAAGATTTAAATGCCGGAAGTATAGAACTAATTCTCAAATAAGATGAATAAAAGAGAAGACTATGGATACTTCAGCTTTTTAGAGAAATCGGCACAAGGAGGAAAAAGTGGAGAAGAGTTTAGGATTTTGAAGAAATTGGAGAAAAAAAAATTAGAGAGGGAGAGGCTAAGGAATTTCGGCACAATGGGAGAAGAAATTAGGGTTTTCAATGTCAGAATCAAGGAGATATTCCCCCTATTTATAGATATTTTGACACCTAATGTATAAAACCGAAAACGCCCTTCCTAATTAATTAAAATTCAAGCTAAATGAGAGGGAAAATTCGGCACCCCCTTTGCCATACAGTAGTCGATTTCTACACTCCTCTAGGTGATGGATTTTCGGCCATCACCTCTCTTGTAGATAAGCTCCTAACTTTTCTCCTTTTTATCTACTATTTTATCAATTATAAAATCCATCTAAATCTTCCTATTTTTGAGCCTTGTAGCCGTCCACCTCATCAAATCTTAATGCCTAAATTTAACTCACTTAAATTAAAATATTTGGGATTTATTAAACTTAAATTTTGGGCCCCTAACTCCTTATGTGTGGCGTCACTCCTTACTTCATTTTAGGTTTCGAAAATGGCCCTAAAAACATGGGCTCCTTGTGGCCAAAACTTGGGCCTCTTTTATTGTTAATGACGCCACCTTAAAATAATTCAATCAAGGCCTTTGCCTAATCCTAAGCCCAATTTTGAACCCCTATCACTTAAATTAACAAATTAAACATATCCCCACACTAAATGCATAGGCCCATAAATTTAGGATGTTACAACTGTAAAATCAAATGATACACAAATCAAAAGGTCTTTAAAAGGGTTGTAACCGGGCCTGGTTAAAGGTGTGGATAAAGGCTGAATTCGAAGGGTTAGGATCGAGATTGAATTGAAAAATTACCTAACTAAAAAAATGACTAATAACCTGAATAATTACATCAATTGAAAACTTGTAGTACTAATAATACGAGCTTCTTTTTCAAGATGTTGAAATTAAACATATAGGCTCGCTTAAATCTCATAACTAATAATGAATATACTTTGATAATAAATCAATATACAATAGAAATTTAACAAGTGAAATAATCTAATTAGGAAACTAATCAAAAAAAAATCTCGATAGAATGGTAATCAAAAGGAATGCTGATAACAAATACGAGATGGGTTTCGGGTTAATATTAGTGGGTTGAGTCAATAAAAAGGGTTGTTAGGATCAAAAGGGGTTTACTAGGGGTCAATTATGAGGGTAGGATTTTAGTGGAGTAAGTGGGTTAAACCCTAAGTGCCTTAATCATCTCTATATATCAAATCAAGAGTGTGGTCTTGACATCTATAATCGAAGCAAGTTCTAGAATAACAAATCAATGTTGACACACTCATAATCAATAAAGTGAGCACGAAAAGAATGTATGCTCTAAAGGCTCAAAATCTCACAAAAATTATGGGTATTTTGATGTCAACCTCGTAAATTTCAAACTTCAAGGTAACAATTTAGATTCAGGTAGACAACCTAACAAAATTTTAATTTTTAAAATAGACTCATCATGCTTGATTCTCTAGTATCTTAAATTTTAAACCATCATTGTACAATTATCAATGACTTAATCTAAAACATATTAATAAAAATCATGAATCAACAAGAATTTCATTCTAATTAGTGATATGAGAAATTTACTTTAAGACAAAATATCATTCAGGGATTTGAGAATAATGCAAAAAGTTAGGCACTTTTGCTACTAAACTTTCACCCCCTCACACTTAAGATGTACATTTCCCTCAATGTACAAAGATATATAATAATCATATAATAAGAAAATCAAAAGAGGGGGAAAGAGGTGAAACTTCCTGAATTTTTGGATGGATTTCTTGAGTTGGAAGTGTGGAAACTTGATTCGTAGATGAAAGATAAGTTGAAGGGAGCGCCTCTAATTCCTGTGCTAGATGAAGAAATTGGGTAGCTCGTGAAGAATTAGCCAGGAAATAATAATAATAATTTAAATTATACTAATTATATAATTAAAGTAAATAAAGATAACAAGAAAGAGAATATGAATTAAAATAAAACTAAAAGAGAAGATGAATGGACTAGAAAGTCCTTATTGATAGATGGTTCGCGAGGTAGGTGTGATTTCTAAGGCCGTAGTGTGTGATTCCTTAGCAGCCTTTAAAACCTAAAACCAAGAAACTAAAGCAAAATAAGATAGATCAAGCATATGAATAATAAAGAAAAGGAAAATAAAGGAGAAGAGAAAAGTAAAATAAAAGGTAAATGATCTCAAAGACCCTTGGCTTGTCGAGTTAATGAAGCGGCCGGCATAAGCTTATGTTGATTTGTCTCGCACAGGGAGACAGGACTCGGATCTTTTTGTTTCTTCGTCATTGTTGAAGCGTGGATTTAAGGTTTTTATAGAGTAAAGAAGGGAGAAAGTGAAGATGAAGGGAAGTGGGGGAGTGGATGCGGAATGGGTGAGAAGGAGAAGGGTGTTTTAAATAGAAAATTTCAGCTTTGGTACATCCCCATGCACGTGTATCGTGGGCGTGTTATGTCACACGGCCATGTCGCATGGCCGTGTGGTGGTTCAATCTCTTCTCCCACACCTGGTTTTTAAGTTGCCACGCCCATGTTGGTTCAACAGTGTCAGCCACGGCTATGTCGTACGGCCGTGGTGTTAGGTGAGTCCATGATTCAAAGATATTTTTCTCGTCCTGTCTGGTACTATCTCTGCCATGTCAGTACGAAGATCCGTGGCATCCATACGACCATGGCCACGGCAGTGTGTAAGGCCGCGTGATGTGAAGATCTGTGCTTCATTTACTTGGTTAGTCTGTAGTTAGGTGCTAGAAGAAAAAGAAATGAAAATAAATGGGTTAGTGCTCGAGTTGCCTCCCGAGAAGCTCTCGTTTAAAGTCTTAAGCTAGACTTACCTTTCATTCATACCTTCACGATGATTTAAGGAGTGAAAAGTCCTTTTTTGTGCTATCATCATATAATTTGAGTCAAGTTGAGTTTACTTTAAAGTTACCGAAAGTAGAATTGCTTACCTCGACTGTTCCGTAAGGGAAAACATTAAGTACTGTAAAGGGGATTTCTTCGGTTATCTTCAAGTTTCATATGGCGATTCGCGGGTCTGTACTATCTAATAATGCCTGATCTCTTATTTTGAAGTGATTTGATGTTCCTTTAAGTTCTTCTGGGGTTTCCTTCGGTTTCACTTCGCGTGGGTTTGATTCCTCCTTGAGATGTGTCTCCCACTCATCTCGCTCATCGGTCTGAAGTCGTCATTCTTCATGAGATATCTCCTTGTGGGTGCGAGCTATAGGGTCTGGTTCTGTAGTGTGATTCTGTGATGTTTCCTGAAAAGGAAGTTTAACTGAGTGCTTATCAATGGAATTTACGTCCTCACCTTTCTCACTCGATGTCCTAGCTAAATCGAGAGCTTAAAGATTGATTGATTCGTTACCTATACGAAGTATGAGTTCACCTGTGCTAACATTAATTTTAGATCTGGCAGTTGCTAGAAAATATCTTCCTAAGATTAAGGGGATACTATTGTCTTCATCCATATCTAAAACAACGAAGTCTACGGGGAATATGAATTTATCAACTTTAACTAGTACATCATCAATTATACCCTTAGGGATGCGAATAGTCTTATCAGCTAGTTGAATACTCATCCTAGTTTGCTTGGGT